>OU426983.1:16529713-17753490 GCA_911387785.2 Aelia acuminata
GATGATGATGTTGTGAATGAAATATTCTTCCATTAAGTATTCACTACACAGTACATCAGGTAAAATTTTGGTTTAATTTTGGGCACGAAATTATAATATACATTTATGGTTCAGCGAAGAAACCTGCTAAAAACATTCTTTTAAAATAAATTATTAATATGAAGATTATTTTTAATAAATAATCTATTGATAAGATGAGAAAACATCCGGAAAAGTATTTTTGTTATAGATACAGCGCATTTTAATAGAAAAAAAAAAAAACCCATAGTATGCTAAAGATTCAAAACTGTAGCAAAATCCAAGGATTCAATGTCTCTTTAGAAAGGTTCTCAGGGTCAGTGATTTTCATTTTATTTTTTCTAAAACTAGTTGTAATTAAGGAGCCAAGATCTTGTGTTTTTTATTTATTTTTTATTTTTGGATACCTATTCATTAAATGTAGATCACCTGAAAATTGTTTATTTCTCGTCATTAAAAAAAATTCCAACTCCTCCAAGTATAAACACGATGACTAGAACTTTTCGGTAATTAGTTATAGTTAATATTAAGTCAGCAGTTAAGAAGATTTTAGTTACTTTTTGAATTTTGTTTAGTTTTGTTTAGGATTTATGTAAGATGTTTTTAAGATTAGGATATTTAAAATTGTATAATTATAAAGTAATAAATAAAAGAATTCAGCAGATTTTTTCCCATTAATTATCTTGGTCAGTTTTGCTATTTTTTTTTAAATTAATATTTGAGCCCAAAATTATGAAAGTGGTCTTTGTCAAAAAAGAATTATTATCATTTTTTATTTATTATTAATACACCAAATTACTTTAAATGAATTCCATATAATGTTGAAATTGCAACCACCATCTAAGGACTTGTTTTGGGCAATATCTTATAAATGACGTTGAATTAATTTAGTTTAAATTAATGAAGTGAGGAGTAAATATTGTATTCCATTTTTTTGTTTTTTTTCCTAAACTGGACTTAAACAACTTTCATATATGAAGACACCACGCTAAGAACGTGTTGAGTCCATTTTTAGTGAATGTTGTTTAATAGCGCATTAAAGTAAGCCATTCCGAGTACTACAAATCTATATAGTTTATACGAAAACAGCGGGTTCAGTCCTTGAGATATTTACAATTCTTTTTTGAGGGCACACGCAATTACAATTCTTTTTTGGTTGTTGATTGATTCTTTTTGGACTAACAAATAATGTATTGTATTTTTATTAACATTACCATTATTTGAAAATATATTGGGCGTACACTATTTATCCCCATTGAATTGGAGTTACTAGGTTGTGTTGTATACAAGATTTAAACACTCTTTTTGCTCTCCTGTAAAATATGCAAAATGTGACTGAACACGTTCTTAGCGTGGTGTCTTCATGTACAATGTTAGCTCAATTCTGATGTCACAAAAACGTATGTATAAATTAAATCCATGAAGTATCCATTAAACCGCTGTTCACATTCGCATTGAATTTTTATAATTTGCTTAGTTTTATATTAATTTTTATCGAACGTACATCATTAAATAATTTATTATATATCTGTGTTGCTATAAGGGGTTTATCTTCTTAAAAGTGGGGTTTGATAGATTTAATAGTCATGCGGTTTAATACATAGAATGATGAATGTATAAGAAATACATTTATAGAAGATGTGATAAGTAAAATCCTTAATTAAAAATAACATATTTTGTTAAAAAAAAAATTCTGTTTTACGATTTGATATTCTTTTCATATTGTCATCTTGTAAATGTCATATTTATTCTATTTAATTAATATTAACAAATAACTATCTTAAAAGACAGATTTTTTTTTCAAATTGAAAAATCAGGATGTTGGATTTTTCCCTCATTCAATTTGATTTTTTGAATTTTTTTTTTTTTATTTTTTTTTTACACCTCGATTATTTAAAACACTCGATTATTTGCCAGTTTTTAATCACTTCTGGTTTCTTAAACTATTAGTACCATTATGCATGTAATTCTGTGTTTTCGTTGAGGACTATCAATGATTCTATGATGGCGAATCTAATTTAAATAGATGACATCATTGGCCAACGCTAAATTCACTCACACAACGATTTCGTTCTTTTTTTTTTTATACGAACAAAAAAAAAAGTTGTATATTACAAGTTTTTTTAGTTTTTTTGTTAACTGCTTAAAAGGCTAGATTATTATAGAGTGGGATCGAACCCCCTGAAATTATCACCTAATCATACATATCCTATACTCGTTGACTCTGAGCAGAAATTGATTCTCTAGCGACTAATCGAAATCTTAAAGACTTTCCTCAATGAACGATCGGTCTTGAAGGTCATCATGTAAAACAGTTACGTGATAATTTTAATCCACACTCAACTTTAAACTATAAACAAAGTTCTGTTAGATTACTTCAACATTTATTATATTGTATTCCTTCTAATTATAAATGGCTGGAAGATCTTCTAGATTTTAATTATTACAAAAATATATAAATAATTTATTTTTTGAATAGAAAAGATTTGGCTCGGAGTCGAATCCGGGTCTCCCGTGTTACATGCGCGGATGCTAACCACTGCACCACAGAGCTCGGCTCAAGGCAGAGTAAATCCTTCCTCTTCACTGATACCTACTCCCCCTATCTCACAAATTTTGCGAGTAGTAGCGGGAGGTGGACAAATTTTGTCCAATTTGTGATATTTATTGACATACGTCAATTCATTTATCAGTTAGCATCCGCGTATGTAACGCGGGAGACCCGGGTTCGACTCCCGGCGGAGCCAAATCTTTTCTTTTCAAAAAGTAAATTATTTAAAAATAATTTAAAATGGTGGTCACCCACAAATTAAGATTAGATTAATATAAAAAAATATAAATGTAGGGCCAGTCATGCTCAAACGTATTCCCGATTATTGATATATAATTTACATAATGTTAAAAAATTAAGTTACATTCAGGCCCTGTTGTCATTCTCAAACATACTTTCTTTATTTAAAAAATAAAATTGTTCACTAAGATATATAAAACATAAATTCCCCGCGTCACAATATTTAATACAAAGTCTCTTCAACAGTAGAGGTTTAAAAAAAAAAAAGAAATTAATGTTACAATTTTCTCATCATAGATCTTTTCTCAATACACCCAAAATTTATCATAATTATTTTCCAAAAAAAAAAATATTTTGTTTTATATTGGATGTCATCTAATTGGCTATGCTGTCTCCTATGGGACGTAAAATGGAGGTCCCTAATCTGTACGATGCCAGCCACTCCGTTAAAGATCCATATCCTAATTATACCTGGATAGGCGAAATTTAGGACTCCCGCTGTAGCATCGTCCGATTATCCTTAGTGGCACGTGACGTTAAACAAACAACAACTTTACACGTCGAATATACGATTTTTTTCTTTCTTAAGAAAAATACTTAGTTAACCAATTACCTGGGGATTATGATGGCTAAAAATATATATTGTAAACTGAACTTATCCAACGAACAAATAAACTTATCTTTTGTCAAATAGACTAGGCCACAGTAGAAAGTGGGACCGCTCAAGACAAATATGTACAAAATAGAGACTCATAATATAAATGAATTGCTTCACTTATCCCATCGTTAGTTTCGTGTGATAGGAGAACTTCAACAAGGTCTATGAGTAATAGTGCTAAACTAGTATACACGAAATTAGATATCAAGGCATTTTCTTACATTTATTCATTCCCTGTATTCATGATATTTGGGAAACATATTCATTCAAATAAAACGTATAACATTAACAAGAAAAAAACACATACGATTGGTTAACTGAATAGTATACACAGTTAGTAATTTTTTTATTCGGCCGGGATAGCAAAGCGTGTTAGAACGCGACAAGCTTAAAAATTATCGAGACTAACAGCTGAATTTGCTCTAGTGGTTTGATTTTTATTTCATGGCTAACCCACGGAATAAATCTCGACTTTCCCACTATAGTTAGAATAGGTAGTTTACACCTCTAATAAATTTAAATTTATTTACTTAATAAATAAATAAATTTAATTATAATTTTACTTGTGAAAAAAAAGTTTTTCTTTTGATGTAAATCATGTTAGCTGAAAACACTTCTAAATAAACATCTTAATTTGTTAAAAAGAGGTGAATTTATCATAGAAAAAAAATCTATTTTTGCATCTATCAATCATGGACGCTCTTAATTTTTCAGTACCATCTATGTTGGTGGCTAACAAAATGGTTACTTGTTCAATACGTATTGACCATGGCACTGTTCTTCCATGAAAAAATACAAAGTAATTTGAAACATAAAACTGTTCTCGTTTCTGATTAAATAAGTAGCGATCATATGTTTTAACAGATCTTTCAAAACAAACTTTACAGGACAAACTCGCACATTCTGCCATAATTTTTCTAAATATTGTATCGTTCCTTATTTTGAAAAGATAAAACCAACCATCACTTGTTTCAAAATCTTTAATTCATCGGAAAGTTAGAATTTCGTTCTTTCTCAAGATTCGTCCCAAATGATCTAGCTTAAGGTTTATGACCCAAATTTTAATATTTAAAATATTATGTCGAACAAATTAAATATGAATTGTCGAGGGGACCTATTACATTATGCTTATACGAATTAGAGGGTGAATATTATGGGACCAGAGAATTCATATGAATTATCGGGATATCACAATTACACAGATATGAATTACCGGGATTCTACTGTACTCCTAGGATAGGATGGGGGTTTTAGGGCGATCAAAAGTATGTAGATAATTACGCCCGTAAAATTTTCTATTGATTTCATTATTAGTATAGTTACAATTTCATCTTATGATTGTGACTTATCCATTTAAAATTATTTTTTTAACACGTTAGGGGCGGCATCGGTCCCCGGGGTCCGATGTCTTACATTTCCTTCTTAACAGCCGTTTTTCACACGAAAATGTCCGAAAGTCCGAACACTTCAAACACTCAATTTAGCCTATTTTTAATGAGATAATTGCATTTTAGTGCAGAAAACGTTGCGAACAGCTGAAATTATGTTGTTTTTTAGAATCGGACTCCGAGGTCCGACTTTCGATAAAGGATGGCGTAAATTCTTTATCGCCCTATCCTGCGCCTAATATGTCTAGTTGCAATTCTTACCAAGAGATAATGCCCTTGAGACGCTCATTTAATTCCCTTTTAATCAAATGATAACGCTTTCGTCAAAGCATTCCCATTGGACCTCGACGCCCGATATCGTCAGTGGCTCATCCCCGCAGTCGGACCCCGGGGACCGATACCGTTCAGTTCAGGATAACCATAAAATACGCAGCCGCACCTAAAGTGTTAAATAAACATCGAAAATCAGCAAATGTTCAAGTGTGTTAAATAATTAAAAAAACGAGTAAACAAATGTAGTTATCTCGATCGTAGAGGTAATTAATTAGCTTTTTTTATTATTATTATTTTTTATTATTATTCTTGATTGAATTTATTGCTTCCTTGAATACCAAACCTTTTACTGCAGTTATATGCATTTTAAGGAGTATTGAGAAAATGTAATTTTTGCGGACTAAGTGTTTTTCTAGGTCACCGGTGATGGGGCTCACCTCTTTCTTGTTTAAACCTTAAATTCTAATACTTAATCCTAACATTCGTATATTTGTTGCCATCGTCTTGGGAGATTCGCTGGGCTGAGGCTATTAAATAGTGGATTTGGCAGGGTTGGCAATTTATCGAAAAAAGAATCCTGCCTCTTGCTTATGTATTCCCCGATTTTTGGTAATTTAATTACTTCTTGAATCTCTGATGTCCTCATTCGCTGCATGCAAGTCCCTCTGACTACTTTTCTTACTATTCCATTTTGAAATGATTGCAGCTTGTTCCTAGTTGATCTGCTTAGATTCTTGAATAGAAGTGCACCGTATAACAGCGCCGGCCGAATTATGGAGGTGTGTACTAAAATTTTTAAACGTATTGATAAACTGGTAGTGATTAGTAGTTTATTAAGCCTATATGTTTTGAGTCTTAATGTTTTAATGTTTCTGTCAAAATGTCTCGAAAAATTTAGGTGTCTGTCTAAGTGTACGCCGAGATACGTCAGGTTGGTCGATAGCTTAATACATTTATTGTTTATTTAAAATTCTTTAGGAATTTCCTTTTTCCCTTTTTGGTAAGAAAAAACAATCCCCACAGGTCTTGTCTGGATTAAATTGAATTTTTAGGTTTTTCAGTTGATCTGTTATTTTTTGGCAAACCGTTAAGTACCAGCAGCAATAGCGACAGCAGCAACACCAACAAAACTACAAACAGTAATTAGCTAGGAAAAAAAAACCATAGTAATTAGTTATTGAAAATTTACGTGTGCGAGAGCTAACTAGAGATTGGATTACAGAGATTACAGGGACAAAGTCGGGTAGTGGTAGTGGTCATCAAAGGGGGGGTGGGAAGTATTAAGACCTTAATACGGCGGCCATAATAATTTACTCCTACTGCAAAGAGTAAAGAAGAAGGAAGCATGGACGTAGAGTATTGGAGCGCGCTTCGCCCAGCTAATTCTGGAAGATAAGGATCTGCAAAGAGCTAAAAAGCTCTCCCGGTTCTTCCCTTTCAATTTGACTTTCTCTAGCAGCGTAACTTTTTTAATGGAAAGTGTATCCGAGGCCTTCTGCATCTAAATGAATCTCTCTCCCTTTCAACTTCTCTGCAACCTACATGCGGCAATAACAAAATGTTTTTTTTTTTTTTTTGTTAGTTCTTTCTCTTAAACGTTAATCTGACTGTTGATGTAAACGTATGGAACATCCATTTCATACTAAGGAGACTGAAGTGTTATATTTAATAAGCAATATCCGAAACGTTAGTTGAAAATGTAATGCTATGTCTTGTTTTTAATATACATATATACAAACTTAAAAAAAAAAAGAAAAGAAAAAGAGGACTTCGATATCTTACCAATCAATAATAAGACATATTTGAATTATTTTTCAGAGGTCGCTTATACATAATTAATATCAATTTTTTGCCATATCATTATTATGAAAGGTGTTTGCTTAAATTAATGTATAAGGTTCTAAATTATTTTTAGATATGTCAATAATAGTTGAAATGTTTTTAAAGAAAGTTTTTCGTGAAGCTGAAAATTTACATAAAATTGTTGGTGCTTCAAGAATATTATAACACGAAAAACAAAAAAATGATTGAAAAGAGTTCTAGACTTTTTGTCTGAACAGTAAGAACAAACTGTTCTAGCACATGTTTGTGACTGTTCGAGCATCTTCTAAGCTTGTCGGGAACATTTTAGATTCTTCTAATTCAGACTAAATACACATGTTTTTGACTGTTCTGGTGTATTTTCTAAGCTTGTCTGGATCGTTCCAGAATGTTCTGATTCAGACTCAATATAAGGAGCGATGGACTGGAGAGTAGTTAGTCTAGTTCTGAAGCTCGAATCATATGGTTATATTTTTGTTACTTTATCGTTTCAAATTGATACTTTCAGTAACCTTGTTAATTATTTGTGTTTGTATGACTGTCTTACATAGACAGGGAACATTCTATATTGTTCTGATTTAAGGTCTGGCCACACATGTCCGCACCGGATCCGCGCCGCAGCACGGATCTGATTCATTAACGAAGGAAAGGTAGTAACCGTTCACACATGTCCGACACCGGGTAAAATTCCTCATCCGCATGTGATCCGTGTCCGAGCCTAGTCCGTGTTTTAGGGAGGTTATATTTTGATAGCGATGGTTATAGCTCGAGTTAAGTCTTCCAAACGTGAAAATACATTAGTTAATTGAAGTAATTTGATTCAGTTCTGGTCCTGTATGGCCAGGAAAATCGAAAATAAAATGAATAGATAAGTAATTAGTAAATAGAAAGCAAATTTTGGATTTTGTACTAATATAAATTAACTTTGTTGTAATATAATTTTATTATTTCATTTCAAGATAATACCATTTTAAGATTCAATTTTATTCAAAATTTAAGTCATAACCTCTTAGAAATTCTCAGTATTATGACCAGTTAATGATAATGTGTGTAAAATTATTAAATATACAAATTAGGTTGTGATATTTTTTTTTTTGAATTTCCACTTGCTAGCAATGTTTTAAATTTGTATGTAGATTTATTAAAATTAATAGAATGTTTATTGTTAAAGAACTACCTGATAAAGATGTATTATTTTCAACTAATGCATATTTATTTAGTATATTGATAGTATTACTTGAGTGTTCAACTTTAATCATTAACATTTTGATGCAGATGCTTTTGAATCTTTTCCATTTCTACAATTCCAACAATCATTATGTTTTAGTAACCAGTATTAGGTCCAATAAAAGATGTTTCTGTGTCTTTCATTTTTTTGTGTGTTTTTATTGATATAAGAACATTGATTGATATGCTACATCGGAGAAGTAAATCCCAGCCAAAAATGCTGAAAGCTACTTATGCGCCTGAACTTAATTGATCTTTTAGAACAAATTCATAGACTGCCATACAGATAAAATCTCTCATTCCAAACTAGGTATGAATTCCTCTTCATAATTGTAGAAACCAAATCAATCGAAGTGAATTTTTAATTTTCAGCACAGTGTAATACAATAGTTGTTTCACTCTCATCAGATAAAATTACATGCTTTAAAATATTCCACAATCTGCTACAAATGATTTTCTTTATTAACTTGTCGTATGCAACCATTTGTGCTAATGTGGCTATTACCATATAAATGTTTATATGATAATAATAATGCACACCTGTCTTGAACACATTCCATAGGTTTAGAACATTTATTACAATAAACATAGAATTTTACCATAAAAATCATTGCAATGTCTGGGTCCTTACCACTTACAACCACAAGAAATTCTTTTATAATTTACAATAAGTTATTTTCTGATTTGTAAATATTTGATTGGGTGTGGTTTCAAATATCAGAAAGAATATAAGTGAATTAATTTTTTCCTTCTGCAAGTAGGTCTCTAATGAGGAATATAATCTTAATTAGTGATAGTAAAGATAGTTTCACTCAGGTACTCATTGACTAAACAAAATCTTAATATGATTATGAACAAAATCTTAATATGAATATAGAGTGAATCTAATTTGAGAAAATTGAATGTACCAAATTGACATTTTTAAAACCAATTCTTTATAAAATGTTAAAAGATAAAACTAAATATGGTATAATATAATCCATCTAAACAGATAATACAATGCAAGTATATAAATTAAATAATCACAATAACTTTATACAACTTATAAATAATATGAAAACATACATGAAGAAATCATAAAGAAATATAAGATATAATCCACATATTAACTTTAGAACAATAAAAATAACTGTCACAAATAACAGCTCTAGGTTAAAATACAGGATATTCTTAAATGTAATGTATCTCAAAATCATAAAACAAGCTGTACAGAGTTTAAACCATAAAAAACTTTTTTTTTATAATTTAGATTTCATAAGGTGAAACTTCATCTTATGTTCTTTCATAAGAATATTTGTTATAATGATAATTGGAATTTCAAAAGATAATAATGAAGATAGGTTTACAAACTTATTACTGAACAAATAACATTTTTAACATCAAAATCAAAATGTATCGAAATAAAAAAAATAAAAAAATTAGATTATGAAGCTATGATGGCAATATTCATTGGAGGTATGAAAAGGTAGGTAAATAAAGAATCAAACATAAATTATTTATTAATCAGATAGGAATGAAACATAAATAACAGAATTATAGTATCTGAAATCAATAAACTAATTCTTTATAAAATTTATAATTGAATATGGTAAGATTTTTCAATTATTGATACAATAGTAAACAATCATTTTTTAATAATTCATATAAGAATATGAAGTTGCTGAAAATAAATTTCACCTATTTCTTCAGTAAAATGAAGCTTTAATATTTCACATTTCCAATACACATCTTTTTTAAGTTGGTTACTAATTTACACCTCCTTCTCATGAAAAAGGTTGGAACTACCCATCGAAGAATATATTGAAGACTATTAAGAAATATTTAATAAAGTTCCAATGTTATATCACAAACAACAATCCAATATTATATCACAAACATGTTAATTAGAAGAATATTGCAGTCTATTATCTCCTGTCCATGCTAACCTCAAGAGAAATAAAGTTTAAGACTAGCACTACCTAACATTGTTTTATCACAACCTACATTGTTTTATCGCATTTTTTCAATCTCATTTGCATCTTAAAGTAAAGATATTTTGGATTGTAATCCTGAAGCATTCATTAAGTTGTTTTGTAATCTGTTCGATAAAGAAACATTGTGTGTATATATTAGTTTGTTCTTTTAAGTTTTGATTGCGACATTAACTATACTAAACTAATAAACTATTAAAACTAACTAAATAAACTAAATGAACTATTGGAAACATACTAAACAACGCAGTAAACAAGAGTGAAGTTGATACTGATCTCAGGTTAGGTAGGTTACAAAATGGATATAACCTTGACAGGTTTGGTGCTGATCCGGTGCGGAGATGTGTGAACGGACTTTGTGGATCTCCGTGCCTAATCCGATCCGCAAAATCGTGATGGATCCGGTGCGGATCCGGTGCGGACATGTGTGGCCAGACCTTTAGACTAAATATAGGCGGGCGCAAGCGACGGTGCTGCTTCTGCGACGGCGCTGCAGGAACTAGAGAAACGGGGATAAAAGCGGGGCCATTACCTGGGATTCATAGGGTTTTTTGGCGTTTTTAATTTATTTTTCCATAATTAAAACCCGATTGAGCAAAAAATCATTTAAAAAATATCTAATAGGTATTGCTCGGTCCCTCAGTGTTCAATTAGAAAATCAAAAGACGTGTCATTCCCTTTTATTTCCAAAAAATAAAAAGCTTCTTAAAGAGTGGATTGTAAAATTAAGAATAGATAAGCCTGTTTCGAAACTATTGACGATATGTAGTCTTTATTTTAAAGAAAGAGACTTTATTTATCCAGGTAAATATTAGTATTTGAGATTTTATTATTCCAAAATGCTAGTTTTATGCAAATAACATTGAGACCATAGTGTCATAGATTTGTTTTTCTTTTTTAATTTTTCCCATTTTTCTATTACATCCGTTGTGCTTAATTGTTCCATGTTTTCAATGCGAAGCCTGAAAGTTTTGACAAATAAATAAGTAATATCACAAAGAATCTAAGCTGTCATAACAATGATTGTGTGAATAGGTAATTAATGTTATTACTAACCGAAAAACGTCGAGTAAAGTTACAATGATGTGTTTGCACTTACCAGAACTACCAGCTTTACACGTACAATGACAAGAACATTGCTTATTATTATTAATAAATTTGATTTCCACTTTTATTTGATGGGGCAGTCCTTTAAGATTGCTAGTTTAAAGGCACGAGGCTTGTAAAATAACGGGTTTTTTATTTTTAGATATTATTCCACACGTAAATATGTGGTTTGCATCAAGAATAGCCTGCCCTTCAATTAATGGTATTTTAAAATTACCAATTATCTCTATCACATCAACTAGGTCAAACACCGTTCTTTCCGACATTTTGCAAAACTACTAGTGCACCCTATATTCGATTGCGCCCGCCTATAAGGACCGATGGACAGGAGAGTTCGGCTTGTTCTAAAGATACATAAAATAATTATTTTTATGTAACTGTATCGTAAAGTTCTTTCTGTACTTCTTGTTAATTATTTGTTATTGTTTTTATGTTTATCTGGCATTGTGATTCATTATTTTTGTTCAATAAAAATTATTTAAATCCACATTAGTGTTACAATATCTATAAAAATAAATTTGTCACAACTTTTAAAAAATGTCTTATTTTGATTTAAGGGATAATATTAAAATAACAAAATCGGGGCTGACTTAGCTTTTGATCACTCAATGTTCAAGAAGTTCATTGCCGAAAAACAGCGAAAACAGATACAGAAACCAACGCCGAAAATTGGTAAATTATAATATTGAGAAAATGAGGCTTTTAATTGCAAGTTATAAGCTCTTGAATGCTAAGAGGTTTTAAGCAGTGTGAATGGTTCAAATATGTAAAATATGCCATTTTACGATGTTGGGAGTCCTTGATGCAGGAGTTAACATTTAGCAGGCTGCATCCCGCGAGCAGTCCTGGTTGCTAATTGTCGATTACTAGCTGGCCTACTCCTGCTAATGTTAAACAGTGTACCTTGTGCGATATTTCACAACAGTGGTGTGTAGAGGCTATGCTCTGTGCAACGTATGCTAAAGGTTGTTGACCGTTGTCGGGTCAATATTGATTGTATTATATTTACAACTATTCCATAGGTTATGCGAACTTTATTTTAGTTGTTTATTTACTTAAACTCTCTTTGCACTACAATGGCTAATCGGACGATGCTACAGTGGGAATCTTAATTTAGCCTGCCCAGTTATATTTAGGAGAGAGGTCTTTAACAAGAACCTAACATCGTACAGGCTCATGGCCATTTTACCTCCCCTCCGAAAGATGGCTTAACCTAGGAATTTGAAATATCTTTAATATATCTTAGGGACATTGAGTTTTGAAGGTTGCTAGGGTAACCACTACATCACTGGTGACCTCATGTATAATATTCTTACAAACAATATAGGAGGGTATTATTTTTAAGAATTAATATTTACTAATTTTACTTTTTCTTCTGGATGGGCCATCTCCCTAATTGTGTTTAAATTACTTTTTTAGATATTTGCAGGCTGTAAAGGAACTTTTCACGATGAACTTTTTTTCTTGTAACCTGCAATTTTTCACAATTTATCTTCGTTTTCTTCTTCATTAAAGAATTCATTTTAACTATTTCCAATTCATTCATTTTACTTCACCTCCAAAAGATGGCATAAACCAGATTTTTTAAATATCTATTCTATTCTACTATTGTTTGTTTTTTTATGGTCGATTGTTTTATGCTACTATGGCTAATCGGACGATGCTACAGTGGGATTCCTAAATTTTTCCTATCCACGTGTGATTAGGACCTCCATCCAAGTCCTAGGGCCACCGCGGGATGCGAACATCAAAGTATTGTAGGTTGCTATGGGGACCACACACCACATGTGACCCCTGACATCACACCTGAGTACCTGACATCACACATGCTCGGGAGCTCCATTTTGCGTCCTCCGCAGGAACGTCATTACCAACAACTTTTTACTCCATTTAAAAATCCTATGGCTACCAACCCGGTACCATTCTTAAGTTTAATAATTGAAAGATGAGTGAGGATGGTTTTTAAGCCATATTTTACTTTGGAGGAATGTAATCAGTAATTCTAGGGTAGAATGTGAGATTTGCTTTAGTAGAGTGATAACGTTTAGTAACAATTATTGTATGCCTGTTTCATCATTTTTTTGATGATGTAATTACTGTTTAAAAATGTTCTTTCCAACAATGTTTCAAATATTACTAATTGTAATATTTGTTTAATTACTTATTTAACTTCACTGTATGCTACAATCCCTAAGCGGACAAAGTTGCACTGTGAGTCCTAAATTTTGCCTATTCAAGTATAATTAAGATAGGGATCTATTACAAGGTTTAGGCTCAGGACCTCCAAAATTAGAGAATACACCCCTCCAAAAATAATAAAAAAAAAAAATTGGTTTTAATGAAATAAGAAAACTTTCACTTAATTAAATACACTTAAATACACTCCCTTTCTACATTAAAGTTTTTAGGTACTATCCTGTTTCTTGATTTTTAAACCTGGTTGGGTTGTTCGTCTACCGAGGGAGAGATGAGGACAAAAATAAACTATTGCTATTACCAAATTTAAAACGCTGTTATTGCTTTATAGTTTATCTCAAAAAACAAAAACAAATCGATTGCATTTTAATTTTAGTTTAATAGGTACAATGTTTTTACATGCCCTGTAACCCAAATCTTAATTAATTAATTATCATTTGATAGTTGTTTAAAGTTCTAAAGGATGAAGATTAAAAAAAAGTGCTTCTTCATATACGGAATCCATTTACGAAATATACGGATAAATACAGAAAATATACGTATCCACTGCCTCTCAGAAATATGACTTTCTTTTAAGGTTTATAATTGCACCAAAATGATGTCTTTATTAATATTGAACTCTGTTAATTAAGGTTGGTCTTTTAAACCCGAATCATAACCATAGCAGCTCAATGCCTTATTAACTGAACCTTATATTGCTTTACAATTACAAGTCCAAAGAGTATAATTTATTTACACTTTATTTCTGTTTTGTAGACTTCAAGAAGACCTTCGACAGTGTCAATCATAGAAGTATCGTTGAGCCAATGAAAGAAATAACTTCCCACAAAAATATGTAACAATTATAGAAAAAATATGCTGTAAATACAGCTTTTATTGAAATGGAGAGAAGGGGCCCAATATTAAGATCTCTACCTATCGTAGAGGAGTAAGACAAGGCGACCCGCTATCACCAACTTTGTTCGTACTGTTACTGGACAAAGAATTAAGGACAATGTACTAGGGCAATATGGGTATTAATATTGTTAGGAGAAAACTAAATATTTTTTTTTTTTTTGTTTGGGACTTTAAGGCTTCCCTTGAAGCCCTATACTGCCCACACTAACACCCATGGCACTGGGTGATACTTCTCCTACGAAAGAAAAGCACCACCCAGGGCGGGACTCGAACCCGCAGCTCCGGCGTGGGAGTACGGCGCTTTACCGCACAGCCACACCGGGCCCCCTAAATTATTTCGGAGAACTCAGGCAAATGTTAAAAGATCTCCTATCTCATAGTGTAAAATTAGGACTAATCCCGAACTATTATAAAACAATGTTAATGATATAAACTGTGAAAGTAGATTTAAGCATAAATTGTGTAAGAGTGCAGTGTGTAGAGGAACTTGTTTATTTGGGACAGCTTGTGTCTTTTGATAATAGTGCCAGAAAGCTAGAACGAAGTAAAATCACAAAATTTGGGAGAAATTTTGGTCTCTAAGAGAAGTAATAAAGGGCAACATTAGCATGGAAAACAAGAAAGTGATGCTTGAAAAAATTCATAAAAAAAAAATAAACACCATGGGTACTCCCTCGCGCAAATAAACATACAGAAACATATTTCTGTGTACTATTTCATCAAACATATGGTAAATACAATAATATATGATAATTCACCCCTCCCCCGTTGATTCAACGAACTATCTTAGAGACGCAGAGCAATCACAAACGCAGCGTTCATTATGTCGCGCGATCGAAAACGTACTGCATCTCAGGAAGATTAGCCGGAAACTGGAACGTGAGGGGTAGAATTGCAGCGGCGGATGAAGGTTGCACCGAGCTACGTGATTCAATTACTCCAGCGAGATATAAAAAGATATTATGACTATTAATAACAGGTGCCGGCCGGTATAATAGCAGGCATCCACCGCCTCCCAAATACCATCAGGAAATCTTAGTTCAGGGTCGTGTAGTTTCTCTTTCTTTATTTTGGGTACTTTTTTGAGAAGTATAATCCGCGTTACATCATGGCGATGTTGCGGTTAGGATTCCATTTTGACACATTAGAGAAGAATGGCTCGTTAACATTGCATATTGGCTTTATTTATTAGAACTGCATATATTAGTTGCGCCTTGTGGGTAAACCTTAGTAAATCTTGGTAATTACATGACTAACGTTTAATTACCTAAAATATTCGATTAATTCAATTAACCAGCTGACTACTGAGTTTATAATTATATATAATATATATAATATAATATATAATTATATATTAGTTTATATTCAACATATATTATAAAGCAAAGTGTACAATGTGCGTGCCGATAAGGCTCAAAAACGACTCAACGTACGTTTATGAAAGTTATGTCAGCGTGTTGCTATATAACCACTAACGGAGAAGAAGGTTTCCGTTTTTCTTTTAAGGGTGTAAAATTGAAGAGAAAAGGACTGGAATTTTAAGCCTCTCGCCCCTGTAATTAGCCTACCTGAAAGTGACATACGAGTTTATGAATGAAAAATTTAGTTCGAGCTCCAGATTACCAGGAAGCGCTAGGGTGCGTTTCACTCAATGTTTATTGTTTAATTCGTTAAGGTTATATACTTGTTCAGCTGTTCTTTTTAAATTACTAAAAAATCAAGCGAAAATAATTAGTTTCTCCATTGCTTTCAAAATAAAATATTGAATTTACATCTCTGCAATCAATTGGAAAACCAACTGGATTCCTTAAAAAAATAGTTTTTTCATAAGAAGGCTAATATATGATCAGCCCATTACATTTAATCAATATATAAGATTAAGAGAATACTTAAGAAAATTTAATGCAATATGAGTGAACATTTCTTAGTAGTACAGAGAGCGAATAAAATAGACATAAAAAAAGAGATGAGTTGACTGAATATAAATCTAAAATAAAAAGTTTAAAGTGCTCTTATTGAATTCATGAAAAAGAAGTTGGTTTTGTAACTAGGTAACTCCAATAACAGCATTCAAGATTTTATCATCCCTCATAGTTCAAGATAAAAAGAAATATGATGAAAAAATTGTGCCTTCAAGAAATTTTGGTTTTCACTTTGTAATAGTAGTAAGATTCGAGATATGCAGAAACCGTTCAAATTACGCGGGGATATCTTCAGAGAGGTTGAAATGGAAGAAAGGTCTTAAAAAAAGGTTCTATGAATCTTCCGTAGTTTCTATACTTCTGGATCAAATAGGACCATCATAGTAGTCGGCGCTTAAGTTTTACTCGAAATATAATTTTTTTAACTGAGATACCAGATTTTTCAACTAAAATCTAATAGCTTATTATCTTCTGACTACTTGGAATGGGCTTATAGGATTCAGAATCACAGAAACCATCAAAAACGATGCATAACTCGACAAAGTTGCAGCAAAATTAATTGTTCATTTACCATTTTTAACCCCCTGTAAATTATACAGGGCTTCTTATTTGGGCTCACTCTGCAGAATATTGATACCAAGTTAAAACCGAATTTTCAAGAAGGTCCTAATTTTGTTCTATATTTCCTTTAATTTTAATGTTTTTCTGTTATTAAAACTACCACACAACTACCGGAGCGAAGCCGGGCACCCTAGCTAGTCTAATATAATTAATAATCATATATCACTGGTTTTTGGGCAAAAGGGGTTAAGTCATCAAAATTTTAAGCTTAAACAAAGATTTACCAACCTATTGAAAATCATTATAAAATCATCATTCTTTCTGATTCTATTTCTTTATTCCAGATTAACAAATGAAACTAAATTCTTTCAACAGAGACTGTAATAAATTATGAATAACGATAAATTATAGGTAATTATGGATTTTAAGAATATGATACAAAACATAATGAAGGTTGACTGTAGAAGAATATGAGATGGAAATGGTTGGGGGTGCGGTCAAATGAAAATACTATATTTGTAATAACATATATATTGTGCTGACGTTTCGATCCGATATTCAGGTCTTCTTCAGGGCTAAATATAAAACCATGTGTCGAAAAGTCGGCACAATATATATGTTATTACACATATAGTGTTTTCATTTGACCGCACCCCCAACCATTTCCATCTCATGATACAAAACAATTTTTTTATGACTTAACCCCTTTTGCCCAAACATGAATGATATATAATAATAAGAATTTCAACGAAAAAGACCAAACAACCTCTTTTACAGACAGGGGTTTTATCATTTAAATGTTAAATAAAAGCAGGACCACCAATTCTTTAATAACCCCACATAATTGAGAATTCGCTAGAAAATTTTGATGAAAACACTGTATGTCCTGTTGATCATTTGTTTCGTTCCGTGCCGAATTCTTAGTAGTGTATAAGCAGGACACCAAATGAGGATTCTAAAATTCGCTTGGTTCAGTTTTTGCCTAGAAATCTCAGAAAATCTACCGTGATGGACTTAGCAAAAGGTCATCGATCAAAAAGGCATTATAAATTAATTTGCTTTGAAAAATATTTTTTTAACAGGACAGGAAGATAAAGGGAATATAGGAAAAAACACACACAAAATAATAAAACAAATGAACAATCACAAATAAACAATACTAAAATACTACAATACTAAAGGTAGCGGGTTCGCGTCTCACGGTGGTCCTAGGATCTTTTAATGGGAGTAAAAAATCCTTGGCCATGCCGTCCCTCGGATAGGACGTAAAATGGAGGTCCCGAGCCTGTACGATGTCAGTTACTCGTTAAAGATCCCTATCCTAATTATACCTGGATAGGTAAAATTTAGGACTCACACTGTAGCATCGTCCGATTAGCCTTAGTAGCATAAGGGGACGTTAAACAAACAAACAAATAAATAAAACATGGAAAGATCACTGTTTAATCTCTGGGCCATCGCTTCAACAGTATTCTTGGCGGATTTTGAGAGTTTGTGTGGGTGTGTAGAGCTAGAGTTAGTGGGTTGGAATTTAGAGTAAGTCTGTCTTGAACGTCCCGCTTATTATCTATGGCAGTTGCTTCGACGTAGAACGTTTCAAAGCTTCTCTGTGTAAGTATGGTTATCATGATAAACTTTCCAATGAAAGTTTCACATTAAAAAAACTGAGACTTTTACCGCAACGTACGCCGAAGACACTGCACTTTTAAAAATACTTAATAACCCTCGAATGACAACACTAAATTAACACTCACTTTGGAAAATGAAATTAAACCATACTAAATCTCAACTTATAACTTTCAAACTGCAACGCAACACGTGGCCACCAGTTAATATCGGGGACAAACAAAATACCTCAGACAGACTCAGTACGCTACCTGGGACATTTATTCGACAGAAGGATGACTTGAGGCCCACATGTAAAAATGAAAAGACAGACTCTTAACAAACGACTAAAAATACTGATCTCTCTTTTTTCTAAATCATCAAAATTGGATGTAAAACTCAAATTTAATACATACACCTACTTTCCTAAGCCTTACAGATTTTACAGCAAACAGGACGCACTTAAAAAATTAAACTTTTCAATCAAAAATTTTGAGACTAATAACGAAAGCTCCCTGGTACGTATGTAATATAACTCTACCTACAGACTTACAACAACCAACTATCGAACAACACATACGAACTCTTTATTCACGCTTTACGAAAAATTGCACGGACATAATATTTGAGTAATCAACGACATGGCCACGGCTGATATGCCTGTTGCAAGACGGATAAAAAGAAGCTGGATCAGAGACCTGCTCACCTAAGGAAGCATGCCAGGACAGAGGTGGGAGGTTCCTGGGCACTTTCCTTTCCTCATGCCCAAAATGCCTTATGTATTAATTCTTTGAAGCCATCACATTCGTTGATTGTCGCAGATTGCTTACTGGCGTGAATCTAAGTTTTAAACGAAAAAAAAATTACTTATTGCTCAATCTATTTTGATATAAAGTCTGAGAGCGTAAAAAATGGAGAGGAGCTTTTTACTCTTACAATATAGGGACGTGGTTCAGATTTGATGGGTGTTAATGACTTGAACCCTGGGTTTCCCCAGCTGTTGTGATGCACCCTGCCGTCTCCCCAAGTTGTCATCCTCGATAACAAACATGGGCTCAATAAGATGCCCTGGCTAATGAGCGACAATCGAGTCAGATGACGAGTGGACGATCAATATCTATTAGGCGGCTTCTCGAGTTCACCGACTCTCCTCCGAGCCAACGACCTCTTTAAGTTCGCCCGCGTACCCGTGCCAAATATGATTCAGAGCATCGGTATTGTATCGTCTATAAAAACAAAAATAGGATGCAAAAAGTTTAAGAATGGAATATGTACATTTCTAATGATGGGTGTGAAAATCAATCTGACTTATGCAGTATATAGACTGTACAATATTTTAGTTTAAAGTAAGTATTTAAAGTTCTAATGCGATTCGATTCTTATGATCACATATTGTAAATCGATAAGCAAATAAAAAAAACATATGGCGTAACCTGGAACAAAATAAGCGGTTGAAACAAAATGTTTGGGTCTAGATCTTTTGTGCCTAGTCCACGCTGGCATAGAACTGCCCACATTGTTCTGGAAAATTTCAGGCCTGACTATTTAAGATTGTATATAAGGAGCAGTGACGGAACGAGTTAGTAAAAGTCTGTGTCTTGACTGTGTAGCACAAGTCATATGATTGTGTGTTATAACGTTATCATTTTTGTAACCTGCTCAAGTGTTTAAGTTTTATAAATTCGTTGGCATTGATAACAGTGTATTTTGTTGAATAAATCTTTGTTACCCACATAAGTGTTACAATATTTTTTCGTCCAAATTTTAGTTACCAAGCGGTAGAATGGGTAACGTAGGATCGCTGACTTCCTATCTACCTTTACAAATATGACCATTAAGCATTGGCTTATGACTCAGAAAAATGTGATGAAAACTATGTTACCAGGTATATTTATAAGGTAAATATGGCTATTAGAGTAAATACCTTACTTTAAATTAAAACTGAATTTATTCATGGAGTATACTATATTAAATAATATATTTTTGAAGAGAAAAGATTTGGCTCCGCCGGGAATCGAACCCGGGTCTTCCGCGTGACATGCGCAAAATAATTTTAAAAAAAAATAGGTGGTTACCCACAATGATGGTTAAATTATTTATTTATATTTAAGTCCTTTGCGCCTGCACTGTAGCGCATATAGCAAATACGAGGGGCGATTAAAAAGTTCCAGGACTGATTTTTTATTAATTTATTTAAAAAATCTACAGGCTATTGGACGTCGTCCCCTTCAAAGTACTCTCCTTGGGAAGCTATACATTTTTCCCAACGATGTTTCCACTGTGTGAAGGACTTTGAGAAATCATCTTGTGAAATGGTGTGTAGCTGCTCCAGCGATTTTTTTTGAATGTCATCTACGGACTCAAATCTCTTTCCCTTCATGGGTCTCTTAAGTTTTGGAAACAAGAAAAAGTCTGCAGGGGCAAGGTCAGGTGAATATGGAGGCTGGGGAATGACCGTCATTCCATTTTTGGTGCAGTATTCGCGAATGAGCAGTGCGGAATGAACAGGCGCATTGTCATGATGCAGCACCCACTCACCGCTCCGCCACAACTCTGGTCTCTTCCTCCTTATTGCCTCGCGCAAATTTCTCAGGGTTTAAAGATAACGAAAGTGGTTAATGGTCTCACCTCGTGGAAGAAATTCATGGTAAACAACACCCTTCCAGTCGAAAAAAACAGTAAGCATGACCTTGACGTTTGATTTGACCTGACGTGCTTTTTTGGGGGTTGGGGAGGATTTTGTCTTCCATTGTGATGACTGGACCTTCGTTTCCACGTCGTAGCCATAAACCCACGTTTCATCTCCAGTAATGACTTGTTTTAAGAAGTTTTCATTGTCATTTGCCATTTCAAGAAGTTCCTGACAAACTTGAACTCTGTGTTCTTTCTGCTGCTCAGTCAACAGTCTCGGAACAAACTTTGCAGCCACCCTTCTCATCTGCAAATTTTCTGTTAAAATCTGTTGACACGAACCAAATGAAATGTTCAATTCTTCAGCCATCTCACGAATGGTTAGTCGACGATTAGAACGCACGAGACTGTTCAATCTTGCAACATGATCGTCGTCAGTCGAAGTTGATGGGCGCCCTGAACGAGAATCATCTTCACACGATGTCCGGCCTTCCTTGAACCTTTTGTACCACTCATGACACCTTGACCGACTCAGACATTCATCACCGAAAGCCACTTGCAACATTTGAAAAGTTTCAGTAAACATTTTACCCAACTTCACACAAAACTTTACGCAAACGCGTTGCTCTTCCTTTACATTCATTTCACAAAATCGCCGAACACAAAAAACTTTTTTTTACGAAAACAGCAGTAACTTTGCAATGAAGAAGGTTATCAACAAACTGAATAAACAGCTGAGCGCAGGAAGAGTCACGCTAAACAATGCTGCCAACCGCACTGCTCTATGACACTCCATTGCCGCGCAATCTCAACAGTCCTGGAACTTTTTGATCACCCCTCGTATGTGGATAATGCGAAGTTTATCTTCGATTTTCTTGATCTAAATGATGTGCTCGATCATATCCCTCGGCCATTGTGCTTTTAATCTTCGTTGGACGGGTAACTGGGAGCAAGAAAGAGGAGAAACATGCAGGTTTGGATGGTTGTGAGTTGAACAGTGAAATGTAGTGTATTTGTTGTGAATGTATGATTTTACTGTTAGAATGTTCATGTCTTTGTGTATTGTGTTGTTAGAAATGTATCATGGAGCGTTGACAATTTTTCGAAGAATTTTTTATTGTGAGGTTTGAATTTTTTTTATCTGTACTTTTTTTGCGGAACCTCAAAGTTCTGCTCCATAGTTCCAAATAGGTTTTAATGTCGTGTTGTATATTAGTCTTTTGTTTCGTAAGTTAAGTGTTGATCTGTAGTCCAGGAGGTGTGACAGTTGTTTATATCGTCTGGTCAGTTTTGTGTGTATATTCCAAGTGAGTCTTTTGTCCAAGTACATACAGTCCAAGGTAACGTATATATATATATATATAAAAAATATAATGCATCGTTTTGTATCACCTAAAAAATAATAAGTGAAAGTAAAAAACAAAAAGAGGATGGAAAAAGTTTAAAATGGAATATTTAGGTACATTTCTAATAATGGGTGTAAAACCCAGATTAAAACAGACTTATAGCATCAGTTTTTATGTTCAATATTTTAGTTTAAAGTAAGATACTGTAACAGTTCTTTAAGATAGTGTAACAGTTTTTATGATCAATATTTTAGTTTAAAGTAAGCTCCCTGATTTTCTATCTACCTTTAAAAATATGACCATTAAGCATTAACTGATGGATCTCAAGAAAATTGATGAAAAATATGTTATCATTTATAAGGTAAATATGGATCTTGAGACGCCAAAAGATTCTAATTGTGGTTAATAAAGGAAAAAAAAATTAATTTGGGTCCTCTTAAAGTTTAAATACCTTACTTTTAATTAAAACAGAAATTATCAAGGAGTATATGAAAAAACCTGAAGTTAAAAAAAAAGGTGATATATTAATTATTGGCCAACGTTTCGACCCACAAATAAGTAAAAACTGGGTGTGGCACATTACGAATTAAAACAAAAATTTAAAAAAATCATATCATTCGCCCAATACAAGACTAGTCTAACCCCAAATCGCATTTTTAAAATATTTTTTTCTGTTTGAATCATCTTCCAATGTTCTTCTGCAATCTCTATGCAAGATTCTCTCGATGTTAGATTCCTGAAACATGTTAACAATCTGATAAAGAATGCAACAGATATTAAAATATGAAAAAAGAAGACTAATTTGCTCTCCAAAAAATAGTTTGTTATTTTTAGTTAAAACAATCTTCCATTGGATATAATTTATCAATGTATTTGTATTGTATTAAGCTCAATGTTTTTTTACACTGAAGTAGTTTCCTCTCTCTCCAGTCATACTGTGGCAGGATATCTTTTTTTCTTATTTTCTTCTCAATTTGGTTGGAAGATATTTATATTATAATTGATAATAAATTAGCAAAAGTATCTTCCTTTTTCACCATAACATGTTGACGTTTCGGGGCTGTTTCTCCATTCTCAAAACCTTTACATTAATTTTTATATCTATTAACATTTAATGATCCAATCACTAGTTTAATAATTTAGATAAAATGAATTAAATGTAACTTGCATAAATAATTTCTCAATCGTAAGATTTGATGGTCTTTTAATAAATATTAATATAATATAATGTCATATGCTAAAATAGACTGTTATACATTTTATATATGTCAGCTCATACTTGTCCATTTCTAATTGACTAAAGGCTGCTGGACTCTCTCTATATTTTCACCCTGTTAATACTAAATCCCTTGTCCCCCAGATGATTATGATAGTTATGTTTAGATATCTTTTCTTTTCTGCCTCAGATTGTCTCTAGGGCCAGCAGAAAGGCCGACATACCTCTCTCGGGCACATCCAGCCTTTATAATACGAGTACTCTTGATTTAAAAACTGTTAACTGTGGACAACAAGCTGTTGAGCGTGACGATGTATTCATATTATTGTATTTACGTTTTATTAACACTTAATGTTATAAACAAAACGAATATTTAATAAAATTAAACAGTGCAATGCTAATTTTATGTTGCTTTAATAATCCTTTTCCTCTTTTAGGCTATACGGTTTTTTTTTTTTTTTCTGAGTGCGGGGGATTCATACCGATTTGCCGAGTTGTTAAAAGCCACTCGGCGCCGGTTTCTTTATAAGTGATATCTTGCGTAAGGAAGATGGCGGAGTCTAGACCTCATTCATAAATAGTTCTGTCTATCCAGAGCGTCCTCCATCTTACACAACCTTCCAGACTCTGTCTTCATAATAATAGATCAAAAGGCTTCTAATATCGGCAACGGCCTTTTGGATCATGGAAGTCTTTGTTGCTATTTACATTGAAACGAGATAACAGCAGATTATTTTTATATTTTTCGACAGAAATTTATTTTAGAAATTAGTCTTAGACATTTTCACAGATATGTAGGACACATGAAACCTCTGGATTCTGGCTGAATATTGCGTTATTCACCAAAGTTCTGTTTCTGGCATTCATTTCTATCACTTATCTGAAGGTTCAAGATATCAGTAGCTCCCACACGGGATCCTGGTATTAGGCAATTGCTGGAGATCACCAAAGCCATAACTATTTGGCTTATGACGTTTGTAAAAATATTTTGATCTCTATTATTATTTCGTTTGGCTATATTTAACCCTCCAAAGGCACACTAATATTTTTTTTCATACATGCCACACTGGGGTCCTATAGACCCCAAAAGTTAATCCTTTATATTAATTATAGTTTAAAATATTTTTAGATGCTTTTATTTAGACAATTAAAAAAAAACGTACAAGATCAAGAAAACAATAAATTGGATTAAAAATATTTAGTTTAATTTACGTTATATAAAAAAACACCTGTAAAATGAACATTTTTCAAGTAGTTTTTACAGTTTGGAAAAAACGTATTTACAAATTTCAAATTTTATACAAATCAAGATTCATTATTTTTCTGTTGTTACTTAGAATATTCTAAATATAAAAAATATATTTTACAACATTGATTGCCGACCACTTTTCTTACATGAACCCCTCATTGACTGCATTCCACGCACAAGTGTGTGGCTGTGGTATTCCCTACAAACTAGTTTTGTTTTCCTATCTTTTTGTCTAGAACAATAAGAGCATCTTCCTTTTTAAACTGTCCTAGGGCCTTTGGACCAGGGCCATTGACTCCTAATTCCTTAATTAATATTTTTATTGACCTTCTCACTTTAGGCCTAAGCCATTCTGAAAAAATTCACATTTATCAGAAAGATAACCAATAAATAAAAAATAAAACATAACCCACAAAAAGAAATATAAACCATACAATAAAACATTTTGAAACAAATATTTATTACACTTATCTCACTTACAAAGCAAATTGTAATAAAAGTGTAATAACAAAAAGAAGAACTTAGATGCCACACTGGGGTCTACAGGACGCAAAACACAAGTTTTTAATTTTCTATAAAAACAGCAGGATGAACTACAACTTTTACAACATAGGCGCTAAGGCGGTAGGTGTACAAACTTCAAATACGTAGAAGTCACAACCATTAATATAATTTTATCAATCAGATATTCGTACATAATATGTTCTTGGGGTCTGTCACACCCCAGTGTGCCTTGCGAGGGTTAATCTGAATAAAGGTCTATATAATAAACATTTTAAGTGAAAATGACGCGATTGGAGCTCGCTAAAGTCGTAAATAGCGATTCAAATAAAGGGGAGGTTCCACTCATGAAAATGTTACAAATATTCGCCATCTAGGCGATGATGGAATTTTATGTTAAAATGCCGCTATATACTACGACCTTTAGTTCCTCGTTAGTATTAGACTCTTTTTACTTTCATTTACCTAAGTATGCAGTAAAGTAGTGTATCGTGAAAAATGCCGACTTTCAGCGGAAATACACATTTCGGGGTCTCCCTGAGTCCAAATAACCAAGTCCCGCAAAATGGTCTGTATGTGTGTGTGTGTGTGTGTGTATGTGTGAACATGTTAAATTTGAATTTACTATGAGCCATAAATACCCCATTCTATCGATCCCCCTTCATGATATCTTTATGGGAAAAAAATCGATTATTTATGAAATTAGGATTTTTATGTGCTATTTAGAAAAAAGCATTGAACAATAATGAACCGAAAAGTACTGATGAACCTTCAATAGTTATAATAGTCAATATCTGTTTTTTTATTTTTTAACGTCCCTTTATGCTACTAAGGCTAATTGGACGATGCTAAAGTGGGAGTCATAAATTTTGCCTATCCAGGTATAATTAGGAGAGGGCTATTTAACGAGTACCTGACATTGTACAGGCTCGGAACCTCAATTTTACATCCTATACGAGGCACGGCATAGCCAAGGATTTTTTACTCCCATTAAAAAATCCTAGGGCCGCCTCGGGTCGCGAACCTGCGACCTTTAGTATTGTAGGTTGCCATGCTAACCACTACACCACAGGTGACCCCATAATCAATCCATACTAAAAAAAAAATATGGAAAAAGCTATTTTCTGTGAAGCTGCAAAATGGCGTTACATATTTATTAAAACACGTAAATTTCTACTGTATGTAATTTAGTAAGTGAAAGTTCTGTGTTTCCCGCATCGCACCAGATTTTTACTTTCACTTACCTATATATGAAATAAATAGTAAGTGGAAGTATTGCGATCGTGAAAAAATTCGACTTCCGGTTTTCAAAGGAAATACACGTTTTGGGGTCCCCTGAGTCGAAATGACCAAGTCCCGCGAAATGGTCTGTGTGTGTGTCTGTGTGTCTGTGTGTGTGTGTGTGTGAACAGACTAGCTCAAAAACTATAAACCGTGCGATCCTGAAATTGGGTATTTAGTGTAGGTATATGCCCGCGATGTGACAGCATAAATTTCATCAAAATTACTTAAAGGGAGGGGGTACTTTAATAACTTTTTAGGTTTTTTTCGATTTTCTCAAAAACGGCTCTAACGATTTTGATTAAACTGAGTATTTCATCTATTTATACGCCCGAGATATGACTGTAAAAATTTCATCAAAATTGATTAACCGGAGGGGGGACTTTACTTAATAAATTTTGTAACATTTTCACGTTTTTTTTTATTTACTCTAAATCGCCTTTAACGATTTTGATCAAACTTGGTATTTGATGTATGTATATGCCCGAGATATGACTGTTAAAATTTCATTAAAATTGATTAACCGGAGGGGGGACTTTACTTAATAAATATTATATCATTTTCACGGGTTTTTTTATTTACTCAAAAACGGCTTTAACGATTAACAAAAATAAGATATGGATGTAGAAAAATGTGTGACTTTGGGAAATTATATTTAACAAAACACGTCAATTTCTTATCTAAGTAAGTTGGTAAGTGAAAGTTGTGTGTTGCGCGCACGCACCAGATTTTTTTTTTGTATGAATCAGGGGATTGAAATTAGGCCAATAGGTCGGAACGTAACTGTGAACTGAGCACCAGGAAGAACGAAGCACGTCCCAAAAAAGAAAATCTGTATGTCGTAAACCCATAACGTCACTTTGGGTCAAGTGA
Source organism: Aelia acuminata (assembly GCA_911387785.2). Taxonomy (NCBI): domain Eukaryota; kingdom Metazoa; phylum Arthropoda; class Insecta; order Hemiptera; family Pentatomidae; genus Aelia; species Aelia acuminata. The sequence continues at coordinate 16,557,245 of OU426983.1, forward strand.
ATCTTGTCTGTCGTTTTCGTGACCCAGGTGCCAAGACACGAATTGGGATATCGTGATGTGACGGCTATTAACGGGGACTACTAATCGTTAGTAACACGTTTCTGAAACGTTTAATAATTCAGAACGTTATATAATATAGAGAGTAAGCTTACACCTGTTGAGCCGAGTTCTGTTGTGTCTATGAATAGTTAAGTGTAACATATCTTCACCGGCCATCACCAGAATAGTTAATTTTGATTTGGGATATCTCTCCAACAGTTATTCAATCTTTTTTATAATTTAGTTTTTGTTGTTAAATCATGCAAAATTATGCAATTATTCATACGCATTATTATTATAAGATTTTTGTTTTGATTTCACTTCTAATCTAAGTTGAAATTCTGTTTGTTTGTTTGATTGTTTGTTTTTTTGTTCCTTATAGAAATCCATACCATTTGTCCTAAATTCTTCAAATTTCGCTCAGTGGTTCTTTGATACCAGGTGCGAACACCTGTCCATATTATAATTGCATAACTTCAGCCAATCTCTGGGTATATTCATTATTGTTATAAAATTCGTCATGATCTCGCTTTACAATGGTTTTTTTACGAAATCGACCGTTTGAGTCGAAAAAACGGCCTAAAAAATCATTTTATAGATTTTGAAGAGGCCAACAAGGCCCTGTAAGACCGTCCCTTGGCAGGCGTCGATTTCTGGGATTTTTAAACCATATGTTTTTTTTTTTAACATTACAATACGTGTATGGTGAATTTATTTTTTAAAAATGCTTCCTAAGAAGCGAGCTTCAATAGGAGTAGTGAATTCAAAAGCTAAAAAACAACGTCAAATACGAGGAGCTGAAACTCTCGACGAACATCAAAATAGGATTGAACAACAGAGGCTTAGACAGGCAGAACTGATTCTGCCCAGGAATACGAGGCCCGCCTAGTTTATCTATAATTATAAAACTGTCAAACATATATTTTAAATGTTTTTAAAGTATATCTTTGTAAATTAAAAACTTCACAAATACACACTTCAGAAATTTAAAATATCAAAATTCAGCCTATTGTTGGTGTTTCAATAATATCATGAAAGATAATGTTTTAAAAACTTTGAAAATGTTTTTTTAGTCTAACCTTAATGAAAGGAACGCAATAAAAAAAAATAAAAATAAAATTGGGGCATATTTATTTTTTTATTGTTGACCCCTCAGTGTCCCTGAGTTTTTGAAAAATAAGGCTCTCGAACATGAACAATATCTTTATTCTTGTGCCTTGTGAGATTTTCGATGTTGTTGTTTGTTTAACGTCCCTTTACGCTATTTAAGCTAATCGGACGATGCTACAGTGCGAGTCCAAAATTTTGCCTATCCTTGTAAAATTAGGATAGGGATCTTTAACGAGTACCTGACATCGTACTGTCTCGGGACCTCCATTTTACTTCCTATCAGAAGGACGGCATAGCCAAGGACTTTTTACTCCCTTTAAAAAATCCTAGGGCTACAGCGGGACTCGAACCCGCGACCTTTAGTTTTGTAGGTTACCATGCTAACAACTACACCACAGGTGACTCCAATTTAGTTTTTGGTTGGCTATGAATAAAAATAGTTAACCAATAAATATATACATATTGTAACGTTAAATCGATAAGCAAATAAAAGAAAACATAAGGTGCAAACTCCCAGACCGTTTGTTGGAACAAAATAAGCGGTTCGAACGAACCGTTTGGGCCTAGATCTTTCCGTGGCCTAGTCCACGAAGGCGTAGAACTGTCCACATTGTTCTGGAACATTCCAGACCTGACCATTTACGATTATGTATAAGGAGCGAGGGACTGAACTAGTGTTAGCTTAGTGTTACGTTAGTTAGTTAGCTCAAGTCTTATGATTGTGTGTTATAACGTTATCATTTTTGTAACTTGCTCAAATATTTATGTTTTATTAATACGTTGGCATTGCTAACTGTATATTTTGTTAAATAAACATTTGTTACCCACATAAGTGTTACAATATTTTGTATATTTGTGAAAAACCGTCCAATATAAAATGCTGGGATTAAGACTTGAAATTAATTTTTAAATTAAATGAAAAGTGGTACTATTTTTAAAATGGGCGTTGTTCTGCCTATATAGGTTGTTTAAAATTTAACATTTTAACAAATTCAAAATTATTAATTTCCATACCTATTAGTGGTGTCACCTGTGGTGTAGTGGTTAGCATGGGAACCTACAATACTAAAGGTCGCGCGGGTTCCCGTCCCGCATTAACCTAGTATTTTTTAATGGGAGTAAAAAATCCTTGGCTATGCCGTCCCTCGGATAGTACATAAAATGGAGGTCCAGGGCCTGTACTATGTCAGGTACTCGTTAAAGACCACTATCCTAATTTATACCTGGATATGCAAAATTTAGGACTCCCGCTACAAAAAACGAATACCCATTATTCTTCATTTATGGATATGTGGCCACTTTTATTAAAGGACGAGCACCGGGTAAAGGATTTTGAAGTATAATATTAGGAGGGAAGAGGGTTGCGTCGGTGAATATTTAGTTTAAACAAAACCGAATCGAGTGAAGTTCATTAGTTAAATATGATTACCATTAAGTTAAGATGAGGTTGCTAAAACTGGTTGTGAACAATTCTTTAAAGATCAATTAACTCAGGGCTGTCGAAGAAACCTCCGAGGGGCAGGCCGGGAAGAAAGTGGGAGGGTTGCATTAAAGCTGATCTTGCGAAGTTTTGTTTCGAAGATGGTTGGAACAGAATATAAGCAGAAATTAGTGTTGTCGGAATCAAAACATCGGGTTCAATTTGCCGGCATGATTATTACTACCAGTGATAAAGGTCATTCGAAATAATACATATTGCTCAGAATATTCAAATATATTTTTTTTTAATAGAGCGACTGTTAGGTAATCCGTTATGCTTAGTTTTGGTATGTACCAACGGTAACATATCTGTCAGTTTTGAAATAAAAAAAAAAACCGGTCTCCAGACAGTCATAGCTCATGAATAAAACTAGTACTAAATTAGTTTGTTCGTAAGGTAGGCCAGAACAGAGAAGACGCCTTTTGGAGTTAAGAATATGTTAGCACTTTATAGTAGGTTAATTCCAAGAGTAAATTATTTGACTCATGACACCCATAAAATTCAAAGTTGTAGATATTAATTCGAAACAAAAAAAAAAAAAGATTGCAAGTCAATCTGACTTATAGATAAAAATCATTAGCATTTTTTTTTTTTTTTTTGTATTATTCCTACGTTTTATTAAAATCTTCATCCCATTAGCTGTTTTTATTAAAACTTCCCTTAGGCAATACCACTAGTATGTGCATTAATATTTTTCTTTTAATTTTTATATTTTTAAACTGTTTTTATATGTATTATGCTTTGGATAACGGTTTTATTTTATTCTCTATGTTTTTTTTGTCTTTTTTTTTACAGGTATTTTATTATACCCCCCCCCCCCCCTTCTAGTTTAATAATGCCTTAACTATATAAAATACATTTTTATATTATTTTAAATATTTATTTATTTTTATTGTTGTTATAACAGCTGAGAGAGAGAAACACTTTATTGAACAAAGAGATAAGAACAGTAGCATAATATAAAATTCACATACAAATATTTACATAGTTAGCTGAAAGTTACATATAAAATTGTATAAAATGATCAAAAAAAAAAAAAAAAAGGAAAAAAAAGCGAAACAATAACACAAGAACAATATATAAACAACAGGAGCTTAATAGTTAAGATATTAATTAATAATTATAACCTACCTCGAGTTTTATTTTGTTACCTTTCTATACCTTCAGTATCTGTTAGGATGCTATGCGTTTTTTTGGATAGCTAATTTATTTACAATTCTGATGAGTGACATCTTGCATTTTAGAACTTTTATAATTTAAAGTTTGTTTATTTCCTGATTTGGCAAGAATTTGACCCGTTAGTTATTTCATATGTGTAAAATACTGTAATAAATGATAAAAATAAAACTCATACCTTTATATATTATTTTGTTGAATAATAATTTGACAATTATTATTATTATTATTTTTATTAAGAACTTATACGTGATTTCGGTCTTGGAAAAGTTTCTTAGCTGTTGAAAACTCTAAGTGACCTTTACAAGACTGGAAGGAACCCTCTCCTTTTAATTCTCCTAATCCACCCTGGAGTCTCCTAATTAGTTAGTTAGTGGGAGGAAATCCTGTCCGGCCCTTATCCGCCAGGGGCACCTCAAGGATCCGGATTAAGCCCACTACTTTCTTTCATGTATGCTATTCTTATGATATATATATATATATATATATATATATATATATATAATGGTTGATATTTCTAGATAGATTGGATAGAATGTCATGTTTATCTTAGTAAAGTCTGAACAAAATATTGAAGGTTTTTGATAATTCATAGTTTATGACCCATTGATAAAAAAACCAACATTATTTGAACTAGAATGTCATAGTTTTTTGTAGAAATAGATGCCAGTTACTAAGTAGCAATAAATCTGTTTAATAAGTTGTGGTTGATCATTAGTTGGTATATTGTAGTGTTACCGTATGATATGTAATTAAATGCAATGATAAAATAATCATTTATTTAATATGATATACAATGTTTATCAGCTAGTAAGTATTTAAATAAATTCTGAAATTCAGTATATTAAATTAAATTTTAGATTCTGAAAGTTACATTTTCTGTTACATTTTCAGTAACATTTTTTTAATTTTCTATCGCTCTATTAGATAAAGAAATTCTTTAATGTTTAACTAATTGTAAGAAAAAAGAAGGGAAATGGTGGTTTGAGACGGTATGTGTGACTCACCTCTTTTCTAGAAAAGGTCTGCGTCACTGTCATACTTGCTCTTCTTCTTTGGATTTGTTTTTATACTTCAGCAAGTAGCAGCAGGTTTCACGTGTATCCTGTGAAAGATGTTTGGTATCCAAGTTTTTGGAACGACAGTTGAATATATCTGCTAATAATGGCAAAATTCTGGAATTATTTCACTTTCTTAATACAGAATCTACAGGGACAATACCTATCTGTTTTTTTAATATTTATAGATATTACTCATCAACAACTGTTATCCGCATCTTGTTTGTAACCTGAATCATCAACTGCTAACCACCATGTTGTTTATAACCTGAATCATACAGATAATACCTATCTGTTTTTTTTTATATTTATAGATATTACTCATCAACAACTGCTATTCGCATCTTGTTTATAACCTGAATCATCAACTGCTACCCACCATGTTGTTTATAACCTGAATCATACAGATAATAAGGTAAACCTACCTATAGTGGACACTGTTCCAGTAGTGGCCACTTTGACAATTAAATTTTGAAAATAAGGCTTCTAGGCTTTGAATCAGCTTCAAACTTAGAGTGGATGTACTGGATAGTAGTAGGTACATTCACTCTAAGTTTGAAGCTGATTCAAAGCCTAGTTCCCTTATTTTCAAAATTTAATTGTCCAAGTGGCCACTACTGGAACAGTGTCCACTATAGAAACGTTTACCTTACCAATCTGTTTTTTAAATATTTATAGATATTATTCATTAACAACTGCTATCCGCATCTTGTTTATAACATGAATCATCAACTGCTAGGTACGTTTACCTTAGTATCTGTATGATTCAGGTTATAAACAACATGGTGGGTAGCAGTTGATGATTCAGGTTATAAACAAGATGCGAATAGCAGTTGTTGATGAGTAATATCTATAAATATTAAAAAAACAGATAGGTAAGGTAAACGTATCTATAGTGGACACTGTTCCAGTAGTGGCCACTTAGACAATTAAATTTTGAAAATAAGGCTTCTAGGCTTTGAATCAGATTCAAACTTAGAGTGAATGTACTGGATAGTAGTAGGTACATCTTGTTTATAACCTGAATCATCAACAGCTACCCATCATGTTGTTTATAACCTGAATCATACGGATAATAACCAGTTTCTATTTATATTTATAGATACTAACTCATCAACAACTGTTATCCGCATCTTGTTTATAACCTGAATCATTAACTGCTACCCACCATGTTGTTTATAACCTGAATCATCGACTGCTGCCCACCACGTTGTTTATAACCTGAATTAAGCGGTTAATAACCAGCTTTTTTTACTTTCACTTACCTATATATGAAATATATAGTAAGTGGAAGTATTGCGATCGTGAAAAATTTCGACTTCCGGTTTTCAACGGAAATACACGTTTTGGGGTCCCCTGAGTCCAAATGACCAAGTCCCGCGAAATGGTCTGTGTGTGTGTGTGTGTGTGTGTGTGTGTGTGTGTGTGTGTGTGTATGTGAAGAGACTAGCTCAAAAACTATAAACCGTGCGAACCTGAAATTTGGTATTTAGTTTAGGTATATGCCCGCGATGTGACAGCAAAAATTTCATCAAAATTGCTCAAAGGGAGGGGGTACTTTATTTAATACCTTTTTAGGTTTTTTTCGATTTTCTCAAAAACGGCTCTAACGATTTTGATTAAACTGAGTATTAGACGTATTAATATGCCCGAGATATAACTGTAAAAATTTCATCAAAATTGATTAACCGGAGGGGGGACTTTACTTAATAAATTTTGTTTCATTTGCACGTGTTTTTTTAATTACTCAAAAACGGCTTTATTTACTCATAATTAAAGCCGTTCTGTTCATTTAATGGAAATTATTTGTTTCATGGTAACTAAATGAGATTTTCAACAAGTACATAGAAAATAATAAAATCAGACGACTTGGAGTATTATGCTTGCATTGCCGAATTATTACAAGTAAGAACTTTTATTTAATAATAAAAAAAAGTTTTTTTTTATAGAGCAAATGAAAACGAAATGAATATGGAAAAATGTGTAACTTTGAGAAATGGCATTAACAAAACGCATTATTTTCTAATCTAATTAAGTGGTAGGTAAGTGAAAGTTGTGTGTTGCGCGCACGCACCAGATTTTTTTATATTTATAGATACTAACTCATCAAAAACTGTTATCCGCATCTTGGTAATAACCTGAATCATCAACTGCTACCCGCCATCTTGTTAGTAACCCTTATCATACGGATAATATCTATCTTTTTTTTTATCTTTATTGATACTAATATCTATATCATTTAAGAAGCACGGGCTCGACTGGAAAACGTCCGAGGGGTGGGCCGAGACGGAGGTGGGAGGATCCCGTGAAGGCAATCTGTCGAAGTTTGGTCTGGATAGAGGTGTGGAAACTGTGAAAAAACAGTCACTGTGATGTCGGCATCGAACCTAAAAAAAAAAAAAAAAAATTGAATAATAACAAAACAATTTTATCAATTTAATTTCATTGAACTGGTGAAAATAGCTCTCTGCTATTCGCGGTAGCAATGAAAGGCAGTTTAGTCTGATGTAATCTTAAAACTACTATTTAAAATGTCATGTTTGTCGACTCTAATTCGGTTTTTGGTTCAGATATGTTCCCGAAGTTAAACCGAAGAACTCATAATCGGGTGACTCAACACGCATTTCTAAATGACTGGGCACTTTAAAGCTCAAAATGATTCGTCACTTGTTAGGTAAATGATTTGCCTGCTGTGCCAGGTCGATGAACTGGGTCGTATTGTATCAGTGTACTTCGCGTTTTAACACGGAGTACATTGAGACTATAACGAGCCGAAACGTAAAACTGAGGATGGAATATCCGTCTGAGGAGTCCCAGGTGCAGTCGTATTCCTTTCTGATTTGCAAAACGTTGAGAAATACGGCAGTTTAATGTTTTTTTTTCAGAAACCCATTGGTATTCTCCACCAATGGCTCGTAAAACCGTTTCTGTTTCCGCAGTGGACATTTTGGGCGTACAGATATTTTTTATAGCCACTCTTTCAGACTTTTTCAGGAAATACTAAATCAAAACTGTGAGCGACATCCAAAATGAAGAACTGAATAATGATGGATTCTAGATAAGAATAGAGATATACTGAATGATCGGAGTATATCAGAACTTCACCTACGTTCATGTTTAAAGTGGCTGAATTGATGAATGTTGAGGTCCTTGTGTAGTAAGTCAACAGTCACGAATTATGGTACATCTACTATATTCCTCAATGCCCTTGATTGAAATGATTGTAAATATGCGGGCTTAATAGTGTCCCATAGCTCTCCCGCATATGTCCGCCAAGCTACAAATATATAAACTATATTATATTATAAACAATATATAGTCGGGGAGAGCGGGGTTGGTTGGCAATAGTTTTCACTTTTTTGATTTTTGAGTCGTTCCTGTTCATATAATCCCAATAGGGCTGATACCACTGTAAACTCCAAGTATTAGAGTACTTCAAGTATTTTTTTCACCACATAATATTTAATACTAAGATCATAGAAAATTGAAGAATTCGTCAATCCAGAGTAGGCCTATTAACCCCCAAGGTGGGGCAGGTTGGCCTAGAAGGTTTAGCCATCTCATTCAAGTACTGCCTGACACTTATTATTGTTATTAAAAGCTTCATTATAATGGTATAATAATTTTGAATTGGTTTTAACAGCTTTTAGGGGAAAATAGAAGAAGATAGAAATTTAGACTGTCGTCACTTTCTGAATAAGAAAAATTGCTCTCATCCTCCTTGCTGGAACTAAAGACAATTGGTAGTTTCACCTTTCTTTATTTTTACCTTGCTTTTGTGAAATGTTATTGCGCCAACAAAACCCAGTTGAAGAGATCCAACTAACCCCACAGGAGGGATCATATGAAAGATGGCTGCCAGAACAGGGGAGAACAATCAAACAAGAAATTGGTTAATCGAAAGGTTAGGTTTTTCGAAGGAGTTTGGTGCTATGTGATCTGAATCAGAGTCAAATGTTTTACCATGCCTTTTAACCAAATTCACTGAAAATATAAAAAATTGCTTACATGTTGTAAAATCAATCAATGAAGCACACTCTTCTCTAGAGTGTTAGCACCGGATTGAAAACTCAGGACAAGACTCCCGAGGTCGAGCTGGTGACATGGTACAATGGTGGGGTTTTCACAACAGGTGTGACAGAAACTATAAGCCGATGGCCAATCTACCCCCTACACCAACCAACCCCGCTCTCCCCTACTTATATAAATATATATACAATATTACAGTACTCAAAATTATATATACTTACTTACTTATTTCCTTGCTCTGCTACTGATTGGTGGAGAGCAGTATAAACAACGTACCATAAGTATGTTCCATACATAATTTGGAGTGTCAGTCAAGGGATCTATCGTTTGTTAAGTTGCTTTATTGGTAATCAGATGTGGGTTTTCCATGTCAGACTTATGTCGATGTGAAGTCCCGAATCCAGAAAAGTAGATATTTGGACACGTTTAATGTATACTCGACAACACAACCCGCGATTTAGAATGAAGACCAAGAATAAACTCTTCAATTCATTCATTTTTACTCTCCATCTTTTTTCCCAAGCTGAAATATCGTCAAGATCATTTCGGAGAATCAAACACGCTTCGTCTGGGTCTTTTAAATAGTAAAATACGAACGCTATAAAATAGTATAATGATTATTGAAAATTATTCATTAACAAGTTATTCAATATCAATCAAGTCTTCTGGTATGCCATCGCAGGGGGTCCTTTTGTAAATTTCGGATGTTTCTGAAGAAATTGTCTTTTTTTTAAAGTTTTAGGATGTAGAAACAGAGATATTTGATTAGGAATCTAAAATGGCTGAAAATACGCGTTCGGTCGACACTAAAATGACCGCTATTGGCAATATAAAAATTTAAAAAAAATTATCTAATTGTATATTTGTACTTCTAATATTAGTTTAATTTCTATCGTAAAAGTATTTAAAAATGTTAAAGCAAGCACCTCTGACCGCTTAATACGGATTGACCTTGAAGATTGAAGCTTTGGTATTAAGCCCTAGTGACTACTTTAAATACATAATCCCTTGGAAAATTCATCGGATCCCTTCTGGAACTGATAAAAATATATAATATAATAAATATTTTTGGTATATTAGAATTAAAATATTTCTTCTGAGCAGTCAACCTAACTTAGAAAAATAGAGAACCAGAAACGTAGCTTGTTGAAAAAGCACAAGAAGATTTAATTACTTAACTGGATATTTAATACTTGATGACTTTGTAAGTATTATAATAATTTATGATTGGTTAAACGATGATCAGGATTTTCAGTTTGAAAATTTTTTTATTTTCGAAAGCCAACGTTTTTAAGCATTGTTACCTCATGTATTGTCTCAATTTTGTGTTATTATTGAGTCTAGACATAACAATTTATATACAGTACCATCTATTTTGTTAGTTTTTAATATTTCATTTCCACTCAGTTGTCATGTAGCCTTTCACTTCAAAAGCGTTAAGTTTCCCCGTCATAAGCCTTTGAAGTCGGCAAACTATCCCCTACCACTACCTCTTACCTTATTTTACCTTCAGTCTTTGTATCTACCTTGATTCAGAAGGTAAATATCAGATTCTATTTTATCTTGCTAACCAGCTACTCATTTACATATTCATGTATAATGCTTACCATATTTTATATTATTATCAGTTCTGAATAATATTCATTTATTGTCATCCTCTAGCATAGATACTCATATATTTGTTTTCTATTAAGACCCTGATAAAGATCCACAAGTTGGATCAAAACTTTGGCTTTCGAAAATAATTTTTTTTTCAAACTGAAAATCCTGATCATCATCTAACCTATCGTAAAGATTAACAGTTGATTATCTCTCACCTCTACTATTATAATAATTATTATATTATCTTATTAATTTCGTATATGTTCATGTACTGTTCATATGCTTAGTCATTTCAATCAAAAATACTAAGGAATATCCTAGATGCCCCTATTTATATCTCTAATATACACTAACTTCGCTATTCCTTACGTCGAAATAACAGACATAGATTGTTACAGTAACTTTCATGACAGACTTACTCTAAATTCCAACCCATTAACTCAAGCTCTACACACTCCCACAAACCCTTACGATCCGCCAAGAAGACTGTTGAGGCGTTGGCCATGATATTTTCAGCATTCAACAGTGACACATATATTTTTACTTTCACTTACCTATATATGAAATATATAGTAATTGGAAGTATTGCGATCGTGAAAAATTTTGACTTCCGGTTTTCAACGGAAATACACGTTTTGGGGTCCCCTGATTCCAATTAACCAAGTCCCGCGAAATGGTCTGTGTTTGTGTCTGTGTGTGTGTGAACAGACTAGCTCAAAAACTATAAACCGTGCGAACCTGAAATTGGGTATTTAGTGTATGTATATGCCCGCATTGTGACAGCAAAAATTTCATCAAAATTGCTCAAAGGGAGGGGGTACTTTATTTAATAACTTTTTAAGTTTTTTTCGATTTTCTCAAAAACGGCTCTAACGATTTTGATTAAACTGAGTATTTGATGTATGTATATGCCAAAGATGCGATAGCCAACGTTACATCAAAATTGATCAACCGGAGGGGGACTTTACTTAATAAATTTTGTATCATTTTCACGTGTTTTTTTTTTTACTCAAAAAAGGCTTTAACGATTGTGATCAAATTGGGTATTTGATGTATGTATATGCCAAAGATGTGATAGCCAACATTTCATCAAAATTGGTCAAACGGAGCGGGCACTTTATTTCATAATTTTTTTTCCAATTTTTACCTTTTTTTAGATGATCTCAAAAACGGCTTTAACTATTTTTATCAAATTCGGTATATTAAATGAAAATTAGGTGTTCTTTAATATCAGGTAAGCTTTATCATTACTAAAATGTTCTGTGGGCGCTTTATTTTGGGGGGGGGGGTCTTTTTTGTTTGTTTCCTATAAAGTACCTTTGTTTTTGTTTATATGGAGAAATTAACTGACTATCGTTACGCCTAAAAATAAAAAATGGCTAAATATGAGATATGATAACAATAAAGAAAACATTAAGAGGAGAAAAAAAATAAAAATATTCCGTCAACTCATAAAACTCGTTGAGCCCAGGCATGCGGAGTACGCCTTTAATGACAGACCATTGTTCATGATTAAAGCCGTTCTGTTCATTTGAGAAGTGGCAATTAACAAAACGCATTAATTTCTAATCTAAGTAAGTTGGTAAGTGAAAGTTGTGTGTTGCGCGCACGCACCAGATTTTTTCTTTTTACATTAGCCTTTCACCTATTTTTATATTTCCGACTGTTTGTTTTGTGCGTGTGTTTTTTTAAATCTATTATGTCAGCATATTTGCTTATTACGATAGCAGATAGCACATTTAAGAATAGTGCCAGAAGATATGCATAACTAAATAGAAAAAAAATCTTATAACAAACTTTTAACAGATAATGAATATTGTATCACAGATATACACCATAGATGGCTTTCCTTCCTGCCTTGTCGTGTCTGAGACTCTTCAACCCTCCGTTGACTCCTGGCAGTATTTCACCGAAGAAGACTCCTTCGAGAAGAGACAGAAGGAACAATCTTGAATAAACATGTACCGTTGCCTTGTGGAGCGTGTAGGCATGTCCATGTCCGGCGCTCTACCGGTCTCTGCCGCCGAGCGGACAATTACTGGACTTTTTATCTTCACTATTCTCATGGTAATTTATATGTTCTACATATATGCACAGCACGTTTGTGAAGTATAACTTTCTGTCAGGCCACAATCCTGGTGTGGTAAGAAAAAACAAATAAAGTATATCTACCTACAGGACTGTTTTAAGTGCTATTTAAAAAAATCGCGTGCAATACACAACCTTCACTAACCATCCTCCAAAAAATCTTTGACTAAAAATAGACATCTTTTGAAAATGTTGTTTAGTGCAGGCTAAACATATTTCTTCAATGATTGTTGTTGTTTGCTAAGGCTTTAAGGCGTAAAACCCTTGAGGTCATCAACGCCATTTCTTCAATGACCATTGTTTCTGTGACCATTGTTTCTGTTTATTCTTTATAATTTATTGGGAAGTGGGTACCATCGTTAGTACTTCATACACTTACTCAGGAGACTCCGTACCTTCTAAGGTTTCGAAATTTTTCCGGACTTGATTTTCTTTTATAGAAATAATTTTTTAGGGTATATAGACTACACTTTCGAGTTTTAGGATGATAAATGGAAACGATATGACGAGTTATAATAATAACTGGCGTATTAAATTGGAACTAAAGTTTCAAATGTCGAGCGCTTGAGTATTTTTTTTTTTCAGGAAATGAGGCGATATTAAATTATTCTCAGGTAGGGACAGTATTTTTTTATTTATTTAAATCATTAGGTAAGAAAATAGTGATTGTAGTAATTTTTTTTTTTCACCGATCGATATACAATTTGAGCAGCACGCACTGCGCCTTCTCTTACAGCAATGGTCTCGGCTTCACTATAAATAGTTTTCTCTGTTTTCCATTTTAAAACTAAATTAAAGACCTTGTAATTCTTTACTTTTTGATTAAGTTTTAAGATGGTTCCTACAAAGCGTCATGGAACCATTAGTTGTATCAATACCAATTGTATCTAAAAATATATATTAGATGTAACTTCCTTGATATCAGACACTCCTTGGGCATACCCAGCCTCTATTAAGTTGGTGATTAGAAAAATTAATTAGAGTGGAAAAAATCTGGCGGCTTAGCGATATCACTCTTCAGATGCCCACTGACAGGGAAACGTCTTTGCTATAATATATACTGAAAGGTTGGAGTTCCAAGGGTTCTATTGGCACATGTTATGTTTAAATTTTTCCTATATTCTTTACATCTTAGTTTTTCCTTCAATTTTTTTTCTTTTTTTAACGATTGTTGTTTAAAAATTTTGTGACACAAAGAACATGATCTATTTCACATCAGTGTAAGTACTTCCATGACCGCAACATCATTTTCAGCAACAACCTCAACTTAATAATGTCAGTTATAAGTTCTAGGTTTCAAATAATGGCGAAGGCCTCTATACACAACACCTCTGTACAACATAAACTATCGCCTTCTATACCAGAAGGGGGGGGGGGAAGAACACGGCCCCTCATCGGACACTATTATTCATAAGACGTCGAACCGCTCGCAGGGACCATGTTGTGTAAACTATTTATGTAAGGCAGAACCAGTCCCTTCCTCAAAGGTTAGTAAAACCGGCACCTTGTACCTTGTAGCTGTTAGTCAGTACTGGCTTCGTTTTGGAACTACCAAAAATAATATAATATACTGGCATAATTTAGGTAGGGGGAGGAGGGGCACAATGAAACACAAAAGTTGCTTTTACCCAAGGCACCTCATCTAAGACTTTTTTTTTTCCATGTTACCTTAGGATCTAATCTATGTAAGACATGCTTTAAAAATTATCTTATGCAGAATGTGTGTCCGCGAGAAGCTATTTCCCAAAAAATAAATTTTGTTTCATTGTGCCTCATGCCCGGGGTACAATGAAATACAAAACAGCTGTACAAAATAACACCATAATTAACAAAAAACACTTTATTCGGCTTCCAGTCGGTTTTTCGTTCTTCTGCTTTAGGATAGCCACTATTCTAATTCTAATTCTTCAGAAAAGAGGAATGTTTGACTAGGTTGTCAGTTGTCATAAATTAATAAAGTTTTTTTGGTGTTCCGCCTTCAATTTCACACCAATCTGTACGATAATGAAAAAAAAGACTGCTTATTGCACAATGAAAAACACACTCGTGGGACTCCATGAAACATTTCATTATTCCCCCGAACGCCCCTGTTTCAAGGAACCCCATACTAGCCATTTTGATGATGTCTTTAACTTTCTACGATGAATGTGAAGAGTTAGGAAAGCCAAAATAAGGCAAAATCTTAAGAGATACATGGATTCTGAAAAATTTGTAAGAGCAGATTGAATAAAATAATTACTCATACCTAGAGACGAAAATCGCTTTAACGAAAATTTTTAGTTTTACCCCACGAAACAGAACTTCAGCACGTGGAGTCTGTCACACAAGTAGAGAGGGGACAAATGCTGACTTTGTTTGGAGCCACCCTTACCGCTCGCTGTCTGAATTTGGTTGCACTAAACCTTTTGGTTCACCAGCTGTTTCAGGGTGCCCCGTTTTTCATTGTGCCCCCCCCCCCTATGTGAGTATTATTATTGTTAAATTAAGCATATCATATGTAATATGTTTTTCTCTAAAAAATGTAAATATTAACAGCCTGTTTACATGGTTGTTTTTGGAAAGAAGTTTTTGGAAACGCTTTTTGACTGCTAGGAAACAAAATTGTCGAAATTTACCCGGTAATAATAGGAATAATAATCATCACCGGTTAGTTTCATTCCAAGATAGGTCAAAAACTTAACTGTGTAAATAGGGACTATTCTGTTCATTGTAATCGCCCCTTGCGGTCAAAAAGGGAAAGCAAGGTTTGATTCCAGACATAGTTTCAAAAGTTTAACCTTGCATGTCTTAACAATTGCTGAGTTTCCAATAAAGTCACTTCTCCCTTGCGATACGGAAGGGACTTCCGACTTTGAAAGATCGAAGAATTCGTCATCTAGGGGAAGATATGAAGGAAGTTTCTTCAGATTGGGACAACTCCTCAGCAGTCCTCAACAAATCGGGGATAATAAAGACTGTATAAAACTCCGTCTTATTACTTGCTTTTTTGCTTTTTTTTTAGAGGAAAATACTTCGTCCGATAC
Source organism: Aelia acuminata (assembly GCA_911387785.2). NCBI lineage: Eukaryota > Metazoa > Arthropoda > Insecta > Hemiptera > Pentatomidae > Aelia > Aelia acuminata. The sequence goes on from OU426983.1 coordinate 16,572,850, forward strand.
TACGATCCATTAAAACTAGGTGATAGGTAAAAACTAATGACCATCATGGAGCTCTGCATCCGTTTCTCTTTCCAAGATGGTTTATCGATCAAATTTATGGATCAAAACCCATTGGATGGCCGAAACTGCGGTGGAGAAACGGAAGAAGTGCGTGGAATCGGGTAGCGATTGGAAACAATAAAACATCCTTCGCAGAATCATATATGCTTCTTTGTCACAAATAAAAACATCCATGAAAACCTCAATGTTCCTAATGGTCTTAAATCGAGATATCTATTCTTTCTCCTAAACCTATGAAAAGAAGTTGGTCTTGGGATCTTCTAACTTTAACTTTCAGTGCTATCAATGGTTGGTTTCTCTGAGAAACTGTTTCAAGCTATTACTCTTATCTTATTCGAACTTCCTTGTTGTATTATTATTTAAAATATTTGTAGATTTCCATAAATATCCTAATCTTAAAAATGATTTACTTTCAACATAATAACGATTTGTTTATTGTTACAGGTAAGAAGCAAGTCCAACTTGGTTCCTATGTTATTGCAACTGGAACGAAATGCACCCGGTAATTATTTTATTTTTTTGCATGCAATTTTTTTATTACCATTATGCAGGTTGCATCCCGGAGCAATTACTTTAATGCAGTGGAGTTTCCTTCCTCAATTAACGAGGAGAACCCGGCGATGGCTTCCTAGATAAAATGCGGAGGTTACGAGTCCCCAGTTATTACTTTACCTGGACTGGTTTCCAAGTGTCTCCTGAAGTATTCGGTTACTTATGGAACCTAGTGATTACCGGTGATATAACAGCTTTAATAAATCCTTGGCTTGTATAATACAGAATCTCTTTATTATATTTATTTATCTTTATTATAAATATCTATTATATTAATTATATTTATCTACAAACACCTATTTATTATAGGTATTTGTAGCTGCTTAGACTTCTAGGTGACCCAAGTAAAAATGATAGCAGCGGAGTTGCTCTGTCTGGATTTTTTTTTTTTTTAAAGTATTCTTGCAGGGACTGCTCAGGTTTAAAGAAGACATCCTAGAGAAGATGAGGAACAATCAGCTATCAAAGGATTCTACCTAAATTCTACCAATATCCCTAGCTGCAGGGAAATTTGCAATTTTAATAAAGCAAGCCTGGAAGATTCCATGCAGTTACAGAGAAATTTTAAGAAAATCTATTTTTTGTGTCTTAAGCGCGGATTTTATAAAAACATTTATACAGTACACAACACTATTTATTATTTATGGTGAAGCCTTATGACTTGTGATAGTTTGGTGACTGATCTCTTAAGCCGTTTTATTTTTTTTCAATTTTTGAATGTTTCTATTTTTTTATGAATGAGTCCTAAATTTTGTCTATCCAGATATAATTAGGTTAGGGTTTTTACTATACTAGAAACGAAAATCTGATATCGCTGAGGCTCTGGACATTCATTTTACGTCCCTTTCGAAGGACGGCATTGCTATCCATTTTTTACATATGGTCATGCTTATCACTAGGAATGTGTAATACCCCATAATTATAAAACAAGTTATTGTTCCTGTAGAGGCAACATTTAGGACTCCTTCTAATTTAGTTAAGAGTAGCAACTTTATAGAGACTGGGTGTGCCCAAAGAGGGTCGATCCATTGCTTTTGTAACAGAATGAAAAACAGCTTACTATATCTGTACAGGAACCCGGGACTTCGAGCTTAGTACGTACACCCAGAGTTGTGCCTTTCCCATACATTGTTCTTGAAAAAAAAAAATGATCGTTGGCTGTGTGATCGTGGAAATAAATTGATTCGTCCATTCGGTATATGTTAATAATAAAATGACACTACAGTTTTTAAACATGACAGGAAGTGGCGGCGTTTTCGCAAACGACAGGAAACGCACCCCCTCAGGGACACTGAAGATGAGATCTGATACTTCCTCAGCCATCTCAATATTCAGGTCTTGTTGAATAGTTGTCGTATCTCTGAATTATATCGGGTTGGAGATCTCGAAGATGGGAGGGGCATCTCTAAGTGAAGTTGAGTTACAACCCAACACCTACAGTTATTTAACACTACTTAAGCTTTACACTTGTAATTGTTAACACATGACATAAATATTTCATTAATATTATTATTTATCCGTTTGTTATATGAACTCGGTTCCTCCGTTGAATCATCTTTCTTCGGCCTAAATATTCTACATAGGACTTTATTTTTAAAGACCTTAAGGCGTTGTTCATCCCTTACTGTAAACGCCTATGTTTCACATCCGTAAAGAGCTTTCGGAAGAATTATTGTTTTGTAAATTGTGATTTTTTTATTTCGGGACAGAAGGCGTGAGCTAAGTAATTTTGCAACCGAAAAATAAATAGCCTTAATTTGTGGGACGAATATTTAGAGTCATTAATTACTAATCAAATAAATAATTATGAAAATTAGTTCGAGCATAATAATTCCTACGTTTAATCACTGAACCTAGTAGACATACAGTACTGCCCAGCATTGATAAACGACCCCTGGATCTATTGATATTGGTTCAAGATCAATATTTGTCCGCGGTAGATCGCCGTACCCTTCGATATCCTGAAGCGGTAATGGACACGAGCTGCTGGGTCAATAGCTGGTTCTACTAAATGGCCGGGAGATGAAGCATTTGTCAGCGAGCCGGGTGAAAGATGACCGCAATCAATAACAGTGCTTCAGTGAATGAGCGTCTGATGCCGCCCGTCAGCATGCTTTGAAACCTCGTAGGCTTCTGAGGTATACAAGATGGACTTAATGGGACCAAAGGCAGTCGTTTTAAGCCGAACAATGGGTTCAAAAAATTCCTCATATAAGCGAAATTGATTTTATTAAGATAAAAACAAAACATGTTTACCTTTAATTTACACAGAATTGGTTTAAAAAAAAAAAGTTAGTAATATAATTTTTATATTATTCCGCTTATAGATAACAACTGCGTAGTGGCGCATCAAGCAAATTTGATCACTGTTGTTTTTGTCTTTGACTTTCTTGATGCATTTTTAGTTTATTGTAGTAAGAGGTCTCTTGGCCACTGTCATTTCAGTCGACGTCGATGCTGACCAGGTAACAGGGAGGAGGAAAGAGAATGAATGAATGGGTTAGGGTAATTTAGTGAAATGTTTGGTATTTGTCTTGTTGGTATATAAGATTTTACTGTCGGTATGCTGATGTCACTGTGGAGTGTATGATTTGAAATAACCAAGGTGTTTTTGTGATTTTTCTAAGAATTTTGGATTTTGAAATTTTTATTTTGTCAATATGGACGTGTTTCGCGGAATCCCACTGCTCCGTATGTCCAAATAGCTCTTAAAATAGTAGTGTAAATAAAGTATTACAGTCAATAATTAATAGTATTTATTTAATCATATAAATGCATCAAATTTATAAGCTTTATTAAAAAATGACCAATAATACCCTTACAATCACATTGCTTTAATTTAGTTTAAACTTCATGTATAAATAGAAAAAACTAAGAAACGTTTTATTTTATTTTTATTTTGACTAAGCATTTTAAGCTCATTTCTATTTAGAATAAATAGATTTAGCTACCGGCAAGTTTTAGCACGCATTAAATTATTTAGGCCTTATGAAGTCTAATCCAAAATATTATAAAAATAAAAGAGTGAAATAGACACGATTTAATGTTCCATAACAGTTCATATTTGTACGTATGTCCCTCCCCCTTCTGCTGACATACAGGCAGATTCATCTGTTCCTGAAAAAGTCCTTGCCTAAAATTTATAGAAAATTGAAAATCAAAAACTGTTTTTTTTAATTTTAATATTTAAGGTAAACCTGAAATTTACCTGGATATACATATTTAAAATTTTAGTAGATTCTAGCGGCTATTATAAAGCGTGATTGGTGTGTTTGAAAAAATAAATACCTACATTATGAGTGTATCACCTTCGAAAATCTTGTAATTTGCATTCCGATTTCTCAAATAGGAAACCGCTTATCATTAAAATGTAAATAATATTTGTTTAGCTCTTATATAAGAAATGAGCTGTCACCACCTATCGCTTTTGGGTCGATGACAACAATTCTCAATCTTAAAATAAAAATAAAAAATCTGCAGGAAAAGGAATTAAAAATATTCGGACTGAGGACGGAGTCAACAATCAGAAAGTTCAAGGTTTCGCGAATAGTTCCACCATCCGGAGAGCTGAGAAACCCTATTTCATAATCTAATGAAAGGTTTTCGACTACCTGGGTTGGTCATTTTGAGTTTAGATATTTTGCTATTTGTTTAATTTTTTGTTTAAATTTGACAAAAATATCGGCTTTCTGAGGATCTATCCTTGTTATCAGGTTGCCGTTTTTAATATAGATAAAATATAGTATTAGTTTATGCCATGTGTATGCCATTAAGTGGACATGATCGAATTGAAAGTTGTTGGAATAACTTTTATCCTGAGATTGGCCTTTAAGAGTTTGCAATACTCAGTTTTATGTTAACGGTATGCGCATAAATCGGAATAATAAACTCAGTTCTGAGGAATTCAACTTTCGCTTGGGTACATTGAACTGAGTTACTACGTTCAATGGAACTAAGCAAGTCGGTGTTCTTCTGGGGTATGAGCTAACCGTAAGGATTGTACGAAATCATTCAAGATCTATCCCATTTTTATGAATATACGTATATATGTGTATATATATAGATATGTTCGAATAAGGGTAATAATGAACCCCATTAGACAAAGAAACTTTGTATTTCTTTATAACATCCACTTTTCAGTTTGGCATTATATTACGAATTGTAGGACTGGGATGGTCGAGTGGACTCTTGCAATATGTAATAAAAGTTAACAACGTCAAGCGTGGTTAGTACTTGGATGGGTATGTGAGACCCATCAGCCTACTGGAGGCGACTCACATCGACCGGGTGTAGGAGTGATAAACCTTCCCCGTGTATTATATGGAGAATCAAGGTGTGGTTGTCCAGGATGTTAGTAACCACCTGAGGCTTGGTACAAAGATGTTATACCTCAAGGAATTAAGTATAGGTCCTTGGGGCCTGCTGACTCTGAGTTACCATAATCCTTGGACTTAGACCAGTTTGTCACAGTCCTTGTACTCCAAGAGAGCTGACGCTATCGGTGAGAAGGACTGCCAAAATTGGCCCCAATTGGATTGGTTATGGAGGTATGGGCAGTCTGCCGCTGCACCATGGTGTCCATGGCTTGCAGCAACGTGAGGTTTGGGCTACCCCCTCCAGGCTGTCTGTGCTCCCGCAAGCAACACAAATGTCGATAAGAAAAGACTACTCTGCGCGGCCAAAGTTATATGATTTTAAGTAGGAAATCAATCTCACAACAAGATATGGGTGAAGACCAATTTAAATGCCTCGACTCCACAACAATATATAATGTATTAATGGTAGCATGTATTAATTTTCGGAATGGCCGGAATATGTTGCCAATATTTTTGTATTTTTGAAAATGAAAACCTGATTTTATAGCATTAATGATCGAACATTAAACTTGTGACCAAAAAACTAACGAAATTCGATTTAATCATTTACATGGTTGATAAATATTATATATAAATATTGGGATGATAAATATTGTCATTTAAATGTTCACAATAAAAGTATTAATTAAAAATATGGATTCGAAGACAATTATTTAATCCAATAAAAAGAGGATATATTGATATTTTCCTCTTGATTTTCTCAAAGACGTAGTTTTCTGCGAGATTAGGAAACTAATGTTAAGTAGGAACAAAATATTTATCAGTGGAATGCATGAAATGTTAAAGTAAAATTAATACAAGGTTAATGTTTTGATAATGAGCCTGTCCACTCTCAAATTAAATATTGTAACGGGAAATAGCAAAAAACAAAACATTTGATTGAAAAGAGTTCTTGACTTTTTGTTGGAAGAGTTACAAACTTTTCTATTACATGTTTGTGACTGCTTAAGAATCTTCTACGCTTCTACGTCAGGTCCTTCCATTCAGACTAAATATAAGAAGCTATGTTAGGTTTGCTCTGAAGATCGAATCATGAAGTTATCTTTGTGTTACTGTGTCATTAAAAGTTGATACTTTTTGTAGCCTTGTTAATTATTTGAATTTTTATTGATTGTCTGGCATTTGGAGTTAAAATTGTTCGTTAATAAATATTATTATAACCAATAATTGTTAGTAAGTGTTACAATATCAAGAATATAATCTAGCTCAATGGAGTGTATGGATTTTTGTTTAACAGATAGTAAGTAAAAAGGAGTTTCTATGTAGAAGGAAGGAGTCTCTATGAGAAATTTCTGTGTTTGCAATGGAGATTTGACTTATTTGATTAAATTATGAGGAAATCAACATGTAATTATTATTAAAGGAAGGTTTCTTCACTTAAAGATGGTCTACTTTATTTAATTTTTTTTCATTTTATTTGTGATTTACAATACAATCAAATTTTACAATACAATCAAATTTTATATTTGATCTACAACATAATTATGTTTATTTATCATTGTCTATGTGTTGTTGGCAAGAGGGTTGTAGAGACTGGAGGGCTACAGAACAGGACGAGATAACTATTTAATGGCGTCATAATAATAAAAATCATTAGAGCTCTTTTTGGTTAACGTTAATGACCTTTCCGAAAGAGGAGGCTTTAACCATTAACCCAAATAGCTAGCGAACTAAGCCGCTGATAGTGAGTGAAGCCGACGTTAGATTCAAAGAGGTAGTAGCCATTTAATGTATCTAAATGTCATAGTTTCTCATTCCGTGTTTAAATATAATAGTAATTGCAGGTAAGATGAATTCATTATAAAAATTAATGTGTTTAATTAATGTAATGAGTAGTTTTATTATAAAAACTAGCTGTATATCCCGGTTTCACCCGGGGAATTTCATTCTTCTAATAAACGTGAACAAATTTTAAGTGAGATCATAACGATTTTTATAACAATAAAGAATATACCCAGATATTGGCTGAAGTTACGAAATTTTAATATGTACAGGTGTTCGCACCTAGTAAGAAAGATCCACTGAGCAAAATTTGGGGAATTTAGGAAAAACGGTATAGATTTTTATTAAGAAAAAACAAACTAACAGAATTTCATCTTTAAGCTGCATAACCCGGTTTGATCGGGGAATTTCATTTTTCTAATGAAACAGTTGATTTCGTAAAAAACCATTGTTAAGTGAGTTCATTACGATTTTTATAACAATAAAGAATATCAGCTGAAGATCGGCTGAAGTTATGCAATTTTAATATGGACAGGTGTTCGCACCTGGTATGAAAGATCGGCTTGCCTAAGCCTCTGTGGCGCGAGGCGGGCCTCGTATTCCTGGGCAGACTCAGTTTCCCGCGATTCTGCCTGTCTAAACCTCTGTTGTTCAATCGTATTTTGATGTTTGTCGAGAGTTTCAGTTGCTCGTATTTGACGTTGTTTTTTAGCTTTTGAGCTCTCTACTCCTGTTGAATCTCGCTTCTTAGGATGCATTTATAAAAAATAAATTCACCATACATGTAAATATAGTGTAAATATAGTGATCACAAAAAGTTCTGGAAGCTATTGAGAACGAGCGTTAGGAAGAGAAGTTCTACGGTACTACATGAAGGAAATAGAATTCTAACGCCAGAGGAACAAGCTAAAAAATTTGAGGATCACTACGGTGAAATCGTAACTAGACGGACAGGTACACCATATGAGCTTCCTGTGGAAGAAATTCGCCAAAATTATATGTTTGTTACGCCGAAACAGCTAAAGGCTATTCTCCGCCGTTCGCGAGGGAATAAGGCCCCAGGCCTGGACGGAATCCAAACAATATTACTAAAACAACTGCCTAGGAGAGGTATTGCCCACCTAACAAACCTCTACAACTCCTGCCTCAGGTTAAGATACTTCCCTGTTGCCTGGAAGCAAGCTATACTTGTCCCACTTTTAAAACCAGCAAAAAATGGATCCCAGCCAGCCGACTACAGGCCTATCAGCTTGCTTTCCCACCTAGGCAAGGTATTTGAGAAAATTATTCTTAATTACTTCAAAACCTATTGCTCAGAAATAGCGCTAATCCCTCCGGAGCAGACTGGCTTTCAGGCCGGTCTCTGCTCGGATCACCATTTAGCTAAGCTACAGGCGGAAGTGAGTCAGAACTCACTTAAGAACGAGGCAACAGCTATGATCTCAATCGACTGCACGGAAGCGTTTGACTCAGTATCTCATGGCCTCTTATGCAAGACACTGTTGGACAACGAGTTTCCTGAGCAACTATATACGATTTTGAGATCCTTTCTGCAGCACCGTTCTATAAGTGTGAGAGTCGGCGAAGCTGTATCCAATGCCGTTGCACTCACCTGCGGAGTCCCTCAAGGGTCTGTGCTATCCCCAATACTGTTCTCGGTCTACACGTCTGAAACTGTTGGCGCTAAGTACAAGAAAGCAACTGTAGCGGCATACGCCGATGATATAGCTATATACAGTAGCTCAATAAACGCTGAGAGAGCTCTACGGCAGGCGGAGGAGGCCTGTGAGGAAATCACAAGGAAACTGAAAGGGTTAAATATTACAGTTAATACCAAGAAGACCGACTGTATTATTTTCTCTTTTCAAAAGAACAAGCGCCCCCTCCCCAAAGTTTACAGGGTAGCGGGTAGCGAGAACAGGCCGGCGCACAGCATAGTGTACTTAGGTGTCACAGATTAGGTCGGTTAGGACTAAGTCATACAGGCTAAACCACCTGCTCACTTCGTCAAACCTTTCCCTCCGCCTCGAATTGTTGATATACAAAGGCGTCTTAAGACCGGCCCTTCTTCATGGAGCTCCGATGCTTGCAAACATATCAAGGTCCACTGCAAAAAAGGTTCAACAGTTTCAGAACGGTATACTGAGACGTATTGTGAAACACACAGCATTACAACGATCGAAAATTGACTTACTGCATACCACTCTTGACGTTCCGAAAGTCACTGAATTTATTAGACGGAGGCACATCAAATTCTTTGACAGCCTCAAGTACTGCACCAATCCACTGTTTCAAACGCTCACACCAACAGGACGGCCACAGAGGTGGCAAACTCATGTCGACAGCCTCAGATTAGGCTAACTCAACCCAGATATTTAACCCAACTGACTTAATAAAACTGGTGAGCCCCATCACCAGAAACAGATTCGTGACTGACTGACTCAGATCTATCACACCAAGTGACACAAAACACTCTTAAAATGCACCATGTGCAGTAAAAGATTTTTTTCTATAGGAATATAGAAGTCCTCATGTTCCTGCCAATCAACGAACAACAAAAACAAAGTAGGGGCTAAGAAGAAAAAAAAAAAAAAAAAAAGAAAAAAAAAAAAAAAAAATGTAAATAAACGTATTGTAATGTTAAAAAAAACAAAAAACATATGGTTCAAAAATCCCAGAACTCGACTCCTACGTAGGGACGGTCTTACCGGGCCTTGTTGTCCTCTTCAAAATCTATAAAACGATTTTTTAGGCCGTTTTTTCGACTCAAACGGTCGATTTTGAAAAAAAAAAACATTGTAAAGCGAGATCATGACGAATTTTTTAAAAATAAAGAATATACCAAGAGATTGGCTGAAGCTATGCAATTTTAATATGGAGAGGTGTTCGCACCTGGTATCAAAGAACCACTGAGTGAAATTTGGAGAATTTAGGACAAACGGTATGGATTTCTATAAAGAACAAACTAACAAACAGAATTTCAACTTTATTTATATAGATTAATATTAATTATAACTACATAACAAAAATTTTAAAGTTATTTTATTAAATGTGGAAATGGTTTAGACGAAGTTTAAAGAATGTGAAGTACGGTCAACCATCCAAAAAAATTTTATATATACAAATATTGGTTACGTTTATTTGAATGTTGAAATTAAATGAAATAATAGGTTTATAGAAATTCAGTCAATAATAAAGAACTATATTATGGCAACTTTTCGAGTCTATATTGTTCTCATAACCATGACTATGTTGCTCATGGGTATTGCTATGTAAACCACATAGATGTATCCTGCGAATCCTGAAATACGAATATTTTTTTACTAGACATGATTCTTCTTTTCTATTTACTGCTAAGATACTTCGTCTTTTAGGACTCTAGAGCGAATCGTTTTGATCAAAAATTCCAATAAATCGCGAATTTGAAAATTTGTGATATACGACAATTTGCAGTATCAAAGACGATATTTTATTTACTTATTTGTATTTCATCGCACATATGTCATGTGTTCATTTAATCAGTGTTATTTATTAATATCTCAACTAATTGGCGGATTCAGGAGGAGAGCCGTGGGGGGGGGGGCTGCAAATCCCCCCTCGCTTTTTAACTTTTTTTTATCATTTAAAGAGAGAATTTAACTTTGCTAAAAGTAAGGAAGTAAGGTGAAGAACAAATAATATGCAATGATATTTGTAGGTCCAGGGGAAGGACATTATTATTTTAGGTACATATATTCATTGCCCAATTTTTCGACCCTCTGTTTCGCTGATACCTATTACACGTATATTACCTATTTTCCTTACTATATACTGATCGCGCGACAGAAGACACACTAGCTCACTTTCACTAGCGGGGAAAGCGGCCTCCAGATAAGAGTATCAATTAAGGTCCTCGGCGAGGTGGAGGAGTAGGGAGCGGCGAGCGGCAGTTCTCTCGTCGGCACTCTCTGGGATGGCTGATCCTCCTCCGGTAGCTCCGTGTCTTATGGTAGTGTCGTAGTAGTGTACTCCCGATCTAGAGGCTTGTCTTGGAGGATCTGAGCGGACATATACATAGTGCCGGGAGTCAGTCTGTTTTGGAGTCCGTACAAACAGTGCTATCTGGAGTCTTTAAGTTAAGGTGAGTCGATATTCAATAAGGTGACAGTAATAGTGTTTTAAATATCTTAAAATAAAACATGTAAAAAAGTTATAAACACTAAATAATATAATCAACATATATATTTATATATATTAAGAAAGAAAGTAATATTTATTCTGGGACATCTAGTCCCCTGAGAATAACAATACATAGCCAAATTCTGCGACATTTGTCTGGCTTATTCAGAAAGTAAAAACTGTGGTAAAAAAAAAATAAATAAATAAACTTAAAAAAAGACAAATAAAAACAACGGCATAAAAGAAATTTGAATATAAGTAGATTAGTTCGAGTTTAAAAACAATTAAAGCAAAAATTATTATATATATATATATATATATATATATAATAATAATAATAATAATAATAATAATAATAATAAGTCTTTATTCATAAATAGCCCAATTACAAAATCAAAATAAGGTTTACAAGCTGAAGACAATTCTCATGTCTGAGGGAGTCAAGCTATAGCTTAAATTAAAAAATAATAATAACAAAAAATAGATAAAATATGAATAATAATAATAATAAAATAAAATATCTTTCTCTCTTTTTACAGATTAATATTTTTCAATGATGTAATACCTAAATAACAGTAAAATTATTTTACTACATCTTAAAAATAATAAATAAATGAACTGTTTTTCATTAATAATTAAATTCTTTTCTTAATTCGTACCTGTAAAACCAGGCCTCTCTACAATAGACAACAAGACTATTCCAGTTTTTGCTGTTCAAATAAACTTCAAACTCTACCTCACTGAGTATAGTTTTGTTAAAATATTGTATTCTGACTTCGCTAAGATTAGCACAAATTGCAATAAAATGGAAAATTTCTTCGTCCTTCTTAAGGTTACATAGCAAACACCATTTATTTGAGGCAGAAAAGGTATATTTGTTTAAATATAATAGTTCCCCCCCTTACTTTGAATATCCAGCTGATCACTATTGAGTCCAGTTTAGCATCACTAAACAAGGTCGGCATTTATATATATATATATATATATATATATATATATATATAGCGCTTAATTTTTACAAAGAGATTTTTGGGAAATAAATTTAATTTTTAATTTAATCATCTACTATCTTTCATTCATTTGCATTTGACATCAATTTGGCTGATTTCTAACCTATCTACATAGTTAGTTTTTGGTAAATATGTTTTCATTACCCCATATAGTATAGAGTAACAAAATACGTGCTAAGTTGCAAAAGGTACGGTAGATTTTTTTTAACTTGTATAACATTTATCGGAAAACTTGGACAAAACCAATGTTTTACAAGCTAAAGTGTTTTATATGTATAATTAATTATGATCCTTGGATGATAGTTGTAATCTGGCAGAGGTCATGCTTAAGTGCCAATTTTTTTCCCATTCATCAATTATTAAACTAAGAATAACAGCTTTATAGAGGCTGATTGTGCCCTAGAAGAGTCTCTTGTCTTAGAAGTATCTATCATATTTAGTACGAAATAACTGAGACATTCATAAAGGTAATATCGTGTAAGAAAAGGTGCAATGTGGCAAATATATATATAGGTATGTGTGTTTACATTAGTAATCACATATAGTAAATATAGGTATTTACTTTTATTTATAACCAATAATAGCGTACCTTCCTATTCCTATCCTATACCTAAGCCTTATAGACCGCCTCTAGTAAAAATAAATGTCTTAATGGCTGTTAGCTCTAATGCGTTAGTCATGTGTTTGGAATTCGGTGTTAATCGTCTTCCCATTATAGTAATCTTAACAAAAGCTTCTAGACCCAGTTTTTCGAAGGCTCAGAAGTTCCTTAACAATGTTATTATTTTATTTTAGTACGTAAATAGTGCCTATATTTTTTAGCATTTATTATTGTTATAAGCCATTGAAAGGTATAAAATATTGTTGAAAATATTATATTTATCTTTTAACCCAATTGAAACAGATTACTTGATGTGAAAGAAAAAAAAACGGCGTTTTGATTATTGATTTATTCATAATAATAATAATGATAAATGGGTAATAAAACCACTGTATTATAAAAAAAATGTAATAAATAAGGGAATTTCTTCTATAATTGCCCTCTATATATAACTGAAATAATATTTTGAGGCCGTTGCAGACAGTAATATCTGTATTCTTATCGGTTATAGACCTAGAACCTCTGGCCATGACACATTCTTTGCGCTGCCTTATGTATAACAACTCAATAATAATTTTTAAAATATTTTATAGATAATTTTTTTAATTAATATTTAAACAATTCAAGTATCTTCAAGAGAAATTTATTATGATCTTTTTTTTTTTTTTTTTTTTTTTTTTTTGAGTGTCTTACTATTTCAATAGCAATTATGAAACATTTTAATTACAGTTGAGATTTAGTATTTGTAAGACTGTCCCTATATTTTATTTATATAGTTAGCAGCAGACCTAGCCACGAGTTGCTGTGGGTCAGTAGCTATACTGCGTTGTATAAATTATATCCTATTAATTTTAATCCAGTCAAATCAAAATTCACTGATAACGATAAAAACGTTTCAGCTAATCTAAAAACCTATGGGATTTAAAATAGAACTTTACGCCAAATTTAATATTGTTAGATAAAGAATTTTGATGGGTTAAAGTTTATTTTTTACATTTATATTTGACCATAATGTGTTAATGATTAACACATAAAAGGAACAAATAAATAATTTAATTTGAACAGGGTTTAGCACAATAAAAATAGATAGTTAGCAAAAATGTACCAAATTAATCTTTTGGCATAATACATATTATAGAGAATATAACGCATGATGATATGAGATATCGTATCAGGAGGTGAAACTATTAGGTGCACAATGATTCTGGTAAACCTGTCTTTTGCTAAAACAAATAGATTCGAAGTTTTCACCACACGTGAAAAAGCGACACATAATTTGTCATGAGAAAAACACGGATTTTTCTAGTCCATGCCGGAAAAAATAGATTATGCTTACCCTTCCTAAATACCAAAAGAAAACGTACTGTTGTATTAATAAATCAACTTACACCACCATTTGTTGGAAATTTACTGAACTTAGAAATAATCACACTCAAATGTAGTATAATAAGTAATTAATTTACAAAAAAAAGAAACATTGAGGCCAATAATCGAGATAAAAACTAGGCTATCTTTTAAGTTGGACAAAACTACGCAAAATAAGCCAAATTTCATCAAAATAGGTTGAGTAGTTTCTGGTTTTAGCTCCGACAAACATCGGGACACGAGGTTTTCATATATATGAAGATAATATAAATTACATTCACATACAAAACTAGATGATATAATAAAATTTAGAATTAGCGAACATTTTCGTAAATCAGTTGATGGAAAATTAAATATTTTAAATCCTAAAAACCATACAGAAATATGTAGACGCTACTGCCTACTACACTCTTAAGTAGATAAACGCTTCCTCAGAAACTGCGAATCAAAAACCAAAGACTTCTTTGCATAGTAATTTTCGGACAGGAACTTTCATAAGGGGAAAACATGTTTCTTTCAACACAGTCAACAAATGTATACTTTTTTTTTTCTTTTCGTGTTTTCAGTTATGTGGGAGGAAGGAGGTTATATATTCAGGTTTTTTATTTTCTTTTTTTAAGAAAGAAGGATCTCTTCCATATTTTCTTTAATTACTTCATTTACCCAACGTTTCGGACTTCTTCATCTTTCCAGGATATCCGTTGTAGGAAGTTTTTTAAGAATCCACAATCATCTGTTAAAAAAAAGAAAATATTAAGATACATATGTCATTGATTAACTATTGTTTCTTTGTTTATTTAACGACCCTTTATGCTACTAAGGCTAATCGGTCGATCCTATAGTGGGAGCCATAAATTTTGCCTACCTAAATATAATTAGGATAGGGATCTTTAACGAGTTCCCGTCATCGTAAAGGCTTGGGATCTCCATTTTACGTCCTATCCGAGGGACAGCATAGCCAAGGAGTTATTACTCCCTTTAAAAAATCCTCTAGCTACCACGGGACGCGAACCCGCGACCTATAATATGATAGGTTTCCATGCTAACCACTACACCACAGGTGACTCCATTGTTTAATTATTAATTAAATTTAATAATATTTTTCTCTTTAATAGTTGTGGAACTATTTCCATTTTCACACTTTTCTGTGGTTTCTATTTGGACTTTGAGCTAAAAAAAAATATTGGTATTATCTGCCACAATCTTCCGGATTAATTGATAATTATAGCAACTGTCTGTTATCAGTAGCAATTAACAAACAGCAACTGTGGCTGTGTAGTCTATTGAGTGGCAAGCGGTCAGAAACGGAAATGGGCAATTATGAATCTGTACTTGTAGTGGGGGTTGTTGAGTCTTTTTACTTTACCCACACCAGTTATTTTTTTTATTTATTATAAGTGATTTATCATACCGTTATTTAATAACATATGTTTATTTTAAATGTATTTAACAAGCCTGAAATGTAAACAAATTGGTAGTTCAATTCACAATTCGCAATTAATTTAAAATTTATTAAATAAAGTACCTCCCCCCTCCAAATTGATCAATTTTGATGAAATTGTATCTGTCACTTCGCGGGCATATATATATAAGTCAAATACCCAGTTTGATGAAAATCGTTTGAGCCGTTTGTTTGACTATTAGTGAGTTTGTTAACAGAAGAAGATACAAAAAGAGGATATATTTTATTGTATTTTAAAATAAAATAAAAGCATACTGGGCCTTTTACTGAATAATTCAACGAATTGTATATTAAACTATCATTTTTGTTTACATTTGAAGCTTGTTAAATACATTACTTTAATCTCCTGTTCCTCTCTATTATTAATCTAATATTAAGTTAAATAACTGTTTTAGAAACAAGTTAATGGTGTGGGTAAAGTAAAAAAGACCCGGTTTGTGAATTATTCAACTTAAAACACAAACTGTTCTAGCACATGTTTGTGACTGTTCTTGTGCATGTTCGTGACTGTTCGAGCTCTCTCTACGCTTGTCTGGAACGATTCAGAATGTTCTGATTCAGACTAAATATAAGAAGTGACGGACCGGAGATTATTCCTGCCCCGGGATCGGTCATACGGTTACGTTTGTGTTAAAAGTGTCGTCACAAGTCGATACTTTTTGTAACGTTATCGATTATTTTAGTTTATATTGTTTGTGTCTCATTGTAAATTGTTACTTTCGTTTAGTAGAATTATTTTATCTCTCATAAATGTGACAATATACATGGACTATAGAAGACAAGGACCTAAGCAACAAGTTTTCCATTTTGAGTAATTCAAAGTTAAAAAAAAATATTTTTATGTTGATTTGAGATATTATTTTTTTCCCTTTTACTTCTGAAATCTCAATCACTTCTCTGGGTCTGGGTGTGTTCCTTTATTATTGCTCAGTATTTCATACTTATAGGCGGGCGCTAGTAGTTTTGCAAAATGTCGGAAAGAAAGGAGATAATTGGTAATTTTAAAAGACCATTAATTGATGGGCAGGCTATTCTTGATGCAAACCACATATTTACATGTGGAATAATATCTAAAAATTAAAAAACAGTTATTTTACAAGCCTCGTCCCTTTAAACTAGCAATCTTAAAGGACTGCCCCATCAAATAAAAGTGGAAATCAAATTTATTAATAATAATAAGCAATTTTCTTGTCATTGTACATGTAAAGCTGGTAGTTCTGGTAAATGCAAACACATCATTGTAACTTTACTCGACATTTTTCGGTTAGTAATAACATTAATTACCTATTCACACAATCATTGTTATGACAGCTTAGATTCTTTGTCATATTATTTATTTATTTCTCAAAACTTTCAGGCTTCGCATTGAAAACATGGAACAATTAAGCACAACGGATGTAATAGAAAAATGGGGAAAATTAAAAAAGAAAAAAAAATCTATGACACTATGGTCTCAATGTTATTTGCTTAAAACTAGCATTTTGGAATAATAAAATGTCAAATACTAATATTTACCTGGATAAATATAGTCTCTTTCTTTAAAATAAAGACTACATATCGTCATATGTTTCGAAACAGGCTTATCTATTCTTAATTTTACAATCCACTCTTTAAGAAGCTTTTTATTTTTTGTTAATAAAAGGGAACGACACGTCTTTTGATTTTCTAATTGAACACTGAGGGACCGTGCAATACCTATTAGATATTTTTCAAATGATTTTTTGCTCAATCGGGTTTTAATTATGGAAAAATAAATTAAAAACGCCAAAAAACCCTATGAATCCCAGGTAATGGCCCCGCTTTTATCCCCGTTTCTCTAGTTCCTGCAGCGCCGTCGCAGAAGCAGCACCGTCGCTTGCGCCCGCCTATCGTATTTCTTGTACTTTTCTCCCCTCTTTTTTACAAAATTGGGTTCAGGTCCCGCGATGGCCCTAGGATTTTTGAAAGGGAGTAAAAATTCCTTAGCTATGCCATCCCTCGGATAGAACGTGAAATGGAGGTCCCGAGCCTGTGTGATGTCACGTACTCATTAAAGATCACTATCCTAATTATACTTGGGTAGGCAAAATTTAGGACTCTCACTGTAGCATCGTCCGATTATCCTTAGTAGCATAAAGGGTCGTTAAATAAACAAACAAACAATAGTTAATCAATGACATATGTATCTTAATATATTTTTTTTTTTAACAGATGATTGTGGATTCTTAAAAAACTTCCTACAACGGATATCCCGGAAAGATGAAAAAGTCCGAAACGTTGGGTAAATGAAGTAGAATTAGCATCGATTAGGAAAGGGGCGTTAAACAAACAAATACTGGATTTGAATTTTCTTAAGATTTGGCTTAAAACCTTTTACTTAATTCTTTAAATCATTTTAGTCAGGTAATGACTCTTCTTTAGTTCTTAATTTACCAGTTATTTTTCAGTGTCTATAATCCTCTAGTTGTTTTTTTTTTACTTTTTTATTATATTATTTTTTTTATATAGAAGAAGACAAAATATTACACAGTTGATCCATTTTTGTACATTCTGTAAAGATTTTATGTATATTTAGATTTACAATACTGCAGCAAGAAACGTTGAATGCTTAACAGTTGTTCTAGGCCCTGTGAACCTTACTAAAAAGTGACAAATGGTCTTCTCATGTCAAGCTAACACTTTATAAAAAAGAACTGAAATATGTGTCACGAATTTTATCTAATACTAATTACATTTTCTTTATAATCCTAAATTTTATAATTAATACAACTTATAAAATAATAATGTAAAATACTACTGAACTTGAAGTCTTACTCTAATTGTTAATATCCAAAAAAAACTTTTCATAAAATTATCATCTGTCATGTTTAAAATTAATTACAAAAAAGAAAAAAAAAAAGTCATCTTACAAAGTAATAATGGACGCTTATTCTTATAACAATTTTCTTATATATTCGACATACAATGAATAATTCTGCATTTTCCATCATTATCGTTAATGGTTTTCTTTTTGGGCATATATTTACTATGTAGCATTTACGAACAACACAAGCAAGTATTTAAATGATTTATTAATTACATAAATTTTATTATGTATGTTTATGGTCTATGTGTGTGTGTGTGTGTGTGTGTGTGTGAACAGACTACCTCAAAAACTATAAACCGTGCGAACCTGAAATCGGTTATTCAGTGTAGGTATATTTCCGTGATGTGACAAAAATTGCTCAAAGGGAGGGGGTCCTTTATTTAATAACTGTTACGTTTTTTTTCGATTTTCTCAAAAACGGCTCTAACAATTTTGATTAAACTGAGCATTTGATGTATTAATATGCCCGAGATATGACTGTAAAAATTTCATCAAAATTGATTAACCGGAGGGGGGGACTTTACTTAATAAATTGTGTATCATTTTCACGTGTTTTTTTTTATTTACTCAAAAACGGCTTTAACGATTTTGATCAAACTGGGTACTTGATGTATGTATATGCCAAAGATGTGATAGCCAACATTTCATCAAAATTGGTCAAACGAGGGGGCAGTTTATTTTATAACTTTTTTTTCCAATGTTTACGTTTTTTTCGATTATCTCAAAAACGGCTTCAACGATTTTCATCTAATTCGTCATGGTTATTGAAAATTAGGTGTTTTTTAATATCAGGTAAGCTATATCATTATTAAATTTTTCTGAGGGGGATTAAATGGGGAAGGCGCCTTTTTTGTTTGTTTTTTTTCCTTTAAAGTAGAGGAGACCGAGGAAAGTTGAAACAATTTTCACATTTTGTTTCATACTCCAAATCCTATTGATAGAAATCGTATGATATTAGCACCAATCGATAGGGCATTCTTTACACTTGCGAATGGCAAACATAAAGAAATTGTAAGCGTGAAATATTGTGGTCAAAAACCGACTTAACTGTTAGAAGTCAACTTGTTTCAACTCCCCCCATACCGAGGTGAGATGAAACAGGGGTCGAGGAGAGTTGAAACATGTGATTTTTGAAATGTATTAAGGTCTGTAAAATAAAAATAATGATATAATTTAAAAGTATTTATTAAAATTAAAACCTTGAAGTACAAAACGAACTTTTTTATTAATATTTTGTACAAATATCTGTGATAGTAGGTACGTACAGGTCTAATACAAATAATGAACTCCTAAAGTAGTTAAAAAGAACCATTGTAAAGTAGTTAAAACAACCTATTCTTAGCATTAATTAAAATAACACTGAGATAAACAAATGGTTTTAAATTATAAATCTATGAAATAAAAATAATCATTAACTTTTAGCCGTGTTTTAAGTATTAAAAATCAGTTTCGATCAATATTTCTTCAAATATTTGTTACAATAATCTCACAAACGTCAAAAATAAAAATATTATGAAAATAAAAAGGGTCAGTCTGACTAGCAATAGTGGCAAACATTAAGTTCCCCACCAATGCAAGTTTCATGAGCCCCGTTGTTGTATTCCAGACATTGCACCCATTTTTATTTGGCTCTGCTATTTAAAAATGGCTCTAAAACCAAGGAAAAAGGATCCTTCTTCTTCTGCATAATAGGTGCTATAGTAACCGATGTTCCCCTCTCTGCGGAAGTCATGCCACTCACTTGTTTTTGTCCTCGTCGAGCAAAACGAGGTGTGTTGAAACAGCCTGTTTCAAATCTCCTAGGTACGAAAATACCTCCCAATTTTTAATCAATCCACAATCAAAAAGCAACTACAAAGAATCAATTGTACCAAATATACATAATAAATCTTTAGTTAATGAGCTTTCGAAACATATATAACTTAAGCCAAAATACAAAACTCTTATGAAAATAGAGGCATCATAAAAAAAAACGTTAAAAACCTACTTTTCACGATTTTTGTCTCCTGGCACGCAGAACTCCATAACCGCGCGGCTTACGCCACTGACGCGAACTTACATTTCAGCGGGCAGAGGAAAGTGATTTATAAGCGAAGTTGCCAAATCGCTAGCGATTTTAAGTTCCAAGAAATCGCCACTGTTTCAACTCCCCTCGGTCTCCCCGATGGAAAAATTAACTGTCTCATTTGTTTTTTTGATTCGCGTTTTATAGAACTTTTTCTTTTTACGATGTCCCTTTTTATCGAAAAGTGTAATTTTTTATCATGGAAGAATGATGCGATCTGATAATTTGGATCGGATGTTTAAAAAAAAAAAAAAAAAAAAAAATAACAGGTTTCTTTTTTCATGGCCAAAGGTAATTTGCATTCTTTCCAATTAAAGATTACAATTGAAGAATTGGCAATTTGGAAACAGGAAAACAAGGTTAAGTTTCTGTTTTATTTGTTTATCTTAAGGTATTTTTGTATTGTGACTTGGTTGATTAACGGCTTAAAAAAGTACGTGGGCTTAAACATTGAAATTTTCACTTTGTGAAAAAAAAAATTGTTTTTCGTTATCTAAATTTTTTCTGAAACAACTAAAATACTTTTTGAAACAGAATCAGTCTATCGTTATGTTTTTAAAATATTATATTCATATGAAAAGAAAGTAGAGTGTCTTTTTAAGGGGTTATCAGTTCCTGTTTCTGTTAATTATTTAATTTATATAGACTACTGTGATCTGGGGTGAATTACAAAGAAGAAGAAAAAAAATTAGAAGATGAAGAAAAACCAGATCATTGTGTGCAACTTAACCAAATCACTTACAATGTTGGTGATTTCATTCATTGTTGTTTAATTACTTTGGAAAAAGTCCGTTAAAACTTATAATTCGATTAATATATGGCAACAATCTTAAAGATTTGGGATGATAGGGATTTACATGCATCTTACCTGCAAACGTCATATAGAGTATTAACATTCAAATTTCTTTGTAAGCCCAAAACCAGGACATTCCTATTAAAGCAAGTGTCACACATGACAGGAGGGGAGTT
Source organism: Aelia acuminata (assembly GCA_911387785.2). Classification (NCBI taxonomy): domain Eukaryota; kingdom Metazoa; phylum Arthropoda; class Insecta; order Hemiptera; family Pentatomidae; genus Aelia; species Aelia acuminata. The sequence continues at coordinate 16,594,035 of OU426983.1, forward strand.
TTCCGTTTTTTCTGAACGGGTTAAATATTTAAAAAAAAAAAAAAAAGAAATATTGTAATATGGTAAACCGTACATTTATTGACACCCTTAAGACTAAATTTCTGTAGTGAAATTAAAAAAAAAACTTTAAATGAAAGGATCAAATTAAAACTTCCTACAGCTCCACTTTATCTATCCTTATAAAGAGTCATGTTCAATAGTTGGTGTCAAAAGTTCAATAGTTTTACCATATGGCAATAGGGTAAACCATACAGTTATTGGCACTCAGTACAGTTATTGGCACCCAAACTTTAACTTAAAGAAATAGGTGAACCAGTTCTAATTTTATTACAAGATATACATGAGTCTAATGTTTGAAGGGTCCTCTTAAGTCATCTAGGAAGTAAGACTTTAACAAACTAAACATAGGGAAGATTTCACAATTAAATCCACAGGGTGCCAATAACTAGATTTGGCACTTCTAACAATAAATATTGCCATATTGTAAAACTACTGAATTTTTGACCCAAAAAAACCTCTTGAGTCTTTATAAGGATAGATAAAGAGGAGTTATAGGAAGTTTAAATTAGATCCCTTCATAAGAAGTATTTTTTTTAATGTCGCCACTGAAATTTAGTCTTAAGGGTGCCAATAACTGTACGGTTTACCCTATATATTGTTAAAAGTGCGAAAACTAGTTATTGACACCCTGTGGATTTAATTGTGAAATCTTACCTATGGTTAGTTTGTTAAAGTCTTACTTCATAGATCACTAAGAGGACTCTTCAAACATTAGATTCATGTATATCTTGAAATAAAATTAAGACTTGTTTACTTATCTGTTTAAGTTAAAGTTGGGGTGTCAATAACTTTACTGAGTGTCAATAACTGTATGGTTTACCCTACGTATATTTTTTTCATTATATTTGTTCTCAAACCTATTTATTTAGTCTGACCTGGCTCTGTTAGGGAAGTGGAACCTTTGAAACGTTATACATTTAACCTTAAATTTAGCCAAAAAATATAAATTAAAACTTAACAAACACAATTACAAGTAGTTTTATGAAATGCATTTGAATGTATGAAAGTCAATGCATTTGTAATATATTATAAAGTTCCATCTGACATCCAGAAACATTTTTGATAATATTTAATGTTTTTTCTTTTTATTTTAGTGTGTGTGACCGAAATTTAAAACTCGGCAATATTAAAGTCGCATTTTAAAATCAGAAACTGAATGGTGTAGTTTAACCTAGATTTGGCATTGTGGAACAGTTGTCAGGTCACTTTCTCTTACACAAAAACGTTTGGAGACACTAAATTCTATCGAAGTTGTAACAATTTTTTCAAGTTATAAAAATAAATAAAAATTATCCGCATTACCATTTTTTTTTCTGATTTAATTTAAATTTAGCAATAAGTTACTTGAACCGTATGATTATCTCATTTTTGGGGTTTTTTGTGATGACGTTGGGTTAAAACTAACATGATTTCAAATTATATGAATGCAGTTTGGTTTTATTACTTACTGAAACAAACCCATGAATTTGTTATCTGAAATATTTTTTGTTATTCCTTAGTTTGTCTCACAAGGGGAGGCTACGGACGTGGGGTCACCGATTACAATGAAACTTTTTTTCGAGTTTCTATATCCAAAAATATTAGATACGTGTCCGAGGGTTCTTGCCAATGGGCCTTCTGAGCCGAGAAAAAAAATTTCTTAGGTACGAAAATAGCCAAAAATTGCATCAACAAAGTTGCCGCTGCTCAAAGCTCCTTCAACCAATTTCAATGAAATTTTCAGGGATGTCAGAGTATTGAAAAATATTAGACACGTGTGTAGGGGATTGGCGAAATTAGTCTCTGGAAGCCCAGAATAAATCATTCAATTTTGTGTTATATTCGCGCTCTCGGTAAAGTTAAAAATCAATTCCATTACTTTGTAAATTGAATAAACTACGTTTTTTTCGGCTTCTTACTTCAAAAACTAAATATTTATATTTAAAAACAAATTATTTTGAGACGAAGTTTTTTTTTCTTTTTTTTATCTTCTAAATTTATATCTAAATATTATAAATATTTAACAGGAAATATTTTTCATAACAAAATTTCCTTGCTTGGATTGAAGAGATAGTCACAAAAAAATTTATACTCGTAAAATAGTAGTACCTATAAGTAAATGTAATGTGATCAATTTTTGAAAAATTGAAATTAAAATCTTTTTTGTCCAAAAACATATTTTTGTCAGGAAAATGTTTCAGACTCTTCCTGGACTTCATAAACATTATAAAATACCAAATTATCCTAAAATACTAACTAGGAAATTAAAAATATGCGTTTACACTCCACACTCGTTTGGGTGATATTTATCAAAAAAACAGCTAAAACATAAGTTTTTTCGGCAATCAGAGCATTTAATAAAAGGTACACCTTTGCAGTTGCAGTTTCCTTCCTTTTTCATTCCATCAGGAAAACATATTTGATTGACATTTTCAAATATTGCTCTCGTTGGAATTAACTTCGATGCAAACCAAGCATATTTTACCATGTCAACAAATAATAGAGATGATAATTGGTGGTGAATTAAGGAATGAATTTTCAGAGCATCTTCCCTTGAACTAATTTCCTGACGACCATCACTCAATATTTCAGGGCAATTTTGTATTTTTTTAATGAAGTTTTTTACTTGTCGAAAAAAATAAACATCACATGGTTGACAATATGCTGTTTTTTGTATTTAGAAGTTCATACTGTGTTTATAACTGCAATCCCTTAATTTAATAAAAACAGTTGTCGTCTTCCAAAGATTTATTATTCTTAATTTTTAACAAACGTTTTCAATCATAAAATAATTCCTTAATTCTTTTGGCAAGGGAAAACAACAATGGAAATACTTTCAGATTCAAAATTCAAACTTTCGAATTCAATTTTTCGCAAAATTATCTTAAATATTTTTTTAAGTGCCTATGAAATTGTGCTTTTTACATAAAAACTGGAACATATTTCAAATAGTAATTTTTTTTTTGGTTGAAAATTTTTCTTCAGTCTAAGCAAAAAATGCTTTTTTATGAAAAATATTTCCTGTTAAATATTTAATAATATTTAAATACAAATATTTAGTTTTGACGTAGAAAGCTGAAAAACGTAATTTATTCAATTTACAAAGTAATGGAATTGATTTTTAACGTTACCCAGAGAGCACGAATATTCCACAATATTGAATGATTTATTCGGGGCTTCCAGAGGCTAATTTCGCCAATCCCCTATACACATGTCTAATATTTTTCAATACCCTGACATCCCTGAAAATTTCATTGAAATTGGTTGAAGGAGCTTTGAGCAGCGGCAACTTTGTTGATGCAATTTTTGGCTATTTTCGTACCTAAGAAATTTTTTTTCTCGGCTCAGAAGGCCCATTGGCAAGAACCCTCGGACACGTATCTAATATTTTTGGATATAGAAACTCGAAAAAAAGTTTCATTGTAATCGGTGACCCCACGTCCGTAGCCTTCCCTTGTCAGTTTATATGTGGTATCATTCTGCATAGGAAGCAACTAAAAATATTCTGTTCTACGGAATAGCTAACCGACATACGATACGTTCGATTTAACTGCACCAAGTATCTTGAACACAGAGCAGAACTGTTTACAAGTTTCAGGGTAAATATTAATAAAAAATATAATACTATAACTTAAATTGGGGTTTAAATAATTTCATTAACATAAAAGTATAATATAACAATGGTAAAAACATAAAAAGGGGTCACCTGTGGTTTAGTGGTTAGCATGGTAACATACTATACTAAAGGTCGCGGGTTCGCATCCCTAGGTGTCCCTAGGATTTTTAATTGGGAGTAAAAAATCCTTGGCTATGCCGTCCGTCGGATAGGACGTAAAATGGAGGTCCCGAGCCTGTACGATGTCAGGAACTCGTTAAAGATCCCTATCCTAATTATACCTGGATGGGCGAAATTTAGGACTCCCATAGTAGCATCGTCCGAATAGCCTTAGTAGCATAAAGTGACGTTAAACAAACGAACACAATCAGAACTCAAATTAGTAACAACGTTACGAAAAGTAACTACAAGTGACTCCAAAGTCACCTTCTCTTTTGATGTCCAATGCAAGACTAAGCCCCTGGTACATCGTTTCTTATATTTAGTCGAAATGAAGCAATCCAGAAAGTTTGTTTGTTTCTTTGTTTGTTCCATTTTTGTGCTACTAAGGCTAATCGGACGATGCTACAGTGGGAGTCCTAAATTTTGCCTATCCAGGTATAATTAGGATAGGGATCTTTAACGAGTACCTGACATCGTATAGGCTCGGGACCTCCATTTTACGTCCTCTCCGAGGGACGGCCTAGCTAAGGATTTTTTACTCCCATTAAAAAATCCTAGGGCCACCGCTGGAATTGAACCCGCGATCTTTAGTATTGTAGTTTGCCATGCTAACCACAAGACCACAGGTGACCCCAATCCAGAAAGTGATTAGGTACGTATACATGAATGTAACGGTTCCAGATTAGTCTAGAACTCTTATCAATGTAACAGAATTAATCATCTCTTTTTGTATAACGTCAAAATATGTACAGTCGACTCCGTTTTATTGGGACATAAAGGGAAAATTTGTTTTGTCCCAATTAGGCGGAGGACCAAATAAAGGGGAGACCATGAATCCACGTGTAAAAGCAAATAAAAATGCTTAAATACGCCTAATCACTGGGCTACCGTACATTATGATAATTGATGTCATACATATTTGGGAGAAAATCCGTTCATAGGTGCATTCAGGTGTACCTATTCTCGTCTATAATACGATTAACTTAACTCTTATAATGTATTTTTATTAAATAGGTGTTTTAATATAAGAAATATACAAGATGAGACAAATTAAAATTACTATTTGTGTACAATATAAATTATACTACGAAATAAGATAAAAACGAAATAAGAAATGAATCAGAACATGTTTTTTCGTCAATTTTTCAACAAATAAGAATCATGTGTGCATTGTAATCATGTCACACTTATTGTAAACTATGACCAACATAATCAGCGCACTTCTTTTTTGTGAATGATAAGCGGCTAACCTTTTTGATGCGGTTTCTTGCTTCTTGCTGAGAAAAGTACGTGGTTTCAAATACTTAGGTTATTCGATTGACTCCGGGTCTCATAGTTTTTTACATCAGGTTCCAGAAAGTTTTTGCCCGATTAGCCGATGTTTTGTCCCAATAAAGCGGCGATTTTTTACCTATATTTGATTCCGTTTTATTAAAAATGGCTCAAATAAGCGGTGGTCCCAATTATCCGATGACCCAATTAAACGGAGTAGAGTGTATACTTATTGTCTGAAATAGTATTATAATATTTGGTACTGTTGATTATCATTTTAAGACCTCCTTAAAAGCCTCTGTTAGGTTTAAGATCTAAATGAAACATGTTGTTTGGGTCCTCCCGGATACATAAGCGGATATATTATAGCACGTGATCGATAATGATCTTAAATGAATGCTCTTCCCGTCTGAAATATCATCGAATATTGTATTAAAATATGTGTTTATTTGTTAATTTATTCTTACATTTAAGTTATTTTTAGTTATTTATTGTAACGTAAAATAAAACACAAAGCATATGGTTTAAAATAGTTCTAGAACTTTTTTTGAAACGAAGTTACTGTTGGAACAAACTGTCATAGTACATGTTTGTGGCTACGATGTTCGAGTACCATCTGAGCTGGCCCAGAAGGTTCGAGGCTGATCTCTTTAAGGTGCCTTTACACCTTACGAACTTTACCTTCGAACACCACCCTCGAACAACCTTCGTGAAGCCTTCACGTCGACTGTTCGGCTGTTCTAGGTACTTCATCTGTTCGCCTGGGTTCGGGGGTAGCGCTAGTGTCGCTTTTGATTTGGGTTTTTCCTAAGTGACAGGAGTTGTTTGTGATACTAGTGTAATTTCTGAAACGTTGTAAATCGTCTCCTATTTTTTTATTTTTCAGATAATATAAAATATATTAATAATGGAGATTTTTTCTTTATCATAAGCTAGCTTTGGGTGCGTCAGCCATATTGGTTCGCTTAAAGTCACATGAAGTATAAATAGCTGTTCGCTTCACGTCGGTACGGCAAGGTTCGAAGGAGAACTTGTTCGAAGGTGATGTTCGTAAGGTGTAAAGGCACCTTTACGATGAACTGGAGATTTAATATTGTTCAAGAGAAGCTCGTCATATAGTTATTTGTGTGTTACAAAGAGGTAATTTTTGTAACCTGTTAAACCATTTGTGTTTTCATAATTTATGTGGCATTGAAAATGGTTTATTGCTTTTAATAAAAATAGTTTACCCACATATTACAAGTAAGTATTACAATATGTATATAGAGAGAGAGAGAAACACTTTATTTCATCATAAAAGAGATGCTGCCCAACTACATTGGGTTGCTTATACACAGCATATACATCTTGTCTTAGACTATTTGAAACATTTTATTGTAATTACATATAAAAGTAATAACATACATATATTATAGGTATACCTACAGGGTAATATATTTTTTTTTATTATTTTTTCCATTTTTATTCCTCCTCTCTTTTACTCAAACCCTTGGGTGCTCTCTTGAATACGAAAAACAGACATATAAAAATTAAAACCTTTGAATAAAATATATCTATCAAGCAACAATAAAAATAAGAATAAAACCAATTCAACTCACTACCAGGCATATTAAATTAGAAATAAAAAAAATCTGGTGCGTGCGCGCAACACATAACTTTCACTTACCAACTTACTTAGATTAGAAATTAATGCGTTTAGTTAATTGCCACTTCTCAAATAAACAGAGAGGCTTTAATTGTGAACAATGGTCTGTTATTAATGGCGTACTCCGTCCGCATGCGTGGGCTCAACGAGTTTTATGAGTTGACTGAATATTTTTATTTTTTTTCTCCTCTTTATGTTTTCTTTATTTTTATCATATCTCATATTTAGCCATTTCTTATTTTTAGGCGTAGAGAGAGAGTTAATTTCTCCATATAAACAAAAACAAAGGTACTTTGTAGGAAACAAACAAACAAAAAAGACCCCCCCCCCCCAAAAAAAAGCCCCCTCAGAACATTTTAATAATGATAAAGCTTACCTGATATTAAAGAACACCTAATTTTCGTTTAACATGACGAATTTGATAAAAATCGTTAAAGCCGTTTTTGAGATCATCGAAAAAAAGGTAAAAATTGGAAAAAAAAATTATGAAATAATGTACCCGCTCCGTTTGACCAATTTTGATGAAATGTTGGCTATCACATCCTTGGCATATACATACATCAAATACCCAGTTTGATCAAAATCGTTATAGCCTTTTTTGAGTAAATAAAAAAAACACGTGAAAATGATACAACATTTATTAAGTAAAGTCCCCCCTCCGGTTGATCAATTTTGATGTAATGTTGGCTATCGCATCTTTGGCATATACATACATCAAATACCCAGTTTGATCGAAATCGTTAAAACCGTTTTTAAGTAAATAAAAAAAACACGTGAAAATGATACACAATTTATTAACTAAAGTCCCCCCTCCGGTTGATCAATTTTGATGAATTTTTCACAGTCATATCTCGGGCATATAAATAGATCAAATACTCAGTTTAATCAAAATCGTTAGAGCCGTTTTTGAGAAAATCGAAAAAAACTTAAAATGTTGTTAAATAAAGTACCCCCTCCCTTTGAGCAATTATGATGAAATTTTTGCTGTCACATCGTGGGCATATACATACACCAAATACCCAATTTCAGTTTTTTACGGCTTGTTTCAGTTTTTGAGCTAGTCTGTTCACACACACACACACACACACACACACACACACACACACACACACACACACACACACACACACACACACACACACACACACACACACACACACACACAGACCATTTCGCGGGACTTGGTTATTTGGACTCAGGGGACCCCAAAACGTGTATTTCCGTTGAAAACTGGAAGTCGAAATTTTTCACGATCGCAATACTTTCCTTACTATATATTTCATATATAGGTAAGTGAAAGTAAAAAAATATTAAAATTTAACAAATCATTACATAACTAATTAATGCCTAAACTAAATAAATAAATACACATATAAATAAATAAAAAACTTATATACATACATGTCCCTTCACCAGCCTCGATTTCAGCCACTACCACAAATGTATTAAATTAACTGAAAAATCTTTTAAAATTTCAAATTATTGTAAAACCCACCTTACAGATGCCACTCGAAGAATTTTCTACACTTCTCTTCTAGGAAGAAATTTAAAAAATGAGTTATTTTATTATTTGGTGTTTGAGTACTGTATAGGTATGTCTGGAACTTTTTTTAAATATTAAACTGCAAATAGCATACGTATTTATGAAATCGATTAACTAGCATGTGACCCGGAAATGCTGTAGAAATTCCCTAAATTCCTACTTTCTACATACTTCGTTGAACGGATTATTTAAAGTAAATCACAATCATTACTTTTCCAGTTCTGTTTAACTCATTTTCCCCCTTTTTAAAATTCTATTTAGCAGTTCGTCCCTTTCTTTTATCTGTTAAAAAAAAAAAAATTTGACCACTATAAAAAAATTATTGTAACACTTATGTAGGTTAAAATGATTTTATTAAACAAAAATAATAATTGACAATGACACACAAACAATCTACACTCAAATAATCTACAAGGTTACAAAAATAATCAATTTGTAATTGTACGAAATTACAGTAACACAAAAATAACGATATGATTCGAGCTTCAGAACAAGACTAACTCTCCAGTCCATTGTTCCTTATATTTATTTTGAATTAGAACAATCTAGAATGCTCCAGAGAAGCGTAGAAGATTCACAAACGTGTACTGGACCAATTAGTTCTAACAAAATGACGAGAACTCTTTTCAATCATATTTTATTGTTTCTTTTATTTTTTTATTTTTTAGTTCACGTCATAGTATGTTTAATGATTCGTAAGCAATTTACTGGATGTGAGGAAGAGTTGATTACTAATCATTTTTTTAAATCCAGGAACCACTACCATAATTGGTTTTTTTAGTAATTTATTATTATCCAACGTTTCGAACGTTGTTTTTCCAACGGGATTGTCTTGAGTTAATTGAATAATCGACAACGATCTATTTGTACTTTGTCTTCATGGATTAAAATGATCTATAACAATCAAAAATGTTATTAATTTTAATCCACGACAAATGTTTATAACATAAAAAAGTATTGACAAAGTAGATGATTGTAGAATATTCAATAAACTACTGATAATCCCTTGTAGATAATTCAGAAACTAGAAACGTTGGAAATTGATAAACTATTAAAAAACTAAATAGGCCAGAGGTCCCAACATTTTAAAGAATCATTAAGCGTTTATTTTCCTTATTATAGTAAAAATTCTTAATACGCGCTTAAGTGGTGGAAAAATAATTTCCAGAGTAGGTTTTATTGAAGGTGATTTCTTTTATTAATAGAGATTATTTTTTTATTTATTTTTATTTTAACTTAGCGATGTTTAATAAAATTATGCTCAACCTCGTCTATAAGAGAATTTATTCCCCTTAGGGTATTTACGAATCGTAAACAACTGAAATATTGGTGTAAACGACCTCTGTACAGCCAGAAACTTCCTATACAATCTTGAATATTCATACGATACAATAGTTTGTAAATTTTTTTGGGAGAATTTCCCAGTTAAATTCCTGCCCTAAATAAATAAAAATACGAAATCGCAAATCATTTGACCTTTTAGCTTCAGCGGATGATTGTCGTTTTTAAAAGTGATTTCATTGAATGTGGAGAATGAGGCGACAAATTTTTCTCGGGTCGTTGGCCTTCATTGTAAAAATGAAAATTATCAAGAAACAAACACAATTATTAAACACAACACAAGGTAGTCAAGATAGTGGAGACGGTTATAATTTTTTATATAACCTGAAAATGAAGAATAGTCTACACGGTTTTAGTTTGTTTTACATTATTAATGATTAAATTATGGAAATAGTTAAATATTTTACGAGATTAAAGTTACTCTGGTATTGAACTAAAACTGACCATAGTAAAGTCCCAAGAAGCAGTTTAGAACGGTTTCGGGATTTTTATTGTATGCGCACATAATTGGAACCGAAATATGTGGGCATGCGCTGCGGAACTGTTCTGAACTGCCTTGTAAATATTGTAACGCTTCTGAGGGTTAAAGAATATTTATTAAACAAAAATATTCAATTATCAATGCCAACGAATTAATAAAACTCAAATATTCAAGCAGTTTCAAAAATGATAATTTCATAGCACACTAATCATATGACTTGAGCTTCAAAGTCAAGACACAGACTAACTAGCCCAATCACTCGCTCCTTATACGTTCTGGAAGGTTCTAGGTCTTCATGGAAGCTGGTGGAACGCCGTAGATGGAGCTCGAACAATCTAGAACTAAACAGTTCGTTCCAACCGCTTAGTTGTTCCAACAAACGGTATGGGATATTAAACCATATGTTTATATATTTGACGATTTAAGGCTACAATATGAATCAGTGTGAATATCAGTGTAATAAATATGAATTAAAGTATTTAAAGAGACTGCAGCAACAAAAATTGAAAAAAAAAAAGTAAAATAAAGACCTCACCTTGATTTCGCAAATAAATAGATCTAAGAAGTGGTTAGGATAACAACCAACTATATCCAAGGTCACAAGTTCGGAGCCTGGTAGGTGCCCTTAGAAATTTTATGGGAGAGAAGAATTCTTAGTTATTTCGTTCTTCGGAGGGGACGTAAAATGGAGATCCTGAGCCTGTGCAATGTCAGATACTAGTTAAAGACCTATCCAACTCGTACCAAGATAGACTAAATTTAGGACTCCAACTGTAGCATCATCCGATTAGCCATAGTAGCATAAAGCGACGTTAAATGAATAAGCAATAAATCCTTCCTTTTAATGCATCTAATTTTATATTTACCCAAAAATCAAACGATTCCAAAATTTCTAAGTTTTAATAAAATTTCGCAAGCAATATTTGTAGAGCTGAAATTGTACAGCTCAACGTTTTCTTCTTTAACTAGATTTTCTATACCTCCACACAGTCTTAAATGTGAAATAATTTGTTTCTTTTCCTAGGAACTATTCGACTTAATACTTTGCATAGGAATGTATCGGTAACGATATTACCAAGAATTACAGAAGCTGAGAAGTATTTCGTGAAGAAGGCGTGTAAACGAAGCTTCTCTGTTCCAATTGGATTGGTATTCAATTATTAGATCCAATTGGTATGTGGGAAGCAGGCCAATCTATACACGTCTTACGTAATAACTATCTTCTTCTATACGGACTTAGAATTTAGATATACGAGGAAATCCTAGCTGTTTTTTCTAAAGCTAGTACTTGACATCTATGTGTACATGGGTATGTGAATATTAAGTTGTGTGTTTGTGTTGTAACGTTTTTTTAATTATACATGTACCGTAAAAGCCTATTTTTCTACAGTTTTTGAATTTCCCTCCTTAAAAAGAATCAGGTTAGGCAATTCAGTGTACTTTTCAGTTGATCAGTAATGTGCTGGAACCTACTGGCCACATATAACTTCTTTCATACCATTTACCATGGTACTTTATTTCAAGGTTTCAACTAAATGAAAACAATCAAACATATATGAAATAAAGCACCATGGTAAATGGAATGAAAGAAGTTATATGTGGCCAGTAGGTTGCAGCACATTACTGACCAACTGACAAGTACACTGAATTGCCTAACCTGATTCTTTTTAAGGAGGGAAATTCAAAAACTGTTGAAAAATAGACTTGTCTCAAAGTCACCCCATTAGTCACAATTTCACCCCATTTTACGGTACCGTTTTTTGGTCCTTTATGGATGCGAAACGTGGCCGCTAACATTGAGGGATGAGTAAAGGTTGGGTTTTTTGAAAATAAGGCATTAGGTAGAATATTTGTACCGAAGAACTTAGACGTTTACACCACCCAGAACTGAATCAACTGTATCCGGTAAATATGATAGAGGTGATTGCAGCATTAAAATGAGCGTGTAAAATTGTAAAACTCGGTTGGGAGCGATCAACGAAAATGATAATTCACAATGTCTGACAAAAAATAAAAATTCAAATAATCAACAAGGTTACAAAAAGAATCAACTTGTAAGTATACAGTACTTGTATACTTTGTAACACAAAAATAAACGTATGATTCGAACTTCAGAACAAGACTACCTCTACAGTCCATCGTTAGTTATTAACTAGTTAACTCCATAAAAATTAGTTGAATTTACCGATCACTGACTGTTTTTTTACAGGAGGGGCGTAAATGGGGAACGGCACATTTTTGTTTTCCTATAAAGTACCTTCGTTTTCATTTAAATGGAGAAATTAACAGTATCTCGTTAAGCCTAAAAATAATAAATGGCTAACTATGAAATATGCCAAAATTGGAGTAAACTAATTTAGGAGAAAAATATTCCGACTATCCACAAAACATGTTGAGCTCACGCATGCGCAGCTCGCCTTTAATGACACAATTGTTTATAATTAAAGATATTTACATATTTATCAAAACACGTCAATTTCTAATTTGATTAAGTTGGTAAGTGAAAGTTGCGCATATCGCACCAGCATAAAAAAAAAAAAAATGTTTTCTTTAAATTAAAAAATAAGCCTTTTCAAAAGCAATATACATATATAGCTTCTCAAAAACAAGAAACACGTTAAGCTTTTTAAAACAAGTAACAATTCCAAGCCAAATGAAGAACAGTGATTAATTCTTGTGAATAATAAGGTTTTTTTTTTTTTTTTCCAATTTTCAGCAAGCAGTTTTTATTAGCACAATATTCTTTTTTTTTTTTTTTTTTTTTTTGGTCAATTACATAACTACCAATAGAATGTTATTTATAGTGATGACATCGTGGGACTTAAGGGATGGTAATAAGGAAGCTATGACGTCACCAGCTATTATATATCATTCGACTTGTTGCACGCGAAGGGCCATGCCAAGACATTACGGTTATTAATAACATCCTCCACAAATAATTTATAAGACAGCTGGGTAAATAAAGATTTCGAAATTAGTAGAGTAATAATAAAGGGTAATTCTTAGTACTCGATTAATTTATTTATTTGCATCCCTGCTTGAACTAATGGCAATACGGATTTCGGAAAATGTAGCACTAAGCTAAAACTCTTAGAGCCGATGGTGCCATTATCTCATTGTTCCTTATTCTTCAGCTGCTTCTTCTATCTCCCCATCACCCATGTCTCCCCAGGGCGGACATCATCTTCCGGTGGTCTTCCCGCTGCCTCTCCTCGTCATCTTCTTCGGGCTCCTATGTTAAAGTGTGCAGGCCCCACAGCTGTTTTCCATTCGCGTCCCCGGCATGGAGTCAGCATCTCTCGAACCATCAGAAGAAAAATTTGGCGACGATTCAGCGGATGGCTCTGCTTCGTGTCACTAGGGCGTATAGGACAGTGTCTTTCGAGGCGGTGCATGTCTTAGCGGGAGGCATTCCTATCGATCTCCTTTACATTTTTTACAAGATGGACAGAGAAGGCCTGGTAAATCTCCGAGAGAGGATCAGCGAAGATCCAAAGAGGTGGAAGACTATAATATGGTAGAACACATTAGCCGATTGGGATCGGCGGTAGGTTAATACTTAAAGGGGGCAACCTTAAGGAAGTATTTTCCTATTTTTCCGTCACCTCAAGGATAGATGCGTGGCAAACAATGTGGAATGAGAGCCCACCAAGTAAATTAAAGTTTATAAAGAGTGAAGTGAAGCCTTGGGCTAAATCCGCCCGTAAAAAGCGTAGAGAGGAGGTCGTGCTGACCCGCCTTAGGATCGGTCATACTAGAATCACCCACTGTTATCTCATCACTAAGGAGCCCCCACCGAAATGTAAATATCGCAGTAGCACCGTCACAATTAACCACATTTTGCAGGAATGCCAACATTTCACCTCGCAGCTTAATTGATTTGGGTTGAAACCTGAGATAAAAGAGATTCTTAGGGATGACAATGGAAGGATAGAATCGCTTTTCAGATTTTTGAAAACAAACAATTTGCTATCTTGCATATGATCAAATAAGAGATTACTCAAACGGAAGTACGGTATAGGAAAAAAAAATTAAAAAATAGATAAATAAATAAATGAATAATAACTAAATTAAATAAAGATCAACTCGGCGTTGATGACCAGTCGGGTTTTACGCCGTTAAACATAAATAAACAAACAAACAAACGAACCCTATTCCCAAATTGTAGGTTACCGGAGACAGTCGAACACATTGCACGTGTTTCTTGTTTTTGAGTATCTATATATGTCTATTGCTTTTGAAAAGGCTTATTTTTTAATTTAAAGTTGAATTTAAAGAAAACATTTTTTTCGTACTGGTGCGATGTGCGCAACTTTCACTTACCAACTTAATCAAATTAGAAATTGACGTGTTTTGATAAATATGTAAATATCTTTAATTATAAACAATTATGTGCCATTAAAGGCGAACTGCGCTTGCGTGGGCTCAACATGTTTTGTGAATAGTCGGAATATTTTTCTTTCTTTTTTACCCGATTTTTTTCATATTTCACAGTTAGCCATTTATTATTTTTAGGCAAAAACGAAGGTACTTTATAGGAAAACAAAAATGTGCCTTTCCCCATTTAAGCCCCCGCAGTAAAAAAAAAGTCAATGGTCCGTAAATTCAACTAATTTTCAGGAGATGGATTAATCGAACATCCCAAAGTATTTATTAGACCCATATATGGGCTCTGTTAAAATGAGATTCGAAGGAAAATATATATATATATATATATATATATATATATATATATATATATATATATATATATATATATATATATATATATATATATATAGTTGTAGAAAATAAGTTGAAGCCTAAGAAATAAGATGAATGAAGATCACAAGCTAGTCATTTTTCCTAATGAATAGAAAACACACGAACATAATTAGTGATAAGGCTGAGTTGATTCTTTATCATAAGTTGATAAAATTACAATATAATTAATTATTTTATATATTTCTGAACTTTATCTCTTGGGAAAGTGATAAACCTTGTTAAGGTCGATTCTGGAACATTTTTGTCCTGAAGATTTTGACGGTTAGAGAAAAAAAAAAGAAAAAAAGAACGATAAGAGATTGACGCCAACTAATAAAGCTACAAGGAGTTATTTTCTGTAAATTTAAAAAATATTTTATATTTTGCAAAATATTTCTTTAACAAATAGTAAGAAAGAAAAGTATAGTAAAAAAAAATGAATATATTAGTTAAAATGAATAAAAGTTGTAAGTGTCCATTGCTCTCAATTAGTAAGCATACGTCCAGAAATCATTTAACCCAGATTCCTAAATTGATGCTCATTTAAATAAATAGGTCGTGAGAGGCTCTTTAGGAAACGTTTTTCTTTCAACTTTTATAAATATTTATATAAATAAATTATATACATTTGGGACAGGAAAATATCTCTCAAATTTCAGAGTGCCCATAGTACTCCCGGGAATTTCATATTTTCCCTAGAGCTCAGAAAGAAGAGAATAGTCTCTTGGATTGACACAATATAAAGAATTATAATTGAAAATCTCAATCAAATAAAGAAGTTAAAATACCGTTTTTCGTCATGTTTTCAGCTAACAATCATATTTATTTATTATTATAATTTGTTTAATAGAAAAATTCAGAACCCATCACGAACAATGAATTGCTGAATTTTATTTAAACATGATTCAATGAAATATTGTAAAATAATTATAAGAACTGAGAACACTAAAAAAAAAAATTAATAAATGAGAGACCAAAATTTTAAAAAGTAAGAAACAATTAGGGAAATAGTTAGTTTTTATATTTTTTTACAGAAGGAAAGGTTTAGATTACTGATTAATATGTTAACATTTAAAAATGAAAAATCTAAATAAATATAGATCTAATTATTTTTTTTTAATCTCCCTTGATTACTTACGTATGATATTTGGTGTGAATGAACTCATAACTATCATTCACGATCGTCTTAAGGCCGTTTACACAAAGAAGTTTGAAACCACAGTACTGTCTACACAGTAAACTGTAAATGTGTATAAAGTGGTAAGAGCAGCCTAGATGCTGCGGAACTGGGTTCGATTCCCGGCCATGGTGAAATCTTTTATCTTCTAATTAAATAGTTCAAATTAAATATTTATTTCATTTTATCTACGAATAGAAGAAGAAGAGTTTTTTTAAATCACAAATTAATGATAATTTATACAGGGTTTTGATTGTATCATTCTTGAAATCAACATATTAATTTCTTGGACGCAAAAGCGTATCCAGTGGTTGGGGTTTGTGACCCCTCCCCAAATATTTTGGTTTTCCAACTTTTGTATTTCTAAACGAATAATGCTATTAAGTAGTTACTATTCTCTAAGTATAACACTTTTGGTTTCAGATCTCAGTTCTTCTCGATACAGTTGTAATAATCTCATACAAAATTGGTGCTGTGAGTCACGTGATTATGAGACTCGGTGGGCATGACCTCGCCGAATTTCGTGATAAATCCGAAATTAAGTGCGATGTTAAGTGATCAAATAATTATGCACATATATAAAAAACAATGATATTATTTTTGGAAGATATTTAAGAATACCGTATGCTTTAAAATAGATAATTTTTTTTTTTGTTCTTCATATCTTGATTTGCCCCTGTCAACAACTTCGACTATCAGCAAATTTGAGACCTACACTAATTTAAATAAGGGCATGTTAGACATAGAGAAGGATGGCACCCTATATATTTCTCGTTTTCGTATTGTATATTTCTTGTGTTCATATTTCATTGGTATTGTATTGTACTTGAATTCTGTTTTTTTGTATTGTATATGTAAATTGTAATTCAAAAGTAATTTTACTCCATTGTATTTAACTGCTTTGTAACTTTGTTGCGAAATTGTAAATTTTTATTATGGGGCGAGAATGTTCCAGGTGGTTGAAAAGCACAAAAGATATATAAATAAAAAAAAATAAAGGTTATTACTTATTCAGAGGAGATGTACTTATATAACTTATTTAATGAAATACTTTCTAATTTTAAAGTAATTCATTAAAAAAAAAAAAAAAATAGGATACGCCGATTCACAAAAAAAGAGTTTACAGTAGCTTCAAATAAGGTAAACTTAAGGAAACATTAAAAATACAAACATAGCATAATCCTTTCACATGTCGGAAAGGCTGCTTTAGTCACCAAAGTAGTGAAATAGGGGAAATCAATGCAATTAACTAATAAATCAACAAATACCCAAAATATTTTTTCCTTATTATTTTCAATTCCACTCTGAGGATCTAACCTTGCTGTATTTTATTTTTTTGGTCTTCACATCTTGATTTGCGCCTGTCAACAACTTCGACAATCAGCGAATTTGAGAGCTACACTAATTTAAATTAGGGCATATTAGGCATGGGGAAGGATGGCACCCAGCGGTACCTCTTGTCTGGCTTGTGTCAGTTAATCTGGTTTCTCTAATCAGTCGGTTGAAGTGGCCTCGTAAGTGAGTATGAAAACCTTTATAAAGTGCCTTTATATGTTGGTCTACTGTTTCTATTTGTAAGTCAGTATGTAGTGTTTTGTTAGTGACGTGCCATAGCGCTTTTACTATGAGTCTTATTTTTGATTGAAAGGTTTGAAGTCGGTGTAAGTGGGTCTTTTTAGCTGTTCGGTATATATGTGAAGAGTATGTCCATATTGGTTTTATCAAGTACAAATATGTATTTAATTTTTGTCTTAGTTCCAGTTTTGTAGTTTTAGAAAAAAACGAGTAGAGTAGGTTGAGTCGGTTGTTAAGAGTCTTACGTTTCATCTTAACATGCGGTCCCCAGGACATCCTTCTGTCAAAGGTAATACCGAGATAGTGTACGGTGTCGGTTTGTGAAATTTGGAAATTTTCTATATAAATTGGAGGGCAGGTATTTTTTCGAAGAGTGAACGTTATATGTTTGGATTTGTCATGATTAAGTCGAATCTTCCATAGTTCACACCAGTCCTTAAGTATTTGTAAATGTTGTTGTAAAATTAAATGGATAAAGTTATAAATTTAACTAAGGAGATAAATTAAATGGAGAAAGTGAAGTGTTACTTTTTTATATCTGTGGCCGTATTTTTGTTTTATTTTTCTTGAAGATATATTCTTTATTTATCTGATAGGAAATAATTTTGGAATACATTCTCCAGAGTTTATATTGCCTGGAGGGGAGCCAGCGGACTGTGCGTTGTCGAGTGGGCATTAAAACCCAGACGGAATCGATAAATGCATATTTAAGCTTTCACTGCAATGCAAGCTGAGAGCCAAATACTTCTCTAATAAGGATCCGGGTGCCAAGTACTTTCTAGTTGCCTAAATTTTTACATTTTTTATTTATTTTATGATTAACTAGCTCAATCCAGCAACGCCTTGCCGTGGTTCAGTGCTTATCTAATTTTAAATTTAAAGCAATAGATACATATATTCAGGTGAAATGTACCAAAAAACATCATTATAGTAGCCTACTTTAAATTACTCTGATACAAGAGAAGATTATAAATCTTCCCTGATGGTTTTTAAATTTTATATATAAAGAACTCCTCTACCGAACAGGAAGGTAAATTTTATTCCATCGGTATGATTTTTTTTGGGGGGGGGGGGGTAGTAACGGATATAACAGAAGAAAAACATGTGTTCAAAAATAAAATAAGTCTGAAATCGGTAGAAAGTTCGGTAACTGTTAAAAAGCCTAGGACTCTTTTCAATGTAACAGACCAAAATCAAGTGGTTTTATCTCCTCTTACAAAAGATTTGAGCTCCGGATTTCGGATACCATTTCTTTTACAATTTTTTTTAAATCTATTTCTTTTACAATTGAAATTTTTAATCCCAAAAGGTGTCCAACAAATCTTCGAAAAATTGTAAACGCCCCATTGTACATTTCTAACAACACAATACACAGATGGGCATTCCAACAGTTAAATCATACATTCATGACAAATACACTACATTTTGTGTTTAACTCATAACTAAAGCTCAGAATTTCGTGCAGTAAAAATTTGAAAACGTGCAATAAAAACTTCAAAACGTGCAAAAACATGCAATGAAAATGTATTGCTTGAAAATCAGGCATTAAATTATTTTTTTGAACAAATAATAGCTACTTTGGAAAAAAGTAGGTAGCGGAGAGTAAATTGAAATAGAAACTCTTTTATTTTTACAGATTATTTTTATAATATTGGTTTTGGTATAATCACTGAATTTTGGATCTTTTTTATAATATTATTGATATATTTTTGAAAAAAAATCGGAGCAGTATGAAGTGGAATTCAGAGTAAAATACTCGCATGTGAGCCGTAATTATATATATTGGAAATAGGAAGATCTTAAAAAATCACATAATGGAATCACTAGATGCAATATCCGGTGCGAAGGCTTGCTCCCATTCTAGCCATATTTAGGAACAATTGATACTGACAAAACGATGTGAATTGAGAAACAAAATGTAAACATCCAGGAACCACTGAACCCTCATTTCTGGGAAATCGGAGGTTTGTGCTGGTTTACATCTCCCAAGTTCCCTTTATTTTTTTCCTATGATTTTTTTTACTTTAATTATTGATTCGCAAATGTCTGCAAAGTGCGGACAATCAGCGAATGAGATGGCGGTAAAATGAAATAATGACATGTCACGCATGAGGAGGGAAAGCACCCAATAGCACCCCCTGCTTGGCTTGAGTCAATTACCTTGGCTGTCTAGAGGGAGAGCAGATCCCTCATCCAGCGCCTTTTTAGTCTTCTCGTATCCATGCGAATGTCTGCCATATTACTTATTAAACTGTTTGGATGTCCGTACAAATTACTAAAAAATCGTTTGTAAAGTGTCGTTATGTGTTGGTCGACTGTCGGCAGATGGAGGTCGGTATGTAAAGTGTAGTTAGTCACGTACCAAGGTGCTTTTGTAATGAGCCGTAACAATTTCGATTGAAATGTTTGATTCCTCACAGATATTCGGCACTGCTAAAAAGATTCACTTACAAAAACTTCCTGTGATATTTAAATTTATTTTTCCACTATTATTTTGATGTGTATTAAAGAGAATTACAATTTGTAATATATTTTTTCTTCAAAATAGCAAATGATGCAATTTCGAGCAATAAAAATTCAAAACGTGCAAGTTCGTGCAGTAAACTCCAAAACGTGCAATTTCGTGCAGTAAACCCCAAAACGTGCAATTTCGTGCAGTACAAAACTTCATTCAGCATTCCATTAGGCTTAATTCGGATAAGTAACTTGAGTTCGCTCTATTCTGACTTTCCAAAAAAAAACGATGCAATTGCACGGGAATCTCTAGCTCTACTCATAACCATCTAAACCCACTTGTTTCTTCTCTTTTTTCCTCCCAGTTGCCCGTCCAACGAATATTAAAGAGACAATGGCCAAGAGATATGCTCTAGCACATCATTTAAATCGATCAAATCGAAGAAAAACTTTGTATTCTCCACAAATTTGCTAGATGCTCTCCAGCTCAGGCGCAAATGACGTAAAATATAAATGAAAAAAAAAGTCCATGTAAAAAATTATTAAGAGATATTAATGCACAAATATTTTACAAATGTACATGACTTCAACAGAAATCTTTGGCAAACCACTACCAAATAGTCTTATTAATAATAAAGTTTTTAATTTAAAAAAAATTGTTATTTTTGTTAGTTCCGGAACTAGGCTATGGCATGTTAGTTTTATATTCATTTGCTATGTTGCCATGACAATAGTAACATTTTCACTACCTTATTCCTTTACCTTACTCGATTTTTATTCAAAAATGTCGGTTGGATCCCATTAATTTTTTTATTATTATTTATTAACCAATAATAAATTCTTTGTTCCCCGTTCTTTGCCTACTCTTCTTCAAAGGAACAGAAGAATGTAGCTGAGACGTTGAGCTATGATTTGATCAGTAGTTGGAGCACGATCCCCACTCTGGTTATTGTTTTCCTTCTAATGGCCGTTAACATGTGTTAAAGTTCATTTACCTCTTCTTTGAGGTAAATGCTAGCACATGGCCTCTGTTTTGCAGATTAGTAGGATCTAAACCCGTTTATATGTGCATATAATTAAATGTGATTAGGCTATGACATTAATTTTTTTTTTTTTTAATATTTATTCATGAAAGATTTCGATCTTCCAATAACTCCTCTTATTTTCTTTTTAAATTTCAAGGCTTACCCAACAAATGAACTAAAGTTCAGTGCAAGAAATGTAATTAACTAAATGTCTAAAAAAAACATGGTTAACATTGTAACCCTATTGTGGGTAGAATAATGTTTATTTTTTATATTAAAAGTAGCTGTGACTTCGCTCAGGGAGTTGTGGAATAGGTGGAATGAAAGAATAACTTTAAAATATAATAGTACAGAAAAATAGACCAAAATTAATCATGATTAAAACAAAATTTGTAACATCCAGAAACTTCAGTTTAGTATTAGTGGTAAGTTTCGAAACCTCAGAGTCCGCCCATATGTGTTAGGGTTTAAGAGACTCTATTAATGCGGTTCCCCCAATGTGTTTTCTTCCCTTTTCTTGATTAAGAAAAATTATTTTGGTCGCAAATATGACCTGGTATGTACAATCTTTTATGGTTTCTATGTTCTGATTCCATTGAGACCATTCTCATGACGATACCGCATCCTTATCAAGTTGAGTAACTTCTCCTTTTTCGAATTCGGTTGAAAATTTACGAACAGAATAGAACTATTAAATAGAAATATTATATGAACACTTTATTTTCGATATACATTCCATTAGTTTATATCTTTTATTAATATTATCTATTTTATTCAGTGTTAGTTTTTATTCGCTCACTACACTAATAAGCAATTTTTCTTTTGTTGTAAATTTACTCTTATGATGTATATTGATTAAGGCAATGTTTCGCCCAATTCCTTCCTCTTCTGTAAAACTTAAAAGTCGCTTAGGAATCCAGTTGGTTTTGTTTGTTTTTAATTTCAATTCATTGCAGAGTTGTAATGACCTTATTGAAAAATAAAAAGGAAAAAATAATTATTTATACATAATCTCGTTTGATTTAAAGAAAACAGCTAAAGCTAAAACCATAACAAACCGATCTAATGAACGATAATTACAGCCCTTGTCCCTTCAACATTACACACTTAAAATGAAAACTGAGACCTTCTTCATCGTTAGGGACATTAGGGTAATATGACGACATAACATTCTTGATAGTACGTGTAGTCGTTTTTGAGCCTTTTCGGCACGCACATTGTACACTTTGCTTTATAATATATATTGACTAGCTGTGGGGCCCGGCTTCGCTCAGGGTATTGTAGAATAGGTGGAATGAAAGAATAACTTTAAAATGTAATAGTACAGAAAAATAGACCAAAATTAATCATGATTAAAACAAAATTTGTAACATCCAGAAACTTCAGTTTAGTATTAGTGGTAAGTTTCGAAACCTCAGAGTCCGCCCATATGTGTTTGGGTTTAAGATACTCTATTAATGCGGTTCCCCCAATGTGTTTTCTTCACTTTTCTTGATTAAGAAAAATTATTTTGGTAGCATATATGTCCTGGTATGTACAATCTTTTATGGTTTCTATGTTCTGATTCCATTGAGACCATTCTCATGACGATACCGCATCCTTATCAAGTTGAGTAACTTCTCCTTTTTCGAATTCGGTTGAAAATTTACGAACAGACCAGAACTACTAAACAGAAATATTATATGAACACTTTATTTTTGATATATATTCCATTAGGTTATATCTTTTATTCAATGTTAGTTTTTATTCGCTCACTACACAAATAAGCAATTTTTCTTTTGTTGTAAATTTTACTTATATTGTATATACTTATATTGTATATTGATTAAAGGCAATGTTTCGACCAATTCTTTCCTCTTCTGTAAAACTTAATTCGCGTAGGAATCAAGTTGGTTTTGTAAATTTTTAATTTCAATTCATTCCAGAGATGGAATGACCTTATTTAAAAATAAAAAGGAAAAAATAATTATGTATACATAATCTCGTGTAACTTAAAGAAAACAGCTGAAGCTAAAACCATAACAAACCGAACTAATGAACGATAACCTTATGAATTGTGCTTAGCTAGCGCTCCTGGCTTCCAAATGTCGAACTAAATTTTTTCATTCATTAACTCGCCTGGGCTTATTAGAGGGACTAATTACATGTAGTGAGAGGCTTAAAATTACAGCCCTTGTCCCTTCAACATTATACAGTTAAAATGAAAACTGAAACCTTCTTCATCGTTAGGGGCAATAGGGCAATATGACGACATAACATTCTTGATAGTACGTGTAGTCGTTTTTGAGCCTTTTCGGCACGCACATTGTACACTTTGCTTTATAATATATATTGATATTGATTATAATTTGCAATCCCATACAAACAATATAAACTGAAATAATCAAAAGGGTTACAGAAAGTATCAACTTATATCGACAATTTAACACAAACGTAACCATACGATGCCATCTTCAGAGCTAGACTAACTCTTCAGTCCATCGCTCCTTATAATTAGTCTGAAATATCTGTTTGAAATTTTCTAGACAAGCATAGAAGGTACTCGAACAATCACATGTACCAACCAGAAAAGTTTGTTACAACAAGTCTGGAACTATTTTAAATCGTATGTTTTCTGTTTGGTTTCACCTTTCAATAAGTGCCATGGAAATTAGTATTTTAATGATATTGTATAAAAATGAGAGTAAATTAAAAACACATCGCCTCTCGGCAAGAAAACAGCTCAAGTCGGAATTTTATTTTATCGATTTATGAGTCAAAATAAATGAAATGTACTCAATTTAAAACAAGTGCCATATATATTATAACGTGAAAGAGTGTTTGAATAGTTGCTAAGTTGCTAATGCTTTTGTTTGTGTCAGATCGAGAATCTTCTAGGTTTTTCGGGAACCTTCTAGACTGCTCTAATCCAGACTATATATAAGGAGCGATGGACTGGAGAGTTATTATTGCTCTGAAGATCGAATCATATGGTTATTTTTGTGTTACTGCATCTGTTCATAAGGGCATTAATATTAAAATATAATAATGAAGGAGAGAATAAGAATGATAGAGGTGAAATTGCAAAGAGAAAAGGAAAATTTTATTGTTAAGGAAATCACTATTAATGAACACTTCCGATGAGAAATAAAATAAATTTAAGCTGAAACATATGAAACATATAACAAATGACAATATAAGAGAGTTTATGAATTAATAAAAGAAAAAAAAAGAAAAACAAAGAAATTAAATATAGATGTAGAACTAGCAAATTTACAGTAAATTAAGGCCTTAGACTATATGTATATATATATGATCATAAACATTAAAAAAAGGAGAAAGAAAAGAAAAACATAACACACTCTGTAACATAACACAGTAATAATGATTATAACTGATTAGCTATTAATTCGGCGAACAAAACCAACCACTGAATTACGGCGAACTATCTCCTTGGAAATCACCACTCTTTATGAAACAAACTGTCCGGTGAACTAAACTCAGATATATGTTGGAGTTTCACAATCTTCAACTCTGATCTCTCTCCTGATTTGAGTCAATCCCTTCAAAAGGGGCCGTTGAATAAAGTAAGTACAAGATGATACTTGTTTATTATTTGTGCTTTTGTTGTAAGACATCGTAAATTATTATAATCGTTAAAATAAAAATCTGGTGCGTGCGCGCAACACACAACTTTCACTTACCAACTTACTTAGATTAGAAATTAATGCGTTTTGTTAATTGCCACTTCTCAAATGAACAGAACGGCTTTAATTATGAACAATGGTCTGTCCTTAAATGCTTACTCCGAATGCGTGGGCTCAACGAGTTTTATGAGTTGACTGAATATTTTTCTTTTTTTCTCCTCTTTATGTTTTCTTTATTTTTATCATTTCTTATTTTTAGGCGTAACGAGAGACAGTTAATATCTCCATATAAACAAAAACAAAGGTACTTTATAGGAAACAAACAAACAAAAAAGGCCCCAATCCCCCCCCAAAAAAGCCCCCTCAGAACATTTTAATAATGATAAAGCTTACCTAATATTAAATAACACCTAATTTTCATTATACATGACGAATTTGATAAAAATCGTTAAAGCCGTTTTTGAGATCATCGAAATAAAGGTAAAAATTGGAAAAAAATTATGAAATAAAGTGCCCGCTCCGTTTGACCAATTTTGATGGAATGTTGGCTATCACATCTTTGGCATATACATACATCAAATACCGACTTTGATCAAAATCGTTAAAGCCTTTTTTTAGTAAATAAAAAAAACACGTAAAAATTATACAAAATTTATTAAGTAAAGTGCCCGCTCCAGTTGATCAATTTCGATGTAATGCTTTGTATCGCATCTTTGGCATATACATACATCAAATACCGAGTTCGATCAAAATCGTTAAAACCGTTTTTGAGTAAATAAAAAAAAAACACTTGAAAATGGTACAAAATTTATTAAGTAAAGTCCCCCCTCCGGTTGATAAATTTTGATGAAATTTTTACAGTCATATCTCGGGCATATAAATAGATCAAATACTCAGTTTAATCAAAATCGTTAGAGCCGTTTTTGAGAAAATCGAAAAAAACTTAAAAAGTTATTAAATAAAGTACCCCCTCCCTTTGAGCAATTTTGATGAAATTTTTGCTGTCACATCGCGGACATATACATACTTTAAATACTCAATTTCAGGTTTCACGGTTTATAGTTTTTGAGCTAGTCTCTTCACACACACACACACACACACACACACACACACACACACACACACACACACACACACACACACACACACACACACACACACACACACACACACACACACACACACACACAGACCATTTCGCGGGACTTGGTTAATTGGACTCAGGGGACCCCAAAACGTGTATTTCCGTTGAAAACCGGAAGTCGAAATTTTTCACGATCGCAATACTTCCACTTACTATATATTTCATATAGGTAAGTGAAAGTAAAAATTATTTGAACCCACATATGTGTTACAATTAGCAATTCTGCTAGTTCATTAAATGTTGTTGATAATTTTTGCACTAAAGAGGGATAAGCAAACGGGGGAATTCGAACTGTTGCACTATGACTCGTTGCATAAACTTTCATATTTTTTTCTACGTATGTTATTTAAAAGGTGTGACCAGCCTCTCATAACTATGGTGGGAAGGTCATGATGTGGATTGCGTGGGTCCGCCATGAAATTAATTGTAATCCGCCTAGGGCAGATACAAATTACAATAACTTGCTCCTGATAAACGTATGTAATCGGATGATGTCAAGAAGAACAAAATAAACATGGGATGAAGGCTGTTACGCGATTTCGCGCTATTCAAGCAATCAGAGCGAAACGGTTCCCACCTCATTTATTCTCTCGTAACATAACCTTAACCGTAGGAGAAAAAAATGTACGTATAATTATTTAAATGTGTCTATAAATAAGCTTATTGAAATTCGAATTCAAATTCAAGAAAAGTCTCCGAGCATTTGCTTATAATACATATAAGTAGGAGATAGCTGAGGGATCAAGATGCAGCCTCGACGAGGGTAAAAGTACGACCTTGGAAAGTGGGACTTTTCCTCGCGGGCAGTGAGAAAGGGAAACCGATCTCCTTTTCTAGGTCGAGAAAGTAACCTCTTTGTATTTATATCCACCTCGACCTCTTAGTTCGATATTTTAAGATCGATCTGTTTCTGATTAAAGTTACTGTATATTTATACTTGTAATAAATACCAATCTTTGTTTATTTTAGCAATGTATAGTTTAATATTGATTGGATATTGTACTTAAGTTTTATTATGCTATTTATATAATTTAATATTGTTATTTTGTAGACTTTATGTTGATATATGGACGTTTAATTATTTAATGAAACGCATAGCACATATATAAAGCATAAATAAAGTGCTTTGAAAATGCTCAAGCAGGAGCGAAACGTCAGCCTTTAAAACTGTGACTATGACTGTATAAAGGTCAATAAAGGAAAATATTTTCGAGACCCGAATAGCTTTCAATTTGTGAACCTTCCTTCATCATTATAGCGGTCTTTTAATTTTCTTCTATTTGAAGATTAATATATAAATAAAGTATTTTTTATAGAAAAGGGCATGAGAAGAAACTGAAATATCTATTTACCCGTTGAACGAAGAATAAAGCTGTATTGGACGAGAGATCTGCTCGAATCATGACACTTTCAAGTAAGGCAGATGTCAAAAACACGATTTTTCAGGAGTGTTGATTTAACGTTGTTTTAAAAAGCATATTAAAATGTCTTCAAAGTTTATATGAATCCAATTAGTAAGCAGCAGTTTGGTTTAGTTAATAACGGAATTCTTTTTGAAGAAGAATAAAATGTTAAATGTTTAAAAAAATTTAAACTTTCCCTTTCCTTTGATAATGTCCATTTATGCTGCAAGGCAAATCGGACGATGCTACAGTGGGAGTCCTAAATTTTTCCTATCCTGGTATACCTAATTAGGATATAGATCTTTAGAGACTACCTGACATGTATAGATGTATGATGGCATAGCCTAGGATATTTTACTACCTTTGAAAAATCCTAAGGCCACCACTGGAGGCGAACCGCGAGGGGTGGCCCCTTCCTCTTGATTTACGGAGCTCTTGTATAAAAATTCATATATTGGGATCAGACTGAGTAACAAATTTGACTATCTTGCCAAGGATGTACTACTCTTTCAGCGCATTCAGAAAATGAAAATAGGAAAGGAGTAAGCGATGTAACATAAAAATTATAATCAAACGATTCGAAGACATTAAAGTTTGCATTTACAACATATTACAGCGCAAATGCAACTAACGCAAAATATAAATAAATATAATAAAATAAATTCACCTTGTCGCATTCTATTTTCACTTTCTTATTTCGTTTTGTTTTAAAATAACAATTGACTAAGGTAAAAGCACAATTATTTTCTATTAAATAATATTTTTATATTTTCCTTGCACCTTTGGACTCCATTTCCAACACTTCATATAAGATATACTGACTTCCGCAAGCCCTCCAAGTCCAAGTGACTTCATCTTCTGTTAGATTCCTCCAGGGAGATCCATCGGAACACCCTCCCACCCCCACCAGATCGGCAGGATGTACGCCCCCGTTATTTGTGGTCCCCTAGTTGCCTTATCCCATCTCAAGGTTGGCTTTTTGCTCGCCCCAGGATAGACACAGCACTGGGTCGGGAACTGAGAGCTAACTGAAACAACTTTAGAGTTTTATTCAAGATGAACAAAGAAGACAAACAAGAAATAAACAAATAGCACAGACAAAACAATTTTATTTAAACACGCTAGGCAATAAAACCAGATCGCTAATCCAAAACATAAGTCCACATACGAATTTCGGGTCAATAACAATTATAATTATGATATACAAGAAATAACACTTTACTAAGGCCGAATAACTCACAATTAACAACTGACTTTTTTAACCAACAACGTTAACACTTCAGTTGTTTGAAAAGACGTATTTACCACTGATCATAAAATAAAATTCTTTTCGATAAAACATGAATAAAAAAATCTGGTGCGTGCGCGCAACACACAACTTTCACTTACCAACTTACTTAGATTAGAAATTGACGTGTTTTGCTAAATATCATTTCCCAAAGTCACACATTTTTCTACATTCATATCTCATTTTTGTTAATCCTTAAAGCCGTTTTTGAGTAAATAAAAAAACGCCGTGAAAATGATTCAAAATTTATTAAGTGAAGTCCCTCTTCCCGTAGATCAATTTTGATGAAATTTTTACAGTAATATCTCGGACATATAAATACATCAAATACCAACTTTGATCAAAATCGTTAAAACCGTTTTTGAGTAAATAAAAAAAACACTTGAAAATGATACAAAATTTATTAAGTAAAGTCCCCCCTCCGGTTGATCAATTGTGATGAAATGTTGGTTATCACATCTTTGGCATATAAATACTCCAAATACCAAGTTTGATCAAAATCATTAAAACCGTTTTTGAGTAAATAAAAAAAATATGTGAAAATGATACAAAATTTATTAAGTAAAGTCCCCCCTCCGGTTGATCAATTTTGATGAAAGTTTTACAGTCATGTTTCAGGCATATAAATAGATCAACTACTCAGTTTAATCAAAATCGTTAGAGCCGTTTTTGAGAAAATCGAAAAAAACTTAAAAAGTTACTAAATAAAGTACCCCCTCCCTTTGAGCAAATTTGATGAAATTTTTGCTGTCACATCGCGGGCTTATACATACTCTAAATACCCAATTTCAGGTTCGCACGGTTTATAGTTTTTGAGCTAGTCTGTTCACACACACACACACACACAGACACACACACACACAGACCATTTCGCGGGACTTGGTTATTTTGACTCAGGGGACCCCAAAACGTGCATTTCCGTTGAAAACCGGAAGTCGAAAATTTTCACGATCGCAATACTTCCACTTACTATATATTTCATATATAGGTAAGTGAAAGTAAAAATCTGGTGCGTGCGCGCAACACACAACTTTCACTTACCAACTTACTTAGATTAGAAATTGACGTGTTTTGCTAATAATCATTTCCCAAAGTCACACATTTTTCTACATTCATATCTTATTTTTGTTAATCGTTAAAGCCGTTTTTGAGTAAATAAAAAACCCTGTGAAAATGATACAAAATTTATTAAGTAAAGTCCCCCCTCCGGTTGATCAATTGTGATGAAATTTTTACACTCATATCTCGGGCATATAAATACATCAAATACCAAGTTTGATCAAAATCGTTAAAACAGTTTTTGAGTAAATAAAAAAAACACGTGAAAATGATACAAAATTTATTAAGTAAAGTCCCCCCTCCGGTTGATCAATTGTGATGAAATGTTGGTTATCACATCTTTGGCATATAAATACATCAAATACCAAGTTTGATCAAAATCGTTAAAGCCGTTTTTGAGTAAATAAAAAAAACATGTGAAAATGATACAAAATTTATTAAGTAAAGTCCCCCCTCTGGTTGATCAATTTTGATGAAATTTTTACAGTCTTATTTCAGGCATATAAATAGATAAAATACTCAGTTTAATCAAAATCGTTAGAGCCGTTTTTGAGAAAATCGAAAAAAACTCAAAAAGTTATTAAATAAAGTACCCCCTCCCTTTGAGCAAATTTGATGAAATTTTTGCTGTCACATCGCGGGCTTATACATACTCTAAATACCCAATTTCAGGTTCGCACGGTTTATAGTTTTTGAGCTAGTCTGTTCACACACACACACACAGACACACACACAGACACACACACAGACACACACACAGGTGTAGATAAAGAAGAGAGAAGGAAAACTGTGGAAAGCTGGCAAAGGCGATGGGATTCATCATCTTCCGGAAGATGGACCCACAAGATGATTCCCGACATATCAATATGGATCGCCCGCAAACATGGAGAGGTTGACTATTATCTCACCCAACTGCTCACCGGACATGGCTGCTTCAGAGCCTATCTAGCCAGATTCATGCTAGAAAAGGAAGCTTTGTGCATTTGTGGCCTCGCCGACGAAACGGTGGAACATGTTTTCTTTTGTTGCAGGAGATTAGCCAAAGAGAAGGAGCAGCTTGATGTGATTCTGGGGAAGAAGTCTACCCCGGAAAACTTAGTTTCGTTGATGCTGATCAAGCAGGAGAATTGGAGGGCTGTTACAGACTATGCCGCGAAAATCGGCAGGTCCCTAAGAGCCCAGGAGAGGGAAAGGAGAGGCCAAGCAATGGCATGATACAGAAATAAAGAAGTAGGCACTTAGCCACTCGGCCCCCCGTGAAGTAATGCCTGACAGCGGTTCCGTGGGGTGGCATTGAAGAATAGGGAGGTGGTTTTTTAGTGAGTAGGAATCTCACACTGTTGTGGACTTTAGTCGCACAGCGTCTTATGTAAGATTTTTCCCCTACCCAGAAAAAAAAAAAAAAAAAAAAAAAAAAAAAAAAAAAAAAAAACACACACACACAGACCATTTCGCGGGACTTGGTTATTTTGACTCAGGGGACCCCAATTTTTACTTTTTTTTATATATGAATTATATAGTAAGTGGAAGTATTGCGATCGTGAAAAATTTCGACTTCCGGTTTTCAACGGAAATACACGTTTTGGGGTCCCCTGAGTCGAAATGACCAAGTCCCGCGAAATGGTCTGTGTGTGTGTGTGTCTGTGTGTGTGTGTGTGTGTGTGTGTGTGTGTGTGTGTGTGTGTGTGTGTGTGTGTGTGAACAGACTAGCTCAAAAACTATAAACCGTGCGATCCTGAAATTAGGTATTTAGTGTAGGTATATGCCCGCGATGTGACAGCATGAATTTCATCAAAATTACTTAAAGGGAGGGGGTACTTTACTTAATAACTTTTTAGGTTTTTTTCGATTTTCTCAAAAACGGCTCTAACGATTTTGATTAAACTGAGTATTTCATCTATTTATATGCCCGAGATATGACTCTAAAAATTTCATCAAAATTGATTAACCGGAGGGGGGACTTTACTTAATAAATTTTGGAACATTTTCACGTGTTTTTTTATATTTACTCTAAATCGGCTTTAACGATTTTGATCAAACTGGGTATTTGATGTATTTATATGCCCGAGATATGACTGTAAAAATTTCATCAAAATTGATCAACCGCAGGGGGGACTTTACTTAATAAATTTTGTAACATTTTCACGAGTTTTTTTTATTTACTCTAAATCGGCTTTAACGATTTTGATCAAACTGGGTATTTGATCTATTTAAATGCCCGAGATATGACTGTAAAAAGTTCATTAAAATTGATCAACCGCAGGGGGCACTTTACTTAATAAATTTTGTATCATTTTTACGTGCTTTTTTTATTTACTCAAAAACGGCTTTCACGATATTGACCAAACTGGGTATTTGATGTATGTATATGCCAAATATGTGATAGCTAACATTTCATCAAAATTGATCAACCGAAGGGGGGACTTTACTCAATAAATTTTGCATCATTTTCACGGGGTTTTTTATTTACTCAAAAACGGCTTTAACGATTAATAAAAATAAGATATGAATGTAGAAAAATGTGTGACTTTGGGAAATGATATTTAACAAAACACGTCAATTTCTTATCTAAGTAAGTTGGTAAGTGAAAGTTGTGTGTTGCGCGCACGCACCAGATTTTTTTTATTGCGAAGACGGCTGACTTGGAACTAGCGGCCTTTCTGTCTTTTAGGGCC
Organism: Aelia acuminata; assembly: GCA_911387785.2. Lineage (NCBI taxonomy): Eukaryota > Metazoa > Arthropoda > Insecta > Hemiptera > Pentatomidae > Aelia > Aelia acuminata. Next base: position 16,626,303 of record OU426983.1, read on the forward strand.
TATTTACACTATCGGTTTCGCGCCCGCTCCACTCTCGCTCCGCTCCCGGTCCGCGGTAATGTCTTACCATATTCACACTATATAATTTTACACCGTTCACTTTTGAAAGGTTTAAGCTATTCAAGCCATTCGAAGTTATCTGTATTCGGATTTTAATTAATGATTAACTTTCAGTCATTTAAGTATTTATTTATTCTTCAATTTTACGGCCAAAAAAAAAAATCAATTTTTCGTTTGTAGAAATAGCTGGTAAGTGTACTTTTCTTGATGAAGAAGATAATATTATCAAAAAATAAAATAAGAAGAATATATTGCAACACAATGATAATTATTAATAATAATTATAAATTAATTTAAATTATGGTGAAGAAATAATTTAAATTTTTTTCGGAATGTATTCGAATACGCTTGAAAATTCCAAGTTGAAATCGGTAAATGCTACAAATTTACCGATTGTGTTCTCTTCTTTTCCTGATTAATATTTTAATTATTTTTTGCTTTAATATATTTTTTTGTTAATGATCTGACATTTTTCATAATATACTGCATTTTTATTCGTTTCAAATTAAACGTTATTTTATAATAGCAATGAGTATGTAGTCAATAAATAAATCGGTGACCGTTTTTTAGGAGTACATTAATTCATAGCAAAATATATATCAAACATAACATGAATTTTTCACGCCGAAAAACTTCGCGGATTGTTGGTGATTTTTTTATCATTTCAAGTGTATATTTTTTTTTTTTAAGTTGACTTTTTTGGCCGTAATATTGATGAATAAATAAATACTTTAATAACTGAAAGTTAATTATTAATTAAAATCCAAATACAGACGGCTTCGATTATTAATGGCTTCAATCGTGAACGGTGTAAAGACTTTATAATATGAAAATACTTTAGGAGAGTGGAGCGGGAGCGGAGCGAGGCCGGACCTGGGCCAATATTGTGATTAACCTCTCTCTATTCCTCTTTAGAATATTTTGCCAGTGAGACCGGACCTGGAGCGGAGCGCTAGTGTGAATGGGGTAGAGTGAGAGCGGACCGGGACTGGAGCGAGACCGGAGCGGTACCGATAGTGGAATTCTCTGTCTATTTCTCTTTAGAATATTTGAGCGGACCGGGAGTGGAGCGGGAGCGGAGCGATAGTGTGAATCCGCCCTTACTCTAACTTATTATGGATACAAGCACCGTCAGAAAAATACTATATAAAGTTTATCTTAACTTACTCAAAAAAAAAACACTAAGGCGAACAGATGTACGTGTATTATTTAGATTAGCCGAATAGCGTTCGGGGCAGTCTGTTCGATGATGAAGTTCGCACAGTGTAAATACACTTTAAGAAGTTATCGTTTCTATGTCCTACTTAACTCAAATCAAGAGGCTGGGCGATTTGTATGTTAGTTAATGTAGGTATGTCATTGAATACAATAACTAACCTGTCAAATTTTCGGTAATTGAGGCATCATGACTATTTATTACAAGAAAGCTACATTAATGCATGGTAAACAAATCGATGTAGCTCCTCTCTCGATTGGTAATCAATTCATCGTATCGTAGTCTTCAAAATGATAAATACTTCATGAATACTAAAAATAAAAACAGATATCATGTTTTGGCCTCGTTAATTACATGGCTATAGCTATGATCAAAACTGGTGGGAAATTGAATGAAATAAAGCCCAAACTTTTCTTGGCTCCCCGAAGGAAATTTTATGGGATTTTTTTTTTGTTTGGCTTCAAGACTCACCACCCATGTCCATATCCAACATATCTAATCACAAGTTAATGAGAATACAGTACCGGTCAAAAGTTTAGACTCACTTATATTTAATTCACAATCTTCAAGTTTAAAAAAATTATTGTAACTCAAGAGATAACATTTCAAAAATTATATGATTGTTTCGAAATACAATCTATATAAACAAAGATGAAATTCTGTTAGTTTGTTTTTATGTTTGTTCTTTATAGAAATACATACCGTTTGTCCTAAATTCTGCGAATTTCGCTTAGTGGTTCTTTCATAGCAGGTGCGAACACCTGTCCATATTAAAATTGCATAACAGCCAATCTCTGGGTATATTCTTTATTGTTATAAAAATCGCTATGATTTCGCTTTACATTAGATATTTACGAAATCAACCGTTGGAGTAAAAAAAAAAACATTATTTCTGTCCTAACGAACTTTTCTGGACCCACCTATTTTCTCATTGTTTTCAAAATTCCGTGGGTGAAACCGGGATATTAAAGCTAGTTAATAAATAAAATGTTGTCACTTATTAATGTTACAAAATCTAAGGGTGAGTCTAAACTTTTGACTGGTACTGTATTATTAGTGAATCAGACCAAAAACTGCAATGAAAGTAATAATCAAGTTGTTATGATCTAACTTAATAACTATAACGTGGGGATAATAAAAATGTCCATTCACACCTGTTTGTTGTCTCATCATAATTTTATCCAAAAATCTGCCCAAGTCATGTGCTCTATCTTTATTTATTGAGCGAAGGAAGTTGGAACTATTTTCTATAATCGCTGATTCTAAAATCGCACGGATCTGTTTCTGAAATCTCTTACGTTGGAGCACCAAGTGTCTCGGATCCTCAGGACATTGATATGGTGGGTTGGAAACATTTTTTTTTCATTATTTCCCTGTTATCTAAAAGTAAAAATATTTTACCCGATCTTATGAAATCTAAGTCGTTTTTCATGTATATTTCTCCTTTACAAATAAACAGAAACGCCAAATATAAAACTGCGTTGGTTCACTAAAGGCAATGTAATTTCATTTTCATAAAAATGCATTGTGCGCCTTTACTTAAATTCGCCTAACTTCCCGAATGGCGACTTCTTCGAAATCGATTCGACTCATATTTCGAAGGGAAAATACGGCCATCGTGTGGGAGTAAACCCTCCTCGAAAAGGGATCGTGTTCTGAGGAAGCCATATTTCAACGTTTTTATTTCTCACTTCTTTATGTTTCAACGTAGTTTCGATGCCTTCCTTTAAAATTGGAAGGGGAGTCGACATTTTTTTATACTTTTAAAAAAATATATATAAAAAAAAAATGTGAATTTATTTGATTTGTTGTTTTTATTCGTTCCTTAGAGAATCTAAAATTGAATTTCTATTTTTGAACATTGTAATCATTTAAAATATAAGCCAACGACCTTTAAAAAATTTCTTATTCAAAAAATATACGCGAAATAAATCTTCTCCTTAAATTATAATCATTAATCAAAGAAAGCTAATTTGTTTGTTCAACGCCACTTTATCATATTTAAGATCATCGCTTTATCCGATACGCTAATCGGACGATTAGTCGATTAGTGGATACTACTGTGGGAGTCCTAAATTTTGCATATCCAGGTATAATTAGGATAGGCATCTTTAACGAATACTTGACTTCGTATAGGCTTATTTTACGTCCTATCCGAGGGACGGCATAGCCAAGTCTTTTTTACTCTCCCTTTAAGAAAACCTATGGCCACCGCGGGACGCGAACCCGCGACCTTTAGTATTGTAGGTTGTCATGCTAACCACTAAACCACATGTGACACCAATATTTGTATTTAATTAGATATATCATTTAATTTTTTCATGGTTTAACCCTTAACCACTAATTTACTTTCTATTTTTATAGTTATCTTTTAATTGTTATTATTAATTTTATTAAATTTATATTATTAGCGAATCTATTTTACTTCTATTCTGTTTTATTTTGCTCATTTAATCATGTTTTAATTTTTTTCTACACTATTTTCTTAGTATTCACTTTTATAATATATATATTGCTTTTATTTTGTTTTATATTTACATTTCTAGTATCATTATTATTTTTATTTTATTATTAGTTGACAAATATTATCATTGTTTTTAAACAATATTATTTGTGTCTTATTTGCATTTGCAGTTTATTTAAATAATTAAATTTATAAAATTAACTTACATATTCGCGGTTTCTATCTATTTTCTATTACCTTCAGAAATTAATCAACCGTATATAGAAAACAAATGAATACAAAAATGATCATTAAATTTTAAACGTTTATTTAATTTATGTATATTTTAATTTTTTTTTTTTAATTTTTTAATGTTTCAGTATTTTTATTTTTGCTTTTATCTTTTAAACCGTACTTTAAATAACCTAACTCCTGTTTGTAAATATTACGAATAAAATCGTTTTGCATAGGGTTTTTTTTTGTAAAAGATTATATATATATATATATATATATATATATACACACTTACACTTAACTAAAAATATCTTTATATTAATATAACTTAGAGCTGGATAACGTTTTCAGCTCGGGGAAGCAGAGCTCATTTCTTATCTCATACGTCCGCCCCTCCTGTTTACATGGAAGATAACGATGGAACGACATTTTGAAGCCCATCCAATGAGATTATTCATTTGTCCATTATCACTCACTGACAGAGATCTATAAGGGCTTGCTATCTAAATATATACTACTAGGCTTCGTATCATTTTTACATTTTTCACTTATCGAAGAGTAATTTTTTGTTCATTAGGACACTTTGATTGAAGACCTAGGAGATAAGGGATGTTATTCAGCTGTCTGTCCTTTGAAAACTTGTTCCCCTAATGACCTCAAGTTCACGAGTTCCAGTCCCGAGTGAAGGACAGGGGCTTTGAACCAGGGGCGGATCTAGCATAAAATTTGGGGGAGGGGGGTCATGACCCCCTGTCTAATAATCTTGTGGCTGACAGCACCGTTTTTTTAATGAGATTAACTAGTAACTAAGTAACTTAAGTAACTACCTAATTGAATTATTCGCTTAAAAATACGAAAAAATTGAATTAAATCCCCCGTCGTCCTCCAGAGCTGAAGGCGAGGAGGAGAGATAAAAGAAATAATACCGATTTCTTCTTATAAAGTTTTCATTGTAATGGATGAAATGGTTATTTTACCTTATGTTATGGATAGTAAACTAATTACATTGCAATGAGTATCCTTCATTTTTAATCTTAATTTAATTAATTAAATATTTTTTTTTTTATATATCAACTGAAAAAGTTACAAATACTAAGTTTATACCAAACTTAACACTTCACAATTATGTACACAATATAGCATACTAAGAAAACAAAACAATACCTCAAAAGTTTCGACATTATACAAATCTATATGTGCGATGAAGTTGGAAAAATCCAAAAAGTCCAAACATCCAAATTACTTGACAGACAACAATTTGAAATAATAAAATTTTAATGCAATTATCTCTGTACCTCTTGTACTATTATTATTTTTTGTATTGTATGCTTCTTTCTGTATATTTTCCAAATTTGTATGCATTGTTACATTATGTATTATCTCATTTTTATGTTATTATTCAGTCCAGACACAACTATTTGTATACAGTACCATATATTTTGTTAGTTTTTAAATATTTTTGTTCACTCAGTTTTCATGTGCCTTCACTTCAAAAGCGTTGGATTTCCCCGCCATAAATCCTTTGAAGTCGGCAAACTAACCCCCTACCACTACCTCTCACCTTATTTTTACCTTTAGTCTTAGTATCCACCTGGACTCAGTAGGTAAATATCAGATCCTATTTTATCTTGTTAACCAGCCTCTTATTTTAATATTTATGTATACACCATCTTTTATATTATTATCAGTTCTGTAATGTATCCATTTATTGTCACCCTCTAGCATAGATACTCATATATTTGTTTTCTTTTAGCCCTGATGAAGATCCACAAGTTGGATCGAAACGTTGGCTTACCATAATAAATATCATTGTAACTGAAAATCCTGACCATCATTTAACCTATCGAAATAATAAAAAGTATTATATACAAAATGATTGTGGAAGACAGTTGACCGTAGATATAATGAAGAATGGTTGGGGGTGTGGTCAAAATAAGTAGCACTAATACCTGAGAATTACATATTTTATTTTAGCCAACTTTTCCATTGCAAGAGTTTTATCTCATTTTCATTTATTACTTTTATCATGGTCTTACATATAATTAACTATAATCAATATAAATATAATCAATAATTATTATTTAACAATTTTTTTAAGTTCTATAAAAAAATATATATGTTTTTTAATCTTATATATTTAATTTTGTTTAATGTTTCACATGAATTTCATATTTCTTTATATAATTTCTCTGATTGGTTGCTTTCTGTTTTTTTTTCTTATCTAGCCCTGATGATGACCTAAAATTTGGGTCGAAGCGTTGGCAAAAATAAAATATATCGAGCTATTTATTTTCCTACATCATTTCTTCTTCATACATACATATACAAAAATCGAAAATGACCAAATTCGGAATGATGTTATCAAATAAAATTTCTTTCATTCCTGATTCCTATAATACTCATTCTTTCAAACATAATTTCAAAATTATATAAATATAAGAATCGATGATTTATGTGATATTTATGTTTGCAGGTGACTTCCTCGCGGATAGGCAGGCTGTAGGTACTACCCCTTATGTGGAAAAATCAAAAGAAGGTAAATTAATATATTTTTAAAACTTCAAAATAATATTTTAAGACTTCCCTTACGTCACCCCCGCTTGGCAAGGAGACTTTTGAGGCCAACGATATGTTTGTGGCATATAGAAAAAATAGTTCGATAATATTGTTATACATTTTTTTTTTTTTTTTTTAGGTTCAGTCAATAATAAAGAACTATTTTATGGCGACGTTTCGAGATTTGTTCTTTTAATCATGACCAACAATGAACAAACAGGTTGTGATAAATTGATGTGAGGTATATGGGAATTGACTGGTTGTCCATTTACTGGACGAATTTTCCACTAAATCTTTGCGAATTAAATAGAAAAAATGTCCACTCCCCTGTATAAATAACCAAAATTGCGAGATCTGTGGGAAAGAGGTTCAAATCCAGACCAGAATAAAAAATATTTAAAAATTAAAATAAGGATTTTATTGTTATCATGACGAGAGAAATAATTGATTATATATATATATATATATATATATATATATATATATATATATATATATATATATATATATATATCAAAAGTTTAGACTCACTCTTAGATTTTGTAACATAAATAAGTAACAACATTTTATTTATTGGACAACGTAATAACTATAATTTTATTTTTAATTTATTTATAACTAGCTTTAATGCAGGCGGTTCAGTGCTCAGAGGAGGAAATATATTGAGGGGTCAGCTCTCAGTATCGCTAACATAATAAAAGAGCTGAATATCAAGGATTACCACAAGCTAATAAAATTTATCAAAAAAACCAAGATACGACTTGGATAATATGTAGATTATCTCTAACCTAAGCCAAATCAAAAACTTTCTGGCTAGATAGAATTAGGATAAAGTCTTGAGCAAGAAAAAAAAAAAAAAAAAAAAAAAAAAAAAAAAACCAATGAGAAAAACCGTGGATCCAGAAAAGTTTTTTAGGACAGAGATGAGATTTTTTTTTACTCCAACGGTTGATTTCGTAAAAATCAAATGTAAAGCAAGATCATATCGATTTTTATAACAATAAACAATATACCCAGAGATTGGCTGTTATGCAATTTTAATATGGACAGGTGTTCGCACCTGGTATGAAAGAACCTCTAAGCGAAATTCGCAGAATTTAGGACAAACGGTATGTATTTCTTTAAAGAACAAACAAAAAAACAAACTAACAGAATTTAATCTTTATTTATATAGATTGTATTCGATGCAATCATATAATTTTTGAAATGTTATCTCTTGAGTTACAATTATTTTTTAAACTTGAAGATTGTGAATTAAATAGAAGTGAGTCTAAACTTTTGACCGGTGTGACGGTCACTTTTTTTAACTTTTATTTCAAAGCTATTTTATTTTATTTAGTTAAGGCACTTTATTTTTTTATGGACATCTTTCCTTAAATTTATAGATTGAACTTATACATTTCTGCCCTATACTTATCATATATTTATTAGGATTGGATATCTAGGTATCCAGGAATAGGAAATAGCAGAGTAAGCTACCATTGTGGTTTGGTATCGAGGAGATATCCACAGCGACGCCTCCCTGACGACTCATAGACGTCTAGACACTCGTCCATATTATCGACTAAGTCTAAGGCCACCTGCGTCCCCTTAGTATTCCCTACTCCTCAAAACTACTAATGATAGAAACTTGAAATTCGGAATTTAGATTTTAAACGCGATGTAGGTAACCACTAAGAAAGGAATTTCAAAAATGTAACCCCTAAGGGGCTTAAATGGCGAAATTGTCGTTTAACTCTAACGGAAATCTATTGTTGAGATTTTAAACCATATGTTTTTTATTTGAATATCGATTTAACGTTACAATATTATTAAAATAGACATTCACATAAAATATGGCTACTGATTATTTAAATATTAGTGATAATCAAATAATGCCCACTGTAATTCCCATGATTGGGGATGGTGCGTGTTTATTTCGATCTCTTCTCCATATATATAAGAGGCTTTGTCCTGAATGATAGAATCAATCTAGAGCAAAAACTACTAATGATAGAAAGATATGATAGAAGTTCAGAATTTAGGTTTTAAACGCGATGTAGGTAACCACTAAGAAAGGAATTTCAAAAATGTAACCCCTAAGGGGTTTAAATGGCGATATTGTCGTTTAACTCTTTCGGACACCTATTTTTGCACTTCGAGAAAAAATATCTAATTCGGACTCATTTTAAAGATCTTTATCTACGGGGCGTCGAAAACGATGTTTTAAAGCCGAAAATGAAGCGTTCACGACGAGTAAGTTGTTTCGGCGGTTTTAGTGAATTTTCTCCATTGCGCGTCTCCCTCTCTTCTACCGAGTCGGCAGCTTCCTCCTCCAATCTTCCACCTACCGGAAGCTCGGATTCTACTAAATCTCGTTAACAACAGTTAACATATATTAAATCAATATCAAGATAATGATTACAGAATTGATTTTAAAGGCTCGCGGGCAAAGCCGCGACGGGGAATGCTAGTCTAAAATAATAATAAAAATAAAAACACAGTAAATTTGTTACACATTCTAAGGGACGGAATTAAGTTAATTTAAATAAATACAAATAAAAACGTGAAAGTTTGGTAGCACTTCTTGCATAAAAATGTTAGTAAATTTCCACCTTCACATTTCCGTAAACTTCACAAATTATGAATCATCCCTACAAATTATTTTTTATTTTTAATATACCTACACAATATAAAGGTATATAAATATATAATGCTAAACATATAATGTATACTAATAAGATTTAGTTTGGCTGTTGCAACTAATAACTTAATGTATAACTTGATTTAATGAGGCAGGATACATACATTAATGTTATCAGAATAGTATTCGGTGAGTTGATATGGAGGCAAAAAGGGACCTCAAACGAAGGAGATTAATTGGTGATGAAGTTATAGATATAGAAAATACACACAAAATTATATAAGGTGTTGTTGGTATTCTAGATGGTACATACCAGTTTAGTTAGTGACCTAAAAATGTAGGTGACTGTTAGGTCGGTAATATTTCGGGAAGTGGAGCCGGGCACCGGTTATCGGAGCATCTAGACATCGTCTGGGTTCCTTTACCTGTTAAAACATCGCCGACGACCCAAGGCCAAACATCAACGTCCCGTCCCATCTAGCAGAAGGTAGCTTCGTAAAATATGAATCCTATCCCTCTTTCCGAGAGCGATGAGCGATATTTCATCGTTTTAAAAAATATCGTAAGCAATAATCGCATTCGTAACTTCTAGTATGAAAATAATTGTTTTTATCTTATGTCTCATCTACTTATGCCAATAAAAGAATGGAATCTCGCCATATATTTATATAAAAAGCGAGGAGAGACAATAGAGAGTAATAATCTATATAAATAAAGTTGAAATTCTGTTTGTTTGTTTGTTTATTTGTTCTTAATAGAAATCCATACCGTTTGTCCTAAATTCTCCAAATTTCGCTCAGTGGTTCTCTGATACCAGGCGCGAACACCTGTCCATATTAAAATTGCATAACTTCAGCCGATCTTAAGCTGATATTCTTTATTCTCCAAATTTCGCTAAGTGGTTCTTTCAGACCAGGTGTGAACACCTGATCATATTAAAATTGCATAACTTCAGCCGATCTTCAGCTGATATTCTTTATTGTTATAAAGATCATAATGATCTCACTTTACAATGTTTTTTTTTACGAAATCAACCGCTTCTTTAGAAAAATGAAATTCCCTGTGAGAAACCGGTATGTACAGCTATAATCTATGTAAAGATGAAATTCTGTTTGTTCTTTAAAGAAATACATACCGCTTGTCCTAAATTCTCCAAATTTCGCTCAGTGGTTCTTTCATACCAGGTGCGAACACCTGTCCATATTAAAATTGCATAACTTCAGCCAATCTTCAGCTGATATTCTTTATTCTCCAAATTTCGCTCAGTGGTTCTTTCAGACCAGGTGCGAACACTTGTTCATATTAAAATTGCATAACTTCAGCCGGTCTTCAGCTGATATTCTTTATTGTTATAAAGATCATAATGATCTCACTTTACTATGTTTTTTTTTACGAAATCGACCGTTTCTTTAGAAAAATGAAATTCCCCGTGAGAAACCGGTATATACAGCTATAATCTATGTAAAGATGAAATTCTGTTTGTTCTTTATAGAAATCGATACCGTTTGACCTAAATTCTCCAAATTTCGCTCAGTGGTTCTTTCATACCAGGTGCGAACACCTGTCCTTATTAAAATTGCATTACTTCAGCCGATCTCTGGGTTTATTCTTTATTGTTGTAATCATCGTTTTGATCTCGCTTTACATTGGTTTTAACAAAATCGACCGTTTGAGTCGATAAAAGTCTCAGTTTATAGATTTAAAAAATGAAATTCTCCGGGTGAAACCGGGATATATAGCTAGTAAATAATAAAAATTACGATAAGTTAAATGATAGTCAGGATTTTCAGTTTACAATGATTTTATTGTAGTAAGCCAACGTTTCGATCCAACTTGTGGATCTTCACCCTGGACTCAGTAGCCCTGAATGAAGATCCACAAGTTGGATCGAAACGTTGGCTTTCCACAATAAAATCATTGTAAACGGAAAATCCTGAATATCATTTAACCTATCGTAATTGAATAACAGTTGACTATCTCTCACCTCTAATAATAACCTGAAATTTGGTATTTGGTGTATGTATATACCCGTGATGTGAAAAAAAAAAATTCATCAAAATTGGACAAACGAAGGGAGTACTTTATTTCATCACTTTTTACGTTTTTTTCGATTTTCTCAAAAACGGCTCTAACGATTTTGATAAAGCTTGGTATTTGATGTATCAAATGAATAAGTATTCTTGAATATCAGGTAAGCTTTATCATTATTAAAAAGTTCTAAGAAGGGTATAAATGAGGAAGGGGCATGTTTTGTTTTCTTATAAAGCACCATTGTTTATGTTTATACGCAGAAATTATCTGTCTCTAGTTTCGCCTAAAAATAAGAAATGGCTAATTATGAAATATGATAAAAATCAAGTAAACATATAGAGGAGAAAAAAAGAAAAATATTTCGTAAACTCATAAACACGTTGAGCTCACGCATGTGCAGTACGCCTTTAATGAAATACCAATGCTTTATAATTAAAGAGGTTCTGTTCATTTGATGGAAATTATTTGTTTCATAGTAACTATATGAGGTTTTCAACAACTACATAGATAATTATAAGATCAGACGACTTGGAGTATTATGCATTGCCGCATTATCACAAATAAAAACTTAGTCAACTGTTATTCAATTACGATAGGTTAAATGATAGTCAGGATTTTCAGTTTACAATGATTTTATTGTGGTAAGCCAACGTTTCGATCCAACTTGTGGATCTTCATCAGGGCTACTGAGTCCAGGATGAAGATCCACAAGTTGGATCGAAACGTTGGCTTACTACAATAAAATCATTGTAAACTGAAAATCCTGACTATCATTTAACCTATCGTAATTGAATAACAGTTGACTATCTCTCACCTCTAATAATAAAAATTATCAGGAAATTAAAAAAATATGCATAAAACTCGATGAAAAGTTCTCTGTAAAATAGTAACTGCTTACTGAAAAGTGAAAAAAGTAAAAAAAAAAAAAGTATAGGCCATCCTGGTAGAGGAGCAGTCCGGTAAAAATATGATGTACAAATGCTGGACTTGACCTGTAATTACCTAGAATACGCTCTTTATTTGGATTTTTAAAAGCTCCAGCTGTCGAAGTGTAGTTATGTAGGCAAATACTGAAAAGTGAAAGAAGTAAAAATAATAAAAAATCTGATGCGATGCGCGCAACACACAACTTTCACTTACCAACTTTCTTAGATTAGAAATTGACATGTATTGCTAGTTGCCATTTCTCAAAGTCACACAAATTTCCACATTCATGTACTTATTTTTCTTTGCATTTGCTCTTTAAAGTACACTAAATTTGTTATTATTAAATAAAAGTTTTTATTTGTGATAATTCGGCAATGCATAATACTCCAAGTCGTCTGATCTTATAATTATCTATGTAGTTGTTGAAAACCTCATATAGTTACTATGAAACAAATAATTTCCATCAAATGAACAGAACCTCTTTAATTATAAAGCATTGGTCTTTCATTAAAGGCGTACTGCGCATGCGTGAGCTCAACGTGTTTATGAGTTTACGAAATATTTTTCCATTTTTTCTCCTCTATATGTTTACTTGATTTTTATCATATTTCATATTTAGCCATTTCTTATTTTTAGGCGAAACTAGAGACCGATAATTTCTGCATATAAACATAAACAATGGTACTTTATAAGAAAACAAAAAATGCCCCTTCCTCATTTATACCCTTCTTAGAACTTTTTAATAATGATAAAGCTTACCTGATATTCAAGAATACTTTATTCATTTGATACATCAAATACCAAGCTTTATCAAAATCGTTAGAGCCGTTTTTGAGAAAATCGAAAAAAACGTAAAAAGTGATGAAATAAAGTACTCCCTTCGTTTGGCCAATTTTGATGATTTTTTTTTTCTCATACATACATACACCAAATACCAAATTTCAGGTTCGTACGGTTTAAAGTTTTTGAGCTAGTCTGTTAACATACACACAGGCACAGACAAACCCACAGCAATAGAACATTTCGCGGGACTTGGTTATTTGGACTCAGGGGACCCCAAAACGTGTATATCCGTTGAAAACCGAAAGTCGAAATTTTTCACGATCACCGCGATACTTTCCATTACTATATATTTCATATATACATAATTGAAAGTAAAATAATCAGGAAACTCAAAAACATGCATAAAACTCGATGAGAAGTTCTCTGTAAAATAGCAACTAGTTACTGAAAAGTGAAAAAAGTAAAAAAAAAAAAATCTGCGCAACACACAACTTTCACTTACCAACTTACTTAGATAAGAAATTGACGTGTTTTGTTAAATATCATTTCCCAAAGTCACACATTTTTCTGCAATTATATCTTATTTTTGTTAATCGTTAAAGCCGTTTTTGAGTAAATAAAAAAACCCGTGAAAATGATACAAAATTTATTAAGTAAAGTCCCCGCTTCGGTTGATCAATTTTGATGAAATGTTAATGATACAAAATTTATTAAGTAAAGTCCCCCCTTCGGTTGATCAATTTTGATGAAATGTTAGCTATCACATATTTGGCATATACATATACCCAAATACCCAGTTTGATCAAAACCTTTAAAGCCGTTTTTGATTAAATAAAAAAAAAAACACGTGAAAATGATACAAACTTTATTAAGTAAAGTCCCCCCTTCGGTTAATCAATTTTGATGAAATTTTTACAGTCATATCTCGGGCATATTAATACATCAAATACTCAGCTTAATCAAAATCGTTAGAGCCGTTTTTGAGAAAATCGAAAAAAACCTAAGAAGTTATTAAGTAAAGTACCCCCTCCCTTTAAGTAACTTTGATGAAATTTACGCTGTCACATCGCGGGCATAAAACTACACTAAATACCCAATTTCAGGATCGCACGGTTTATTGTTTTTGAGCTAGTCTGTTCACACACACACACACACACAGACCATTTCGCGGGACTTGGTCATTTCGACTCAGGGGACCCCAAAACGTGTATTTCCGTTGAAAACCGGAAGTCGAATTTTTTCACGATCGCAATACTTCCACTTACTATATATTTCATATATAGGTAAGTGAAAGTAAAAAGTATAGGCCATCCTGGTCCGGTAAAAATATGATGTACAAATGCTGGAATTCTTGACCTGTACTTACCTAGAATACGCTCTATATTTGGATTTTTAAAAGCTCCAGCTGTCAAAGTGTAGTTATGTAGGCAAATACAGTTACCGCGTGGTGGGTATCGAACCTTCGGGTTCATTAGGCCTCGTTATTATGTAACACCATTGGCGTAGATAAAAGAATTTTCTGAGACGACCTAGCAGGTGTCTGTTCCTCTCTGACTTAACCTATGTTAGTCACAACAAAAATATATATACGTTCAAAAATATCATTTTATTTGGGTTCGTGCCCCTTCTATTATTACCAGTTGCTTACTTAGCATATGACAGTTTACAAGAAAAACCTTTCAGAGAGGTTTGTTTGTTTGTTTAAACGTCACTTTATGCTGCTAAGGCTAATCGGACGATGCTAAGGTTGGAGTGCTAAATTTTGCCTATCCAGGTGTAATTATGATAGGGATCTTTAAAGAGTACCAGGTGTTATTTTTTTTTCGCATACAATTGTAAATTTATAATATTTTAATAAATATTAATCCAGTTATTTTTTATTAAAAACGGCGCCCCATCCATCCCAACCATCGCCAATAGTTAGCTTCGCTCAATTTTAACATGTATATATTTTTTAATCTTTTAAATTACGGTTTCAATTTAAACAGATATTTTGGGTCTGCCTCCTAATTATCTCCCGTCCTATTTATTAGCCTTTTAGGTAAGATATTTGAAGTCTTAAAACAAGGGTAAGGGGGCGGGTTAGGCCCGGTTACACCAATTTTTAAAATTTGTACGTCATATTTTGGGCCTCATTAAATTTTAAATTATTCTTCATGCCTAATAATCTCTAATAACGCCATAATTAAAAAAGAGTTTTAAGGTACTGTCCCTTACCTCCTTATATTACCTACTGTCCCTTCCGCCTTACTACTGGAAAACTCTTTTCAAAACAAAAGTGACATAAAATATTTTACAAGAGTTCCTTTGAACATTTTAAAGTAGTATCAATGATTTAAAAAAAAAAAATCCATTTAAGTTTGTAGAACTGGTTGAAAAAAGATCTCTAGGAGTAATGATGTTTTCTTTCAAATAAATCTCCATTACAGACCTCTTGTTTTCAATCAAATAAGAGTCAGTCTGTATATAGCATATTTGTTCTTATGCAGATGTACAGCACTGCAATTAAATAATCTCTGTTTTTTTTCAAGTAGAAAAAAAAATCTTTCATCTTATTATCTTCCCACGAAAAAATATCCATGAAAAATGGAAGGGGTTGTGTTTAATCCTCGAAATATTTACCTCTTTCTTTGAATAATCAGGTTATTAAAAAAAAAAAAAAAAAAAAAATGAAAGCCAACGGAAAGGTTTGAGTTATATTAAGAAACGGCAAGATCAGGTTTTTCCCTCTTCCAGATAATTTTCACTAATGACCTAAAGATCCTTTGCAAAAGAAAAAGAAAAAATTAACATTCTCCTAGGAGTCTTGCAAGCTATTACTTTCTACGCTAGGAATTTTCTCAACAATCAGACGTAATGGAGCGCAATTGACATTTCGCGGTCGTTAATGAACTTGAACTGGAGTGTCGAATCGGAGCTCGCGGATGGAATTAGTCTCGCTGGTAACGAGGTTGAGCGCTTGCTCCCGAACGGCGCGGCATCTTCACCTTGGGACCCTTTGATAAGGATCGATTAACTATTCATTAGCGGGTGTCCTTGTATGTTTTCACTTTTCAAAAATGCCTTGGAAATTATTTATTGTATAGAGGACAGTGGGGTTAGTTGGCCTTTGATTTATAATTTCCGTCACACCTGTTGTGAAGGCGCCACAATCGTACCATGTGACCCCCTCGACCTCGTGAGTTTTGTCCTGAGTTTTCAATCCGATGCTAACAGTGTAGAGAAGAGTATGCTTTATTGATTGTTTTTACAATACGTAACTAAATTTTTATGTTTTCAGTAAATTTGGTTTAAAGGCATGGCAAAACATTTGACTCCGATTCTGTTCACATAGCCCCAAACTCCTTTGAAAAACCTAACCTTTCGACTAACCAGTTTCTTGTTTGATTGTTCTCCCCTGTCCTGGCAGCCATCTTTCATATGATCTCTCCTGGGGGGTTAGTTGGCTCTCTTCAACTGGGGTTTGTTGGAGCAGTAGCAGTTCACAATAGCAAGGTAAACATAAACAAAGGTGAAACTACCAATTGTCTTTAGTTCTCGCAAGGAGGGTGAGAGCAATTTTTCTTATGCAGAAAGTGACGACAGTCTAAACTTCTATCTTCTTCTATTGTCATTCTATTTTCCCTTAAAAGCTGTTAAAAACCTATTCAAAATTATTATACCATTATAGTGCAGCTTTTAATAACAATAATATGTGTCAGGCAGTACTTAAATGAGATGGCTAAACAACTCCGCCTTCTAGGCCAACCTGCCCCACCTTGGGGGTTAATTGGCATACTCTGGATTGACGAATCCTTCAATTTTCTATAATCTTAGTATTAAATATTATGTGGTGAAAAAAATACTTGAAGTACTCTAATACTTTGAGTTTACAATGGAATCAGCCCTATTGGGATTATATTAACAGGAACGACTCAACAATCAAAAAAGTGAAAACTGTTGCCAAACAACCCCGCTCTCCCCTATTTATTTAGCAATATGGAAATCTGTGCTCGTAAAGGCCATAAATTTGTTCAAAAAAGCAGTCAAGAACGAATCCGAACTGTTTTCGATTGTATAATAAGTTTAAGATCGAGTATAATGCCATCTTAGGGAATACGTGATTATGTCGAATTTCCTGGCTTTTCAGGGGACGACTTTCAAAGTTTGAACAGTATTGGTTTAAAATCAGTTTTTCATTATCAAGCGTTAAAATATCGTACCAAATCAGAAAATAGTGGCTACTGATTACGACCATAAAGCCAACCGAATAGATTTCAAGTTGAATAATTGTTCATCGACCGATTACAACAGATTTAATGCAAATTATAATAATTAATGTTAACGTCTGACTGTCAATCTCTTCTTGAAAGTCGTGGGGGAGGGGGGGGGGGATGTCAATGATGGATGTTTTTAGATGTATCTAAGGTGATGAGATTCCTCAACTCCTTCCTAGTCACTTGTCTCTTAGAAAGGTGTCGAATATTTTTCGCATTGGTTGTGATTGAATTTAAGCAGTGTTTATATAAGTAGTATATAAATAGTAAATTAATTGAGGGATTCTCCTTCTTCTTCTTCATAGGCACGACAGACGCACTAGGCGGTCCCTGGCCTGCTCAATCGCCCTTGCCCACTCCTGTCGGTCTGCAGCAAGTCTTAGAGACACTTTAAAACTTCGGAGGTCATCTGAGACACTGTCCCTCGATCTGCTTAGTGGTCTCCCTCGAGGTCTCACTCCTTCTGGGTAGCCCTGATACAACACCTTGACGGTTCTGCTATCATCCATTCTATGGAGGTGACCCAACCACTTTAGGCGTTGTATTCTCGCTTAGTCCGACAGCTTCATGTCGCCGTAGAGGGAATATACTTCTCTATTTTTTCTAAGCCGGTATACCCCATCTTCTTTTACAGGTCGTAGAATACGCCTCAATATTTTGCGTTCAAAGGTGTCGATCCTACTGGCTTTTGACGTCTTTATTCTACCATGTCTCACTTGCATATGTAGCGACTGTTCTCACAAGGGTCTTATATAACCTTAGCTTGGTTGTGCGGCTACTCAGTCGGCTTCTCATAAGGTGAGCTATGGAGAAAAAAGCTTTATTAGCTGGGACAATGCGCGCCTGTATCTGCTGTTCCTCCTTCAATGCTACATTAGCACCGAGATACTTAAAACTGGTGACACATTGGAAAGTGTAGTTTCCAATTGCGTAACACGTCTGGGGGCGCAAGGGTTCCTTTTTCCTCAATACCATAATTTTGGTCTTCTCCTCATTAATTTCAAGACCAAATCTCCTGGCCTCCCTTTCTAGTTTCCCAAACGCTTCTTTAACATTAAGGAGAGATAATTAAGGGATTAGTTAAGGATATATTTGAGCATCTGTCAAGTAATCTGGACAATCAGCGTAATATTTGGTAGAAGACTTTGATTTGTTTTTATGTAAATGTAGAAACAGAACCCGGATTTTTTCGTTCGTAATGGAGGTCTGTACAATTTGTGATTACCAATATGTGTATGTAAGTGTATTACAATTTGAGGATTCCAATATCTCCCGTCGCACCATCTCGACCTTAAAGCAACTAAACCATTTCCGTGACCTTTTCCCTTTCGAAACACGCAGACTTCTGGTCACCTCCTTGATATTCCCCCACCTTGACTATTGTTGCACGGTATATGGGGGTATCTCAGGGGATCTCGACGCAAAACTAAAACGTTTAATAAATTGTTCCATCCGATTTATATTCGGGATCCCAAGAGACGTCTCCATATCGCCTTTTTACGAAGAGTTAAAGTGGTTATATCCTTCCTACCGCCGTAAGTATTTCCTGGCAACCTTCCTTTTCCAAGTTATCCGATCCCGCCGACCATCATATATCTCCGAACTCCTTCATCCCAAATCCTCGGTACATTCCCGCAATACCCGCTCTAGGCCTTCAGATCTATATACACCGGCCCACCGAACGTCAGCTTTTGATAGATCTTTCATTATCCGGTCTACCTCGTTATGGAATTCCATTCCCACTTTCATCCGTAATTCCAATACCCTCTCCACCTTTAAATCCCGTCTCTATCATCACTTCATAGTCATCCAGCGTCCTTTTTAAACCAATGGAAGTTCTCATTCTCCTTATATATTCTAATCTATTTTTTTTATAATTATCTGTCTTTTTTTTCCTCCTTTAAGAAAATATAAATACTATTTAACCAATCTGTAAGTAAATATTTAAATATTATTAGATGTGAAAACTAGTTTCTTTCACCTGAGCAGAGGTTCCCTAATTATTTTTAGTTATTTTAATTTGTATCATTTTAATTTGTTTATTTATACTTTAAGGCTCTAAAGCCCCCTTTGTATACTATTTACATTTGTTCTTAAGGGACACTGTCCTAGAACAAATAAATAAAGAATTTATTATTATTATTATTATTACCAAACCTGTATTTTATTTATCATAGTCGCAGAATCATTATTTCGGTATACCAATTTTACCAAAGATTGATTGAAGGTTTTAAAAAATAAATAGCTATGTAGAGTTCAGCCCAGAACCATTCTGCAGAGCTTGTTTGAACAAAACTACAAAATATTCAGTAATTTTTTTTTTTTTTTTTTTTTTTTTTTTTAATTAAAAAGCAAACATCTCAATGAGGTCATGTGGGCTGAGTGCCAAAATTCAATTCAAAGGGGTTTGTGTGATGAGCACATTGATGGGGTTTTCCAATGTGAAAGTTGAAACGTTATAGAATGAGCCTGTCGCGTGAACTCTTAAAACTGCGCTTCAGGAACTCAAAAATGAATCCATAAAACAGTAAACAGAATTTACAATTCGAATAGGCGTCTTAGAATACCCTGAGACGTAGTTTCTTCCACTGTTGCCTCGAATTTGGAAGGAATAAATGTAAGTCCCAACAATGTTTTTGCTGTGGATATTTGAGTTCCATATTCATTATTATATATTTTTTTAAATTATTCATAATTCTATCCTAAACTAATAACGGAATCTGATTTAATGAAACCCACATGTTCAAAAACTTTGACTTCCGTTCATAAATACATAAATAATTTTGGGCTCCTTGGATGCTGATGATAGCTGCTGTTCAAATTAGAATTTGTAAAAAAAAAAAAAAAAAAAAAAAAAAATATTATCACATTATTTATTTATATGTAATATACTGTAAACAGATAGTTTATTTGGGTTTTGGGTTAGGTTTCTTTGATTTCGACCGAATAGGACTCACTGGTTGTTGTTTGTTTAATGTCAATTTATGCCACTATAGCTAATCGGACGATACTACACTGGGAGTAAATTTTGCCTATCCAGTTATAATTAGGATAGTGATCTTTAAAGAGTACCTAGCATCGTACAGGCTCGGGGCCTCCATTTTACAACCTATCCGAAGGAATCATAGCTAAGGATTTTTTGACTCCCTTTAAAAAGTCCTAGGACCATCGTGAACTCACTGGTCATTAACACATTTATTTATTTAAATTTATTAAATAAACTTTCATCATTGAAAAAAGTGCAAGAGTCCGCAACTAACTCAATTTTTAACCCTGGATTGACTCTGTCATTTACCCCGTACTTTGTACATTCGTAAAAAATAAAATTAATATTTTCTGTTGCATTTCCTTTATTTATTGTCTATTTTTATTATAATAGAAAAATCAAGAAAACGAGCTCAAACAATAATTAAAGTACATAATATTTGTTAAAATTCACATAATATCTGAGTAATCTAAAACTCAACATTGTTTAGTTTCCATAAGGGCAAATAATATAAATTATGACTAGACTAGTTATATTTTTTAAATAATTCTGAACTAGAATTAACAAACAACCAAAGAAAAAAGGAACATTAGGAAAATATAATGTTCAGTGCAATTTATTGTAATTGGCATTCAATGCATTTATGCGCTAGATGATGGCGGCAGATTGCCCTTTTAAATACATTTTGGTCTTTTTGTCATCCTTTATATCCAAAATGAACAGCTCACGTCAGGATTCATCAGTTAAGCTGATTATTCCCCAAAACAACAAGCATAAGAGTTTTATGTTGTTTATCTGTTACCTTTAACAAGATTTTCTTGTTCTTCTTTCACAAGTTCTTCCAAAATACGTTTGATGTCTTCAGGATCAGTGTACTGCTTAGGCTGAGCCAATTTTTTCGACTAAAAACATTGTGAAATGCTAAAACTCTTGAAGATTATCTTATTAGCAAAAAAGTTATCCGTTCATTTCACTGTGGGATAAAACGCACTCCAGACATGATCCGTGATTATTAGACAAATGGCTTTGTTTATATTATGTTGTTTATATTTTCAGAGAAGGATTTTCTGAGTATTTAGGAAGTTTGAGTGGAACAAAGTGAACTGAAATGAAGTGTGGTGTACTTTTTATCCCACGGTGTCAATCAGGGAGTGGAAAAATGTTTTCTTTATTTATTATTTTATTTTTTTGTTTGGTACCCCTACCTGGCCATGTGTGTCATACGAGGGCTACTCTAGAGGTGTAACAAATCTATTCTAACCCTGGTGGGACGGTCGAGATTTATTCCGTGGGGCCTCCACGGAATAAAAGTCAACCATCCCAGGGCGGACTCTTTCGTTCCAAAAGATGCTAATTATCTAAGTAGTAGGTAGATCGTTAAAAGTATTGTTCAAAGTATATCCCCCAAGACGATCTCTAAATATATAAATTTATTTGGTCTAATACAAGGAGCTTTCGACAAAAATTCAGTATCAGTATTAAAAATTTATAAAAATAACACTTAATTAATCTAATCTTAATTTGTGGCATACCACCATTTTTAAATTATTTTTAAATTTCAGGTATCAGTGAAGAGGAAGGATTTGCTCTGCCTTGAGCCGAGCTCTGTGGTGTAGCGGTTAGCATCCTCGCATGTAACGCAGGAGACCCGGGTTCGACTCCCGGCGGAGCCAAATCTTTTCTCTTCAAAAAATAAATTATATAAAAATAACACGTTTACATAATATAGTTTTGTCATTCTCCATAATATAAAATAAAACAATAGCATGCTTACCCTTTAATTCTCCTGAAATAGGGTCGTTAGTGCATAAAGGAATTCAAAAATTTTGAACACCATGTCTTCTGGCCCATCATCTTTGAAGGGTACTGCGGGCCTACTGGCTTAAGATCGACGCGAGCGCGTTCTATAGTAATGTATTACGTGTGAATAGTGCTCAGGGATGTGGGCTGCTTCCTGTTTGTTATTAAATATTCTTTCTTAATTTATTGCAATGTATATGGATTCAATTTTTGCTATTTTGGAGATTGCTAATTTTTGTGTTTTTTGTTTTGTTTTTTAGATGGCGGGTACGAACGGCGAGGTCGTGGAGGAGAAGGCAGGCTACAAGAACGGAGGCCTGCTGCCGGAGTGGCCGGTGGAGCAGCCGCAGCCGGATCAGGAGCCAATGGCCTGCGGGCTGGGCCCCTGCAAGCCCCGCTGGATCCAGCTCTTCGCCTCCAAGCAGGCCTTCCTCGTCACCTTCTGCATCACCTGGGTCCTCCAAGGGATGTACTACACCTACTTCGTCTCCGTCATCACGACCATCGAGAAGCTCTTCCAACTCCAGAGCAAGACCACGGGCTTCATCATGAGCGCCACCGAGATCGGGCAGATCGGCTCCTCGCTCCTGCTCACTTACTACGGGGGCCAGGGCCACCGCCCCAAGTGGATCGCCTGCGGGATGGTCCTCTTCGCCGTGTCCTCGCTCGCCTGCTCCCTCCCGCACTTCATCTTTGGCCACCAAATGCTCTCCGAGAACGCGCCCGCCCTCGCTCCACCCAACGTTTGCCAAATGCCCGACGTCTACGTCTCGCACGCAAACGAGACCTCTGCCCAGTGTAGGGAAGTTGAGCAGTCCAACATCACGACCATCGTTCTCTCAATTTTCTTCATCAGCCTGCTCGGCGTGGGTATGGGCCAGACGGCGGTCTACACACTGGGTATCCCCTACATCGACGATAATGTAGCGAGCAGGGAGAGCCCCCTTTACTTCGCCATCACCATCGGGGTGCGGATCCTGGGACCCGCCCTGGGCTTCATCCTGGGCTCGCTGTGCACTCGGCTGTACGTGGACCTGAGCGCGGAGCCCCAGATCACCCCCGACAACCCGCGCTGGGTGGGGGCCTGGTGGTTGGGGCTCGTCCTCATCTCCAGCCTCCTCGTGCTCGCTTCCTTGGCCATGTTCTCCTTTCCCAAGCGGCTCTCCACTTGCAGGCCACTCCCTTCCACCAAGAAGCCACGAGAGACATCGAGGAAGAATCCCAGGCTGAAAGACTTCCCGAAAGCAGTGAAGAGACTCCTGAGGAACGATATTCTCATGTTTCGTACGGCTTCAAGTGTTCTTCATATTCTTCCGATTGCTGGACTTTACACCTTCCTTCCGAAGTACCTCGAATCTCAGTTCAGACTGACAGCGCATGCAGCTAACATGGTTTCAGGTATTTTATCTCATATTAAATATTATTTACTTTTAATGTTTTATTCTAGGGATAATATATCGCTCGTTCTGTACCAGATTGGCTGAAATAAAAGAAATTCGAATTTGAATTTTTTCCTGATATCTTCCAAGCAAGACTCTTAGCAGACCGCTTACAAACTCTCTTAGCAAGACTCGCTTACAGACCGCGATAATGATGATTCATGAAAAATTTTAACTATCGGAGAAAGCATGCAACGTAAATCAAAGGAAGCTGAAGAAGAAACTTAAATGCTTTATTTTAACCCATGGAAATCCGGATAGACTAGTCTTAAGTTGGACAAGCGATATAATGTTCGTCTATCAATAAGAAGTTCATCTTTTTTGCATAGTAAAAAAAAAAACAAAGTGTGAAGCCCCTTGTAAATCAAAGCCAATTCCGTTTTATTGTAGGATGACCTATATAAATTAGAACAAAATAGAAGCAGTATTAATGTGAAAAAAGCTGAAATGATGAATGATTAAGCGCGTAATATTAAAGGAACAACTTTTTTTTAGTTAAAAACAACTTTTCACTCGCAATATTTTCGCTATGAGCTCCTTTCTCTTTTATTTTAGACATTTCAGTACACACGCACTAGCTGGAGAACTTTCTAAAAAATTTACTGAAACTGTGTCGAAAATTGTTTCTTTGAAATCTACAATTATTCCTATACTTTGCAAGAGAAAGTTGTAGCAGACTGTTTTGAATTTTAAATATTCTGCATACATTTTTTTTCTTTGTTTGTGGATTCTTTTCCTAGCTTTTGCATTGCTATGTAAACTCCGATTCGCAACGGAATTGATTGCCGAGTGCTGACCTGATCCTTATCGAATAGAATATCTAAATCAGTTTCATCTATTATTTTAGTTTTTCTTATTACTTATTAAGTAATATAGTCAAAATATTGTTGATATTGGTTGGAAGAGTATTAAATCAGTTTTCTAACGAAAATATTTTGAAAATCCCGAGGAGTTATAAATGTTTCTATGAATTGGTGAACATCCTTTGAAGTAATTAGACCCGAAAATTTGTATTTTTTTACTATTGAAATTCACATTTAAGGGCTTTTACCCTTGTTCATGCTCAAGTTTTTTCTGATATTTTAAATTATTTATAATTTTTTGTGAATATGTTATGAATGTGTTATCAATATAACCAGTCTCAATCCATTATTATCAAATAATATTGTGGTTATTATCAATATAACCAGTCTCGACTGAGACAAAATGTAATATACAAATCAAGTTTATTCTTCAAATATCCATAAAAAAAAAACTAATCTGATACTTGAAAAGTCGTTTGGATTTTGTTCATTAGAATACCTTTAGTATACTTGGAAATTTTATGATTCTTTTTTTTTTTATCATACTTTATTCATTATCATTATCTTATATTATCATTTATTCATACTTTCAAACACCTGTCAACCATCAGCGAATGTGATCATACAAAATATATAGGCTAATATATGTAAGTGTATAATAAATAATAATTCAAGAACATAGTATCATATAATCAAACTGTACTTATCCATCATTGATACGCCTAAAATTATTTGCATCTTGACATTTCTGTTTTGCGAAATTGTATCTTCCAGCGCCTTATGATAGTAGTCACGCATGGCGTGGCGAAAGTTTTTTATTCATTTTTTTTTTTTTTTTTGGAAAATTAAATTAAGAATATTCTTATAATAATTTTTCATAAAATTTCCTAAGTTTTAATTATAAAAGTATAGATTATATCCTAAAACGTATTGAAATATTCGTTATCAATTAAAACTACTGTATTTGTAAGAATAACAATTAAACAATATTTGTAAGAAATATTCGTTATTATTATTAAATAGATTGTGCCAATCAAACTTGTACTTTATCTTTTCACTTCTATGATCAAGAAGTTTTAATCAATTCTCTAATTTTAATCAATTCAAGAACCACGATTATATTCAATTGAACAAAAGTTTTAAAGAAACCATCAGAATAGATAATTTTTAGTGTAAAACCTTAAATAATATCTATTTTAGCAAGAAGGTATGCTTGTATGCTTTTGTATATCTAGTATTCAAGATAGAAGATCTGTTGAAAACCCTAAGGTTCTTTAGACCAGGGGTTAGCAACCTTTTTACAACTGTGCCAAAATCAAGGATTTCACATATTGAGTGTGAAAAATTATTCATTGAAGTAACATTGTACATGCATCTTACTTGCATTCCAAATTCATTTAAAATTATCGGGATTTTACTTTTCTTACCTACGTACTTCTTACCCACCTACTTTCATACCAGAATTTTCTTTTTGATAAATAACAGAAGAAGAAATTCCTACTCGGTTTCTTATCCCAATTTTGTTTATAAAATTTTTTAAAACCTACTGGCCTACTGCATGCTAAATCTGACCTTCCGATATGCCAATGCATGCATTGGAATTCGGCCTCCATATGCTGGCCACAAACATTACTTTCTTATAATTATCTTAATATGTAACACACCACGGGCTGTAGTGGCGAACATCATTGTGAATATATTGAGATAAATTTCTAAAAAAGGCTTGTTAAATTTAAAACCAGTTAAAAAAATCCAGGAGGCACTATACTAAGTAGATTAAAATATTCAAAGAATTCTGATGTTGATGTTATGAAAATTAATAGATGTTGTATGATCAATAAAACCGATGCTATTTTTTTCATTCATAACCATGTATATATTGGCAAAAAAAAAAATGTATGTACTTGGCTTACCATGAATATAAAACCCCCTTCTGTGATAAATATTAACTAGTTAATCATTATTCTGTGTTAATGCTAAAGTACCCGTTGCAAAACTTCACCTTGATTTCATCATATTAAGCAATATTGTTTACAAGTCAGAAATGTAGTGTTAAATAGCTTAGATAGACCTTAAAAAAATGGTTACATATCTACTGTTTTCAGTTGAATTGTTTGAATTTATGATTATATTATATTATTATCTTAATTATTATCAGTATTAGAATTCATATAATTTAGTCTTAATATATGAACTATTGATTTTAATCTTGGCTATCAAATTTACCTTTGCAGTAATTTATGATTGCAGATACAGCCAAGGTTTAAAATCTGAATTAGACAAAAATTGTGTGTCACCCAATGTTTTAGCAATATTGTTTAATATAGAAATACATTCAGTGTTAACGTAATATAATTAAGGAAACAAGTCTTAATAATATTTAAGTTGAGTTTTTTATTTTTTGTTTTTTTATTCATTGAATATCTGTAAAGATTATTAAAGTTTATTAATTTATTTATTTAATTCAATAAAATTATTAAAGTAACTCTCAAGTTTGATTTTATTTCATAGGAGTTGGAGGAATTTTAGTGATGGGTCTCGGCATCATTCTTTCAGGCGTTTTTATTCTGAGAGTGAAGCCAAACGCAAGGTTTGTCGCTGCCTGGATTGCTTTCACTGCTGTAGTCTATGCTATTGGTAAACAAATAGATATCATTCTTATTTTTTTTACAAACTACTTTTTACTAGTTATAATTTGGTTAGTTTAAACTGTTTATACTTTTTGAATGAATTTTATGCAGCTAAAATAAATATTTAAATCAAATATCATTAGTTGAGAGAAAGCTACATGAAAGAAAGAAAGAAAGAAAGCAAATTTTATTCTGGGACATATAGCCCCGAAGAATAACAAATCCAGAGCCATTTTTCTGGCCGGTTGAATAGAAAAAAAAATGGATAAAAGATTTAAGAAAAAAAAAATTAAGAATCTAAGTAAACCTCAAAAACAAAATAAAAGACGGTATAAAAAATAACTTTGGATATTGAAAACAAAAATTTTATCAGCTTCTAAACTTTAGAGCTTGGAAAATTATAATAAAAATCAAATAAATATATAAACTCAATGTTGGTTTCACTATTCTACATGTTTACAGAAGATTGATTATTAAGGAGGTGAAGAAATAATTGAGTTTTAAAGGAAGTGAGGGATGAAGTTTTATACGGAGAGAGACAGGTAAGGAATTACAGATTGTGGTAGCACGGATGATAAAGGATTTTTTAAAGGAGGCAATTCGAAAGAAAGGGATATACAGGTTAGAGGTTTTGGATCTGGTATTTAGAGAATGCATAGAGGAGCAGGGTGTGAACAAGTAGAGGATATAAGGAAGCTTCTTGTTTCTGAAGGTTGGGAAAAGATACATACCTAGGAAGTATTGCCGTCGAAAAACTTGATATGTGATGAGATTTTAAAATTTGTATGTTATGCCACTGTTTATTTTTTCAAATTGCATTATATTTGATCCATCGAGGTCTAATATAATAAAGCTCGATATTCCCACCATGGTTAGAATAGGGGTGTTATACCTCAAGAGTAACTATCAAATACCTATATAGTGTCAAATACCGTCAGGAATAGGATACCAAACAAAAAAAAAAAAAAGGTTGTAACAAAATAAATTAAAGAAGATGTTTATTCAAAAAGTTTTAATGTTGAAAAAAATCATATATATTTCATTGTACATGAGTAAAGATTCTATTATCTTCTAGTAGCAATTAAAATAAATACATCCTATTGTTGATTTTCTTTATCAGAAAATCAACTCTTATTCATGGAAATTTTTGATTTTCCAAATAAATAAATTATTTCATTATTTTCTTAGGTATGGGGATTCTTATGTTCGTTGGTTGCCCAATGAATGACTTTGCAGGAATTCAGAAGGATATGGGGTAAGTGGTTTTACTTTCTTGAACCGATTCTATAAAAATTTTTTTTCATATTTTGAATTTATACTTATAATTAGCATATTTATAATAAAGTACTAAATAACTCAACTGAAATTCAATGATTATTGAGGAAATTCAATTTTAATCAAAAATTCAAAAATTGATCAAAAAATACAAATTAAATTGCTAAAAATAAAATAATTCTATTATAATTAAAAATAAAAAGGTATCAGTAATGACAACGAAATACATTTTAACAAAAAAAAAAAATAATAATATAAATTTTAATTAACACTGCTAGGTTTTTTCTTCACTTAGTGAGGAAGAGTGCTTCAATTTATAGAATTTTTTTTAATGAAGGAGTCTCGTCCGTATTTTAAAAATTTTATTTGTATCCCAACGTTTCGAGCTATTGGCTCATCCTCTGGGGTTATCTACATAGAGTACATTAATCTTTTACTCTTAATTATAATAACCATGCATGTTTTACAGTTTTTTTTATATTGGTATTACAATTACCTTATCCTGTGTGACTTGTTTTTCACTATAGCCATATCTCTTCTTATATATTTTTTAAAAAGAGTATATAAATACTTAAGTCATCCTAATTTCTTATTACATTTTTATGGCATGTTAAACTTTTTCTAGTCTTTTTAATTCACTGTCACATAATCACTTGTGCTAATATGTGGACTTTGGTACTTGCTAATATATAAGAAGACATATGGCTATAGTGAAAAAGAAGTCACACAGGATAAGGTAATTGTAATACCAATATAAAAAAAACTGTAAAACATGCATGGTTATTGTAATTAAGAGTAAAAGATTAATGTACTGTATGTAGATAACGCCAGAGGATGAGCCAATAGCTCGAAACGTTGGGACACAAATAAATTTTTTAAAATACGGAAGAGACTCCTTCATTAAAAAAAATCCTTTAATTAACAATATAAACAAAGAACCCAAATTGTTTAATTTTAAAAATTTATATTAATGCTATTAATGATATAGTATATTTTCCTTGTTATTATATTTGAAGAAAACTAAACAAACAATTTTATTTGTTAGAATATAACAATAAGTAACATAAATAATGGTGATGGAATATTGGGCAAAGCAGTATTATAATATGAATTCATTAACAGAAAACACATATTTCTATTTAATTATTAAAACTGTTTTTATGCGTAATAACTTCCTTATAGTTCTTATTTCAGTGTTACCAAGTTTGAGCCGGTTTGCCAAGATGTTTGCAGTTGCGAATCCAAGTTCAGCCCAGTGTGTGGAAAAGATGGAAGGACCTATTTCTCTCCTTGTGATGCTGGTTGCCAGAATTATTCAATCATTGATGGATCTGTTGTTGAGGTATTTTCATTTTTTCAAATAAGCTACTTATTATAAAACTTTTTACATTATTAACTTATTATTAAAACAAATCGATGAATCATTAAAAAAAAAACTGTAGAACTTATGGGTTCCGGACTTTGTGAGTAGTGTACTGTTTCTTGGCCAACCATCAAGTTTTCATCTTAAAATAATTATTTGATTAAGATTACCAACATTATAGAGGCTGGGGGTGCCACAGGAGAGTCACCTCCAGGCCAGTGTTGTTCTCTGGAACTAGAATATTACCGTGTCACTGCCAGATTTGAACCCACCTTGAGCACCTTGAGCATAATAGTTCAGCGCTTAGACCTTATCCCATTGCTAATTATTCATCTAATGTAGCTGGGCGAAATGGTGGACTGTTTTCTTTAAGATACTAGAATGATTGATCAATCAGGAATTTCAGTCAATAGTTTTTCTTTCTTTAGACAACATACGAGATTTCATAATGATCATGTAAACATACCATCAGTTGGATTTCTTTGCCATTTATTATTTGTTACTTCTTATTCTTACTCTCTTTAAATAATCTTATCTTATAGCATATATATTTCCTCTGATTTTTATAGATGTTTCTATTTTTCTTTATACTTTTAGATACTTTATAAGCTGCTCATATATTTGTTTTCACTTTAGCCCTACGAAGATCCACACGTTTGGGTCAAAACGTACGCCGACTTCTTCTTCTTGTTCTCTTGTTTTCAAATTTCTTTTTGAACTTTCTCTTCTTTGTCAATCATCCTAGTAATTTATCAAATATTTATTAAATCATGATGGCAGACTTTTATAAATCATCTTAACTATTTTAAGGATTTCTACAAATTTTTTCATTCGTGCAAATATTTTTTCATTGTAAAAATTTTATAATTTTTGGTAAGATGAGTAGAGTTGGTGTTTACTTTGGTGTGAAAGATAACATTTCTCAAAAATAAGAAAAATAATATAATTCTATTTTTCTTAAAAGTAGATTTTAGAAAACCTATTTAGGATTTACAATATTTTCACCATTCTTTGAGAGCTTTCATTGACATTTTGGCTGCACGATTATCAAGACTTGACTACTATGCACCATTTTCTCTTGCATTTATTTATTTTATATCGTTTTTAGTAGAAATTCGTACTGATTTAAAAATCTTTATTCATTGGCCTAACGATCAGATTTGTCTGACTTATATCGTTATCTATTGTATACTCGATAGATTGACTAAAGTCAGAAGCGCACTGTACTACTACTCTATTATTTTGAGCTATTATGATAAAGCAGAATAAAACCATTAAAGAAAAAATAATCAACCTGTAAGCTCTACATAATAACATATTATATATTTGCTTAATACTTATATCCTCATAAAAAAATATTTTTAAAAAAAGTATAAAGATATAAAAAAAAACCAACATTGATATTGATTTTAACTTTTATTTTTATTTGTGCTTAACATTGATAAAAGCATAATTTACATTGTATACACACATATAAAATATCAGGAGGGATATAATAGAGGAAATTATGCACACATCGGATGAATGGGCTGTCCCAATCTTGAATATCTTATACCCTTTATACTCGGCTAATGACCCAATTCACTAAAGACTCGCAGTATAATGCCAGTTAAAAAAAAGACTATGAGGACCTTTATAATATACAAAAAGGGGGGGTTTTCTTTAATCTGTAGAGGATATCTCGCTCGCCATAGAGCTCACAATGCCCTGCCTTCCCCGCAGCGGTTAATTACATATAACCAAAAGGGAGATTAGCTTCATTAATTAAGAACCATCAGGTTTTATCAAGTTACCTTCCTTTTGTATAAGACCAACGATCCAATGTGATAGATCAAGAAGGCTTCTAAAGAGTAATTGTATTCCTTTTTTTCTTTTTGTCTACTCTTTTACTTGTTTTTGTTTTTTAGCAATATGAAAAAACGTGTTTTATATTGTTGACTTAGTTCCACTTTTAATGGCAGTATTTACATAAATACTTACTAAAAATCTGCTTGAAAATAATTATATAAAAAAATAACTCCATTTATTTATTAAATTGTAACAATTATGTGTGTTAAACAATTTTTATTCAAAGAAAAATAATAATTTACAATGCCACACAAATTATTGAAACACAAATAATTAAATATGTAACAAAAATTATCACTTTGTAACACATAAATAACTTTATGACTTGAGCTTCAGAAAAAGACTAACTCTCCAGTCCATCACTCCTTATATTTAGTCGTATGGAGAACATCGTAGTCACAAACATGTACCATGACAGTTTGTTCCAACTGTTAGCTCATTCTAACAACAAGTCTAGAGCGATTCTAAACCACATGTTTTGTGTTTTGTTTCACATTACAATATAAATATAAAGTAATATGAATAAAATAATGGTCTAGCATACTTTATTAAATGATTTGTATTAAGATTTTTTAGATAATAATTAGGGGATAGGGCAGAGGGCAATATGAATAAATTAAGGAATGGTGTTAGGTGATTCAAGGGTTTTTATTTTTATTTTTGGCAATTAAACACCAAGTGTAAATAACAGTGAATATTGATATATAATTATACAATAGTATATAATAGAATCATATAATAATAAGATATAAATTTTAAACATATTTTTAGCTTGTCTCAAATAAGTGAAATATGGGAAAACAAAGGTAAATTGAGATAAATATTTGTTAAAATATAATGATTGGTTTTGAATATATTGTAGGGTCTTTGAAGATGGGCAGATAACCATCAGATAGAATAAAGAAGGTTAACTCAATATATGTAAGGGTTGTGTTGCTTCAAAAAACAGATTATAAGAGCTTAGAAATAATTATATTGAAAATATCTCCACTTAATTATTATATAAATATAAAGTAATATTAATAAAATAATGGTCGACTACACCTTCTTAAATGATTTGTATTCAGATTTTTTATTTCAATGGCCATAAAGCTTGGCAACATGAGTCCTCAGTTCTATACAGTTAGCAGGTAAAACCTAAGTGAATTATTTTTTAAAAAAATTATACATTAAAATTAAAAAAGGTAAATAATAATGAGATTAAAAGTATGATTTAATAATTAAAAAAATAATTCTTCTAATGTGGAAATTCTACCAACCTCTTGTCATAACCACCTTTATGATGATTTTTTTGACATGTCAAAAGCCTTTCCCTCTTATTTTTTGAGAAAACATCGATAAAATATTGTACAAATTCGAAAGCCATTTAATGCTTGCTCTCATAGTTTAAAAAAAATTATTTGTGACATTTTGCTATATGAGCCCAGAAAGGATGAAAGAGGGAGAATTTCACATGTTTTGTATACTATTTCTGTTAAACAAGACTAAAGCTGGTGACACTCAAACAATCTGAACCATCAAGGTCTTAAAAGTCTATATTTATTTATAAGTGCAAGAAAAACTTTTTCTGAATACATGTATTGTTATAACTGATTTTTTTAATATTTTTTGATGAACATAATATCAGCAAATATCTATCTTATTCCAGAAAAGAACATTAAATAAATCAGAATATTTATAATAATAGCACTTATAAATTCATTTTATTTAACCATTATTTCTTTATTTTTCAGTTTTCCAACTGTCTTTGTATCTCGAATATGACGCTTCCTGCTGGTGAGAAAAACATAGCATCTACTGGCTACTGCGATTTGGACTGTGGGAACTTCACTTGGTACATCCTACTTTTCTCATTGTTTGTATTTGTGCACTCCACATCGGAGGTCGGTTCGATGTTACTTATACTGAGATGCGTCGATCCTACCGATAAAGCAATGGCTCTAGGATTGATACAGTTTGCCATTGGCCTTTTTGGTAAGATATCTTTTTTTTTCTTTTTTAAATAGATTTTTTTGAGATTTACTTCACCCCTAATTCTATATTCTAATTCTATATATTAAGTAGATTGCAATGTTTTATATATTCACTTTATATACTCAGTTTTACAATTATGTGTCATTACATTTTCAGGTAACGTACCATGCCCAATAGTTTATGGGGCTGTTGTGGACTCAGCATGTCTGATATGGGACACAGCTTGTGGGAAGAAAGGAGCTTGTATGCTTTATGATGGAAAGTTTTTTAGAATGTTCTATCATGGTAAGAATATCTTAATGTAATATTTTCTGGTACTTATCAGATATGAGGTATAACGTTAAGTTATATTTAATAGCCCCGCTCAGAAGGAGAAGGGGGTGGGTCTTTTTTTCTTGTTCATGGGAAATGGAAAATCTACTTTTGGGGCACTTACCTCCAAAAAATATATATATATATATAAAGGGTGCTATGTTATTTTTTCCTGGATGAGGAAAGGGATAGGCAATGATAATAAAAAA
This sequence comes from Aelia acuminata, assembly GCA_911387785.2. Classification (NCBI taxonomy): domain Eukaryota; kingdom Metazoa; phylum Arthropoda; class Insecta; order Hemiptera; family Pentatomidae; genus Aelia; species Aelia acuminata. The sequence goes on from OU426983.1 coordinate 16,660,071, forward strand.
ATAAAAAATCAGGTCGGGGTTCAATATGGCGTCTCTGTCCCCTATATTTTTATATTCTCATATTATATTAAAAAAAAGAAAACAAAAAACAATTCCATTAAATCTTCTTATATAAAGAAATAAAAAAAACTAATATTATCCTCTAACAAAAAAAATACCATTCAATATAAGAAAAATAAACAACCCTGAACTCTTATAACAAAAAAAAAAAAAATGAATACCTTTGATATGAAATAAAATAAAATACCAAAAATTTACAATAAAAAAAGAATTAAAATCTTTCCCTACTATTCCAGTTTTCCACACAAAAAAAATAACTCCATTTTCCCAGACTATAACAGTTTATAATGAACTCACAGTCGCTTCGCTACATTTACACCTCTGAGAGTCTCCACAGCCGTTTTTTCGCGTCCACAGCTTCAGCTCTAAATCCCCTTTCGGGTGTCTCCAATTTTCCTTTTCCTGGTCTCCTGGAGCTGCTAAACATTCGCCAGTTCCTCCAGATTACTGTTTTCTGGCAGACACACTCTCTTGTGGCTTTTACTCAGACTCTCCGACTCCGGCTCTTAATTTTGTTACTTTTCTAAATTCACTTCATTTTCTGTTGTTCTTTTGGTAGAACTTTGGAAGTGCAGCTTCAAGCGTGGTTTCTAGTATGGTATGTTACTTCTTGGGTGGCCTATATGGCCTGTTTAGTGTGGCTCTGATTTTAATTTGAAAGGGCCACAGGGTTAATTATTACCTTTGATCGAGTGAAGTGAATAGAAGTAATGAAGCTAATTAAGGCCCTTTTTATCTAAAAAGGACGAGATGGGAGTTTGCTAATATCACAGGCACCTAATCAGTAAAAATAGGTCAAGCCAAAAAGCTGTTGTTCTAAACTGAATAAAATATGCTCCCTACTTTATTAGTGACTATTCTTTTTAGTCTTATTAATTATTATACATATTAGTATAGGGCATTGTAATTTTTATAAACCTTAAAAAACAAGGTGGATGTTATTTCAGATTATAAGCATGTGGATAACAGATTGTTCCAGTCATATTTCCGAAAAGAACCAATTTTCTTAATTGTTTAATTATCTTTTATAATATTTGTAAATAAAAGAAGATAAAAGAGTGTTAGTATAGAAAGAAATAATAATTATACTGGAATAATTATTTTCTTTTTTAACTCAATATAATAGAATCAATATTATTTTAAATAATTTATTTTTTGGAGAGAAAAGATTGGGCTCTGCTGGGAGTCAAACCCAGGTCTTCCATGTGACATGCGCGGTATACTAACCACTACACCACAGAGCTTGCTTCCAAGGGGAGCCAATACTTCCTCTTCACTGATACCCCTCCCTCGATCTCGCATACCGGGTTCGACTCCATGTGGAGTCCAATCTTTTCTCTTCAAAAAAAAAAATTATTTAAAATAATTTAAAACAAGGTGATTACCCACAAAAATAGATTAAATTAATATTATTTATCCAATAAAGTTGACTTAATTTTCATACTAATGTGATTAACAAAAAATCAGATAAATTTAAATAGCCTTTATTTTTATCTTTAAGTTTCATTTTTTTTTCTTTAATCCTGTGCAAGTTTTAATCATATTTAATTTTATGGATCTGCAGGAACGACAGGAGCCATTCTTCTTTGCGCATTCCTTGTGGATGTTATAGTCTGGTACAAGGCTGGAAGCATTAATTTTGTCGATGAACAAGTTACCATACAAGAAGAAGAGTTAAATCCCTTCACTGCAAGGTCAAGATCGGAAACTAGTGTATGAACAATTGAAATACACTAACTTTTTTTGTGTATAAAATGTTTTATATTAGAAATTAGCTTGAAAAAAGTTAACGTTATTTTTTGACTTCTGGAAAGTGGCAGTTTCTATAGTTTTCAGATTAAGGACAATTAGAATCTTAGTTTATTTTTTTAATTTGTATATAAACCGATTTTTTAATTAATTTTTTCAAAAGGAGTGTCTGACATTTTTTAAAATTATTTTTCTATTCCCTGGAAAATCATTCGACAAATTAAGAGCTGATGAACAACTGTGAGAAGTAAACTTATTCTTTTCATTTGTAAACTATATTTCCTTTATTGAATTTACACGATTGTTGATCTGCACTTAAAGGAAATTCAGTTTTGATGAAATACTCATTTCGTATTTATTATAAACTCTTCCTATTTATTTATATAAATAATCAACAGAATGAAATTCTAATTTATGACTGTTAACATTTAAAATATAGCATTTGATGAAATTAGACTGATACTAGGTTTTGTGTTTTTTTTTTTTTTTTTTTAACTGACTACTTATTCAATGTATTTTTGGAAGCTCAAATCTAAATTTATTAAGACTAAAGTTGTTCAAGAGCCTTGCGACAACTGCTTCTACCTCAAGAGGCGCTGCGCCTCGAATATAGTCAAATATTTCTTAAATATTTTTAATTATTATATTTTGTATGATAATATTGTATAGTAGATAGATTTAAAAAAATAATAATATTTTCTGATAAATTATTTAGGAAATATGATCTATGCACCAACAACGAGATTTTGTCATTTATTTTTTTTAAAATAAAACCTATCTTTGATAACAAAAATGAACAAGTGGGCCAAACAGTGTTTCACTAGTAAAAATATGCATGTATATAAGTTTATATAAATTTCATCACTAAAATAACCATCTAATTTCTGAACGTTAATTTTATAGTCTTAAGTTATAAATTTTATTCTTCTCCATGAAATAATGTTCTTTTAACTGTTTGAAATTAAGTGTATAAAGGAGCGAAATGATGTTCACTTTGAATAACATAAGTTTAATTAACAGATTTTTGCTTTAATTTGATAAAAGAGAAACGGAAAAAAAATATATTTCGATCACTATAAAAATTAAACCCTAATTTATAAAATATTTGTTTCAAGTTAATACCAATTCAGCTACTTTCATTTTTTCCTCTATGCGAAGCAATGGTGAGTTAAAAGAAAAAAAAATCACCATTCAAGGTTAAAATGATATTAAATGGATCATACAATATATGTATCAATTATGATTTAAATTATTGTGACATTTAAAGGATAATTTATACTTAATTTCTGGGCTAGGAACAGTTACTTATTTTTTTTTTTTTTAATAATTTTATTCATTTGATGATTTTTTTATTTTTTATTATACAATAGGGTTCCAATTAACCGAGTCGATGGGGACCAAGGTTACCTCGGATAATCGAAATAATTGGTTAATCAGAACCATACCAGTACCACCTGAAAATGTAGTCTATTTTTAAATAAAAACTACATATATGCTTAAAAACCCAATAAATATTTAATAATAATAATGTATAATAACGCTAATAATAACAGAAATTATGAAACTACTTTTTTTAAAAAAGACATCTTTTTATGTACTTTGTTAGAATGAACTCATATACATACACATACCCCCCCCCCCCATCAGGCTCGGCACCTCGGTTAATCGGGACCTCGGTTGACCGGACCTCGGTTAATCGGAACCCTACTGTTATTTAATATATTATCTGTAAATCAAATCCAAAAATATAATAATCATTAAACAAATATATCTAACAAAAACATCAAAAGGGAACTTTTTTTTTTTTATTTATTATCTTCTGAATCAGATTTTGATATATTATAGGTTTTATGAATACTTAAAACCTAAAATAATAATATAAGATGTTATAATAAGTGAATCGGTCATTTGAGAAACCCAACATATCCACAAATTCAAAAAATGGGAAAAATGAATAAATTGTTTCTACTTTCGCATTAAGAGGTTTCCTTAACTTAAACTATTTTCTACTTAAAATTCATTGTTCATGATTTGATAAATCTATGTTCATTGGATATACTGAAAAATAAATGTTTTTTTTGGATGTGTTGGGTTTCTCCTGATTATGGAAGACAAACGATTATTACAAACCATATATTTTGGAAATTACTGTACAAAACACTTACAAGCTTTTGCAATATTGTCTAAATTATGAAAAGTAACTGAAAGTATAAATATATAAGGTTGAAATGGGCTAGATTCAAATTTATGGATCTTCATTCAAATCTAGTTTAGGTTCTTTGACTGTGACAGGCAAGCAAAAATTTTATACCAAAACGTACTTACTGCTTTGGTTGCAGGAAGATATTTTTCCTATCAATGTCCAGGATTTTCTCCTGTTAATGGTCCATAAAAGCTAATAGATCAGCTAGGCTTGTCGGGTATCTCTTGAATTTGATGTCTCGGCATGCAAGGAGTTCAAAAATAAAATAAAACGAAAATTAATTTTTTTGGGCATGTTGGGTTTCCCTAATGACTGATTCAAATTGATTAAGGTTATCCTAAAACAGGTTATAAACAATCAGTGATGTCATCATTTTCTGAGTGAACCCATCTTCACTAATATTCTGTCTTCTATGTTAACCCAGATTGTAATTTAAAGTGGTCATTATTAGGTTCTCTTTTAAATACCCTTATTTCACTTTGTTGAAAGCACTAAATTTTGTGTAAATATTAATTATCTATGTGTCTTCTTTGATTTAATAAAAATATATACATAGGTATCCTATGAGCAGTTATTCTATTAATTGAACTCAAATACTCAGATAAATTTCTTAAATTTCATCTACGGGAAAGTTTAAATTATATATATTATATAGCTTGTAAATTTACCTGGGCCTCTTATTTAAAAACAGATAAATATTGTACATTTATTTGAAGAAAAATCTGCTCTGATGGATCCTTGATAAAATATTCTTATTATTTTTTGAGATTTATTAAAATGATTATGCTAAGATCTTGCATATTAAATCTTAAAACGTAAAATTTTTACTTTCTCTTATTTATACTTTACGTTATGATTCTTGTAAATTATTAAAAAATACTTTCAACCTCTACTTCCCACCACTTAAATGCTAGAAATTAATTGAATCTCTGTATGTGATCGTCAATAATTATTACTGTCTATCTTAGCATTTATTTAGAAACAATTTACTTCTTATTATTTTTGCTAAATGGAGCTTATAAGATATTATTTTTACTCTACTTGATTTCCAATAGCATTAATCAATGCAAGAAGGTATCAAAATTATATTCATACTTAAAATAAAAATATTAATTAATTTAATTATTAATTAGAAAATTGTGTTGAACGAAAAACTTTCATGTTTATATAATGACCGTTTTAAAATTGTTATTGCTATTTTATAAGATCCATAAGAATTATATAAATTAATGAAGTCAATAATGTATTGCATTTTAAAATATACTTGAAAAGATACTTTTATAATGTATAGAGAAACCACAAGTGTTTAAGAGTTTGTCAAACAATTTAAATTTTAATTCACTACGCTCTCATTAATATTGTATATTATTTATGGTATTTTTTAAAGTAACAACACATAAATCAAATTTGTAATTAATTATAAATACAAAAGAGGTACATTAAATTGTTGATTATAAACTTTATCACATAAAACTAAAATTAGAGGAGTTCCTTTTTGGTCAAAATCCGTCCAAGAGCAGTATCAGCACGCAGTAGTAATTACTTGAAATGGTCTTTATACATATTAAATAATTTAAATTCACTTATAACTGTTGCTCTTGATATATTTTACCTTTGAAAAGAAAAAAAAAATTATAGAGAAAAATTATTGAAAAGTTTAAAACTTAACAAATATCTGTTAAATATTCTCATATAGTATATAAATTTTTTATTAAATAGTACCTATACAGTTTATCTAATATTGATTATTTTCCTAAGAGACAAAAAAAAAAAAAAAAAAAAAATAATGAAATTAAAATATCAAAGATAGTAATATAGATGAAGACGTAATAGTTAAATTTTCTTGTAAAACAATATAAAAACTTTATTTTTAACTTAATTATGTCATGTTATAAGCGTACGTTTTTCCAATATTTCATTTTTTTTTTGGTTTTTAGATTTTATCGAAATCCTACTTAAGCATTCACTTTTACATAACTATAAGTTATAGTGTATTATAATGGTTACTTTCAAACCCTATTTTAAGTGAAAATTTGAATTTGCTAGCTCGAATCTGATTATAATAATATGCTACTAGAGAATATACTGATTATAGTTTTATTTTGTAACTCTTTTGATATTTTAAACAAAGTGGACATTTAAAAAAAATCAAAAATTTATTTTTTATTCTTTCAAACTTAATTTTTTTTATTATTGCAATTTTAAGTCTAACACAATATTTTTTTAAGAATGTGTTTTTTTTTGGCGTTATTTCAAGATTATCTATAATAATTAATTAGTGATTAAATTTTTTATAATCTATGTGTATTTATAAACGATTATAATTCGGAGACTGATAACGTCTTCATATCAATAGATATAATTTTTTATATAATGTTAAATAAGTAATTGCATGAATCGTAGATGCTTAATGATTTAGATAAAGATTAATATGTTGTTTCTAATATGAATGAGTTGTTAAAGTAAAGGCTTTAACTTAGTTAAATTATATTTGTTAAATATGTTCTTAGAGTTTATAATATATATATAATATATTTTAATTTCAATGATAACTGAATTATAAAAATGATTTATGTACAGCTGTAAGCCAGGATATGTAATAGAGTAAAAAAGAAAAAAAAAGAAAGAATTATATGAATTTTAATAAGCAAACGTAATAAGAATAGAAAGAAAATAATATTTAGTTATATTTTCATTTATGAGTAGTTTGTTGGTGGTCTATAGTTCTAATGCGGTATAAAATGTTGTACTCACGTGAAAGTTCCTGTTTTAATGTTATAATGGAATAGTTTGGTGCTTAATGGCTATGATTCCTGAGGGAACAAGAGAAGCACGATTTTGTTATCACAATCGAAGACTTGTAATTAAAGATGTGTTGAATAAAATATATTACATGAAGTATTAAGTTATGGAAGAAGTGAAATTAATATTGGCAAAGATCTGAGTGGTAAACATTGAGATTTGTTTAAATAACATCTTCCAGCTTTTTTTTTAGTATTTGGTGATTAGGACTTGGACACGAAAAAACTTGAACTGAAAACTTTAACTGAAATATGGGTACACCAGACATCTTGGATAAAAAATCAAAATTACCTATAAATACAATATAAATCAAAAGAATTTATTCCATTGATTTCTCCGACTAAAATGCGTGCGGATAATAATCAGAGGATGCATCTTTCAAAGGTCCTAACGAGTTATTTTTATAAAAAAAAGGAAAAAAGTGTTTTTAAAAAATCTCGAATGCTTTTCATCAATAAATAGCCCTAAAAAGTTGTTTAAATTTTATTATAGATGACATATTTTGCAATAATATCCCTAATTCAATATCTTAAAATTTATAACTAGTTTAAAATGCTAATTAAATAAACAACCATTGTATTATATAAAAATATTTAAGGGAATTATTATATCGAAACTTCTTGTCTGGCATTCTTCTTATCATTATCTGCAATTTCCGAATGTTCCTTGCCTACGATACATCATTAATTCAAGTCTTCATGTGATATTGTAAATTATATTTATTTCCAAATAAGTGTAGATAATTGTTAGTTATTTTAATAATAAAAGTGTGCAAATCAAGCCGCTAGAATACATCACAAGAATTGCTAGTTTTGGAGCATTGAAGAGCATTATTATGTCTTAAGACAATTTTATGATTATATGTGTTTTTAAAAAAAAATTATAATAATAATTATAATATTATAAGACTTATTTGTAAATATCTAAAAATTTGAAAATAAACCCAATTTCAAATTATATTTTTGTATCAAGCCATTGTAATTCATTTGATGGTTGTGTCCAAAACAATATTTTTAGCACTTAAGCATTTTTTTAATATCAATTTAATAGGCGTTTGCTTATTCATGTGCCTAATTTTATAAATTGTATATTTGGTTGTATATTCTTAGATTAATAATGTTATATATTATTGAATGTAATTTGTTCTATATTCATAAATGTGTACAAATAGGTTTGTTAAATATTTAATTTTATTTTCATTTTATTTACCTATAAATAAGTTAAGTTTACAACATGTAGAAATAAAAGTAATTAAATTATTTTACAATGACATATGTAAATAATAAATGTACCCATATATATTTAGGTAATAATTCATATAATATGATCAGACTCTGTAAATATCATAAAATACCAACAAAAATAAAAATAAAATTTTTAAAAAGTTTTTTTTTAAGCCTTGCAAATTTTCATTAATCATTAATAGTTTTTCCTGGTCCCCAGGCAAAGATATACTAAAATAAATGATAGTATATTTAACAACCTGGTGAATAAAGATATGAAATTTCTGATAATAATAAGTAATGGATGGAATTTCTAAATATTTCAGTTTGAATTTGTATAATTATGCATGAAGTTGATAAAAATTTCTCAATCTAAATGATTGTGTTTTTCTGTTTAAAAAATAGATTGTTTTGTAGAATTTAAAAGAAATGAAATTAAAATCAAATAGCCTAGTTTAATAACATTACCACTCTAGTGGAATTCAATAAGTTTGCCAATTCTTAGGGGATTAAGGCAAATTCTTTTTGTCAAAATCCATGTTCTTTATTTTTGTATTGTATGTTTATGACACTAATTTGCTTGGATCATTTAATTCTAGTCAACATTAGTAGACATGTTGGTCTCAAAGATGTGGCACAGTTTGTGTATGTAGAAATGTACATAGACCAATTTTCGTCTATGGGCCTGTTTCAAAATCAAAAATGGCACATATAAAGTCTACCAATTTGAATGGAAGACCAGATGGAAATTTCTTATGTTAGAAATACTGCGCAACATTATAAAAGTCATTTATCATAAAGTGAGACACATCCCGGTCTGTCTCCAACTACTGAGTGATGTGGTTCAGCTTTTAATAACACTTATTTTCCAAATTTTTACAGTTCTCTTTAAGACATGGTTCAAAGAGAAAGAAATCTTTAAAATCAGAAGGTAACCCAACTGGGTGAAATTCCGAAAAACGGTGCCTTCCAGTCTTGATCATATTGTCACCCCTATTCTTAAGTCTACCTAGTCCAATGTGACACAGGGATCTTTTGGCAAGGGTTGTGTGGTAATTAATCAACTATGTACAATTTACATCGTTTATTTACAATAGTTTCTACACGTCCCAACTACACAAGGAGGGGAGGGGGGTACCTTGACTCATAAATCATTGGGGGTACTTGACTACTTCGGGTCCCACTATGCCCCAGGCTCACTCTGCCTGTCCCAGACTTAGACTCCCTTCTCCTACTGACTGCCTCAGACTCCCCCAGACTGCCCCACTCTCTCCTGGGCCAGCCTCTCAGGGTCTCCTAGGTTCAATGGAGATCTTCCACGTGACAATATTAATTATGTCACTGAACCTTGTTCTTCCTGCGAGTACTTCTCATGTCAACCAATGTTTAAATTTTCACATTTTTTACTTGCAATTCAGAAGTGGTTGAAATTGGATAAATGATGGAGTAAAAAATAGATAATTCTTAATCATTCAAATCCACATGAAAATATTTTTTTAAACTTAGTTTTGATTTACTCAATGGAAAGAAATTCACTTAGGCACAAGTTCTTCCATGGACAATTATGTACAATGCTCAGGCAAAAATATTTTTTTTTTTTAATTGTTCTTCTTCTTTCAAATTATACTAAGGAGGAACTCATTCCATATAACATAATATACTCCAAGGTGGAGAGCAAAGCATAGTTTGGACGTTAGATGATAGAGGGAATGGTTTCTAGCAGGTCTATAGACAAGTCACGCAACATTTGTGCACGATAAACAACATATGTCTACTCTTGTTTACCAGGCTTTACAAGTTAAAAAAAAGTAAAAACAAAAAGTAACAAAACAATAGCTATTCCATTAAAAAGGAAAACTGACAGAAAGAATACTTCACCATTGACATCTGAAATATACCATTAGTTTTTGAACAACTCGTTTTCAAATGTGTTAATTTAGCAATTACATTTTTATAAAAATAACAAATAAACCTGAAAAATATTTTAAATTTAGATTGTATTTTAAAAAATGTCGGTTTCCCATTTATTTTTAGATCAGCTGCAGTCGTTTCAAGATAAAAAATGAAATGAAAATTCAACTTTTTTGAGTTCTGGTAGTCTTGCATTTAGAGTGCAATAAGTATAGAACTAAATCAAGCTCATTACTTGAACTTTAATGATAATAAAAATTATGTCCTATAAAAAGAGTATTCATTCTTCCATTATTTTTTGTTTTTTCCCATCAAAAGCAGCTACAAGCCTTCCATCCTTGGTAAATAGTTTGATTATTTTATTTATCACTGAGATAATGGGAAAATTAAGACATAATATCTTTTAAATGATGAAGAATATTTTATTTTCATTGAAATTTACAAAGAGTTTCAAAAAATTTATAAAAAGTAACACTAAATATTCATCATTAAGTTAAATTTTCGGGTCACTCTCATTTTCTGAAAACAAACACATTTTAAAGCATTAAAGTTTGAACGAAAACCAATGTCAAACAAGAATAGGCCTAGCCAACCCAGTGCTTACCAGGTGATTTTATATTTCTTCAGTACAGTAGGGTTCCTATTAACCGAGTTGATGGGGACCAAGGTTATCTCGGTTAATCGAAATAATTGGTTAATCGGAACCATATCAATACCAACTGAAAATGTAGGTTAGTCACCTATTGCATTTTTCAATATGATTAAGTTATCTGATTAAAAAACGATAAAAATTAGGAATAGGAAAATATTATGCGTGAAATGATGGTCAGGATCTGCAGTTTGAAAAAATTTTTTATTTTCAAAACCCAATGTTTCGATCCAACTTGTGCATCTTCATCGGGGGATCATTTCACGATGATCTTTCACATGACGATCATTTCACCTATCGTAAAGATTAACAGTTGACTATCTCTCACCTCGGAAAATATTATGATTATAGATTCTTACCTCATGAATCTTGGCTTCATGCGTACTCTTCTAATTCCCCCTCTGAATCCTCCATGGTCACCTCTAACATCTTAAAATAATTTTATTTATTTTTTAATGTTTTATTTATTTTTTTTTTTTTTTTTATAAAAATAATGTAAAGTTTATTATACATTATAACCTTTTAATGATCCTGAATATTTAAAATTAAAATTCTACTTCATTAATTTTAATACAAATTCAAAAATTATAATATATATTCACAAACAAATTATTTTTTCGTTATGATTCATTCAATTTAGAAAATAGTATTATTATATACCTGTGCACATCCCGAAGCACTTCCTCCACTGCCACCGCCAAAAAATCCTCCCAAACCTTTAAATATTCTTAAAGTTATTTCATGATAAATAAAAGATTTATTTTTATCTTTTTAACTAATGTTTTATTCCAGAATTAAATCTTTTAAAGAATTCCATGGTTCAAAATTAAAATGTTCCTTCATTAATCTTATATCCTATAATTGCTTATCAACATTTTCAGTATGACTGCATTAATAAGGAGAGATCCAATTTAGAAAAAAAATATTAAGTTCCTACCTCTTAAAAGGGTTGATACAATGGTCATTATTCCAGGAACATCTCCACTACCTTTAAATGATATTAAAATTATTTTATGGTAAACAAAAGGTTTATTTTAATCTTATAAATAATCAGATACTTTAAAAATTAAATTGCAGGGTGCCCAAAAAGAGTATTCGGGGTTTGAAAGTTGAATAAAATCTCAAATATAGAATATCAAGTAGGATGCTTAAGTTTTATTTAAACACAATGAACTGGAAATTTAATTAGAAAAAACAATATTGTCTAGGTGTCCACCATAACGCTGGTAGCACTCCTCAAAGCTCAAACGCAGATTTATAAAAACGCATTGACACATTGTACATGGTATTGCCGTCATTTCTGTTCTGATATTTTGCTTCAATTGCGTTAGATTTGTCGGTTTCTTTTCGTAAACCCTAATTTTCAGGTATCTCCACAGAAAGAAGTCAAGAGTAACTGAGATCGGGACTCCTGGGAGGCCAGCTAATGGTGCCTCTACGAGAAATCACTTTTTTTTGGAATAATTCGTTTATTGTAGCAATTGATAAGTCTGAAGTATGGCAAGTGGCCCCGTCTTTCTAAAACCATGTTCTAGAGTTATATCCTTTAAACTCTTGAAGTTCTTGGGCCAAAAAATCTCTTATCATTTCACAGCAACAAAAACCCGGATACTCTTTCTGGACACCCTCTATTTTAAAGTAGCTGTGAATCCCGGTTTCGCCCGGGGAATTTCATTCTTTGGACTCAAACGGTCAATTTCGTTAAAACCAATGTAAAACTAGATCATAATGATTTTTATAACAATAAAGAATATACCCAGAGATTGGCTGAAGTTATGCAATTTTAATTTGGACAGGTGTTTGCACCTGGTATGAAAGAACCACTGAGCGAAATTTGGAGAATTCAGGACAAACGGTATGGATTTCTATAAAGTACAAACAAACAGAATTTCATCTTTATTTATATAGATTAAAATATTTTTTCATCATTTCTAATTTATTAATCAGAATTCCTTTAATTATACTAAGTATGTAAATGTATATTAGTAAGGTATGTGGTACCTCTTAAACCATTTCATCCACTTTTTCCACTAACCCCTCTAAATCCTTCCAAATATTTCCCAAAACCTTTAAAACATTGTTATTATTACAAAAACGTGGAAAGTGGGCCCTTTAATAGTTGAGATGCTTATCCAAATATGAGAGGAGTGGACTGTATATTCTTAAAAATAGAGAAACCTATTTATTTGGTTCATTGAAATTAAACCTACATATTTATGATTGTGGTAGGTAATGCATCACATAATTAAATTGTATGTGCCATAAGCATGGTCCGGATTTTTATGCAATTGCATATTTTGTTTGCGGGCTTTGTTAGCGGGGTTGGGGGACAATACATTTAGAAATATAAAAGTAAAATTCAACATGGGAGCTAAGAATCCCAAAATTCGAATAAGCTCTAATTAAATAAGTTCTTTTTCCTCTTTGAATTAATGATGACTGAGATTCCCGACTTCCACCTGCCATTTTAGTAAATAAAAATATAAATCGCATCCCAGGTCTTGCTAAAGAAGCTTTGAAATAGGAGACGTTTTTATGAAAAATTCAGGGATTAATATCCTTGGAAATATAAATAAAATTTTAAATGGGGATAATTCAATTGTTCTCAGTGACATTGACAACGACCAAATAATTGTGGGCGCTTATAAATTTATCCTAATCACATCAGTTGATGTCGAAAGATTATTTTCAAATTATAAAAATATTTTAAACGAAAGAAGGTTAGGATCCACAAAATAAATTTAGAAATGAATTTAATAATTAATTTTAATTCAGATGATTTCATTGATTAATTCACTTGTTTTACATATTTAATTGATTGTTAATTTAGTTTTCTTTATTACTGTTATTCTTGTAAACCAGTAAGTTTGAATTATTTTTATATTTTTGTTTTAAGTAAGTTTAATGTTATAATCAGAAATATATGTTTGTTTAAAATTTAACAAAATTTAAAATTATTTTGGTTACATTTCTAAATTGTCTCCTTCACTTTCTTTCCTGTGAAATATTTTATACACATTAATATCTTTGAATATCACAATTGTTTATTGGCATAAGTACTTTTAGAATTTATGCTGCACATATTGTTACATATTTTATAGTTTTTATTGCATATTATATGGCAAATTTTGACACTTTTTACTGCATAAAAATTCGGACTCTGGTCAGAAGGTAGTTAATATTAGAATATAGAAAGATTAATTTCAAGAGACTAAGATATAGTATTATTAGTGGTGGTTTAATTGAAAAATTTAATCAGAAAGATTACAGGAAACTGTTTTGAGGAGAATGTCAGAAATTGAAGTCCTCAGCTGTAAAAATAAATTCCTGCTTAGGAGGGGGTCAATAGGGAATAATCAAAAGTTTATTTCATACTTATATTTTACCAGGAAGTAAAAATCTGTATTAAAATTTGGAACAAATCTTAGTGCGAAATGCAGGAGCCAGCTATTGTATCACCTTATTTATAATTTATCACCTTTTATTATACTACATACAATTATGTTATTAAGGTATATTGTACCTCCTAAATCATTTCCTCCACTTTTTCCATTTCCTCCTGTAAATTGTTCAAAAACATTTCTGGAAACTTTACATAAAATAATAATTATTATTATTTCATAAAATAACTTTCTAATTATCTTACATAAAATAATTAAAGAAAGTTTAAAACAATATAAAATCAAAGAGTTCCTTTATTAATCCAATCTATAGTTAATATTTAAGTATGTTTTACAATGTGTTTAATTTAACTGAGACAAAAAGTTATACATGATGTAAATATGATGAGTATACATGAATACCTGGTATATCACTTCCTCCACTTCTACTTCCACCACTGAATGCTCCAAAAATGTCTCCGAAACCTTTTAAAGATTATTTTATGTAAAATAAAAAAATTACTTTAATCTTATAAAGGATAACTAAACAAGGTAACATTTTCACAGTTACAATGAGTTGAAAATAAAAATAAGATTGATTAGTTCTGATTTACAGTCACTAAGTACTTGTTTACATATGCAACAATCGAAGAATAAAAGAAAAAAGAAAATTCAATTTGGAGAAGAGAAAAATGATATGTAAGTTTACCTTTTAAGTTACTTCCTCTATCATCTTCAATTTTCCTGCCAAGTCCTTCAAGAATACCTATATGATGATAATAAATGATATAGTTGGATGATGATTAAAAAAAAAAAAAAAAAAATCAAAGTAATTTTCGACTACCTAAAACGATGTAAACACTTTTACAGAATTTAAAAATTCTTTTAAAAAAAAAGTTGATTATTACAATGACTGATAGATGTACAGGTGAAATAAAAAAATAAATTACATAATATAATATTTCATCAATTGCAATAAATTTAAATTAAAATACAACTCATTGGTTTTAAATTATAATCACTAATTACTTATTAATGTATGATTAAATCCATCGAGAAAATAAATAAATCATAAATAAGAAAATAATATTTTTTGTTCATAAATATGTATAAAAAAATATATTGTTTTCCTTCTATGGTTATCTGAAAGAATTAGAGTGTATTCATTATAAAGAAAGATACAGTTATATAAATAACTAAAACTATACTAAGTACCATAAGCATGAATTATCAATAAGCATACTACATGTGCAAGTGAGAATTGTTTAAAAGTTTTGGCCACATTTAGTAATCAAATTTATCGAAAAATTTTTTTATAGAAATTGCCTGCTTTTCAAATTCTTAGCAATCTTTATAGTTATCTTAGAAAGTTACTCATTTTAGTGCAAATATGTATCAACAAACCATTATCAATCTGCCATGCCACAAAACAATCAATCTGCCATGCCACGGCCAAGAGTGGTAGCATCCTCAATTAGCCTCTGCTAATCAGCTCGGTCCTGTGGGACCAACCTCCAATTCCAAGCCCCAAGCAGGCTTTGAGTATCCTCCTATCTTTCAGCTCTTTTACTCCGACAGAGGCCCTCTTCAAGCAATTTCCTAATTTCCTAGTCATTCTGGTGTTATGGCCTGCTATTCCCAAGCCTTCTTAGCTTCACAAACTCAACTAAGTCCAGTTCACCTTGTTCAGGGAACCCATTTGTTATTTTATATAATTGTTTAGTTTATCATTTTTAAACCTATTCTAAATTCAATAATTAATAAGTTCTCAATTCAGTAGTTAATATATTGTCGTTAATGTATAATTAATTTATCAAGTTTATTAAAATTGAATATTATACCAATCGATATTAAGTAGCCAATTAACATTCATTTAGAGTTATGTGCGTGGGCGTTTTTGATTGGTCGAAGACACTTGAAGCCAAAGCTCTGGGAAAAACAAAAGAAGCTTCATGACTGTCAGCTGTTGATTCTCGCCAGCCGAGTACACATTACTCTCTCATGCTCCAACATTCTTTAGAAACATTTTATGACATTCTCGTTCACCCAGGGTGTTCATTTTTTGTGTATTGTGCACATTTGCACACAAAAATAAGAAAATTAAATTAATTATTTAAATTTTCTTTTTGTATATGATTGTAAAATATTACTGTGGAAACTGGAAAATGCACCCTGTATACATACAGAGTTTAGTATTTGCCGATGACATCCTCATTATTGCAGAAAGTAGAGAAGCCTTGCAAGATGCACTACAGCAGTGGGAGGAAGCTCTAAGTCGGAAAGGCATGACTATAAACTTGAACAAAACAAAGTATATGGTTGTGTCCAAGAGTGGCTCAAGGGAAGAAGAGACTGTGGCTTGTAGAGATATAAATTTGGAACAAGTAGACGAATACCAATACTTAGGAGTCAAAATCCGTAATGACGGCAGGTTGAACTCCGAATTAAATCAGCACATAAGAAAAGCAACTAATATCTATTACAAACTCCGAAACGTCATTATCGGAAAGAGAGAAGTGGAGCTG
This sequence comes from Aelia acuminata, assembly GCA_911387785.2. Taxonomy (NCBI): domain Eukaryota; kingdom Metazoa; phylum Arthropoda; class Insecta; order Hemiptera; family Pentatomidae; genus Aelia; species Aelia acuminata. Next base: position 16,676,573 of record OU426983.1, read on the forward strand.
AAGACAAAGATGACTATATACAAGCAAGTCTTCATCCCTACGCTGACCTATGCAGCTGAAAGCTGGCCTAGCACCAAGAAATATGGGAGCCGTATACAGGCCACAGAAATGAAATTCCTGAGGAAGGCTATAGGTAAGACAAGATGGGATCGTGTGAGAAACCCTAGAATAAGAGAAGAAACAGGACAGGAACCTCTATTAAACATCATTCATAGAAAAGAATTGAGGTGGTTTGGCCATGGGCAAAGAATGCCAGTCAATAGATTACCCAAACAAGTGTGGGAATCAAGAACAGAAGGGAAAAGACCACGCGGAAGACCAAGAAATAAGTGGGAGGATCTTATAACAGAGTTGGCCAGGAAAAGAGGACTCACGTTAGGTGTCCCGACTCCGTAAGGTACAAGGGTTGGATAAAGAAGAAGCACATTTGCAGACATTATTGTAGAAGAAGGATCGAAGAGGAAGATTATGTTCCCAGGATGGACATTTAAAGTAAAATAATTCCAATATTATTTTTTTATAGAATGTTTGAACTTTAAATTTTGTTTAATCTTCAAATTTAAATAACATTCTCTAAACATTGGACTTTACCTTTTAACATTAAAATTAAATTGCTGAATTAGTTATTTATCTATGTATTATAGTTATAAACCGTTTGTTTATTATTTTATTCTATAGTTTAACAATGGCCATTCCATTAAAGCATATTTTTTGTGTATAATAGTTTATAAGTTGTATATCATTTTCATTTAATCATTTAAGTTTCATTCATATTTAATAAATTATCTGTATTTAATAAATTTTTGAATATCAGAGAATTTTCTTTATTTCCTTTCATTCATGTTATTTTGTTTATCTTATTAATCATGTTAATATTTTCTAAATTTCAAAGGTAAGCTTTATGTAAAATATCTTTTATGTTATTCTTTTATTATTTATACCTGTTTATTACATTAACCAACAAAACTAGGAGCATTGGGCACCGGCCATACTTTCTTAATCAGGGAAGCGAAAGGTTTTTATTATTAAAACCTAACTTGCCTGAACACAGCTATAATTTTCTATAGTTCTCTGCTTCTCCTCATTCATTAACTTGAATAAAAAATTATTCAGTTTATGACGTTTTCTTTTAAATTCAAAAGTTGTATGTTTAACTTTTTATTTTTAATTCTATTTATGCACTTCTGAAGTCAACAAACAAGAGGTTGCAAGGGTATCTTATACTGATGTCCTATATCCAGCATGGTCTTGAAGATTTGATACGCAGTAGATCTGCCACAATTTCGAATACTTTCTTCTTCAAATGGCTCTAAACTATCGAAGAGAATGGGAGGACCTTGTGTAGTTCCTCAACTCACTACTTGAGTATCTCCATGGGCAGTCCATTAGACGCTTGGAAATTATCATTTTTTAGCTTCTAGATAGTCTCAGCAACTTCCTCAAAATCTGAATGCTCTGCTCTTCCATGTCCCTCCAAAAAGTCTCCCTCAAGCTACAAACTCAATGAAAAACGTTTAATCAAAATTCACTTAGTTCTTTTTGAAAACTGATGTAAAAGCAAGTCAAGGCATAAAGAAATATGTATAACGTTATTATTTTCTATTAAGATCGGAAAAAAAAGAAGCAAACTGGAGGATCTTCAAGCAATTTCGCAGAAGAATATGTATTGCCTATTTCACCTTGTTCTTTCTTAATAGCCACAAGTTTAGAACCCTAATACAATAATAAACGTCATATACTTTTCCTTGACATTAAATTCAAAATACAGTCTCAATTTGATACTATTGCTTAATCGACATAGTAAATACAACCAAAAAATTTCAAATCACCTATAATCCTTAAACTTAAATAATTATATACAGATAAAAGTTGGCCATATTAAGATTAGAAAATCTGATTTTATATTTTCCAATTAGATTTTTTTTTTTTTTTTCAACCATTGAATATGTTTCAAAATTTCAGGAATTCCTATGGCAAAGAAACCCATTTTACTTTTTTATAATAGATTCCTCAACTTATTATTCACAAACACATTGAAAAATAATTCTATAATTTAAATCATTGTAATGTTTTGAGTCCTAAAACACATATTCATGGTTATAAACTGAATATGAAAGTAATAAAATAAAATATTTATGTTGAATTCTGAGCATTAAATATTTTTATTTTAAACCAACCTGATGATAATGAGTTGGTTAACAAAAAATTAATCGACTTTTAAGCTCTAGAACTTACTCATTTTCAGAATTTTGATGAAATTGATCAAAGGAATAATGCACTCAGAGCTATTGCATTGAGTTGTGATAAGAGATAAGTAAATGTTTTGATGAGATCATAAGCCACACCTTCTTTTTTTTTTTTTTTTTTTGGATGTTTATCAATATCCACTCATTAGTCTAAGTTTTTATTTTACAATCATGGTATTTTATCTCTCTTATTTTTATGTGGCATCAAATAAAATTGTATGTTATTATTTTCCACAAAATAATAGAAAATTTATTACTTCTGGTTTTATAAAAGGCTTCAAAGGTTGATTTCGTTAGCTGAAATCACCAGGTTTATCAATTCTGTAATATTCGTAATAAAATATCTTTGCTTTCCTTCAGTCCCATCTTGTGAGGAATATATTACGCGACGTTAGTTCTCCAAATGATATTTGCCAGCAATGCTGTTTCCTCAGAGATTACAGTTATTACACACTACACTATATTAAATAAAAAACTTTGCTTTTATCAAATAAAAGAGGTAATAATAATAATGAGCATTGCTCACACGAAAATGATGAAGAAAAAGGAAAAACAGAAGGATTTGAAGGATGAGGAATTTTCAGAACCGAAGATAACATACCAATTTCTCGCGAAAATTGTACATAACAGAAATTGTTAACACACATACAGACTTTAAAATTGATAACTCAGTTGTTACTTGAAATTCATAGAACTTTAGTAATCCTCTCTCCTCTGTAGTATACTTCAATAAACTGCCAGTCCTATCAATTATAAAAATTAATTTTATGTCTGTGTCTGTCTTTGCTTATTTTTTGTAACGTTGTTATTCAATTTTCTTAAGAAATTGGTTTGCCACCTAATATTTGATTTATATGTGTCCAAGAACACATTGGTTTCTTATATATGGGTAATTATAAAAAAAAATGTAAAAAAAAAATATTATTGAAAATAATACAAAAAACAGACATGAATAATATATCTTCACAATTACAGTTTAGAAACACGATTCTTTAAATCAGCTCAAGTAACACAAATTAAAATTATAAATATTACATTGGGCTAAAATTTGATTCTAAAAATCGTTCTAAATTTTAGACGTTTAACAAATGATAAACGAATAAAACTTACATAGCACAAAATAAAATGTAAACAGAATCATATCACATGACGAAAACTTATAGTGCGTTATTAATTATGATCAAATCACAAATAAGAAAATAGGCAACACTATTTTCTACTTTGTTATTTTTCACTATAGTGAGTGGTATTTCTAGGATTTCTTAAATGAAGGAGTGAGTCTCTTCAATTTTTTTATATATTATGTTTAATTATTCCAACTAACTAAGTTTCGGGCTGTTGGCCCATCCTCTGGGGTTATCTTTTCTATAAGTCATTTGTTCTATTGCCAATTGTCATCATAAAAAAATGTTATATATGTACATACAGCTGTTTTTTTTTCCTTATTTGAACATTTATTTGGCTCTAGAGCAATCTCATAGTTACTTTTTAAAACTTTAGTTGCTTTTGCGGACTAGGGAAAGCAGCTAAAGTTTTAAAATGTGACAATGAGATTGACCTAGAGCCAAATAAATGTTGTATGAGCATATTTAACAGCTTAGAATGATGAAAATTGGCAATAGAATAAATCTCTATATATAAATAAGAGGCTTTGTCCTGACTGACAGAATCAAAGCAGAGCAAAAACTACTAATGATAGAAACTTGAAGTTCGGAATTTAGATTTTAAACGCGATTTAGGTAACCACTAAGAAAGGAATTTCAAAAATGTAACCCCTAAGGGGTTTAAATGGCGAAATTGTCGTTTAACTCTAACGGACACCTGTTTTTGCACTTCGAGAAAAAATATCTAATTTGGACTCATTTTAAAGATCTTGATACGACGAGTTTAACTCGAAATCCCCCATGGGCTGTCGAAAACCATGTTTTAAAGCCGAAAAATGAAGCGTTCGCGACGAGTAAGCAGTTTTTTGTTTCGGCGGTTTTAGTGAACTCTCTCCATTGCGCGTCTCCCTCTCTTCTATCGAGCCGGCAGCTTCACCGTCCAATACAGGAAGCTCCGATTCTACTAAATCTCCTTAAAATCAGTTAACATAGTATATTATAGTATTTGATTTTAAAGGCTCGCGGGCAAAGCCGCGACGGGGAATGCTAGTGACTTATAAAATAGATAACCCCAGAGGATGAGCTAACCAAATATAATATAAAAAAATGGAAGAGACTCCTTCATTTAAGAAACCCTAGGCAATACTAGTTTATTTATTCAGAGATTTCTAAAATAACATATCTTAGTTAAGTATTTATGAAATACAGAGCATCTAATGGGCTGTCGGCCACTCTTTGAAATTTCATAAAATGTCGAACTGTTGACTTATTTGAATGAGTAACTTATTTTGTTGACTTTCAAAAATGCCAAGAGCCCATTTCAATTTACTCTCCTAAATATGAACATAAATCATCAAAACGCTGCCATAAAGGTCCCATCGATGACTCGTGAACTGTTGCCCCGTTGAACTATTTGTGAGCCCCGGCGTGTGCGCTGGCGAAGGACCCGCTACTCGAGAAGGACCCGAACGGGGACGAGAAGCTGTGACTGTAGGACTGGGCGAAGCTGCTGGAGGCGCCCCCGCCCCCGAACTTGCCCCCCCTAAATTTGTGGCCACCATATCCACCCCTGTGCCCGAAGCCTCCTCCGTAGGCGACTCCGAAACCTCCTCCGAACTTTTTGTGGAAGAACTTGCCCCGGTGTGGCTCCGCTTCTCTCTTGTCACGGGAGTCTTCTTCTGCCCCTGAAAAAAAAAAAAAATTAATTTAAAGTTTAATTTAATTTACCTTTATATTTAGGGGTAGGGTTGGCATTATGGGTGCCCATTTCAATTTCGGTAAATCTAAATAAAACATGTCCTGTCATGAGGTAAAAATATAATGTTACTAATAACATCCAAGACCTCCTACTTAACGTGATTAACATTAATTACATAAGATAAAAAACATAAAATTGTAACAGTGTTTAAAATAGCCCATTTCAAGTCGAAAATAGATATACACATTTTTTTCAGGGGTCGCGTTCAAGTTCGCCTCCTGCGGTGGTCCTAGGATTTTTTGATGGGAGTGTACAATCCTTGGCTATGCCCTCCCTCGGATATCAGAGTTGACCAATTGTTCACCCACTGATTGCAACAGATTGAACGCATATTATAATAACTACTTTCAAATGAACGCCTAACTTATTATAAACCTAATCATTAGGCCCGGTGTGGCTGTGCGGTAAAGCGCCGTACTCCCATGCCGGAGCTGCGGGTTCGAGTCCCGCCCTGGGTGGTGCTTTTCTTTCGTAGGAAAAGTATCACCCAGTGCCATGGGTGTTAGTATGGGCAGTATAGGGCTTCATTGGAAGCCTTAAAGTCCTAAAAAAAAAAAAAAAAACCTAATCATTATGAAAAAACATCCTTTATACTTCTTCTTTTAGCCACTTAATTCGACTTAACAACATATTCAACTTGGATGACAGATATAACTCATATGGCATTAATAAATCTAACTGTCATCAGTTAAATGATTTTTTTTACTCTCTGGTTTGAGAGTTCTATTGAATACATAGCCGCGATAAAATGTTCCTCTTTAAAAATTCTTATCCCTGTCTGTCAAAATATGCCCCCTCAAAATTTTGACTGTAGAACTTAAGTTTTAATTAACAAAAATTTTTTTTTAATGCGACGGTTATTCCGGCAAGCCAGTTAAGCGTGGTTCCAGATTTCATAAATTATTCGAGTGAATTTTATCGAGATTATAGATTTTATCAAATTCATTTTTCTGTGGTTCAAAGATCAGATTTAACTGCCCCCTCCCCTAAAATAGCCTTAAATAGTTTTAATATCTCGAAACTTATTACTACTATTGAAAAATTATTTGTGAGCCGAAGAAGGATGATTTTAGACGGATACATAATGCTGAAATGCGTGAACTGTACCCTGTAAACGCAAACTAAGTTATAGCAGCGCGTCAGTTAAAGTAGGCGTACAGCATTGCGAGTCTTACTTCCGAACAAATACCTATAAGATTGATAAACGCTTTGCAGATTGGAAAACGTCCGAGGGGTAGGCATAGGTGAAGATGGGAGGATTCAGTGATGGCTGATCTTGTTGAGTTGGGATTGGACGTGGGGAGGTGGATGGAGCTGTGTAGGGAGCGATTGCTGGTGTCGGCATCGGGCCTTGTTTAAAGTTCATTTATGCTGCAGAGTATTCCTTAATATTGCCTATCCAGGTATAATTAGGACAGGGATCTTTAACGAGTACCTGACATCGCACAGGCTCGGGACCTCTATTTTACGTCCGATATAGGCAAGGATTTTTACTCCGTTTAAAAAATCCTAGTGCCACCACAGGACGCTAACCCGCGACCTTTAGTATTGTAGGTTGCCATGCTAACCACTTCACCTCAGGTGACACCACAAAATAGACTTAACGAGAATAAAACTACATTTGATACAAAGGTCTTCAAACAATGATTTAATTCTTCATTAATCAATATATATTATAAAGCAAAGTGTACAATGTGCGTGCCGAAAAGGCTCAAAAACGACTCCACGTGGGATTAAGGAAGTTATGTCAGCGTGTTGCTGTATAACCCCTAATGGAGAAGAAGGTTTCTGTTTTTCTCTTAAGGGTGTAAAATTGTAGAGAAAAGTACTGGAATTTTAAGCCCCTCGCACCATTTAATTAGCATCTCTGAGATTGAGATACGAGTTTATGAATGAAAAACTTAGTTCGAGCTCCAGGCTACCAGGAAGCGCTAGGGTGCGTTTCACTCGATGTTTATTGTTCATTCATTCCGTTAAATTTGTAACGGTTATGTATTTGTTCAGCTGTTCTTTTTAAATTACTAAAAATCAAGCGAAAATAATTAGTTTCACCTTTTCTTTCAAAATAAAATAATGATTTTACATATCAATTAGAAAACCGACTGGATACCTTACAAAATTAATTTTCTCATAAGAAGGTTAATTGATTAACACATTATATTTAATCAATATATAATATATACCTACTTAAGTAAATTTAATGCAATATAAGTGAACATTTTTGAGTAGTACAGTGAGCAAATAAAAACAGACATAAAACAAAAAAAGGAAAGCTGAATTGACTGATTATAAATCGAAAATAAAATGTTTGAAGTGTTCTTATTGTATGTAATTATGAAAAATTGTTTAAAAAAAAAAAAAAATCATATTTCTTTTTATCCTGAACTATGTATGATGAGCATTCCAATTGACAAAATGACTAACTACAATTACAGCATTTTTTCAATAAGATGTTATCACCCCTCATAGTTTAGGATAAAAAGAAATATGATTAAAAATTTCTGCCCTCATGATATTTTGGTTTTCACTTTGTAATAGTAGGTGCAGTGCCCGGCCAAATTACGGGGGGGGGGGATACTTTAAGGGAGATTGAACTGGAAGAAAGGTCTTAAAAAAAAAGTTTCTATGAATCTTCGGTAGTTTCTAAACTTCTGGATCTAATAGGACCATCACAGTAGTCGGCGCTTAAGTTGTAATCGAAATATAGTTTTTTAACTAATTGATTTTTCAATCATGATCTAATAACTATTACTACTTATTATCTGCTGACTGCTTGGAATGGGCTTATAGAATTCAGAATCACAGAAACCATCAAAAACGATGCATGACTCGACAAAGTTGCAGCAAAATTAATTGTTCACCATTTTCAACCCCCTTTAAAGTATATAGGGTTCCTTATTTGGGCGGACTCTGCAGATCTCGAATCTTAATATTGATACCATGTTAGAAGTTTCAAGAAAGTGCTAATTTTGTTCTATATTTCCTTTGATTTTAAAGTTTTTCTGTTATTAAAACTACCACACAACTACCGGAGCGAAGCTGGGCACCCTAGCTAGTTAAATATAAATTATAATATAATATAATAAAATATATATTACCTAAAAGAAAGTGCTCACGTTGTATCTAAGAGATATAAAAAGCATCAATGTTCTATAAACCTGTTCCTCATGTAAATTACAATAATGATCAGTAATTATTACTTGATTCAAAGTTGCTGAGATGAAATAATAAGTTTTAATGAGAAAAAATTAACATAAAAATCTAGACACGCTTGATTTCTCAACTACAAATGGCTGTTAAACAAAATCTGAAAGTACTGACGAAAAAGAAAGGCTGCACAAAAATCTATTTAAATCATCACCTTGCAGTTAACAAAACGAATTGTCTTGATCTCTCAGATAATGCACGACTAGTAAAGTCCTAAGAAAAAATATATTTATATGTAATGTGTTCATGAAATAGTTAAAATACTGTCACGGGCATAAGTAATAAAAATGAAATGCACTAAATTGTTAGTGGAGTTACAACCATATTTCTTTATATAGGTAGGTATATAGAAAAAATATATTTGTTCTTAAGGGGAGTCAGGGTATCCCTGTGTCATGAACTCAGTACTACAATAAAAACAAAAAACTTAAAGAGTTTAAAGGATATAACTCTAGAACATGGTTTTAGAAAGACGGGGCCACTTGCCATACTTCAGACTTATCAATTGCTACGGTAAACGAATTATTCCAAAACGAAGTAATTTCTCGTAGAGGCGCCATTAGCTGGCCTCCCAGGAGTCCGATCTCAGTTCTCTTGACTTTCTGTGGGGATACCTGAAAAGTAGGGTATACGAAAAGAAACCGACGAATCTAACGCAATTGAAGCAAGCAAGATATCAGAACAGAAATGACGGCAATCTCAGGAACAATGTGTCAACGCGTTTTTAGAAATCTGCGTTTGAGATTAGAGGAGTACCAGCAGCATTATGGTGGACACCTAGACAATATTGTTTTTTCCAACATTGTGTACAAAAGTGTACAAAATAAATTTCCAGTTCATTGTGTTTAAATAAAACGTAAACATCCTACTTGATATTCTATATTTGAGGTTTTATTCAACTTTCAAACCCCGAATACTCTTTTTTTGACACCCATTTATATCACTGGTGTTTGGGTAAAAAGGTTTAAGTCATCGAATGTAAAGGTTAAACAACGATTTGCCTAGCTATTGAAAATCATTATAAATTCTTTTTGATTATATTTTTTTATTCCAGAATAATAAATGAAACTATATTCTTATAAAAGAGACTGTAATAAACTATAATTTTAAGAAGACGATACAAAATTTTATTTTTATTACTTAACCCTTTTCGGCCAAATAAGAATGATATAATCTAAAAATATTATATGAAAAAAAAAAAGAGACGGTTGAGCATATTGTAATTTGCATTTATTTCATTGTTGGAGAACTATCAGTTTTCACTATTACTTCTGGTTCCATTGTAACAGATTATCTTCCATCCTGTCTGCGTAAGTCTCTTACCACAACTAGCGCTTCCTATTTGCTGGTATTGAGCTGTTTAACACTTCCTAAAATTCTTTCCTTTTGTATAATATTATATCCAATGGAATTTTTTAAATAACTTTTGAGTTCCATTTTTATACTGACTTAAGATAAGAAATAAAAGTAAGATGTAAAGAAAATATCTAATGTAATTTGATTAGTTCAAGAAAGAGTCTAAGAGGGGTCAAAGATTTGTAGCAACTGTTGTTTCTCTTCTGAAGGTTAAGTTGTTATTTGGAGCCACAGCGGTGAATAAAATGTTTTCAATGTTACAACAATATGATTTACGTATTGATTAAGATCTGATTCTCATTTTCAATGTTAAATGGGCCCAGAAAGCATCGTTCAAATAATATTTCTAAGTGTAAAATTTTATTTATATAGAAAATATGAATACAAGATTCAAATTTATGGTTCCTCATTTAAATCTTCTATACGTTCTTTGATAGTGAACGGCCCAGTAAAAAATTTACGCCAAAACTTGCTTACTGCTTTGGTTACAGGTAGATATTTTTCAGTGTCCTGTATTTATCGAGTTTCTCCTGACAAAGATTATTTGAATGGTCTATAGAAGTCGACAGATCAGCTGGGCTTGTCAAGTATATCTTGAATTTGATGTTTCGGCAAGCAAGGAGTCCAAAAATATTTTTGAAGATTTTTTGGACATATCGAGTTTCTCAAACGACTGATTCAAACACTTTTTAACTGAGCATGAAAAACAGGTTGGTTGGTTTGTTTTAACGTCACTTTATGCCACTAAGGCTAATCGGACGATGCTAAAGTGTGAGTCCAAAATTTTGCCTATCCAGGTATAGTTAGGATAGGGATCTATAACGAGTATCCTGACATCGTACAGGCTCGGGACTCCATTTTACTTCCTATCCGAGGGACGGCATAGACAAGGATTTTTTACTCCCATTAAAAAATCCTCGGGACGCGAATTTGCGACATTTGGTATTGTAGGTTTCCATGTTAACCACTACACTACAGGTGAACCCATGAAAAACAGGTTAACTTGCAAAAAAAATAAAATTTAATTTATAACTTCGCTTTCAACAACCTATAAAGCGGATTATAAGGCAAATTAAAGAATTTATTATTATATTAACTTATGTATTGTGAATTTAGATAGGATTTATTTTTAATTTAAGCCTTAAAATTATATACTCTCCTTATGTTTGTTCGAGCACTGACCTGAATCAGTAGGGGCAGACAGGACGCCGGCGACAAGCACGAAGAGAAGGAAGACTCCGAGGTAGCTGGCCATGGCGAAGACAACTGATGAAGAGGAAGAAGAGGTTGCTCAAATAGATGGCGGTGGTGTAGTGGGGACCGGTTTCTCACCACAAGGACGTCCGTCCGAGTCCAAGGGTCCAAAGTGATTAACAAATACCTTCCGCATCTTCCACGTCCAAAGTTCATCGAGAAAAAAAAAAAAAAAAATGGTAATAAAAGCATATCAGGAAACATCGGGCTCTTCGATGATGGTGTCGAAACCCTGCAGGAAGAAAAAGTATAAAGGATATCCGCAAGATGGGATGGATGCAAGGGTACGTCGCGACTGGCCTTCAGAACAAGGCGGGTCCAAGACTGTAAAAGAAAAATACACAACAAAAAAAAAAACAGTACGATAAAAATAAAATTTTGCACAATAAGGCCACATTTCCTTAGCAAAGAATTCAACCATTAAAATCCTTAAAAGAATTGGGTCTATTTTACTTTACCCACACCAGTTATTTTTTTATATCTCTATACATATAAGAGGCTTTCTCCTGACTGACAGAATCAAAGCAGAGCAAAATCTACTAATGATAGAAACTTGAAGTTCGGAATTTAGATTTTAAACGTGATATAGGTAACCAATAAGAGAGGATTTTCAAAAATGTAACCCCTAAAGGGTTTAAATGGCGAAATTTTTGCTTAACTGTAACGGACACCTATTTTTGCACTTCGAGAAAAAATGTCTAATGTGGACTCATTTTAAAGATCTTGATACGAAGAGTTTAACTCGAAAGCCCCCACGCGAGATCGAAAAACATGTTTTAAAGCCGAAAAATGAAGCGTTAACGACGAGTAAGCAATTTTTTGTTTCGGCGATTTTAGTGAACTCTCATTATTGCGCGTCTCCCTCTCTTCTACCGAGCTGGCAGCTTCCCTCTCCAACATTCCACCTACCGGTAGCTCCGATTCTACTAAATCTCCTTAAAATCAGTTAACATATTACAATAAATGAATACTAAGATAATGATCACAGAATTGCTTTTAAAGCCTCGCGGGCATAGCCGCGACGGGTAATGCTAGTTACATATAAGTGATTTATCATACCGTTATTTAATAACATATGTTTACCATATTTTAAATGTATTTAATAAGCCTGAAATGTAAGCAAAATGATAATTTAATATACGATTCGTTGAATTATTCATTTAGGGGGCTAATGTGCTTTTAATGATTTTAAAATACAATCAAATATATCCTCGTTCTCCTCGTCCGCTATCTTCGTAATGTGTCCTTCTCTACATTTACGTGTTTTATGCAATATTCCCAACCTTTCTTCAGATTTAAGAACCTTACTCATTTTTATCAAATTCATTGTTGACAAAAACTTTGTGAACAATGAATAATTTTTTGTTTGTTTAACGTCACTTTATGCCACTACGGCTAATCGGACGATGTTACAGTGGGAGTCCTAAATTTTGCCCATACAGGTATAATTAGGATAGGGATCTTTAATGAGTACCTGACATCGTACAGGCTCGGGACCTCCATTTTACGTTCTATCCGAGGGACGGCATGGCCAAGGATTTTTTACTCCCATCAAAAAATCCTAGGGCCACTGCAGGACGCGAACCTGCGACCTGCCATGCTAACCAATACACCACAGATGACCCCCAAAAACAACTTTAACGAGTTAATAGAACCTACAATACTAAAGGTCGCAGGTTCGCGCCCAGCTGTGGCCCTAGGATTTTTTAATGGGAGTAAAAAATCCTTAGCCATGCCGTCAGGTACTCGTTAAAGATCCCTATCCTAATTATACTGGATAGGCAAAATTTAGGACTCCCACTGTAGCGTCATCCGATTAGCCTTAGTGGCATAAAGTGACGTTAAACAAACAAACGAGATAATAGGTAGGTAACCTCCCTAACGTATATATATATATATATCTTTAAATACACATGTGTTATTAAATAACGGTATGATAAATCACTTATAATATAAAAAAATAACTGGTGTGGGTAAACCTTCCCAACCTTGTGGTAAATAAAGTAATTAAAGAAAATATGGAATAAATCTTTCTTTAAAGAAAAAAACCTGTAAAATGATTAATTCCGTGTTTGCAGTTTAAAGTGTGGTAAGCCCAAAAAATAAATAAATAAATTTGTTTATACAGAAATTTTTAGAGTTTTAACACTTTTCAGAAGGGTCTTGATAAATAAATTTAATACATTAAGATCTCTGCTAACAGTGATAAGAGCTTAATAAACTGATTTTACAAAAGCCCAACGTTATCAATCACACTTTTCTCAAATCTATGTTTTATGACTTAAAACACTATACGCTGCAAACACAGAATTGATGTCGTGAAGTTCCAATGAATTGATGATTTCAACAAGCAGGTAAAAAGTTTGGAAAGGTTTTAACAAAAATCTGTGTTTTTACATGCAATATCCTTGTACACAATGTGTTTATATACATTTTTTGTACCACCATGTGGTTATATACCAGGTTCTTATTTTTAATACGATTACAAATAGCAGTTATATTGGTGTATGAAGTATTCAAGCCAGAAAATTGAATACATTTTACATTACTCGGTTTCTATGAATCATTTGAGCTATATCCTGTATCATAATAGATTTTTAAATGTAAATAAATGTAGAGTTTGGTTACTTATGTACTTGGGAGCGTCCATAATTAGTCTTGAAATTTTGGATTGAAAAATTTATAATTTTTGTAAGTGCCTCTTTTTAGCTGAGCCGGAAGTCTGTGAGGCGTATGTCTAAATAGGTTTAAGTAAGTGATAATAAGAAGAGCGCTTTACTCACGCTTTTTTTGTTAAATTGGAAGGGCATAATAGCAGATTAATTAACGACATGGCCATAGTTGACATGCATGCTAGGAGTCAGCTAAAAAGAAGCTGGATGAGAGACCTCCTCTCCTGAATTAGTGAATTGTCCGGAAAGAGATGTTGCTGGGCACTTTCGTCCCTCATGTTCTAAATGCCTTACATATTAATGCGTTACTGCTGCTATCGAATTTGCTGCGATCATATCGTGCGATCGTTGACAGGTGCGAATCAATGTCTGAAAAGCAAAAAAAAAAAAAAAAAAAAAAGAATGTAAATAAATAGGTACAAAAATTAAGAAAGTTGCAGTTTTCGCAAAATATATCTAACATTCTTAAATACTACCGTGCACATTATCATCGATTTACGTAATGTACGTCATAATACTTGTTTGTTAAAGGAAAATATTTCAAATATTTAATATTAAAAATCTTTAAATGAAAATCTTCAAAGTTTTAAATAGAACTGGAAAAAAGATTTTATAACGAGTACCCAGCATTATTATTAAGAATTCAATCATTACAGTTATTAATTGTTCGATACTTAACTAACTTGTAATTCGACTAAAATTTTTGGTGATAGTAAATTTTTGTACAAAGAACGGGATATATAATTATTTTAAAATTTTGAGAGGTTTCATTGACCAAAACTTTTCAGATTAATCTATATTTAGCTAAAAGTCAAAACTATTATTTTTGGAATCTAAGAACTCAAGGCATTCTTAGAAAATATGTTATTGGCTTTTTAAACTCTTAAAGGTATAACAATTTTATCAAAAAATATTCAAGAGCTATATAGAAAAAAAAAAAAATAAAATGATTAATTCATGTTGAACTTTACTCTCCTTCAAACTATTTCAAAAAAATTTTCTTAAATTAAAAGAGTAAAATTCAAATGTTTTAATAGAATACTTTAAAGTATTCTGAAGAAAATCTGTATGTAAGAATTGATATTTAGACTTGACCTTTTCAAAGAGATTCCACAAGGCTCTGTTTCAGATATAACATTGCTATGAATGGTATTTCAATCCAAATAAAACGTCCAGTTTATGTTTCGTTATTGTTCTGATGCTATATGATTATCTAAATATTATATTAATGGTATTTACATTTTTACTAATTATGATTATAGTAAGAATTTTAAATTTTTACTAATCCTTATATATATAAAAATCTCGTGTCCCGATGTTTGTCTCTCTATTTCTCAGAAACTACTCAACCGATTTTAATGAAATTTGGCTCAATGTATATAGTTTTGGCCAACTTACCGGACCGGATAGTTTTTAACTTGATTAGTGATCAAAATAATTCTTATATAGCGAATTATTGCAAATACAGTAGGTCGTGTTTCGATTTATTAACATCATATGTCATATGTCGATTCATAATGTTTTTGTTTATAAGCATGCTATTGTAATACAGGTTATCATTATTATAATTTTGTATTGCGTTATGTGAGTGCAGTTATTTGTTCCTATATTATTATTTTCCACAGACAAATAGTAATACAAATTTGTATTTATTGTTAATTTTCATTAAAGAATAAATAAATCAAGAAAAGGTTACAATAAATTCTCAAATGTGTAGGTACTTTTTCTTCCTTTTCCTTTTTTATTTGTATTTAAATTAAATTACTAGCTAAGCGCTGAAACGCTTTGCTGTGGCCCACCCTGATATCAACTTTTAGTAAAGTAAATACATTTTAATAATTTAAATTAGTCTATTTGAAATAATATTCTATAAATGTTGTAACAGCACCTACTGTCATAGGTGAAACCTAATAGAAACCTAACTTGGGGAGTCAGTGTTGCCAAAAATTAGTGAAAATTAGTAAGCTGGCTACACTGCGGGTAGCCAGTCGTAAAAACTCCCTCACAAAAAGAGTGTGTTTTGATTAGGTGTTGTGAGATACTTTGTGATTTGCTAAAGAACTGCATAATTAAGACTTTAATATTATATTTTCAGTTGATTTATTTAACAGAAGTTTCTTTATTTTCATTATTCGTTTTGTTATTATTATTTAAATACAGTGTTTTTTTATTTTACCAAACCTTTTTATCATTTTTATCCCGAGATCTAAAATGTAAAATTTAAAAAATGTCAGTGAAGATTTGTAATTCCTCCTTTATCAACAATAATTTAAAGTTGAGAAAATTTAATCCCAATCGAATAGAGGCTGATACTTCCTGTTCAGCAGAGTTGTAATTATCTTTAAATGTAAAATTTAAGAAATGTTAGCTTAGATTTTAATCCTTTCTTTAATTTAAAGTAGGCTATTATTGGGAATGATATTTCGTTGTTAATTTCACCAGAATACAATTATTTACTTATCTTTAAATGATTGTTGATTAAGAAAGGATTACAAATCGCGGCATTTTTTTAAATTTTACATTTAATGATTACTACACCTCTACTGAACAGGAATAATTGTTATTTGGGTAACCTCAAGTTCCAGATTTATCCGCCATAAATATGAGAGTACTACTGCAAAATAATCCATCGGCAGATATATTTTTTAAACAATTGCTCTATATTGGAAACGGTGAAATAGAGCTGCATCGAAATTCAAAAGTTATCAAATTACCAGAAAATTTCTGAACTGTTGTAGAGACGAAAAATGAACTGTCTACGAAATATAAAGTGTCTTTCCTGATATTTTGAACAATTATTTGGACTATAATTGGCTGGGTAGTCGTGCTATTTTGGCAGCAAAAAATGTTGATTTCGATGAAATAAACTTCCAAAATCAATTGACAATGTTCTAGATGTAAACGAAGCCGTAAATTTCCCATCTGAATTTTTTAATTCCCTGGATATACACCCAAACAATCTCCAGTTGAAGATTGGCTCACCGATCATTCTTCTTCATAACTTAAATCCACCTCAATTGTGCAACGGTACACGTTTGGTCTTAAAAGGATCACAGGAAATGTTATTGAAGGAAAAATGTTGCCTGGAAGGTTTACAGGAGATATCGCCCTGTTGCCACCTATTCCCCTGGAACCGACAGAATTTTCAATAAAATTTAAAAGGTTTCAATATCCTATTCGTTTGGCTTTTGCCATGACCATAAACAAATCCCAAGGGCAAACAATGTCCACTTGGACTTTGAAAATCCGTGTTTTCCCCTTGGGCAATGGCATAACTCACGTGGGAAATGGGTATCGCCTGCTCACGTGTGTGGAAACCATCAAATCTTTGGTTTGTGTTAAAAAAAAAAAACAGGTTATCCCAAAACATTTTGAACATATTAGTACTTGAATAAATAAAAATTCTTAATTGTATTATGTAAAAACCTCTTTAAGAAGAGATTTATTATCACTCAAATATAGTGCTAAATTAAAAGCTTCAACACACCACCCTCCTACCCAACACTTATTAGTCGAAGGGTTGGGAAATCGAGGTCTCAAAGAAATTGAGAAAAACGCCTATCAAAAGGACATATATGACGCGTTAACCAAGATTGGCATGACCCTGAGCAAAATTAAACCCGTTGTTAAACTAACAATACCAAGTTGAAGTAGTGTTAGGCCAATAATCAATAGATCAATGGCTGAGGTTATCAAAACTTACTTCAGTCATCCTTTTTAAAATTAGTGGAAAAATATAGCCATTTCGAGTTAGTTTATACCGATCCATAAAAAAAGGGCGATAGTGTTGGCAGCTCTGTGAGTCGTAAACACAATCAGCTCCCTTTTAATCAAACTACATTGA
The DNA here is from genome assembly GCA_911387785.2 of Aelia acuminata. NCBI lineage: Eukaryota > Metazoa > Arthropoda > Insecta > Hemiptera > Pentatomidae > Aelia > Aelia acuminata. Next base: position 16,694,014 of record OU426983.1, read on the forward strand.
AATATGAGATGTAAAAAATAAAAACTTTAACTTTCCTATATTCTTTACCAAATACTTTTAAATGGTGTAATGCTCTATTCTCAATCACGTTGGATTTTGATTAGCTGAAAGGTTTTCATCTTTATCAATGAATATTGGTATTACTGTATTTGTTTAAAAATATTAGGATATAACTACTGAGCCACAGCAACGCGTGGCCGGGTCTGCTAGTTAGAATTATAAAAATAATCTTTTTTTTGAGATCACATTTTTAGTATTTATTACATAGTACCGAATTTCAGATTTTAAGCCAAAGAACGAATGTAAACTGTATGTTTTATTTGGATTGAAATATCATTATATCCTTATAAAATATATCCTTCCAGGAGAACGTTTTACCCTCAATTCGGCTTATACGGGTACGACAAATAATACTAAGTAAAAAAATCCTCTTGCCATGAAAATGTATTATTGGAAGCGACCACAGGATATCTTTTCTCTGCAAGAAGTGCCAAATATGGACATACTACAAAAGGTGAAGCAAATGGAAAACATCCTCCATACTATCGAAACAATGAGGAAGAAATGCTTTGGCACGAGGATGGATGAAATGATGAAGACTGTTAAAACATAGAGACTGCAGAGAACGCTTGTACGAGGACGTCAAGGAAGGTTTGGTAACCAGGGGAATGTGTTACAGAGAAAGGGAGGATAGAAAAGTGTGACACAAACTGCACAAAAGTGTGCAATGCAATTAAAGGGAATGGAATTTAAGGAAATTAGATGTATTAGTATAGAAATTAAGTGAAGCAATACTGAGTATGGGTTAGTGTACAAAGAAACGTCGATAAAGAAAGAGAGAATAAAGTATTAATAAAGGAAGTATCTTTTTTTTAATCATTCAAAAAAATCATAAGGAAAACTGCTTTTTAAAAAACTTCCAGAAGAAACTAACGTTTTTATTATTATTATTATTTATTATTTACGCCACATGTTTTTAAATTTGCTATCTGCAAATTTCTGCAAGGAGAAAATCTGTGCTCTACAGGTATGTGTGATCCTTTGTGTTATCCTTGGCGTTATTTATTGTAATATGTCACCGCCTCAACAACCCACACAGTTGGATTATTTGGATTTGTGGTGGATTTAAGTGTTTCTACTAGTGGGTTCAAGTTGAAAGTTAATCTTCGATGAAAGTTTTTGTAGTATAGTGTGGCTGTATCGATTACTGTTTGGATGTTAAGGCCCTTGTGTAGTAGGTCATTAGTCACATAGTAAGGTGCATCTACTATCCTCCTCAATACTTTCGATTGAAAGGATTGGATCTTTTGAATATGAGAGGGCTTTGCAGTGCCCCATAACTCTATCCCGTATGTACAAATGGGTCTAATGAGCATGTTGTATATTGTAAGTCTGTTGTTTAGGGATAATTTAGAGCGTCTGTCAAGTAATCTTGCTAACAGTCCATATCGCTTGTTTAGTTGCTTTCTTATTAGTGTGAAGTGGGTTTTTCATGTCAGTCTTTTGTCCAGGTGAAGTCCCAAGTAAATTTTAGAAAAAAAAATTACATCAGTTGGAGATGAAGTATTTGCGTTAGCATACATTAACATAACTCCTGCTGTCAGATGAATGATAAATAGTATTAAGTTAGTTGCCTAGTGATGATTGATAGTTTAAAGTTGACATCGAGATAAATAGAATCGATATAGGCAGTGTTGATGAAATCAATAACAATAAAGGTTGATTGGAACGATCGTTCTGAAACCAGGTCAACTGTAGTGTCTGGTATAGTCGATTACACTTACATGTGTTTATTTTAATTATTAGTCATTTATTTTATAACATATTAGTCAATTTGTTTTATAGCACTTTTTTACTTTCACTTACCTATATATGAAATACCCAAAACGGAAATACACGTTTTGGGGTCCCTTAAGTCGAGTCCCGCGAAATGGTCTGTGTGTGTGTGTGTGTGTATGTGTGTGTGTATATGTGCGTATATTATTCAACCATTATGAACGCTTTGATTGTTCAACAAACAAATTATTTCAAGCAGCTGTGAATTATATATTCACAGTATATGTGAAATATATTCAAAATGTTCACAAAACTTCAAAAGAAAACGGATTGATATAACGCAACAAATGTATTCTTACTTTTTTCTTTACGAAGCCAGCCTTCTTAACAAATTTAGCGATGAAAAAAACTTATTTAAAAATAATCTTTTTTTAAAATGTATATAACGAAGTAAGGTTTTTCATTTAAAAAATAAAAATAAACAAATATACAGTTATTTAAAAAACAAAACGAAATCTAAAAAGGCCAGTGGAATGCGGAACGAAGGACCATTGTGTTTTTAATTAGTCAAGACATCTGATTGGTCAAGAACTCTGAAACGCAATGATTGCGAGCTAATGGTTTAACAAGGTGTGGCTCTTGTTTCCTTTATTCTTATCTGCAAATCATGCACTATAAAATGTCAAAATATAATTTTAATATATAGATATGATGTATACTACTGACCATGGAAGATATATGGTTTATATGTGGAAAATACAGATATAAACTTATTTCCCTACACCATCAGCACTGCAATAGAAAACTTCTGAAAAAATCTGATTAATTTGTTCAACCTCACTAAGAAACCATAAAACCTAAGTTTCAAAACTGAAGTGCTCACCTTCATGCCATTTTCAGTCCTAGAAATGTTAACTAGACACTTATCTTTAAACCTGCTTTATCTGAATGACTTGGAAGTTTTAGCAAGCCTTGTTTTATTATGTTAAGTGATTTACCAAGGCCTAGTTCCTGCACGCTAATGATTTTAAGTTTGCTCCTATTAATTGTAACAAAAAAAAAACAACAAAAAATATACTCTTTTGAAAATTCAATTTGACACCCGTATTATTATCTTGAATATAAAGCCAGATACTCAACATATTAACACGTTAGGTGCGGCATCGGTCCCCGGGGTTCGATGTTTTACAAAACCTTAACAGCCGCTTTGCACTTGTCCGAAATTCCGAACACTTCAAACACTCAACTTAGCCGATTTTTAATGAGATTATTGCATTTTGGTGCAGAAACTGTTGCTAACAGCTGAAATTATGTTGTTTTTTCTAGAATCCTTTTCAGAGGTCCGCGTCCGATAATATTGCAAAGACTTTCTATAATTTTATGTGTTAAATTTTATACTATGTAATTCAATTTAATTTCTTTGATATTCTTTAATTATTGCATAAATATGAGAAAGAAAACAATATATTTTTTTTAATACTTCTTACTAAGTCTGCAATTATAAATAAAACTTGCTGATGTTTGCTTTATTTATTTTATATATATTCATTTCATCAAGAAGAATTTTTCTTATCATAGAGTGAATGGTTGTAAAGCAGTAAAAGGCTCCAAAAAATCGTTTTAACGTTGCAAAAATTATCAATAAGGGTGGTAATTCAAAATTCTAGCAGTTAGATGCTGTTTCCGAGAAAGTATGGCGTAAATCCTGTATCGGACCCCGGGGGCATGTCCTGCGCCTATTAGGTCTAGTTCCAATCCTTACTAAGAGATAATGCCCTTGAGACGCTCATTTAATTCACTTTTCAGTCAAAAAATAACACTTTCGTCAGAGCATTCCCATCGGATCCCGACGCCCGATATCGTCTGTGGCTCATCCCAGCAGTCGGACCCCTGGGACCGATACTATTCAATTCAGGATACCCCTAAAATACGCCGCACCTAACTTGTTAATTTATAATATTTGGCTGTAGGCTTCATTTCTAGAGACTCCAGAAATGAAAATATTTGAATTAGTAAATATCACTTTGTTGAAAATATAAGAGGGCTGATATAGTTTCTTCGGGAATTTTCAGGCATGGGAAATTGAATGTGCATGCAGCACATCACAGTAGAGTGGGCGAAAACACTTGAAGGGTCCAGGGGAAAAAGGGTACTTGTCCATTTTTTCTCGAAAATGAGATAACATCAAGATCTTGTTGCTACTTGTCAGTTTTAAAACCTTTATACCTCCAGGGGAAAAACAATTCCTGTCCAAAGTTATGAGCCTTAAAAGTTTCGGAGTTCTGGGGAAAAAGGATCTTTGTCCAAGCGGCTGTGGGGAAGAAGGGTTTAAGTCCAGAAGTAAAGGTAAACAATATGCGTGCACATCTTTGCAGGAAAAAACTAGTAGCTGGTTATTTTCTGTTCACTCAACAGGTTGTTTACCAAACAGTAGTTTCTACTTCTTTATTAAGAATTTTTTCGGCACAATGAACAGTGATCCAGGTAGTGGAACGTGCGAAAGTGTTAGTGATTGTGCAGTGAAAAGACCAAGTAAAAAGAGAGTGAAAACCGGCAGAATTCGGGATGTAATGAAGAAGATGAGAGCTACGACACACGAGTTAGGTGAAGACTGCAAGTGCCGGCGCCTCCGTTGCTTTGAAACTGTGAATGTAAGTGAAAGAACTCGCATATTAAAACAATTCAATGAAAGTGGTCGCTGGGACGCCCCAAGCGAGGGATACTTGGAGTGTGATCGAAATATGAGTCTTGTTAACACTAAAGCCCGCACAGAGACCCCAGAGGATTGGAGAGAAGTTTTGCGATCTAGCAGAGTCAAACCGGCTCCATTTATCGTCGTCGACTGTGAAAAAGAAATGGACTTCTACAACTGGACAGAACACTTAAGTGGATTTTATGTTCATCGATGCCCCCTCCGAACACGCCCCATCAGAATACTGAAAATGATTCAGGACAACCCACTCTTCATTTACCATAAAAATTCTTACGATGGACCATACCACAGTACAAAAGTGACCCCAAACCCTCCAAAGAAGAAAAAGGCAAGTACACCAAAGAAGGTTCCGCTAAAGAAGCTTTATGAAGGGAAGCTGCCCATCAACGCAGCAAAATATAAGGATCTGCAGCGTTAAAAACAGTATTTGGAGTCCCCACAAGCAAGAGAATTTTATGATAAGTTAAAACCAACTGATATACAAGACGGAAGTGATGAGGAATATATTGATGATGTTCCCTTAGAAGAAGAAGAATAATGAATAACGGGGAAGAAAGATTTATGTCCAATAACTTTTTGCATTACATTTTTTTATCAATAATAAATTGAAATAATCATTAAATATTAATTATTGTTTAAATCTAAAATATACAAACCAAATTTTGATATCAATGCACATTTTTTTACCCTAAATCCTTCATTTATGAATTTATAAGTTAGTGAACATTGTTTTTTAAAACCTGAAAATTATGGAAAAATGGACCAGTACCCTTTTTCCCCTGGACCCTTCACTTATTTACCTTGACAAAAGGTCAAATGGCAATATGCTCAAAAATCAGAATCTGGTTTTGATAATACCGGTTTATATAGTTGCAAGATGAGTCAAGTTAGTCTCCGTCCAGAATATCCTTGTGTAAAATAAACAATGTCATTTTTAGTCCTTATTAGTATATATCCTGCATATTTGTCCAGGCTGTGCGTTTTCAAGAACCCTTGACTTTGGTAGAGTAATGTAAGTTTTTTTTTTTTTATTTGTTTTTACAAACTATCCTAAAGAAAAATAAAGTTCCAAAATAGCTTTATCCGTTTTAATACACTGTAGTTATTTTTTCCAAATTTTTCATTTATTCCTGTGGTGTTTTCTGAAAATCTATGAGTAAATTCGGTAAAGCTACCCGAAAATCCCTTGGTACACTTCATTAAGTCATTGTTGGCATGAGGTAACAAAGAGAAATATTTCAGAAGTACAAATAAAAAAAATTGCTAATTTAGGTTACAAGAGGTCAGTAAGTTGGTGTTGGGAGTTCTAATGATCTTGACTATATACGTAAGTCAGCACTCATTTATTTTACTGGGGAACTTTTTTTTTTGTAACACCAACTAAACTTTTTCACGTACGTTCAAACGTTCAATGTCTATAATTAAGCTATGTGATAATAGCTAACCTAATGTGAAGGTTACCTTCTATTGATAATAGTGATGGTAAAACTAGAACACTAAAACAGGAAAAAGTTTAGGCTTACCTTAAGGTCCAAACCACTAAAAGGTGTACTTAAAGTCTCTTCCTTAAGGGAAACTACTTCCAGGTTCACCTAACCTCGCACTTAATTTAGTAATGTATTTAAAAGAAAATCTTTAAATAAAACTACAAGAAAACATAACAAGGTAACAAGAACAACACTAGAACACAATACGAACACAAAATATATATATATACAAACTCCAGTTCCAACCGCTAATCACTATGAATAGGAAAACCGAAATCAACAATCTCACTATCAAGGCTAACCTCCGTAAAGCTGGTAGTTATGGAAAATCTTATAAAGATTTTTGGACTAATTACCTATGCGAGAGGTAACTAGTCCCGAAAAAAAAGTTATGAATATTGCTGTCATATGTTCATAATTTGGAATATGATTATTGCGATAAATATTTAATGTATCGGGCTGGATGAACTATTAATATTGTTAAGAATGAAGTCAGGATGGCCGAGCGGTCTAAGGCGCTGCGTTCAGGTCGCAGTCCACTCTGTGGGCGTGGGTTCGAATCCCACTTCTGACATATAATTTTTTATCAAAACAAATTTCTTTTTTTTTTAATTTCATAATAATTAAAAGGGATGCAAAGGAAAATATTAGTGTCTATGTTTAGTCAAAAATCCAGGAGAGTATCACATAAATTACATCAATTCTTTACATTCAGAATTATTTATCTATTATTCTTAACCTTGAGCGTAAAGAAGTAAAGAATAATTTTTAACAATTATTTTATTTATTTAATTTCATAAATTTCAATTTTTAAGAAAAGATAATGGAAATATTAAATAAAAATATAAAACTTTAAAATACTTAAATTTGAATAAATGAATATGATTATTTCAACATATTCCATCAGTTTTTTTTCTTTTGTAATTCTTAGTATGCTGAAAAACTATTTTAAAAAATTATTTTTGTACCCCTCATCTTGATTGATTAAAAAATTCTAAATAACAAGAAATGTTCTTACTAACATAGAATCTAATAAAACAAGTAAAACATGCGCTAAGTATAATGTGCACTGAATAATCAATCAGTCACCGCTTATCATAAATCATTCATGTTTGGGCAAAAGAGATGTCATAAAAAATTTTTTTTGTCTGGTCTTCTTAAAATTCATAATTGACTATAATTTATTCGTTATTCATAATTTATTACAGTCTATGTTGAAAGATTATGGTTTCATTTATTATTCTGGAATAAAGAAATACAATCAGAAAGAATTTATAATGATTTTCAATAGCTTCGTAAATCGTTGTTTAAGCTTCACTTTCGATGACTTAACCCCTCTTGACCAAACACCAGAGAAATATTTAACTTTAGTTTATTTATTTAATTCCATTTTTTTCCATTTTCCATGCTAGAGAATTTGTAAGTCTAAGACTAGGATTCTGTGTTATTTATGATCTATTACAGCAGATTTATTTTTAAACCGTGCATTTAAAAATGTACATAAGATAGAGCTCAATGCCAAAATTATTTTATAAGAAAAGTATTTCTGTTTAACATACAAAAAACATCAGATACATCGGCTACTTAAACAGACGAAAGAAGAGAAAGTCAAGTTCACGGTCAATGTCCTAACTGCTCCCGCTATTGCCCAAGTTGAACACTTCATCGATTACAAAAGACTGGGAATCCCCCAGAGGTCGACTAAAGATATCTCAACTCAGAGAACCCGTTCGAGAAATATTTTAACATTAAACGACTATTTTAAACTGAGAGTTTAAAAAGTGAGTACCTGAAATCAGTGATAAAAATAGCATACTGTCATCTCAGGATCAATACGAGTTGGTGCATGGACTGAACATAACTTGTTGGACAATCCATCTTTTGTAAGGAGACCGGAATTTTTTTCAATAATTCATATAATAAGTAAAATTGGAATATTTATCCCCTTAACTAATACTAACTCACCATTTACTTAAAATAAATATGAACAATCTTTTTATTTCAAACATAGAAAACAAATTATGGGGTCACCACGTGACTAGGTTTGGACAAACCTGCTGCATTTCATAAATAGATTCAGGGCTTTTTTTCATAGTCAGACCTACATTTACATTCAGAACTTGACTTTCTCTCCTTTCGTTTGCTTAAGTATCCTATCTATACGATGATTTTTTTTTTTAATGTTAAACGGAAAGTATTTATTAATTACTTTACTTAATAAATAATTTTTGGCATTGAAAGCGTGAAAATGGAAACTGTTATAAGTGCCTTAAGAAATTTTTACAGAAATGGTCTGACTTATAACAAGTAGGGTGTACTAAGTTCGACGCTTACACCCATGCCATCTTTCATACGTTCAATGAACTCTTTTCTAACAACAAAACATTACTTATATCCATTTCTGAAGAATGGTTTTGGTACATAACCATTTGGCAAAAAAGACAGTTTTATATTTTTGGCACTTAGATCCTTTTGCATTTCCACGCTTCAATTTTTAAAGATACGTTTAAGAATAAATCTGCTTTGACATATCATGTGTTCATTTCTAAATACCAGTTGACACAGTTAAGTTTTTGGAACTAAGTTTAGAACGAAATATTGCTTCGCTACTTGACCGACAGAGGCGATTACAATATACCAATGTCGACCAAATAGACCTGTTTAAGCGCTAAAGTTTTTTGATCAATCTTGGGAAATATAGAAAAGGAATACGAATTTATTTAATTTGTAGTTTTTGTTCTTACAACAGGGAAGTCAGCCGTGGCCATGTCGTTGATAAGCCTATTGTTATGTCCGTGCAATTTAACCTAAAAGCGGGAATAAAGATATCGTATATGTTGGAAAATAATTTGTTGTTCTAAGTCTGTGAGTAGAATTTTATTACTTACCTACAATGTAGCGTCCTTTATTCCTCTTACATTTTTTTATTGAAAAGTATTTACTTTTATTAAGATTAATTTAGAATTATTCTAGAGTATTAATAATGGACGTTCCTGTATGAACGTTATTTAGGAATTAGACTTAACTGAAGCATTTTAATGGAGCAAATTTAAAGCAATGCAAATTATTAGCAACAGTCACTAAGCCACAGCTCACCTTAACGACGTGATCCGTGTTGAGCAATCTTAGCTTGAAGGTAAACTAAATAGTCAAATTAAATGGAATGAGAAAACAGCTGTTGGTGATTAATGGTGATAGACTTGTTTTTGTTTTGCTCTGTTTTTTAAAAGTTTTTTAACATGTTTTAATGGTGTAAATTGTGTGTTAATACTAAGTTGAACTAGTATGAAAGTAAGGGGAGAGAAAATTTAAGTGCAGCGGGTTCACCCGCTGAACAATGGCGGACTCGTTAGAATCTAATGATCTAGCTATTGAAATGGACAATTCTAATGAAAATCAGTCCGAATCTACTCCCTGGGAGCTTGTATCAGGTAGAAAGCGACAAATAGTGTCCGATAGAGCCCACGCAAGCAAATGAAGGTTAGTAAATCTGTTACTACTAGCAATAGATTAGCTCCCTTATCAAGCTCAAATAGTGACCCACAGCCATCAAATAACCAATTTATTTACTGTTAAGCCACCGCCCATAAATTTGAATGACGTTCAAGACTATTCAGCTCTTGTAAACTACCTTCACAAAGAAGGGGGCCCTAACAGCTTCAGGCTAAAGACGTCTATAAGAGGGGTAAGCGTCTATCCCGAGAAAGCCGAAGTATATCGTAGGCTAGTGGCAAGTCTTAGAAGAGGGGGTGCCGACTTCCACACCTACCAACTCAAAGAAGATAAATGCCCTCGGGTTGCTATAAAAAATTTATACTGAAACTATAAAACAAGAGTTCGCTAACCATGGTTACGAGGCAACAAATGTTGTAAATGTCATTTCTAGGTATAAAACACCGTTGCCTATGTTTTTCGTTGATGTTTCTAAGGCATCCTTCAACGAAAAAATTTTTGTCATAGAGTTTTTATATTACACTCACGTGAAGATCGAAGAACCCCGGAAGAAACGGATGATCCCTCAATGCCTACGTTGTCAGCAGTATGGCCACACCAAAACATATTGCAATCATCCGCACAAGTGCGTAAGGTGTAAGTATGGGGCATGAAAGCACCTCCTGCACCAAAACAAGAGACACCGCTGCAATTTGTGCCAACTGTCGAGGTCCACACCCAGCCAATTACAGAGGGTGCGAAATTCTGAAAGAGCTCCGGAAAATCCGCTGGGCTCATGATATTCTTCAGAGATCACCAAAAGTGCAGGCCCCACCACCACCACCAACCATCAGTGAGTTTTCGCACCTCCCTCAGCCGCAACAGCATCATCCGCCTCAACAAATACCGGGACTGGAGCAACATAGACATCAACCTGCATCAGGACAACGTCAAAGATGTACAGGTAAGAGTAGGAATATTACCCCGTCGGCCCCTCCGGCCCCTCCGGCTGAAAATTCCTCTGACCAAATTATAAATTTAATTAACGGGTTGAATAACCACATCATTCCCCTCTTTGGCCTTCTAAAACAATTATCTCAGGTAACACTTGCCCTTAGCCAACAATATGCCCCTTAATCAGATGACTGTAGGCTTCATGTCAGTCATACTAAGGAACGCAAACGGCCTGACTCAGCACAGGACCGAACTAGACATATACTTACACGAAAAACGCATTGACATTGCACTAATAACAGAAACACATCTAACACCACAATAAAAAATTTACATACAGGGCTACAAAATCTACAGAACTGACCATCCAGACGGAACAGCACACGGAGGCACTGCTATACTCGTCAAAATAACACTGAAACATAATCCTTTGCCAATTCCAATATTACCAGACATACAAGCTACAGCTACCACACTTTCCACACAACACCACTGCATTACTTTTGCAGCGGTACTGTCCTCCCAGGTATGTGCTGACACCCACGATGTTTAGTAATTTCTTTAAATGTCTTGGTAGATGTTTTATTGCAGGAGGAGATTATAACTCCAAAGACCAGTCTTAGGGGTCAGGACTTTCAACCCCCCGAGGAAGGGGTCTAAAGTCAGTTCTCCACGAGCTTTCATTAGACACGATATCACCCCATACATCAACTTACTGGCCAACTTCTAGACGGAAAACACCAGACTTACTCGATTTTTTTCATTACTAAAGGACTTCGAACCACCCCACACAGTGTAAGTACGAGCTCAGATCTGTGCTCTGATCATTCCCTTGTGCATTTGGTATTACTTGACGAGCCCTGCGTAGCATCGAAGAACCCATCTTTAATAACCGGCAGAATAGATTGGGATGCGTACAGGAATTTCCTAAACACTGCACTAACAGTTCCTCTCTCCATAAAGAATGAAAAAGAACTTGAGGAGGCTGTAGAATGTTTTACGCAGAACTTACAAAAAGCAGCATGGACTTCTTCTGTACCCAAACTTAAAAAGTCTGAAAATCTACCGATTTATCCCCAGGTTAAACCTTGAACCAAAGGCTAAAACTTCTATATTCACTCCTCTCAAAACAGTCGAAACTAAAACTTAGACAGAAATTGAACACCTACACCTAGTTACTGAAACCAATCTGGACCTACGCATCACAGATATATCTTACTGCTGCTACTCGTATATATACGGCATCGCCAAGAAGACTCACAACAACAAACTTCAAATTTTTCAGGCAAAAAGTTTTAGGACAATTACAAAAGCACCCTGGTATGTCGGCAACATAACATTACACAATGACCTTCACATGACGACTGTCAACGAACACATAAGAACGCACTAAAAAAGATTCCACGAAAAATTACAAGGACACCCCAACTCACTCATTAATAACATGGCCACAAAATTCATGCCAGGTAACACCCATAGAAGGCTGAAGAGGAGCTGGATGAGGGACCTCCTCGTCTAGTTGTCAATCCTAGCACCAATCAAGCCAGTAGGAGATGCCTCCGGTTAATGCTCCCCCTCATGCCTCTCATGCCAATGTATCATTTCAATCATCAAATTCACTGATTGTTAATGTTATTATTGACAGGTGTGAACAAAAGTTATCAGTTAAAAAAAAAAAAAAAATGGAATGAATTTTTAAACTTAATAAGGTATAGTAAAGAAACATAATGAAGTATAATGATAATTACAGCATAAGATTTTTTTTATTTTATTTAAATAGGATTAAGTAACAATTCAAATGCATTTTGAATTTTTTTATTAAAATACAAAATCATTATCAAAAGTTTTCTTACTTTAAAAAAATTTGAATCTATAAAAAGGTCCTCGTAAAGCAGGTACAAGCCCAAGATCGCACTTTGATTAATCACATGACTATTTATTACAATTAATTTTTCTCCTAAACAATATATAGTTACATTATTTCAATTTTATATCTAATAACAGCAAGAATGTAGCTTTATTTATATTTTTTTCTAAATTTACACAAATGAAAAAAGGGAAATTTAATCGAAATATGGTTAAGAACTAATGTAATTGATTGAGAGAGCTAGTCGGTAGGCCTGGGAGCATCTGGCGCGGTTCTCCGCCTTGAGGGTGGCTCGCCACTGTAGACTATGGCGTGGCTGGATGCGACTCCACTCCTGCCGTGGTTCACACTGTTGGCAACTGCGGCGACTCCTCGCTCATCGGCCCCCTTCCACTCGCCCCTCGCCCTGGCCTCTTCGTCACCAGGATACATCCCCAGAACGATCGGGAACCAGGCGTTGAAGGAAGCGTTCGCTTTGCTTCCTAGAGCAGATAGGGTATGATTAGTTATTGGAACATGATAAAAGGCATACTTTACAAAAAAAACTTAAAATTTTGATGTGGAATATCTGTTGGTCCACTTAGTCTCGAAATCTCACATAAATAATATTATGGATAGGAAATAAAAGGGGGTTAATTATTAAAATTTTACCAGTTCATCAGTTATTGACTAAATTTGAAACACTTGTTGCTCGTAGGTTTTATATTAGACCTATTAGCAACATGAACCTATTATTAACATGAAGGTTGAGTTTTGAAAATTTTTATCCTGGATAAGTTTTGTACAATAGGTCACGGGTTTACCAGTATAATATGAAAAATATATTGATTTTGTTATTTAATCATTGAACTTTCACAGGTTGTAAGGAAGAGTTTTTCAAGATTTTTTTTTTTTTTTTTTCTTAATGAAAGAACCTCTTCCATATTTATTTTTTTATAATTTATTGTTTTCCAATGACAATGAACTGAATCTATAGCCACCAAAATGTTTCTTACATTTATTTCATGATGCGTGGTTATACTTCTTAAATTTATTTCATGATGCGTGGTTATATTTCTTAAATTTATTTCATGATGCGTGGTTATAACTTAAAAAAAATAGACAAAGGTGATGGTTGTAGGCAATTCTAGAATGTGACTTCAGATATAATCCCTTAAAGATGGGTCAACAACCCGAAACGTCGGAGAACAATCAATTATAATAAAACAACTTATGGAAAAGATTCTTTCCTTTTTAAAAAAAAATTATTTTTTAACAAAATATATTGCTCATTTTCTTTTAATTTTATTTACTCAATACTATTTTTTATTAAATTTCATTAATTTAAAATTCTACCATTAACTTAACCCGGAGTAATAACTCTTTTTTCGGATTCGATGAGACTATAAATGTAAAATAAGATTATAAATGAGGAAAAGTGGTGAATGCAAAATGTCACAGTGTGTTGAGTGAATGTGCGCATCGCACCAGATTTTTTCATTTTAAATAGTTAATTTATAATTTTTAAACAAGTTTATTAAAAGAGAAAAGATTCGACAACAGCCGCGAATTAAACCCAGGTACTCTGCATCTTCGCTGCAGCGCTCTTACCACTGAGCTGACCGAGGGGAAAATCCCAGCTGTGGTCGAACCTTTCGCTTCTAATTTCAACATAAAATGTTACAATAGCTGTTCCGGTATGTTAATTAGATCCTTTTTTCTGGACAATTTTTCAGCTTCCCCACCCCCCCAGTTACCACGCAATGTGGTGAGACCTGGTGGGTGGGATTGCAGAAGATAAAGGGTCGAACACAGCTGCGAATGTCCCCATGTATAGCTTATATGGATAGCTTATGGATGGCTTATTAGTGGTCAGAGCGTTGCAGAGGATTTGGGTTCATTTCCTGGCCGAGGTCGAATCTTTTCACTTCTAATAAAATTGTTTACAAATTATAAATTCAATGCTTTACCTTTGACCTCTATTTGAATTTTTCTCTCTTCTCGGAAATCCGAACCTGGGAGATATAAACTAACAGAAGACTTAGGAGCATCGGTATCGGGCGACGCTTCATATTGATCCGTTTCAAGAGTACTTCCTTCAGTATGGTCTAGAGCCTCTATCAAGACATTGTCTCTCATTACCCTCAATATAGAAAAGAGGAAAGACTCCCTTTAAAGTTAGTTGGTTAATGGTATAGTTACCTCCACTTCTCGTTTCCTCCTCTTCTTCCTCTTCGTCATGTTCGTGTCCTCTCTTCCTGGGCTGCTGCGAGTGGGTCGGCGGTGGAAGACGTCCCTCCGGCTCCATCGGCCTTCCCATTCCTTCGTCGTCCATCCTCCAGATCGGAGGCGGCTGCATTCCCCAAGGGTCATCTCCCGAGGTGAACATCGTCATCCCGCTCCCGGGCATCCACCCGGACCATGAAGACATCGCCCTTCGTCTATCATCTGGAATTTAAATATCATTTATTAATTAAGCTTGTTTAGTCTAACTGGGAATCCTAAAAACTGTGGGCTATGACATACAAATGAAAGCAAGAGGAGAAAAGCTCAACGTTAAATAAAACTCAACCGGTTGGTAACCGTTTTTACTTTGGACTAGGAAGACATATAAGAAGCAAGTACTTATCAAGAAAAACCAAACTATGTCTTTATCTATGTCCGCTACTTATGACTCCAACCTATAGTTAATACAACCCTTAATGCTCCTTATTTTGCCTCAAACGAAATTAACAATAAAGATATTGATGATCCATAATTCGCCGATGTGGCCAAGTCCAGATAAAAATCCATTCACAATAAACTTCCTGCTCATTCTAACCCACTTGTTTACATCCTTGCCTCCTCTACTCTTGACAACCCACGAAGGCGTCTGAAAAGAAGATGGCTTCGAGACTTTCTAATTTAGAATTATTATTAACAGCTACCGATGGGTAATCTTTATACAAGTCTATTCATGTAATTACTTTCACTTACCTATATATGAAATATATAGTAAGTGGAAGTATTGCGATCGTGAAAAATTTTGACTTCCGGTTTTCAACAGAATTATCAAAATTTCTCAAAGGGAGGGGGTACTTTACTTAATAACATTTTACGTTTTTTTCGATTTTCTCAAAAATGGCTCTAAATATTTTGATTAAACTGAGTATTTGACGTACTTATATGCCCGAGATATGACTGTAAAAATTTCATCAAAATTGAACAATCGGAGGGGGGACTTTACTTAATAAATTTTGTATCATTTTCACTTGTTTTTTTTATTTGCTCAAAAACGGCTTTCACGATTTTGATCAAACTGAGTATTTGACGTACTTATATGCCCGAGATATGACTGTAAAAATTTCATCAAAATTTATCAACCGGAGGGGGGACTTTACTTAATTAATTTTGTATCATTTTCACGTGTTTTTTTATTTACTCAAAAACGGTTTTAACGATTTTAATCAAACTGGGTATTTGATGTATGTATATACCAAAGATGTGATTACAAACATTTCATCAAAATTGATCAAACGGAGGGGGCACTTTATTTCATAATTTTTTTTTCAGTCTTTACCTTTTTTTCGATGATCTCAAAAACGGATTTAACGACTTTTATCAAATTCTTCATGTTTAATGAAAATTAGGTGTTCTTCATTATCAGGTAAGCTTTATCATTATTGAAATGTTCTGAGGGGGCTTAAATGGGGTAGGGGTCTTTTTTGTTTGTTTGTTTTTTTTTCCTAAAAAGTACCTTTGTTTTTGTTTATATGGAGAAATTAACTGTCTCTCGTTACGCCTAAAAATAAGAAAAGGCAAAATATGAGATATGATGAAAATAAAGAAAACATATAGAGAAGAAAAAAAGAATGCGGAGTACGCCTTCAATGGCAGACAATTGTTCATAATTAAAGCCGTTCTGTTCATTTGAGAAGTAACAATTAAAAAACGCATTAATTTCTAATCTAAGTAAGTTGGTAAGTGAAAGTTGTGTGTTGCGAGCACGCACCAGATTTTTTTGTTTTCTTATCCTTCACGTTTAATAGATGTGTTTTGTTTCAATATAGTTTTAAATATCAATTAATCCAAACAGATATGGAAATAGCATATTACCACTCCAATCTGTGAATATTTGTGGTAACTAAGGGCCTATTCACACCATCGGTTTCGCTACCGGTCCGCTCTCGATCTACACCATTCACACTATCGCTCCGCTCCCGGTCCGCTCTCCTAAAGTTTCATCATATTCATATTATATAATTTTACACCGTTGACCATTGAAACTATTAATAATCGAAGTCGTCAGTATTTGGATTTTAATTAATAATTACTTTCAGTTATTAAAGTATTTATTTATTCATCAATAAATTGATGGGGAAAAAAGTTCAACTTTTCGTTTGTAGAAATAGCTGTTAAGTGTACTTTTCTTGAGGAAGAAGATAATATTATTGTGAAGGCATAAAATTTAGACTTCACAGCAATTGAATGAAAATAAAATTACAAGAAAATTATCAAGACACATACTAATAAATCTGGTAGTACTCAGACATAAGAAAACTAATGTGGACTGTAATTGAATTGTACGAATACACATGAGAATATACAAAGCAATATAAGTAAAAATATAAAGTAGAAATATGGTAGACTTACGGAATTTATCTCCACCTTTCACTGCATCCTGTACAAGATTCTGGTCTGAAAGGAAAACCAGGAATAGGAAATAAAAGGATTTTGGTGGACCAGAGTTAATTGCATTTAGAAACAGTCTTAACTTCAAAACCAGCGTACGAAGATATCCTTTACCAATGAAAGGATTATTAAAGTACATGTAACGGCACTGCAAAATGGCGCTAACAGCACAAGGTTCAGCAGCACAAAGGTTCGAAACCATCCCTTACCAATGAAAGGATTATTCAAAACCATTTAACGACACTGCGAAATGGCGCTATCCGCACAACGATTGGACGCAAGGTGTTACACATGACATTCAGAAGCCAAATGTGTGTACGCATCCGGCGTAATCTTGCCTCCTATATTACACTGCCACTTCAATAATAATTGATCAAATACCGCACAATTATCAAAACATATAATAAGAAGAATATATTGCAACACTATGATAATTATAAATTAATTTAATTAATGGTGAAGAAATAATTTAAATTTTTTACTGAACGTATTGCAATACGCTCCTGGTAGCGTACCACTCCTGGTTAAACAAGAAGGATAGTAACACACTGGCCACCTATAAAAGGATGAAAAAACTTGTATTTCAAGAAGTGAGGCGTGCTCGAAATGAAGAATGGGACAAACTCTGTGCGGACATAAATAGCCAAGTGGGACATAAAAGATCAGCAGCTGCATGGGCTGCACTCAAGAGTATGAGGACTCAGGTGACACATAAATCATACCTCAACCTCATCAACTTACCTGAATGGAAGAATTACTTCAAAGATTTGATGAATGAAGACAGAGACCCATTCAGAGAAGATAATAATTGGCAATACGAAGGGACAGAAATGACAGTAGATCAGGAAGAAGTCGAAAAGGAACTGAACTTGGGAAAAAATAATAAAGCACCAGGTCCAGGTGGAATCAACTTCGAGCTATTAAAATACGGAGGAAAAAAAGTTGCGACACTTTTAACAAAACTGTATAATAGAATACTAGAGGGTGATCCAATACCAAAAGAAATGAAGATTGGTTACCTTAGCCCAATATATAAAAAGGGGGACAGAAAACAATGCAAAAACTACAGGGGAATCTGTGTTACAAATCCCTTTATGAAAATACTAGGGAAAATCATAAGGAACCGATTAGAAGATAAATTCAAAGGATCGGATGACCAATGCGGATTTACAGCTGGAAGATCATGCATTGACCATATTTTCACCCTGAGGCAACTGTTGGAGAAACATCAAACCGTTGCTCGTGACATTGAATTAGTATTTATTGACTTAGAGAAAGCTTATGATAGTGTCCCACGAAAATTGTTATGGCAAGCTCTCCAAAATGCAGGCATTAATTCACATCTAATAGACATTATAAAAGAAATGTATAAAGAAAACACCTGCCAAGTCAAAATTGGACCTTACCTTTCTGAGCCTTTCTTAACTAGTAAAGGGTTACTCCAGGGATGCTGTGCATCTCCCTCCCTATTCAAGATTTTTCTTGAAATATGTCTGAAAGGGTGGAGGGAAAAATGTAAACCGATGGGGCTCCAGTTGAAAGAAGATGTATCCCTCTACAATTTATCATTTGCGGACGACCAAGTCATCATTGCTCAGGATACAGAAGATGCAGGATACATGTTAAGAAAGCTAAATGAAGAATATAAAAAATGGGGACTAACCATTAATGCTGAGAAGACAGAATTCATGTCATCCAGTAATGAGGACATAGAACTGCACCCAGGACAGGCTCTGAAAAGAGCCAAACATTTTAAATATCTTGGGTCTATGATTGAATTGGACGGCTCGTGTGAAAAAGAAATCAAGAGGAGAATTTCGGATGGGAAAAGGACCATATCGATGCTTAATTCAATACTGTGGAACAAAAATATCATCCCTAAAACAAAAAAAAATATTTATAAAAGTATTGTATTAAGTATAATGACATATGGAGCAGAAACCTGGACCATAAAGGGCAGTCTTCGGAAGAAACTCCTGGCCACCGAAATGGACTACTGGCGCCGAGCGGCAGGAATATCCAGGATGGAAAAGGTGAGAAACGAAACCATTAGAGAAAAAATGGAAGTTGAAAAAAACATTCTGGAAGAAATAGAAAAAAAATGGCTGAAATGGTTTGGTCATCTGAAAAGGATGCCCGAGGAAAGAATGCCAAAAGTTGTCCATTCCTGGAAAATAGATGGAAGGAGAAGACGAGGTAGACCAAGGAAAACATGGGATAACGAAGTAGAAGATTCCTTGATGGGGCATGGTCTACGAGAAGAATGGGCCTTAGACCGAAAAGTCTGGAAGGAGGCAATAGACAATATATAGGTTAAGGAAACCCACCATTGGTGGAAACTCCTGTGAAAAAAAAAAAAAAAAAAAAAAGTATTGCAATACGCTTGAAAATTTAAAAATTAAATAAAATAAAACACGAATCTTGTTGTGAAGCGGTTTCTTCACGAGAAAAATTCATTTTATGTTTGGGATATATTTTGCAGTGAATTAATGTAATAAACGGTCGACGATTTATTGACTACATAATCATTTCTATTATAAAATAACGTTAAGTTTGAAACATGAATAAAAAGGCTATATACTATGAAAAATGTCTGATCATTAACAAAAAAATATATTAATGCAAAAAATAATTCAAATATGGATCAGGAAAAAAAGAGAACACTGTAGGTAAATGCTGCAACGAGTTCAATCTCCCTCGAATAAAATTTCATCAAGACCGATCTGAATGGAGCGGATGCGGAGCGAGACCGGACCTGTACCAATATTGTGATTACTCTCTTTTTATTCCTTTTTAGAATATTTTGCCAGTGATATCGGACCGGGAGTAAAGCGAGACTGGACCGCTACCGATAGTGGGATACTCTCTTTTTATTTCTCTTTAGAATATTTTGCCGGACCGAGATCGAACCGGGATCGGACCGATAGTGTGAATCCGCCCTAAATCTTCCGTCGAGATGTAGATAGCGCCCTCTAGTCATTTTCGACAACTCGCCACAAGCTTTCTCTGGTCCGCACAAATGCATTTGGGTAAGTCCAGGGCGAGTTTTACCGGCATATTTTATGATCTCCACCTCGGTGAGTCAATTTTGTATTATTAGGTTTAGATTCCTTCTATTTAATTTAATTTCTTTCAAGTGAATTTGTATACAGTTAACAAACTACAATGTAATTTCAATTCGAACGAAGTCATGATTTATTTCGAACTAGTTAGGGTGCCCGGCTTCGCTCCGGTAATAACAGAAAAACTTTAAAATTAAAGGAAATATAGAACAAAATTAGCACCTTCTTGAAACTTCGGTTTTAATTTGGTATCAATATTAAGATTCGAGAACTGCAGAGTCCGCCCAAATAAGGAACCCTATATACTTTATAGGGGGTTGAAAATGGAAAATGAACAATTAATTTTAATGAAACTTTGTCGAGTTATGCATCGTGTTTTATGGTTTCTGTAATTCTGAATCGAATAAGCCCATTCCAAGCAATCAGCAGATAATAACTTATTAGATTATAGTCGAAAAATCTAATACCTCAGTTAAAGATATTATATTTCGAGTATAACTTAAGCGCCGAATACTGTGAAGATCCTATTAGATCCAGAAGAATAGAAACTACCGAAGATTCTTAGAAACTTTTTTTTAAGACTTTTCCTCCATTTCAATCTCCCTTAAGATATCCCCCTGTAATTTGACTCTGCAGAACTCGAATCTTATTACTATTACTAAGTGAAAAGCAAAATTTCATTAAGGCACAATTTTTTCACCATATTTCTTTTTGAAGAACCAAGAGGGATGATAAACTCTTATTGAAAAAATGCTGTATTTGGAGTTAGTCATTTTTCAACCGGAATGCCTATCATACATAGTTATCAAAATAACTTCTTTTTCATAACTACAATAGAACACTTTAAACTTTTTATTTTCGATTTATATTCAGTCAATTTATCTCTTTTTTTTTATGTGTCTTTTTATTCGATCACTGTACTATTCAGAAATGTTCACTCGTATTGCATTAAATTTAGTTAAGTATACATTATATACTGATTAAACGTAATCTGTTGATCAATTAGTCTTCTTATGAGAAAATTAATTTTTTTATGAATCCAGTTGGTTTTCTAATTGATTGCAGAGATGTTGAATCATTATTTTATTTTGAAAGCAAAGGATAAACTAATTATTATCGCTTAATTTTTTAGTAATTTAAAAAGAACAGCTGAAAAAATATATAACCTTTACAACCTCCCTGGATGAATGAACAATAAAAATAGAGTGAAACGCACCCTAGCGCTTTCTGGTAGCCTGAAGCTCGAACTAAATCTTTCATTCATAAACTCGTATCTCAATCTAAGAGAGGCTAATTAAATGGTGCGAGAGCCTTAAAATTCCAGTCCTTTTCTCTTCAATTTCACACCCTTAAGTGAAAAACGGAAACCTTCTTCTCCGTTAGGGGGCATACAGTTACACGCTGACATAAATCTCTTAATCGTCCGTGTAGTCGTTTCTGAGCCTTATCGGCACGCACATTGTACACTTTGCTTTATAATATATATTGATTATAAAAGGTTAACCCGCGAGATTTGACTTATGTAGTTATTCTACTCATTTTGATCAAGAATCCAGATTATGACTACTGCATTATTTTCTCCCTCAAGTCAAATGATTGAGAAACTATGATTTTTGAAGTAGAACTTTTGCATTAAAAGGCTACAAGTTCTTCCATCTTTCCGGGAAAGTCATTGTGGATCCTGAAGAGGTGCGCTGCAGCGCTGATATGCAAATTAACCCTTCTCGGAATTGCAATACTTCTTTGTTATTGTCTTCCGCAATCGCTCCCCGGTGTGTATCGAAAGAAAAATAAGAATGCAACTCTACTAATAAGGCTAGGGGACACGTCAGCCCATCGGAGCTTAGTCATAACAGCTTCAGTCTCTGCCCGCGTGGGTACAGATCTCAGCTGTCTTCCGTGGAGAGCAGTAAGTGGTTTGCCTTCTCGTTACAATGTAAGTCTAACTCTTTACATATCAGTAGGATGTATCATTAAAGTGTAAAGAAATCGCTAGGAAGGAAATGATAGTGAGTTAGGAGATACTGGGTCAAAAAATATGTGACACGTGTCTGATGGTTATAGTCAATGTGGTCTTGAAAGCGACAATCGTATTTCCACTTTTAATTTTTGTATTTTTTTTACAAACTATTTACCCCTT
The DNA here is from genome assembly GCA_911387785.2 of Aelia acuminata. NCBI lineage: Eukaryota > Metazoa > Arthropoda > Insecta > Hemiptera > Pentatomidae > Aelia > Aelia acuminata. Next base: position 16,716,095 of record OU426983.1, read on the forward strand.
CGATTTAGGAATAACAGTTGAATTTGGCAGGTAGCTTTAGTTATATTTTGTACCTTGAAACGATCAAACTCAACCAATAAAGTGAATCGGATAAACGATTTTTTTTTTTTTTTTTTTTTTCAGACCTCAACATATTAAATATGGTTAATTTTAATTTTATTTCATGCTTTAAATTTTATATTTGTATAGGTACCATTCCGGATTTAGAACCCGTACAGGCAGGCAAAAAAAAATTCCAATATTGGTAAAAAAACGTAACCTTGTAAACGGGTCTATTTGGGTGTGCAAATAGCGAAGGAGCGTTTGGTTCAAATTGATTTCCAAAAACTATAGGTATTCGTTTTCTATATTTATATTTATATTTTTAATCATGTACATATAATATAAATTATATGCATTATTTAAGTTTTATAACAAATGTAACCCAAGGATTACGAAGGGTGGCTCTTGGAGCTCATTAATGTTTGTTCAACTTGTTTTGAACCTAAATTATTAAATAAAAAATCTACATATATATATATATATATATATATGTAATATATTATAAATAATAAATTATAATTCCTTTAACTGTTCAAGGAATTGTAAATTACGCTCATGGCAAAGTGGGACTAAAAAACGTTGTGGTATGATCAATCAAAATAAGCATATAAATATTTAAAATATCGGTTTTCGAAATAGAATGTTTTCCCATCATCCATTAATGCATATTTTCAATAACATCCGTATCGTCCCGAAATTCACCAATAGTGCAACTGTGGGAAAGCTAAATAACTTTTAATTTTTATTTATTTATCCATTCAATATTAATATGAACGTTTATGAAACATTCATGACTGAAACATGAGCAATCTAACTGCAGATAATTTCACTTACTTCACCATTACAAGTACAAAGACCTCAGATTTGTATGTAAATTACAAAGGAATGAACGGCTTACATCCTTGACAGTTATATACCTACTGAGGCCTTTGTGAAACGTCTAAGAATGAGCAGTTTGTAATCTATTATAGTATTAAACTATTAAATTACTGATAAAAAAGCTATATTTTAACATTTCCAACGTAAATATTGAAATATTTAAATTGAAACAAAATCATAGGACTATACCTATGATCGCTTCTTATGAAGGCTGTAAAATTATAATTTTTTTTCCGAAGTTATGTTCCTTTAGAAGAAAATCATTTCATACTCCAGTATGTAGATCGTCATCCAGGAGAAGACCAGAGAACAGATTTAAGGGTAACTTGATCATTCGAGTACTTGCAGATCTATTCCTCGTTTAGTTCCTTGTTTTGGAATAGAAATTTTGAGATATTAGCTGGGCAATTCCACGACAAATCAACAAAAAAATATATCATTTTGAACCTCACCATCTCACATTTTCTTGAAATTTGGTACTCAATCATATCTACTTATATCTACTTGTACCTACTAGAACAATTGTGAAAGATTACTGAGATATGTCTACCCGCTTTTGAATTATTGGTCTCTAAACCCCTAAAAAATAGGTTCAGAAACAAAAAAAAAATCATGATTAAAAATAGCTGTAGATGATTTCCAAATTTGACTAGGCCTATGAGATTGGTGTCGTTTAACAGCGCATTCCATGCTGTTTCATATGATATACAAAAATGTATAGGTTGATGCTATAGAAATTTACTTAAAACCAAGTTCAAAAATTTACTGTCAATTTTCTGTAAAAGGGGATTTTTTAAAAAAAAATTATACATTTTTTTAAAAAAATAGGTCATTCTGCCTATACCTATACACTATTCTATATCATATGAAACGCGCTGTTAAACGACACCAATCTCATAGGCCTAGTCAAATTTGGAAAACATCTAAATCTTTTAATCATAAGCTATATTTATTGAATTTTATCACTAGTTTTCAATTTTTTTAGTAATGAAGAAATTTCCATCCCTCTATTATAATTTGCTGCATGAATAGATATAATACCACCTATTTTTAAAAAAATATAAATTTTTAAAAAAGCCTCTTTTTGAGAAAATTGAAATTAAAATTTTAAATTTAGATTTAAGAAAATTTCTTTAGTACCAACCTATACATTGTCATATGAAACGGCATGGAAAGCGCTGTTAAACGACACCAATCTCATAGTCCTCCAAATTTGGAAAAAATCTACAGCTACTTTTAATCATGATTTTTTCTATTTCTAGACCTATTTTTGAGGGCTTTAGAGACCAATAATTCAAAAACGCGTAGACATATCTCAGTAATATTTCACAATTGTTCTATTAGATACAAGTAGTACACATATACCAAATTTCAAGAAAATCTGAAATGGTGAGGCTCAAGACTATGTTGAATTGAAGTGGAATTACCCAGCTAAGTTATAACTGAGATCCGATTCCTCTTTTTCAGTTTCATCAATAATTTAAGAGTTATTTATTATTCTTTTGTTACATTTTATGACATGCTTTGTCTTAATATGACCATTTTGAAATACCTGTGCCAATTTTCTATTTGCCTATTATTTTTTTTTTATTAGTCGGAAATTTGTTATTATTTTCAAATAATTAGTATAAAATTTATATAATTATTTAATTTATATAATTTATTAGAAGAGAAAATAGCCGATAATCGAACTTGCATCTCCATCTCAGCGCTCTAATATTGAGCTAACCTTGGGGTCACTCCGGTGGTGTCAATCTTTTCTCTTCATAGATTCCTCCATAGTAAACGGGGACTAGACAAATGTCCAAAGACAAATGTCTGGACATTTGTCAAGCCCGCGGTTACCAAGCTGAAATGTGGTCTGACCTGGCGGGTGGGATCTTTGAACAGAAAAGACATCGTCTTCATAGGAAGATGTATGACCAGAGGGTTAACATTCCTATCCCCAGATATCCACGCCAGTTCTTCTCTTAGATATGTCATTTCATCAATAACAGATAATAATTAATAATAATTGCTGTCATTTCAGCTCTAAGAATTAGGAGACTCGTAAAAATTCTTGGCATCGCACAGATCACCTTAAGACGAAACTGCTTTGGCATGAGACAGCACCGAAATGCTTTAGTATCGACACGCAAAGCTTACAAATAACTCTTTGAGCAGGCTGTTAATTGGGACTCATTGCCAATAATTAATTAAGACAAGACTGTTGGCTGGCCTTGGTCTTCATTGTTACGGCTTACATTGTTAGTCTTGGAGGTTAACCTTAACAGCAATATTGCGTAACGTTTTAATCTCTGATGCGCGAAATCCAAACCATTACATGTACGATTTTTTTTTTTAAATAATGTTTAAAAACATTATTTTAAAAATATTTTATAATAAATACTTTTGTCATAATTAGTCATTCAATAAGGTAAACCGTACAGTTATTAACACCCTTAAGACTACATTTCTGTGGTGACATTAAAAAAAAAAAAAATTATGAAGGGATCATATGGAAACTTCCTATAGCTCCTCTTTATCTATCCTTATAAAGAGTCAAGAGTTTTTTTGGGGTTAAAAGTTCAATAGCCATTACCATCTGGCAATTTTATTTTTAAAAGTGCAAAAACTAGTTATTGACACCCTGTGGATTTAATAGTGAAATCTTCCCTGTGGTTAGTTTGTTATACACTTACTTCATAGATGACTTAGAGAACCCATCAAACATTAGATTCCTGCATATCTTGAAATAAAAGTAGGAATTGTTTAATTATTTCTTTAAGTTAAAGTTGGAATGTCAATAACTGTATGGTTTACCCAATGTGTTCCAAGTTTCCAAAATATGGAATTAGGTTGTTAATTCTTTGACTAGTTTTCAACCATTTCTAATTTCGTTTGAAAACCCCGAAATGTTAAAAAAAAAAAAGGAAAAAAGATTGTCGTTTTATTTCATTTTTTAAAACCTTTACAAGCCCACCCAGCTCAGCTAAGGGCAAATGATTGTTTTCAGGAGAAACTCGACAAATCAAGAACATTGAAAAATATCATCCTGTAACCAAAGCAGTAAGTACGTTTTGGTCTAAAATGTTTGCTTGCCTGTTACTGTCTAAGAAACTTTAGAAGATTTGAATGAAGAATAAATATATTTGGAATTTCAGTAATTTTTCATTTATTAGAAATTGCAGGTAAGCTTGTAAGTTTTTGTACGGTAATATCAAAAATGTATGGTTTGTAACAATCGTTTGTATAGATAATCAGGAGAGACCCTACATGTCACAAGAAAAAAAAAACATATTTTTCAGATCTATTGAATGAACATATATTTATCAAATCATGAAAAATGTATTCTAAGTAGGAATATGTGTCGGTGAAAGTAATTTAAGTTAAGGAAATCTCTTAATGGAAAAGTAGAACCGTTTTTTTCACTTTTCAAATAATGTGAATTTGTGGACATTTTGGGTTTCTCAAATGACCGATTCAATTATTTTCTCGTTGAAAATTCTAATTGTACCATTTGAAGTCACTCGATGTTTGGACATTGAGCCCTTCACTATAGTTTGAATTAATTTTGACTTTACCATAAAATCGTTATAAAATTTTTGATGAAAGAACTTCCATTTGTATGATTGCTGTATATATAAACGTTAACATATAAAAAAGTCAGATTGAGACTCGGTAATGCCCGGTTGGCCGAAACGTTGTCGATGCATTAATGAATGGAAATTTAAGGTTCTCCTGGAGTACGCTTCATGTTAATGAACTCGATTGAATGCAATTAAATCTTTATATTTATACACTATGAATACGTTGTTTGGTTTTTAAAATCATATTCTAGATCATTATTGATTAAAAAGGTTGAACTTTCTATGATTCCTTTATTTATTTATTCTTCTGTTCAAAAACTATTTGTCAAAATTAAAACTAAAAAGGATACGGGTGACCAATTTTCTTTTTATGATTCTAGTTAGAAAAATATAAGACCTATGTCTGAGGTTTTGGAGGCTCGAGGCCCAGAAATAAAAAATGTTGTTGTTGTTTGGGTTTTCATATATTAATAGATTTGTTTTATTGTTTAAATTACATAAAAAAAATAATGTCGATTGCATTAAATTAATTCGAATGTATAAGAAATCTCAGACAAGCAAATATATTTAAGTAATGCAAGTCAAATAAATTGTCTTAACGAAAAAGCTAATCAGATTGGTTGGTAGCATCACCGAAAACTTCGCAATAAGATTTTTTAAATAATTAAAAAAATTCAAATTTTTCATAGGAGGATTTTTTACTTTCATTTTTAAAAGCATTTAGTTATAAAAACTTCCCTCGATATTTGCGAATTGAACATTAAGGCTGGTTCTAAATCCTTAGGGAAGCTGGTTTACTATAATTCCAAACCATTTCATCTACATTAAGATTAAACGCCTGTATAAGGATTGACACAAGAAAAACTCTTCAAAGATTTCATTTTCATCTCTACTCCTTTTACTTTTTTTTTTGAGGGTTTGTGCCATGTTTCGCCACCAAAGCCCTTAATATCTGTTCAGTTATACATAGATCGGTGGACCCGTCTTGATGTTATTACAATTTTTGTGTTTAAAAAAGAAATCAAATGCTCCAATATTATTAAAATTTTAACAGAATTTTTTTTTTTTTTTTGCTATGAATGTTAGTAACTCTTTATGGGTTATATGAGGTGCGAAAAACGAATATAAAGTTTATTCATTTAAAAAAAAATAAACCGACATTACTTAAATTAAATCGGCGATCTGTACAAATTAGGAATTGGTACTGATCAAATAAACAATCAACAGGAAAAAAAAAAACTGTTAAAATTTTTATGATGTTATTTAACGTAGATGCGGAGGACCTGGGTTCGATTCCCGGCCGTGGTCGAATCTTTTATCTTCTTATAAAATAAGTTAAAATTTATAATTTTCCATTGCTATAACAATTTGTATTTAAGAGTTTTTGGAGGTCCTAGATATTAACTTTTATTTGCTTAAGATAAATATGTAGTTAATAATAAATATGTAAGATTTATGCGGTGCAATTCTTACAAATATGAATTATTCTTTTTAATGATGTTATTTATTTATGGTCTTTGGTTTACTAATTTTTAAATTATTTTATTAGAAGATTCGACCACGGCCGGGAATCGAACCCAGGTCCTCCGCATCTACGTTGCGGCGCTCTTACCACTGAGCTAACCGTGGGGCCGTCCCAGATTCGATCACGTCTGGGACGGCCCCACGGTTAGCTCAGTGGTAAGAGCACCGCAACGTAGATGCGGAGGACCTGGGTTCGATTCCCGGCCGTGGTCAAATCTTTTATCTTCTAATAAAATAATGAATTATTCTTGCTTTTAGACTCAACAGAAGCACTAAATCTCATATTTTACATCAAAAGTATTTTGGCAATCTTTCAGTTTAAAGAATAAATCTCATAATTGACGTACAGCTATAGTATCGTTATAACATTAAAAAAAATTGCACTGTTCGACTGAATGAAGTATGTTTAAATATTTTGTAGGTAATATTAGATCAAAGCTGTAATTTAAGTACTTCCTGTTTTATTATTTATCATTAATTTATTCCATTTGGATTCCGAAAAATTGTCAATTTTTCTCCTTCAAATTATAATCCCACAGATATTATTTCATAAAATCTAAAAAAAGATTTTCTGCAAAATATTAGCTCCTATAATTTTCAAATACCATCAATTTATTATCGTTGGATTGAGAATTTCACGGTGCGTTTGCGAACAACACTCTCAATTCTCGTTTTTGAACTCTAAGGAATAAAATAGTTATGGAATAGAAATTTAACGGTCCTGTACCTTTATTCACAATTTTTCGGTAATTATGTAAATCTAAAATTATTTTACTAAAAGAAAGAATAATGATGGAATACAGACCGATTTACAGCCTTTTATTTAACTTTTTAAATTTTCTTTATCTCCCAAATTGCTTGTATAGGCATCGTTGGCCGAGTTTAATCTTTTTATTCATAATATAAACACACATTAAAGAAAATACCTTTCCATCTATAATAAATTTCTATTAGCTATAATTACTATAAATTCCTATAATTATGGGTCAAATCGCGGAAAAATGGATTGAAAAACAGATTAACTGAAATATAAGCGTTCAATATTGTTAACGGACAGTATGTCAGTTTATTGGTATCGGCGAGAAATTCTAAAACTGAAGAAAACTGAGTTCTTTCTATAGATTTTACGTTTTTAGAAAAACGCATAGGTATATAATGAGGAAGTTCTCTGAGGAGTACACTGCTCATTTATACTGTTATCTCAGTGAAAATGCCATGAAGGAGCACGTTTTGTAACAGTCTACTCCATGCATTTTCAAACTAAATGAAATTCACTACAATATGAACCGAAAACTATCACAGTTGACGCCGTTAATTTGGAATGTGTATTCCATCAATATTAATCATTGATCAACTTTAATTTCTCATTATTGATAAGATGTATTCAGTTGTTTTAATAATAATAACCGTAATAAGTAACCACTATTTTGCTATTTTTGACGAAGATTTAACGGTTAATAATGAAAACATGATTTTATACCGAAACTGTTCAAACATGAAAAGCCGTGCCTTAAAACATAAGTTTATTAAAACGTAAGCGTAACTTATTCTGCCTCACGACAGGTATTATTTTGGATAAAATATTTAACAGATAACAGGAAACCAGAAGGTACCCAAATATAATATTCTTTAACAAAGACCGATGAAGATATATATAGCGATTATAAAATAGACGCACGTACTGAATATAATAATACTTTTTACTAATGCTATTACTAACCGTGAATTGGATGAGCTAGGATCCCAGCCAGACAAAGCGCAAGCACTGCCAATGAAGACTTCATCTTTGTGGCGTCCTCAGCCGGAGGACGTTCCTTTATACCACTCTCTTCTGGCACTCTGCCACCCCCGGTACACTCTGTATCTCCTCTTTGTATCTTCGTTTGGATGATGAGTAGGGAAGGATAGGTCTTCCATGTCACATTGAAAGAAAATATGAAAAAAATAGGACAATTATTATAGAAAAGATAGACTCCTGAGTGGTTTTGTAAACAATTTCGACCTTATCAGACCTTATTGGACAGGATAAAAGCCGTAGAACTCCCTTTTTTGTAATAAACATTATTATATGTTAATTAAACATAAGTCATAACATTAAATTTTCAACCAAAGTTTCGGGAATTGCTTCCATCTTCAGAATTTTTCTTTAAACATTTCTGTAACTCATATGTCAATCCGATGGTTTTTTTGTACGTGTCTTTCCCTTAGAACAGTCGGTAATACAAGTTTTTTTTTTTAACTAATTAAAAATAACCTATTACATTTAATAATGGACAATCAACAAACTGACTACACAAAAGATAGGATTGAGAGATGGTTACAGAAATTAGAAATAAAATTTTTAAAGAAAAACCCCTTTCCGAAACGTTGCTAAGTATCAGGAGTATACGGGGTAAGAAATCAAAAATCGTATTTCTTTTTTTAACAAGATTCATTATACTTGTAGGTAACTAAACAATACAAACATGACAGAAAAAATAATTTATTGAAGTATAAAATGTATATGGAGACTTGCATATGAAATTTACGAACTTAAAAAAAATAAACACTGAACATTACTCACAAAACTTATTCATCCTCATAATTACAAGACTGTAAAAACAACTACCATTTTCTCTACATTAAGTATAAATTAATATAAATAAATATTTTTAATGTTCAGTGTTGGGTAGTAAACTATATACTAACTCATTTTTCATGAGCTTACGAGTTGCATCACAATTGAAGAATTTTTGTGTAGGATTCGTGTCGCTTTAAATGTTATACACACTACGATCGATCATAGTGAAAATCATTTAGTTTACTATTCCCCATGCACCATGGTCGACTCGCACTTCACTTGGGATCAGATTCGCAATTGCTTAGTCCATATTGTCGTGCTGAGATCCAATTATTTATGACGATTCCTTTCCGAAAATGACATTTAGTAGCAGAAAAAATAACGTGAAAGACGAAGTTTTATTTCCTCTCAAAACTTTGTTCATTGCATCAATCAGACGCACGGTACGGTAGTGGTCAACAAGAATAATAATCACTAGTTTGAATATGGCCTACTGAACGAATTGTCTTATATTCTCCTTAACTTCATCCGAACAATCAGATTAATTAATTTCTTGCACTTGTCTATCTATTAAACCGTCGTTTCTAGTGCTTGGATCACTACTGCGCTAGACTTCGTACTCTAAAGAATTGGTTTTGAAATCTAAAACCACAATATCACCGTAAGGACCAGCCAGAAGCAGATAAACTATGTATCAAAATAAATACGAAGAAATGTACTATTTATGGTTAAAGTGTGTAAAAACCTTTATATTATGTCTTTTGGAAAATCATTTCCAAAGTTTAAAAAATGATGACAATTTCTTATATATTATTAAGCAATAGATCTTACCCATCTTTGCACTTTGAGTCAAGATTAGTCAATGAGCAATTCACTTAAGACTGGCACTTTAACAGGTGAAAAGAAGAATTAAAATGTTCATGTAATAAGACGGTAATAGCCAAAGTAAAAATATTACACTAAACGTGATTTGGGACAACTACGGTAATTAAAATATTGATACGAGTATTAAGGAGCAAAAATATATCATGATACTTAATGAGCTAATAGACGATTCAACCGTTGGATTTCGTTGATAAGGTAGTCTCTTTTGCCAGTAGGATGTCTATAATTGCCCGTAGTTCGAGAATCGCCCTTTTAAGTATCTGAGAAAATTCAAAGAGCTGCAGCGGGAGTTTGGTTAATGTTTTATTTTACAACTAGACATTAAAATTTTAATTTTCCTTAAGAATATTATAATCTGTTTGATTTTTTTTTATTAATTTCTGGAGTGGTTATTATAAAAATTGTACATGGATTGCCAAAATGTAGAATTTCGAATTTACACTGAATCTCAGCCTTGGAACAATGCATTTATTTTGCAGTTACCCAGCGTTCGATTCCTCCTTTTTTCCTGAAAGACCGTTCCAGAATGTATACTACCGTTTAGGCTAGGTTTTTCTAATCCTAAATCTGAGTACGTTCAAAAACAGATTTGGCTAGTGGGTGGATCTCAGAAGACATGACTAGGAATGACTTGGGAAAAAATAAAAGAAAAATGTTAAGTTTATTTGGCATATAAGTTCAATAAACATGCCGATTCCCTAGTCAACTGGAATTTAGATTGTAACAGCTTAGGTTTACTAATCAGTAGAAGTAAAAATTTTCAATACATCTTTGGGCTAAAAAATATATATTTATTTGCGCTGATTAAAATAATTTAACGTGAAACAAAAAATATATTTCTTGTTGGGAAAAACTATTTCAGTACAGGTTCGCGATTGTTCGAGAATGATCTACGCTATTCGGGAGCCATCTGAAATTTCAGATATGAATTTCTTTTCAGTTCTAAATTAAGGAACGATGGACTGGAGAGCTAGGCTTGTTGTTGTTATGTTATTTTTGCGTTACTGTATCGTTACAAGTTAATACTTTTTGTAACCCTTAGTTATTTGAGTTATCGTTTTTCTGCCGTTAATAAAAGTTATTTAAGCCATTATAAGTGTTACAATATATTCAATGTAATAAAAATCAGTTAATCAGTTCTGAGACTTGGGGATTAACCAGCGACATACTAAGATTTGAAAAAAGTCCTTCAAACCAGAACGATCTGGGATATTAGTATGCATGCATGCTTCTGAAATAATCTCAGTAAACATTATTCATGTATGGGTAGTTATTCCCTGTGGTCATAGAAGTGATCTAATTCAGCCAAATTATCGTCTTTTTATGGATATGAATGCCAGGGGGTTAAGGAGTCCAGGATTTATTGCTCGAATCAATGTGACGTCTACAGGACAACGAATGCCCCAATCCGTAGGCATGAGACATCGCGGTAGGCTGAAAAATGGACGGATAATCAATGAAGATGATCCATGCAAGTATTTGTCCGTAATAGGGTAGCTTCAATAAAATTTTACGAATACTCAGATCTGGTGTTAATATCACACATCTTTCAGATGTTTATGTACATAAATATAAATGAAGCTTATATATAAAAAACTTTATGAATGTGAAAAGAGTTCAGCAAAAAACAAGCGAAGATTTGATTGAATTAGATCATGTTTAAAGTAACAAGGAAATAACTAGGTAAGTTGGAAATTAGTGACCTGAGTTAAATTTTGGGAATCCTTTCAGAAGGATCCTCCTTTCACTTTATAAAGAATTCGACGGAGGTCTCAATAATTACTATTCTAACTTTTTATTACCTGTTATCATATATTTCATTACGGACATTATTTATTTATTAAAAAGACTTCAAATCACATTTTCTATCTTTGAGAAAAAGTTCAGATTTTTGAGACCAATATTTAATGCTTGACAGCAGTCAAGGCAGTCTTTAAAAAGATTTGAGAAAAAGCAATAATGATATCAAGATATGCTTATCCAGTAAAATTTTATTTTATTTTTTATTTTGGCAATGTAATTCCAAACTAGGGCTATATTGGCAGATTGTATGGCTCATCGTACAAACAGCCAACTTTTTGATGCAACCCTTCATCTCCACGCCATTTTGCAGGACTACTTACAGACTAAAAATAGTATCTTCAACGTCGTCATGATGACCCAAGTAGGTACTTGACGCCATTAGAACGAAAAAAATATATAGGATTTTTATTGCAAGGATTGGATGAGATTGGAATTTGGTGGTTGATTGAGTCCTGAAGCTTTATTACGTAAGTTCAAACAAGCCGGGAGCGGAATGGCCATATATTAGGAAATACGCGTTGCCCCTGACAACATGTGATTAGAAACGTAAGCAGGGGACATTTGATGATACTCGGCATTAATACTCGACTCTCTCCCCTGGTCCGGGAGATCCCTTATAGCCTAATGGGGGAGGAAGCGGAGTACCAAAAAAATAAATAAAAAAATGATTAGTAGCAAACATTTTCAATGTTTGTCTATTAGGTGCTGAAAAAGAGTAAGAATACTGCAAAAAATTACCTATTGCGACCGAACTCGAACCCTAGACTCAAACAAACTTACTTATTGAGCTACAATTCCTAATTTTTTAATGCATGTCTTCAAAAACCCGTCGGTTTCCTGTCTTATATTTATCCATTTTGATTATGGCTGCCTAGTATACGGGGTACTCTCTGGCTAGCATGAGGCGAGATTGAAGAGACTAATCAATTATTTCATTAGATTCATCTTCGGTGTCCATAGGCGCTCCCACTTTCCCAGTTGGTATGCTGAATTGAATTGGAAACGACGACAATACTTCCTAGGTGTAAATAAATAATAGTAACACTAAAAAGGACTCCATCGGCCCATCCCTTTAGGGGCCGGGGGGGGGGGGGGGGTTCCTGGGCTGCTGGGGGCTTGTGCTGGGGTGTCTTGGACATCTCCGGTCTCATAGAGCATGTTAGCTCCAATGACTTGGGAGGATTTTGACTTTTCCATGTACAATAATGTGTAAACATTAGTGTATTGTACTTATGTAATAAAGCTAGGCGGAAAGCATGTTTTTATCTTCCTCCTCCCTAAAAGCCTCGTGTCAAAAGATAAGCCACCAAACAAGAACATGTGGGACCGGGATTTGCTCCGGCTGACCTCCATCGGCCTTGGTGCCGCTCTCTCGGTGTCCGGCGGGATTCGGGTCGGTAGTTTCCTCAAGATAGATTAACAAAGAAACCAATGGGCGTTGATGACCCCAGCAGTTTTTCGCCCCTAAACAACAAACAAACACCTTCCTAGGTGTATGTCTCTTCCGAACCTTTAGAAACAAGAATATCCTCAAATTTTTCAAACCCTGCTCCTACATAAATTCTCTGAATACCAGATCCCAAACCTAGGAACCTACATATCTCTTTCTACTGAACTGCCTCCTTTAAAAAATCCATCCTTCTGGAATTACTTACTTGGAATTACTTACTCCATCCGTAAAACGTCATCCCTCACTCCCTTGAAACCCAACTATTTCTCATTAAACTTCCGTAAATATGCAAAATAGTAAAAGTGAAACAAACATTAAATTATAAATTGATTTATAAATTTACTAGCTGTATATACCGGTTTCACCCGGAAAATTTCATTTTTTAAATCTATAAACTGAGACTTTTATCGACTCAAACGGTTGATTTTGTAAAAACCAATGTAAAGCGAAATCAAAACGATTATTATAACAATAAAGAATATACCCATAGATTGGCTGAAGTTATGCAATTTTAATACGGACAGGTGTTCGCACCTGGTCTAAAAGAACCACTGAGCGAAATTTGGAGAATTTAGGACAAACGGTATGGATTTCTATAAAAAACAAACAGAATCATCTTTATATACATAGATTATATCTGTATATCCCGGTTTCACTCGGGGAATTTCATTTTTCTAAAGAAACGGTCGATTTCGTAAAAAAAAAACATTGTAAAGTGAGATCATTATGATTTTTATAACAATAAAGAATATCAGCTGAAGATCGGCTGAAGTTATGCAATTTTAATTTGGACAGGTGTTCGCACCTGGTCTGAAAGGACCACTGAGCGAAATTTGGAGAATAAAGAATATCAGCTGAAGATCGGCTGAAGTTATGCATTTTTAATATGGACAGGTGTTCGCACCTGGTATCAAAGAACCACTGAGGAAAATTTGGAGAATTTAGGACAAACGGTATGGATTTCTATAAAGAACAAACAAACAAACTGAATTTCAACTTTATTTATATAGATTTTATTATAGTTTTTTTATTTTTTATTTACGACTGTTTACAACATTAAGTCATATGTCGTCCCCAATAATAAGCGCTTGTTTTTTTATTATAGTTTTTTTAACATCAAAAGCTGATCATATTTATGTACTCAATATCCATTTTTTTTTGTTTTTAATGTTCTGTCTTGAGTTTTTTTCTTGCTTTATTCAGGTTTACATTATATTTTAACCCTAAGATCAAAAAATTTTTGATCTTTTTACAGACCATTGATCAGTATTGATGATCCATTCACCGACTACTCATCTTGGTTATTCATTGATCCACCTAATGGGCCATTTGGGATTCCACCCCTCCTAGGTGGACGCGCCCCCGCGCCCCGCCGGTCCGAGGCCCTGCAAATGTCCTAGTTATGCAAATACTAGTCTCCTATGCCCGAGGAACTGGCAGATCGAGAAGAGGAATTCGTACTCATCAACCATTCTGCGCCTGCGGCCCGGGCAGCATCTCTCCTGTTTAATTCATATCAGTTAAGCATCGGCAATGAAATCATTAACTGAATATCTAACTATCCATTAGAGGATGTTGGCCGTCCTCTCTGTTGGCACCCCTGCCACTACTGGCATTTATGTCCAGATCTTATCTATTCGGCTAGTAATTGGAATCGGGAGGATGTCTCATCACAACGGTATCCAACAACGTCTCGTTTCAAGCTTTAGATTTAGATACACATCCTGATGGAATTATTATCGAATCACTGGAGCAAATAATTTGCATATTATATCGGTTAAAGGCGAAATAATAATGTTTATAAGTTTTTCTTGCAATTTTCATTTCATTTTTTATTTGGAATTTCATGAAATAAGTTTATTTATTTATTATTTATTCCACCCTACTATACCTCTGAAGCTCGTCCTGGTGAGACTATCAATATCGGCCCCTTTAACTTTGAGAAAGTTTCCCAGTTCACATATTTGGGGACACTTGTCACTCAAGATAATTCACCTGCGGCAGAAGTGAGGAGAAGAATATTGATGGCCAATAAGTGTTACTTCGGACTCCGCAAGGAATTCACCTCCCGCCTCTTATCCCGGCAGACCAAGCTTCATCTGTACAAAACATTAATCCGCCCAGTACTATTGTCTTCGAAAGGAAAATTCTTCGTAGGATCTTCGGTGGAGTTCATATAGACGGAAACTGGAGAAGACGGACGAATAACGAAATTTATTCGATTTTCAATGAAAAAGATGTCGTTCTGACAATGAAGCTGGGAAGACTGTGATGGGCTGGCCACGTGGCTAGAATGGACGACGAGGCAATCCCTAAAAAGGTACTGACTGAACCCCTCCATGGCACTAGAAGAAGGGGGAGACCGAAACTCAGGTGGTCTGATAGTGTTGCAGGTGACGCTAAAGATATTCTGGGAGTCAGGAGCTGGATGACAGCGGCACAGAACAGAGATGACTGGAGGAAGCTGGTGGAGGAGGCCAGGATGAGTTGTAGCGCCAAGATAATAATAATAATTTCTATACCTCTACCGCGCATGGGGAGCGTCCCACGGGTGGGAAGGTCGGTGGAAATGTCGAGAAAGTTCCTCCTGGCTAAGTCCGTAGGACTCGCTGACCAACAATGAGAGCAGCCCCACGCTTGCTGGAGGTGTTAAGTATCAGATATATCATGAATGATGAATTTTAGAAAACATGGAAATAAAATTTCTAATTAACTAGAAAAATGACTTTTATTTCCCTCTATGAATTTCTTTTTTACCTCAAAAGTTTTATAAATATGTAAATATTAATAAAACTTATTACCATTAAATAAATTTTAAAAAAATATTTAGAGTTAATTAACAATAAATGAAAGCTATGGGTTTGTAGAGCCCCTCTTTGATAAAACCTAGAAGTGAGATACCCCTTGGTAATCTTAGGGTTATTTATTTTATTTACTTGTGTGATTTCAGGCAATCCACAACCAGGGTGATGTTTGCCGACTTAATGTTAATTTTTTACATATTACTAATAACAGTTCAGTATTTATGGGAGGATTTATAGGGATGATTTAAAAATGGTAGAGTGAAAAAGAAAGGAATATATAAAAATAATGATGCAGAAAATGAAAAGATAGAAAATAAGATAAACAAAAAATAAAATAAATCAATGAGTAAATAAATAAAACATGTATAAAGTGTTTTTAGATCTGTTTGTATATTTGTATGTGTTTTAAGTAATTAAATATCTCCGAAATATGCGTGCTTTTGTCATTTAGTAGGGTCGCTAAATGGTATGGAAGATCCATACCTAGCAACTGTCTGCAGTCGGTCAGTAAGTGTTTAACTGTCAAGGGTACGTTACACTGTATACAGGTTGGTCTTGGTTTTCCAATCAGCAAATTATGATTTGTGAGTAGTGTATGTCCAATTCGTAATCTTGTTAACATAATTTCTTCTCTTCTGTTGTTCCGAATTGATGATGTCCATGGTCGTATTGAGTGTTTTATTTCTCGTAGTTAATTTTCCCTAGTCTTTGTCCAGTTTATTTGCCATCTGTCTGTTATTTTTGATGCTATTATTGGGTATATATCAGTATGGGGATTCTCAAGACAGTCAGACGGTGGTATTAATGATGCTTCCTTTGCCGCTTTATCGGCTTTACAGTTGCCAGATATGTCATTGTGTCCTGGGATCCACACGAAAAGAACGTTCCTTTTATTTATTTTTAGCTTATAAAGCAGAGCAAATATAAGAACAATTATGGGGTGAGTGGAGCATACATTTTTTATTGATTCTAAGGAGCTTAGAGAGTCAGTAAAAAGAACAATGTTTTTACTTTCTCTGTAGTAAGTCTCTCTTAGCCCCAGGTATATTGCAGTTAATTCTGCGGTATATGAACTAGATTCAGGAGGGAGACTAGTTTGAACTACGTTACCACTGACTATTGCAGCTGCTCCAACACCAGTGTCACTTTTAGATCCGTCGTGAATATCACTGTATGGTCTACATATTTGTGTAGGAACTCATTGAAGTACTGGTGAGTGATTCTATTTCGCCTCGAATCGTAGAGACGGTTAAGATTTGAGTAAGCCACTGCTAGGCATGACCGGGTTTAGATAGTTTGTAATTGATACAGAGGACCCCTACCCCCTGTGGATCAACCCCATTCTAGAAGTATAACTGATCAACCAATTTTAAAATGAATTTCAAGTCTTTATCCCACCATTTTGATATGCAATCATGCACAAAAGGCGGATTGCGTCTAGATGAGGTTTGGGTCCTCCAGGACTATTAGGTCTCAGGATTTCTTACGAGGCATGGAGGATTTGGAACGAAACTTTTCAATACATATATGGAAAAAACACCTATCAGAAACCGCTGAGCACGCTTTAACGCTTTCAACGCTAAAATTTTAGTGTTTTTTAATTATTTTATATAATTTTAAAATTATATAAGAGAGCCCACAAATGGTTTTTTTTTTTAACTCAAATATTTTTCAAATATTTTTTTTTATAAAATAATACAGGAAAATCTTGAATTTTTTCTGATCATTACTAATTTTTTAGTCCATTTTTCCATTAGGGATGTAAACGGATATAACATTATAAATTGTTGAAAAACATGTGACCGAAAATAAAATAGGCTGTAATGCTGTTAATAATTTTCCTTTTTTCTTACTTCGAATTTGCCCTCGTCAATGAGATGGAAATAAATCATTAACCCACATTTGTGAGTTGTTCCCTTGAAGAAGAAGTTGAGGTCTGGACATGTGCAAAGCCAGTGGAGGAGTGGTGTAGGTAGGTAGCAGTACGGGATAATAAACTGCCGTGACAGTGCCACCAGTGGGAATATCAAAACAGCCGCTAGCGACACGTGACTTTAGTAGATCCAGGGGTGGTAATAACTTTGGGGTTCGTCTACCTCCGTTTTAACATTCCGGGAGACAAGCCTAACGATCTGTTACTACGACGGTAGTGTCAACCGATTACTTTCCACCCTGCAGTAAAACAGAGTTGAAGACTAACTGCTGAATCATGAGTGAGGAATGGATTTACGAGACCTGAATTAACATTACTTTTAGGAGCTAGGCGTGCAAAGTAAAAGAAACAAAAATTCTCCTTGGTAAAGTAAGAAGTAAGAAAACAAAACCTCAATATTCTATATAGAAAATATAGTGTAAATAAAAAATTGTCTGCAGTGGCTAGAAAATTCCAAAGGCTCTGATTGCTTAATGGTTGCAGTTTTTGTCTTCCTCAGATTGCAAATTACAGACTTATTGTATATTGACTGGTGGTAAAAATTATCCTACGAGATTTTTTTTTTTCCAAGGTACTTTACCATAGAAAAAAAAACATCAAGTAAAAAACATAAATGTTAAAAGAAGCTTCTAAATTAAAGCTGAAAGTGATCTCAAAAAATTTCTTTTTATTGACTTTTATACAGTCAAAGTTCATACACCTTAAATGTTAGTTGACGTTTCGCGTTTTATGGAAACTTTTCAAAACTAAAAAGATAAAAAAGGAAAATTACAGTTTTGTATTCTTATATAGTTAAATTTTGAAATTAAAACAATTAGGCATAAATAATAATACAAAATATGCACAACCTAATACATGTATAGTAGCTCTTAAAAATTATATGAGTTTTCTCAACGAAACGTCAACTAAAATTTAAGGTACCTATGTGACTTTGGCTTTACAAAAGTCAATAAAAAGAAATTGTTTGAGACTACTTTCAGCTTTAATTTAGAACCTTCTTCATTGTATTAGTGGTCTGTTAGACTTCATATCTTTTTGAAGGTTAATAAATAATGTTGAAAAAAAAAAAATCGGCTCCAATAAATCTTTACTAAAACACGTATATTCCAATAAATCGATGTTTTTTGTAATCGACATCAATGACGCATTCCCTGGGTTTGGCACCTATACAAGTTGTGACAGAGAAGGTCACTTTTTTATTAACTAAAATTTGAAAACTCTCGATATTTTATTAACACCTTTATATGTTTAAATGGGATTAGTAAAAAATGTTGAATAGCTCTAAAAGACATTATATATTGCTGCTTCTGTCTTCTTCAGTATTTTGAAGGGATAGGAAGAATCATTCAGTAACCAATGTAGTATTTGAAAAACAAAAAAGTTCATGGTATCAGTAATAGTTTAGAGGATTTGAAGGAATAGAGGAATTGAAATTAGAAAAATAAAATAAAATAAATTAACAATAAAATAGAAAAAATATACCGGTTTAGAGTCTTTAAAGATTTATAAAGGATTCCCGAACCCGCAATTGACAATAGCACAATCCATCTCCCCATCCCAAGAAATGTTTTTGCTTTTATTTATTCGAAATGGGTACAACAGATGTAGTACAATTTTAGTTTACTGAAGGAGCGGTATCTTCTTTGTTTTGTTATTAAAAAGTTACTTCCAAACATTTTGATGGCACAACTTGCTATTCTCAGAATACTTTGTGATAAATAAAGAAGGGCAGATTGCTTTTCAATGAAGTATTCCTTTCTCTTTAGGCACAACTTCGAAGAAACTACTTCGAAGAAAATAGTTTTATTTCTTAAGTAGGAAGTTAATGGTAAAGTCGAATTCCTAGATACTTAGGCCATGTTAATGGCTTCAGATAAACAGTGCTCTAGGAATCCCTGTACCACAAAACCTAGGTAGACCCTCATATCTTAACATAAATACGACCTGATAAGGTACTACTACTAAGGTAACGTTCCGCGTACTCCCGTTATCTTCCTGCCCTAAGCCCTCCCGGGTGATCCTGGGGTGGGGCAGTCCTCACCGACTTTCACAACAGCTTGGAAACGGGCAAAGACTCAGTCCACGTCAAGCTCTTACTGGATTCGAAACATCTCATCGGGCAAAAGGTAAGGTTTAGCAACATGCAGTGTTGATATTTTCGGGTTAGGGTAAACATATTGGTAATTATTTATATGAACTGTAAAACTATGTATCTGAGGGATAAAGTGTGAAACATTGAAGAAGCAGTTGTATGTAAAAATGTAATATATATTATTAATTTCCAATAATAATAATAATCGACAGAGCCTCACTCTTAACTTACAGAATGTAGGTGACAATTTTCAGCAATGCTGAGTAAGTGCGAATAATAAAATAAGACAGACAAGGTATTGTTGGCATAAATAATATTTAAAAAATGAGGAAGAAGAGAAGACTTTGAATTTTTTTATTATATATATATTTTTTTATTCCTTATCGATTTTACCATAAAACGTTAATGTTATAACTATAATTAAAATTCTAGCAACGTGGTTGTCATATCTAAGCTTTCGTAATTCTTTCCGCTTTCTATACAACTTGTATACCTACTGTCTTTGTGTTTTTAAAATTGTTGTACCTATTTTTCTTCTTGTTTTTTTTTTTTTTTTCTTATCCTTGCTTATTAAAAATATATCTTTATGATTTACTAAATACCATATTGTAACGCGAAACATGAATGCTCTCTTTAACTAGTTCTTTTCAATGGATTTTATAATTCTCAGCATGCTATCATGATTTCGAAAACTATCTAAGACTACTTTGAAAGAAAAAAAAAGTATATATATATATAACCTTTAAAGTGTTAAATGTAAATTAATTAAAAAAATTAAGCATTCCTATACCCTCTAATAGAATATTCCCAATACCAATTTATAATACATGTAGTATAGCTTGCGATACTGATTCTTCAAATCCTCGTAGTGATTCTTAATAATACTTTATATAATTGTAATATAGCTGGCTCTCCCAAGCGGTGCGGTGGTGATTGATTAATGAACTGCTGGAACATTCAGAGAAAACATTTTGAAACCGAACGGGTTTCAAAGTTCAATGCTAACACGTCTCACTCTCATATTTACGCAAGGAACTGTGATTCAACTGTTTAGATCTCACCATTTGATGAGAGGTGGTGTCAGAAAAAAACATGCTGGGAAGATCGATCCGCGTAAAATATAAAAAAACATATTTAAAGCGGAAAAAAAAAAAAACATTACATTTATTTATGTTTCAAATGTAAAGATTACCGGGTACAGAGATGTATTCTTGGTCTTTTGGTTATCATTATAACTCTATTTTATTCTAATTCACCCAATACGAACTGAGATCCTTGAGACTCCTTTTTACTTTCACTTACCTATATATGAAATATATAGTAAGTGGAAGTATTGCGATCGTGAAAATTTTCGACTTCCGGTTTTCAACGGAAATACACGTTTTGGGACCCCCTGAGTCGAAATAACTAAGTCCCGCGAAATGGTCTGTGTGTGTGTGTGTGTGTGTGTGTGTGTGTGTGTGTGTGTGTGTGTGTGTATGTGTGTGTGTGTGTGTGTGTGTGTGTGTGTGTGTGTGTATGTGAACAGACTAGCTCAAAAACTATAAACCGTGGGAACCTGAAATTGGATATTTAGTGTAGGTATATGCCCGCGATGTGACAGCAAAAATTTCATCAAAATTGCTCAAAGGGAGGGGGTAATTTATTTAATAACTTTTTACGTTTTTTTTTGATTTTCTCAAAAACGGCTCTAACGATTTTGATTAAACTGAGTATTTGATCGATTTATATGCCCGTAATATGACTGTAAAAATTTCATCAAAATTGATTAACCGGAGGGGGGACTTCACTTAATAAATTTTGTATCATTTTCACATGTTTTTTTTATTTACTCAAAAACGGTTTTAACGATTTTGATCAAACTTGGTATTTGATGTATTTATATGCCTGAGATGTGATAACCAACATTTCATCACAATTGATCAACCGGAGGGGGGACTTTACTTGATAAATTTTGTATCATTTTCACGTGTTTTTTTTATTTACTCAAAAACGGTTTTCACGATTTTGATCAAACTGAGTATTTTATGTATTAATATGCCCGAGATATGACTGTAAAAATTTCATCAAAATTGATCTACGGGAGGGGGGACTTTACTTAATAAATTTTGTATCATTTTCACGGGTTTTTTTTATTTACTCAAAAACGGCTTTAACGATTAACAAAAATGAGATATGAATGTAGAAAAATGTGTGACTTTGGGAAATGATATTTAACAAAACACGTCAATTTCTTATCTAAGTAAGTTGGTAAATGAAAGTTGTGTGTTGCGCGCACGCACCAGATTTTTCCTTAAAGCAGTGGTACTTTACTACTTTCCTGCAAGAAGCTGCTTGATGTATCGCAGCGGGCCGATATAACTCCACCGAGGAATCCTAATGCCGTCATAATATCCTGCTCCAGATCCTCTTGCGGCCCCTTGGCCATTCTGTCCCACGTTCGGCGAATCCTTCCCCGTGGACCTGGGCCAAACCCGAGCCTCCCCTTGGTATTCCTTTCTTGTTTCGCACATCGATCCCATTTTTTGGTAAGTGCCCAATGTTCCACCTCACATCCTGAAGTCAGGTGGGAGGGGTCAGTGTTCTCAGTCAATGTTAATCATCTGCTGGAGTTGATATTGCGATTGCTACCAGCGGTTGTAGGAGTAGGATTTTCCCCAAACAAGAGACCAACAATAAATTATTAGTGGA
Organism: Aelia acuminata; assembly: GCA_911387785.2. NCBI lineage: Eukaryota > Metazoa > Arthropoda > Insecta > Hemiptera > Pentatomidae > Aelia > Aelia acuminata. Next base: position 16,738,327 of record OU426983.1, read on the forward strand.
AGACGTAGTCCCTCAGAAAGAAACTTATTATTCTGAACTAAATAAAAACTAAAACTATTCGGAAATGTGAAGTTCTCAATTTTGGATTAGATGGTAATTTAAGGATATAGATATAATTACATTGTTATATGTACATTCAAGATTCTTGAAGATATGGCAGAGCAAAGTATTTATAGTTCATTCCTTTAACAACACCTTATCTCAATAATCTCAATGGATTGAGGAAAATTCATGAAATTTTCAATAAGAATGTAATAAGTCAAAAGGAACTGTTTTTAATGTCTTAAATATATCCCTCATCCTTTTCGATGTTAGACATTGGCTTCCAGTTTCCATCACACCTGTTGTGAAGGCCCCATCATTGTACCATGTGACCCTCTCCATCTCGGGAGTCTTGTCCTGAGTTTTCAATCTGATACTAACAGAGTTTTGGACTAATTACCTATGCGAGAGGTGATTAGTCACGAAAAAAAGCCGTATTAATTACGGTTTTTAAAATTTTAGTTCGCGAGAACTAACAAGAGATCACATTGAAATCGTTGGTCGCGGTAGTCGGGGGAGTGGGGCGGATCCCCTTCGATAACTTCGCTACTCGTTTTTCATTTAACCTTTAGCATCTAAAGAAAACAGTTACTTATTATTATTTTTGTTTAGGATACAAGTCTTTATTGGTATTATTACGCTCTGTCTCATTTCGAGACACTAGTAATATAGCTGATGGAACGCATTCACTCTTTATTTACAAAAAAAAATATAATCAATAAAAATATTTAAAAAAAAAAGAAAAATATAATAAATTAAACAACTCAAGTAAAGAAAAATAACAAGCATCTTTAGCACATTCATAGACTATTTACGACCTGCTGGAGAACCGAAGCTGGCTTTTCCCACGACGGAGCAGGGAAAAGCAATTCTCAACAGGTTCCCTCGTTTCTCTCTCATCCACATCACTGGTTTTAAGCCATTGGAGGCTGAGCAAGGGCGCAATAGCCGCAAGAGGACCTGAATTGAGCGAAGAACATGGCCATTGCCAGAACTCCGGTATATACATATATACAAAAGGTCACGTGGCCACTGCCGCTTTAAGGGTTGTAGGGATGAGTGGAGCTAGATAAGGATTTAGCGGTAGGATTATGATGATGGGTAAGGTTACTGTGAAATTCGGAGAATTTTTTTGGGATTAGTTCTTGGATCAACGGGATATTATGGTGATGATGTAAGATTTTGTTGGATACATAAAAAGGAGCATAACAATTATTAATTATCAGAAGAAGACTTGGTGTATCAACGAAGCAATGCAATAAACAAAAAGGCTTGATATATGGAAAAGAATTACCTAGTTTAACCCTTTCTTGGATTTCATTTTCTTATTAAATTATTCAATACCCTTTTCACCCGTCTTCTGGAATTCTCAGGCATCAACAGGTAGTTTTGTCTGTTTGATTCCATAAAATCTTTTGTAGTTCTTCGGCATGTGATTAAATTCTGTCAAAATATTTAATGTGCGTTTCTCGTTTCACTAGTCCTGAAGAAGGTTCGCAACCTAAACTTAAGAAATAAACAGCCTATCATATACTAATATATTATACTAGTAACATAATATATTTCTTAAAACTCCTCGAGTTTGGTTTATCTTTGTATACAAACTATCAATATCAACAATCATAGTAGTCTTTTTAAGAAGAAAGAAAAGAATTTAGTTTAAACCGGTGCGCCGCGTTTCTCTGAAGAATTTTGCAAAAGGTGCGGTGGAGGTCTTGCGAAACTTCATCATAAATGGTTCGAACCGGTTTCGCATGCGCTAGTGAAAACACGGCTTTCTATTGTTAGTTATATCTGAACGTTATATTGACACAAAATAAGTGCCACTTTATAGAAAGTTTGACCGTAGCAAATGCAACTCGCCAGGTGGGTCATGCTTTTTATTATAAACAACAAGTTTTGTTTACAAATTGTACTACTACAAACGATATTTATTCGGGATTTCGTATAAAATATTGCAAAAGACATAAATTAAAAAAAATATTATGATAGGTTGGTTGACAGTCAAGATTTTCAGTTATCTATTTTTTGTTGGGAAATCCAAGGTTTCGATCCCTACATGCGGACTACAGAGAAATACTGCGAGACTCTAACTCTGTAGAGGGATACTCCACCCGATGAAGATCCACAAGTATGGATAGAAACGTTGACTTTCGAAATAAAAAAATATAACTGAAAATCCTGACTGTCAATCAATCTATCGTAAAGAAAATCGGTTGATTATTACTCACCTCTAAAAAATATTGTTGTTGAGAAAATATACATAGATTCGGTCGTTGAAGACCCTTTAATGACTTCAGGGGTTTTACGCCTTAAATTTCTTATCAACATCAACAAAACAACTTCAAGGCTTTGAGATTAGTAATGATAAAAACAAAAACAAAAAACACTCAACATAATATTCTGCTTTAACTGGGGATATATTAAATACATTTTTCTATAGATTCGATATTTTAAAAAATAATAATTGAACAAAAATAGATATTTGTCAATAGAAACTCCCGGAGTTGTGACTCAAAATATCAATAAAATAAGTAATAAATGAGAATGGTGCAAAAAATAAATATAATATTATGTTAAACAAAAACATGTGGTTTAGGATAATTTTAGACTTGTTGGAACGAACTAACAATTGGAATAAACTGTCGTGGTAAATGTTTGTGACTACGATGCTTGATTACCACATAGAAATTTATGTAAAAGAGCATTGTTTTATTTGTTTATGGTTAATGATAATGTACAGATGTTAGTTATGTTGGATGCATGCTTTGTTAAGTATTTGAAAAGCAATTAATATATCCATTCATTACTATTCAACATACAAACATCCTAGAAAAAAATTTCTTATATTTTTCTTCTATTCTAATTAACTGGAAGATTATATCAGTCATGAAATATTAGCACTGTGTCTTCCTTTTCCTTTTTCTTTAATATTCCAATTTTGTGAAACAGTAAAAATAGATATGTCATATTTATTTATTGACGAGATTTTTAAGGCATGGATGTATCGTTAAACTAAAATATTGTTAATTGGTATTAGAGAGAAGTACACCTGAAGATGAGGCATTAAAGCCTCGAAACGTTGTGATAATGTTGTAATGAATTGAAAAATATATTTATATCAAAATGGAAGATGTGAAGTTTCACTGTTTCACAAAATTGGAATAATATAGATCAAGTCTTCCAGTAAGTTATACACTATCAAAAATTATTTTTCTTATTTTCTTAAAATTTTACTGCGTTAACGTTTCGGGCTAGCGTCCCATTCTCAAAACCTTTATTTCTCAATCATATTGCAACGATAAAAAACAAAACAAAAAAAAAAAACATTTGGTTTAGAATAGTTGTAGACTAACTCTCCAGTCCATAGCTCTAGAAGGTAGAAGCGTAGATTATTTTCGAACAGTCACGAACATATACTAGTTCTAGACTTTTTTTGGAACGAACTAACTGTTGGAACAAACTATCATAGTACGTGTTTGTAAGTACGATGCTCTCGTACCATCTACGCTGGCCTCGAAGGTTCTGGATTGTTCTCCTTACGGCTATACAGAGTGTCCCACGAATGTTGTGTCAAGCTAATAAAACCCAGAGTCTTTGGAATTTCAAGGCGAAAATCAGCGATCTTATATTGCCTCATATTAGTTACCTTTTGAAGATATTCAACCCTTCCAGAATTTCTCCAGTATTGCTGGAATGGCTCCAGTACTGGAAATTTTACCATAAGTGACTGGTTTTTATGACGGATTCTGATGGTGAGTCGAATTCTAAAACTGTTTTGTATCGGTTACTTTTTCAATCAGATGCACCCTTACATCGATAATAGGCTGATTATTAACCATTTTCAAATTTTATATCTAAGAGTGTTTATTATTTGAAAAAAAAAAAAAATAAACATATGATATAACACATGTAAATGTCAGCTGTTTCTTTCAAATATTTGTTCCATCTGTATTTCTTGGTTATAAGATTATTAGTTTGTCAGTATTTGTAAATGTAAATTGGTCAATTTAAAAATATGGCTCATTTTGTAAGTCAGTATGGCATGCTCATGGCATTAGGACGATGTGACGGAAACTTTAGAGCAGCTGCAAGGCTATATGAAATCATGACCAGGAGGTTGGAAAAGGTGTTCTTGTTGGAAAGGCACTCATCATATCTTCTGATAAGGTTCCTATACCTCTTTGCAACATCCAATACCCAGTTACTAAATAAGTTTCCGTCCTAATGCTATGAGCATGTCATACTGGCTTACAAAATGAGCCATATTTTTAAATTGACCAATTTACATTTACAAATACTGACAAACTAATAATCTTATAACCAAGAAATACAGATGGAACAAATATTTGAAAGAAACAGCTGACATTTACATGTGTTATATCATATGTTTATTTTTTTTTTTCAAATAATAAACACTCTTAGATATAAAATTTGAAAATGGTTAATAATCAGCCTGTTGTCGATGTAAGGGTGCATCTGATTTAAAAAGTAACCGATACAAAACAGTTTTAGAATTCGAATCACTATCAGAATCCGTCATAAAAACCAGTCACTTATGGTGAAATTTCCAGTACTGGAGCCATTCCAGCAATACTGGAGAAATTCTGGAAGGGTTGAATATCTTCAAAAGGTAACTAATATGAGGCAATATAAGATCCCTGATTTTCGCCTTGAAATTCCAAAGACTCTGGGTTTTATTAGCCTGACACAACATTCGTGGGACACCCTTTATATAAGGAACGATGGACTTGAGAGTTAGTCTTGTTCTGAAGCACAAATCCTATTTCTGCGTTACAAAGTGATGATTTTTGTAATCTGTTTAAATATTTGTGTTTTATAATTTATGTGTCATTGGAAATTTTTTATTTTCGTTCAATAAAAATTGCTCAGCCCACATAAGTGTTACAATCTCAACAGATTTGCTATTTATATTTAATAAAATTAAACAATAATTCAAGTAGTAACCAAAAAATACTTGTATGTGATCGCAAATAATACTATAAGAGCCAGGTGGGAGAAATTCGAAATATGTAAAACTTTTTTGGACGTTCTAAAATCTAATTGTAAGTAAGAATTCATAAGGGGCCCGGTGTGGCTGTGCGGTAAAGCGCCGTACTCCCATGCCGGAGCTGCGGGTTCGAGTCCCGCCCTGGGTGGTGCTTTTCTTTCGTAGGAGAAGTATCACCCAGTGCCATGGGTGTTAGTATGGGCAGTATAGGGCTTCAGTAGAAGCCTTAAAGTCCCCCCCCCAAAAAAAAAAAAAAAAAAATATATATATATATAATTTTGAAATGGGCAAGATTCAAATTTATGGTTCTTCATTCAAATGCCTTAAAGTCCCAAAAAAAAAAAAAAAAAAAAAAAAAAAAAAAAAAAAAAAAAAAAAAAAAAAAAGAATTCATAAAAAGGAGACCTTGCCCAGTTGAATGAACGATTTGTTTTATTATAAACAATTATATTATTTACAATTTAAATTGTTTATTAAAACTTCTGCAATGGACAATAGTCTGTCTATTGGAGCCATTCTAACAAAATGTTTTATATTGTGAAATTGGAACGCATTTTATTTTACATAAGATTGAAAAAAAAAAAAAATTAACACAAATGACATTCAATTAAAAGAGAGAATATGATTTAACATAATTGTAACTCATAATAATAGCCAAAAAAACAAAAATTACTTAGATATTTATAGAAGTTATTGGTAACGTACAGTTATTGGCAACCTTAAGACTACATTTCTGTGGTTAAATTAAAAAAAAAAACTTTTTATAAAGGGATAGAACAGAAACTTCCCTCTAGCTTCTCATACTCTATCCTCATAAAGACTCAAGAGGTTTTTTTGGGTCAAAAGTTCAATAGTTTTAAAATATGGCAATTATTGTTAAAAGTGCCAAATCTAGTTATTGGCACCGTGGGCATTCAATTGTAAAATCTTCCCTATGATTAGTTTGTTAAAGTCTTACTTCATAGATGACTTAGAGGACCCTTCAAACATTAGAAGCATATATATCTTGTAATAAAATTATGACTTGTTTACCTATTTCTTTAAGTTAAAGTTGGGGTGCCAATAACTGTACTGAGTGCCAGTAACTGTATGGTTTACCCTATATAAACTCATAAAAAACCAAAAAGAACCTTTATTCCTTATAATTCAAAACTCTTTTCTTCATTCACATGTTTGTTCTGTTTATTTTGTCGATTCATTCTAAATAAATTTCTTTCACCAAGCTATGATTAATTTCTACCACGTTTAAGAAAACTTTTTTTTTTTTAACCAGAGCATTGCTATGAATAGGAAATACCTTTTATATCAGTAAGGAATCCCGTTTCATTAAAATGTATTGAAATATCTCTAGTTACAATAGAAGAATTAAGATACATTTGACTCCTTCAATAATTGCGTACCAAATCACGTATTTTTTTGATAAAATCACACTTTCTTCTTGGAAGGTCGACGTCAAAGAAATTAAGTATTTGCCAGCGAATCCAGATAGGGTTGACTCACTCGCTATGAATAATCCCGTTTAATATTCAAGGCAAAACTTGAGAGCATTCCTGGCTTCTAAATCAAACAGGGCTTGTCGCGGAAGGGTAGTTAACCCGTAGAACCTCATCGAAGAACGAGGAAAGTTTTGAAGATATTCAGCGTTGAAGCGTAGGTGGAACAAGTCACAAAACAATGTGGTTATGAAGATTTTCTTAAAGACTAATATTGAATGAATTAAACCCACGAACGACGATTTCTAATGTGGAGTCGATAACACAGGTCTACCAGTGGTCTTGGTGCGAGAGTTTTATAGCTGATTCTGAGTATAATTGCTGCGCTGAATCCAAATTTGCCATTAGTTTTCCTCTATCAGCTCTACTTGTTGAGATATATAAATGGTTCATAAACCCTCCAAATATTTTAGCTATTTATATTTTTTTATATTTCTAAAGGAATATTAGTGCAATGACATAGGTAGACCACCTTATAACAACCTAAACCTTACACGTAACACTATTGATCCCAGTCCTTCATGCTGCAAGAAAATTATTCATTAAATAAATTTAAAAACAAAAGTCCTGTCATGCAGAAGGTAATACGTGAGTAAGATGACCCCCCCCCCTAAATTTTTCATCATGACCCCCCCTCCAAATTTTTTTGCTAAATCCCCCCCTGCCTATACAGGGGTATTGGAGGGATCTTTAACGAACATCTAACCGTGTGAAACCTTCGGCTATTTTAGTAGTTTTATAAATTTGTTTGAATCTAGAAATCAATTTTTCTTTCATAGTTATAGTCCAGGGAAAATGCTCATGAAAAAGAGGTGGTTACTAGCAATACGTCGGATAATTTTTTAATTTAATTGTTTAATTTTTGCAAGTTGGGTAAATAAAGAAATCACAGGAGATATGGAAGAGATTCATTCTTTTTAAAATAAAACTCGAAATATTTTTAGAAAATTCAGTTTTTATATGCAAGTTAAGAAAAAATCTTTTATGTGACCTTTTGCAAAGTCAATTATCCAGAATTATTGCCAGTCCACGTGTACGTATTCGTATACGTAATTCAACAGCAGTGTAACGATCGGTAGAGCTACCATATAGTGTAGTATTTTCATGCCGGATAATGTATCTGAGCCACTACAAGTTTATTTTTTTTTAAATCAAAATAGTTTCTTTTCTAATCCTTTATTTTTAAGATAAAACAGTATGAAAACCTAGGGACGATTTAATCACAGGAAAATAATAAAAGCTCAATTTTTTTTTTGTTGAAAACGTTAAAATCTTATAAACAGAAAGATAAATATCCATTTTTTGTTTAATTATTCAAATGAGATTCGGAGACGAGTAACGGTCCTGTGGAACCGTTTCGAAAAAGGTCATTCTACTACAAACTGGACTGGAAAAAAAAAAAAAAAGAATGCCATGACCGAACTTTATATATATATTTGATTCAGTTTACGTCCAGAACGAAACTGCCAAAATATTTTTATTCGATATTTAATTACTGAACGTTTGCTCATGTGTTTGAGGAATATCAACGCGATTTTTTTTTGTTTTATTAATTAATTTGAAACTTGTTTTATTAAGTAATTGAAATTTTTTTTATGCAACTATTAGCTAATTTGAACCTTTCTGCTCCACTTTCTATTCAACATCCGTCGATCCGGTAATTGCATACAGATTTATAGATTTTGATTTGCAGGGATAGGATCCGAGAGAATTTCGATGGTTCGGCGAAGCCCCGGAGTACAACTCTATAAGGCCAGGTAGAGCTTATTGTCATGTAGATTAACTTTTAATAGTGAATTGGAAGTTTCAAGCATTTGTCAAGTACATAAATGTTGTAGAGGTCAGAATTTGCTGGTGGTATCTCCTCTTTTCTGTATAGTAAGTTGATTCGTGAACCATTTTTCCATTTGGGTCTGCACTTAGGCTAAAAATAAAATAGTTTCTTAATTATATTTTGACAGCAAATCCAGATAAATTATTTATTATTTATATAATAATAATAATAAATTTGTGTTGATTTTAAGTTTACAACTTTTAGCAAGATGTTAGACCTTAGCTTATAGTTATTTAATGGTATATACAAATTAAAATTATTCCTATTAATCTTTGTATTATTGCATTAAGTATTTATAAAAAATAATAAAAAGGAAACAAAAATATTAAAAGTAATAATAATAAAATAATAAAAGTAAATCTCTCTCAGCAGAGCCCTAATCTATAAGATAAAAAACAAAACATGATTTACAAATCATTTAATACTTGATCAATAATAATAACCAGAAAACAAAACAAAAAAAAAACATAAATTTTACTTATGAATAAAATATTAACAATAATAATAATAAATAGTATTTCTGTAGAAACATTTTCCTTATTAATATAATACAAAACTTCTTAATTTAATTGCTTCAATTGTAAACAAAAATAAATCGTTTAATTTATTGAGTTCATTTATTTGCAGTAAATTAGATAAAAACCTATCTTCATTAATACATTAATATAAGAAAACACTCCTAATTGGCTTCAGTATAGGGCATGTTAACAGAAATTGTTTGATTGTGTCATTCATTATCTATACAATTACAGAAAGGGCAGGTCAAGTTAGGTTCAAATTTATAAAAAGTTCACCCATCATCCTCAGCTGCGCGACTAATCTAATTTTATTTATATGACACCATAATGATAGGAAACATTCCTCATTTTCAAAATTATTCAAGTGGCATATTATACAAAATGAAGAATTTTTTATTACTGCCTCAACATCTTTTGAAAACAAATGATTCCTCATTTTTGCCAAGAGGTTAGTTTTATTATTTTTCAACATATCCGCCTGATAGCAAGACTAAACATCTTCTCATCCCATAATGATCAGTGCATGGAAAAATTCAGAAATCCAGTTAAATGGTATATTTTTGTTATTTTTAAGATCCTTTATTCTAATAAAGCATTTTTTGTTTGTAATCTCTTTTCATCCATCTCGATTAATTTTTGCCACCTATTTGATGTTTTTTTTAAATATTTTAAATCTTAGATGGATAACACCAGATTCAATTACAATAATTTGAAAAAAATAAAAACACAACAGAAAACAATATTTATTGATTGCCGCTCGACATGGCGTTTAGAGGAGCAACAAGTGAAAGTGTAGCTATAATAATAGCTATTTGTCTTGGTGCGACCTTCATGGCACGATGTTAATAGGCCTAAGGGGCTATTTCATCCAACAATACCCTCGAAGAATGGAGCATCATGAAAAAGAAAAAAAATTGACGTTTTTCTTCGACATTAGCAATGGATAACTTTTTTTGACTTTATATGTACTACGTTCATTGGCTTTATTCAAAGTTTATTAACACTTGTTTCGTAACATTATATAAAAAAACACAACACTTTCACGCCATAGAATAATGAATTAAATTAAGCTATACAAAAAAAAAAAAAAATAAATAATAATAATACCCTAGATAGACGCGTAGATAATCTATGTAAAACTAAAGAGTGAAATAATGTCGTTTTCTCCTATATTTTTATTCTATAGAAAGAATAGTTAGTGGGAACTTTGTCTTACTTTGTCCTTATTTTATTTAAATGGGCTTGTAAGTAGTTATGCCCAGTTACGGTTCTGAAACAGGACAGTTTTTTACTGACAGTTTTGCAAGTTTTTTCTCTGCGAAAGAATGCAAACATTTACAATGTTTCTTTGTATTGTTTCTTGTGCCTTACTATTGAAATTTGATTTGATCATGCATAATTATTAAATTTTTCAACCAGGAAAAGACAAAGATCATGGTTGTAGGAAATCAAGTTCATAAGCAGAGCAGTTATGAAGTAGGAGCCTACCAGTTTGAAGTGGTCGGAGGCTTTACGTATCTCGGCTCTAGTATTAACGACAAACTAGAAGAGGTTAGACGGAGGTTAACAGCATGAAATAGAGCGTATTTTGCCGTCTCAAAGCTAATAAAAAGAGAGCTTACGATATACAAACTCTAACAACGCCAGTGGTCACGTATGGCGCTGAAACCTGGACCCTCAAGAAGAAGAGCGAAAACCTAAGAGACTAATTAAGAGAGCTGGATAGGTTTAAGAGAGGAATTATGAGGAGAGTTCTAGATGCAGTACGCGAGAATGGTCAGTGGCGACGAAGGAAAAACTGTGAATTGTTCCAGCTGTATAACGACCTAAATATCTCATCATATATAAGGATAAAAAGGCTTAAATGGCTTGGCCATGTACTAAGGGTGAGATATGAGCGTGTGGTCAGCAGGCTGTACTGAAGAAGAAGATAATAATTCAATTATTTTAGTCAAGGCCTCCTTAGATCTCTCCATCGCTCCCTACCCTGCGTAGCCGCAATCCAATTTCGCGCACCCATTTTCTTGAATCATCTGCGACTCCGTCTGTCCACCGAAGTTTTGGTCTTTCGACACCTCCTGACATGTAGCTTTTCTCGGACATCCTTTATGGAACTCTGTTCTGGAATTTCGGCCAATGTGTCCAGCCCAGCTAATACTCTTAATGCGGATGCTCTCGTAATTTCCTGCTGTCCATAAAGCCTTTGAAGCTCTAAGTTGCTTCATAGTCTTCAATTTCCTCCTGGCATAGAATTTTCGGTACAAGTACTGAAGTGTGGCTTATGCGCCGTTCACTAAGGTGCCCTTCAAAGTAAGGCCCAATCTCCACTGAAAATGACCCTTTTGGGGGTTTATTTATCTCTGAAGAGCGAGCGCAGCGAGCGGGAGTCGAAAGCTAGAATCTATTACAGCCAATCAAGGCACTTTTTTACTGAAAAAAAGGCGATGGGAGTTCGATAACATCACGGTCACATAACCTCTCAAAATAGGCCACGCCCATCAGCCGCTCTTCATTACCTTTACCGAATTTTCCTCTCTAGCTAGCCTCTGCTCGTGAGACATCGAGATGATCTTAGTCTCTGAGCCATCCATATAGCAAGCCATTATCATGCATAGTGCTGGATGTGTAAGATACGATTCCTCATTTTCCAGTCGTCCGAATTCTCTGTGGACTAATGAAATATGACTTATAATATGAATGGATGACTTATTTAATGATTTGAGCCCTTCTTCCCATGATCACGATTTTAAAGGATAATGAGATTATAACTTTACCTGAAGATATAATTTTGTGAATATTTTGGTGATAGTGTTAAAGATCGCAATGCCCCTGTAGTTGTAAGGGTCCATCGCATCACCTTTTTTATGGATCAACTTCATTCTAATCACAGACCACGCTTTGGGAGGAGATTCAGCATGAATAACCCGATTAAAAATCCGTAATAAAAAGTCTATCCAAGATGAATTTAGGCACTTGAAAATTTCATTTGGGATATGATCCTCTCCGGTAGCTTTCTTAAGTTTACTTTTATTTATGCTCAGTAATAACTCATCCAGAGTGATATCTCCATCAAATGGACCAACATAATTAAAATCAGTGGGTAATTTAGGCGGCAAGATTGAGTAATTGTGGTTTGCGTCTAAAATTATTTACAGCAGACCAAAGGGTAGGGATCCTTAAACTCTGTCTTATGTTATTGAGATATGCTTTTTTTTTGTTTTTTAATAACTGTTTTATAATCAGACTTGAGCCCAATATACTCAGCCAAAGTATCCGAACTAAAATTATTTCTTTTACATTTGCGCAGTTGAGACTTCACTCTTTTTTTTTTTCAATGAACAATCCGTGTTAAACTTAGGGCTTACCTAAAGTGTTTGTTTAATGTCCCCGTATGATACTGGGGCTAATGCCGGGAGTCCAAAATTTTGTCTATCCAGGTATAATTAGAATCTTTTACGAATACCTGACATCGTACAGGCTCGGGACCTCCGTTTTACGTTTTATCCGCGGGACAGCACAGCATTTTTTACTCCACATATATAAAGAGTTTTTTACTCCCATTAAAAAATCGTATGGCCATCGCGGGACGCGTCCAGAATCGTGACCTATTCTATTATGGTTTGTCATGCTAGCCACTATACCACAGCTGCCCCCAAGATATAAGTGTTAATTTTTATTTATAAGAAGGATTATACCCTAAAAGTATGCACTCCAATTCCGGTGTTTCTTGCAAAATTGACTCATAGAAGACTCGTTCCAGAAAGCCGTTGGTCCATTGACGGAGAGGATTCCTCGACATAACGACAGGCGCATGCGGAATGTCCGAAAAGGAAGTCGTGCCAACGTATTAGTAAGCACACCTCGTGAGCCGTACCCTTAATGCTAGGCCGACCGCCGTTCAAATACCGAAAGAATTCTTTTCTTCGTCTGGTCATCAACTTCTTGGCGGCCGGCGGTCCTCCAGATTCGGGGAACTACAAGGCTTCCTAGTTCAGCTATAACGGTCTGGCATCTTTTCGACACCCGATCCCCAAATATATAGGTTTGCATTCAAAATTAAAAGGTAAATTTTTAAATATTTTCGCACAAGATTGAATTCTGGGTAAAATGCAGGGATCGATTTCCATTTGCACTAAAATATGGGTCGGATTCCATGAACAACGACCGTTCACTAATAAAAAAAAATTTGTAATATCCAAGTTGCTGAGAGTTCCGAATGAAATAATCTATATAAATAAAGATGAAATTTTGATTGTTCTTTATAGAAATCCAATTGTTCGAAAACCAACCACACTAGGAATTTAAATAGTGGTATGGCAAGGAATTTAGTCCTGTTCTACTTGTTGGAACAAACTTATAGTAAAATCGCAAATTATGTTATGGATCAATTAATACTTAATAACAAAACCGTTTCAACCCATAATGAGTTATGAGCAGGGCCCGGATTATTATGCAATTGCATATTTTGTTTGCGTGCTTCTTTAAAATAGCAGACCATATATCATTACGAATTAGATTACACTCATCTAATTGGCCAAGTTTTTTTGTTGCATATGTGATGATAACTTCATATATTTGCATATTTTGATAATCTAATACAGTAAAAATTTAGAAATATAAAAAGTAAAATCCAACGTGGGAGTTCCCAATTTCGATCGCCGTAAATAAGTTATTCTTTTCTTCGAACTAATGATTAATGAGATTCCTGACTTTCCAAAAAAAAAATATAAATCGCATCCCAAGCTATGTTTGAGAAGCTTTGAAAGAAACTTGAAACATTGACAACTATCCAATATTTTAGGCGCTTAAAACTTTGCTCTAATCACATCAGTTATCGAAAGATCATTTTCGAATTATAAAAGTATTTTAAACGATACAAGGTTAGGAATCACAAGAATTAATTTCGATTCAGAAATTTTGATGTTTAATTCACTTGATTTGTATATTTTTTAATTTATTGTTAATTTACTTATCTGAATTGCTGTTTTTAACTTTATATTGAAAAATAGTAAGTTACATTTATTTTTATATTTTAGTTTTACTTTTAATATCGGAAATATATGTTTAAGATCCAACAAAATTTAAAATCATTTTGGTTTAATTTATAAACTGTCTCCTCCACTTTCATTCTTGTGAAATATTGTATACACATTAGTATCTTTAAATATTACAGTAGTTCAATAGCATTTATTTAGAATTTATGCTGCATCTATATAAATAATGATGAAATTCTGTTTGTTTGTTCTTTATAGAAATCCATACCGTTTGTCCTAAATTCTCCAAATTTCGCTCAGTGGTTATTTGATACCAGGTGCGAACACTTATCCATATGAAAATTGCATAACTTCAGCCGATCTTCAGCTGATATTCTTTGTTGTTATAAATATCATAATGACCTCGCTTTATAATGATTCTTTAAGAAATCGACCGCTTCATTAGAAAAATGAAATTCCCCGGTTGAAAAGGGGATATGCAGCTATAATCTATGTAAATAAAGATAAAATTCTGTTTGTTTTTTATAGAAATCCATACCAGGTGTAAACACCTGTCCATATAAAAATTGCATAACTTCAGACGATCTTCAGTTGATATTCTTTATTATTATAAAAATCGTAATGTTCTCGCTTTACATTGGTTTTTACATTAGAAAAATGAAATTCCCCGGGTGAAACTGGAAAATAAAGATGAAATTCTGTTTGTTCTTTATTCATATCCCTACCGTTTGTCCTAAATTCTCACAATTTCGCTCAGTGGTTCTTTGATACCAGGTGCGAACACTTGCCCATATTAAAATTGGTTAACTTTACATTGGTTTTTACAAAATCGACCGTTTAAGTCGATAAAAGTCTCACTTTATAGATTTAAAAAATGAAATTCTCCGGGTGTAACTGGTATACCATATACAGCTAGTATTTTATAGTTTTTAAATGTATATCATATGGCATATTTTGAAGCTTTTTACTTTCATATATGACACATTTTTTGTATTCCCTAAAATCCGGGCTCTGGTACTGAGTTCAGTACCTATTGCAATAATTGTGCAACAATATCAAGATCACGCTCAACCGACTTATGTTTCCCCTTCATTAATATAATTTTATTAGGAGTCGCCACTATATAGAGGCTGGGTGTGCCCCAGGAGTGCCAATACACAGCTATTTTAATATAATAATAAAATAATCAGCCAAACGTAATAAATGTATGCGTATAGAATAATTGAGGCATTTGGTTTCAAAACCGGTTAGATTTTTTCCAAACAATTTTTTTTTTTTTCATTTAATTCAAGTTTTTCATGTTAAAAAAATGTGTTGGACACGTTTGTTTCAAAAACGTCTAGATCCTTCGAAAATCAATACTAAAAGATTGCATTTCTTATCAAAAGCAGTTCCAATTGTTCCTTTTTTTGATCAGTCCTGAAAAATTGTTCAAAATGGATAGCCAGTTTCGAAACAAAACCCCTCAATTATTATAGATTTTTATATTACTATTATATTATTATAGACTATTAATTGTTGCAGATTTATCATGAACTACGCCAGCTTTTTCCTCGTTCTGTTTTTGGCAGTGGTGGTAGTCCTGGCAGCTCCACAGAAGAAACCCGCTTCCCCATCGAAGACAGTTTCTGGATGTAATATATTATATCATATTTATTTATTTTATTTTTTTAAATTATTCCATTTTAAACGTGTGATTCTCAAACTACAGGCGACCACACTGAGCCACGATGAGATTCTTGAGCAACCACGAGTCGAATTTTCCTAAATTTCACGGCTACGGTTTAAGGAATAGCACATCTACAGTCGAATGGACTATAAAATCATGAATTATCTCATATTTGCGCTACTTAAATGAACAAAAATTTTAAAATCAACAAATATCTCGTGGTTTTGAGTGTTGTGTATTCAGATGTAGACGATCACAATGATTCAAAGAAATAAAAGAAGAAAAAATCTTTAAATTCAAAGAAAGAAAATCTCTTTTTTAAATGATTCTATATTAACTCTTTGCACTCGGCACCGTTTCGGACGTTTACCTACCGGCAACTCGACGCAACTTATTCGCGAAAACGTTCACCCTGAAAACGTAATATTATACAGTAAAATTTTAGAATGGAATTGTAATGAAATTTATGTTATATGTATTTGTGATGCTTCAAGAACACGTAGTTACAAAATAAATTATTTTTTTAAAATTTTATACTTTTTTTTATAATTTAAAAAAAAAATTAATTTTATATATTTTTTTATAATTTTATTATTATCATTATTATATATAAAAGCATAAAAAATCTAATTGGAGAAGTAAAAACAATTAAAAAATTACGAGATGGAACCCTTCTAGTTGAATTTTTCTCAGATATCCAATCAAGAAAGCTCTTAAAATGTGAAAATCTACTTAATAACTTTCCGGTTAAAGTAGAAGCACATGGAAAACTAAATTAAAGTAGTGGGATAATTTGGTGCCCGGAACTAAATTATTGTACAACTGAGGAAATAAAAGATCAATTAAAACCACAAAATACAGCCGATGTTGAAAGATTAACGTACTATAAAAATAATGAAAAACATCGCGAGCCGCGACCGTCATTTAGCAGCAAAAGCGAAATATTGTATAAATAGTTTTTAAGATTTGTTTATGTCCTTATATGTTAAAAACTGAAAATTATTTGGATTGCTTCCGTAGCGGAGCCCTCGAGTTTGAAGACAAATTTTAAATGGCTCCGCTCCGGAGACCTCGAGTGGTAAGGGTTAATAACTGTATAACTGTATAATTTCTTTTTTTCAGTTAAACTTGATCAGGTTTCACATGAGATTCTAAATCTGCAAGGATAAAGTCAAGATTGAAAATTTCTTATTTGGTTAAGAATGCTTTTATTAAATCAAACGTGCCTTATATCTTCTGGCTGTATATTAGTTTTACATTTAAACCATTTAAGCCTTTCCATGTCACATACATGACATTCCAGTTCAGACTGTTTGTTGTAAAGGTGCCTTCACACAGTGCGAGCCTCACGGAACAGATAGTCCCCCGAACCTTGCCGTACCGGCGTAGTTATTAATACAGTTGTTTACACTGATACGTGAAGTCGAGCGAACAATGATGTCTGACACACCTAAGGAATCATTTTGATTACTAAGACGGCTGACTTGAAACTAACAGTTGTTCTGACTTGCTCTAGCTTATTATGGATAAAAGTAACGTCAGAAAAATACCAAAAGAAGGTCTAAAACCTTATCTTAATTAACTCAAAAGCGACAGTAAAGCTATCCCGGAACACACAGCGGACAGATAAAGTACGTATTAGAGTTGGTGACTTATTTACATTAGCCGAAGAGTGCTCGGGACAGGCACAGTGAAAAGACACCTTAACAACTTAATGGGGATGAGGTTATGCCTGTATTCCAGAAGACTCTGGAAATTTATAATCGGACTGACGTCACTTGTACCTGTGGACTACGTCCATGTAAAAACTTATAAGTGCCACCTCTGACACCCGTTCCATGGGTTCACCTCTACTGCTACAGATGAAAGATTATTATTCCGGTTACATTGCCATCTCACTGTAAACGTATGATTCCTTCACCAGCCTTGAATTGACGAGGAAATCAGATCAACTACGCAACATCCCGGGCCAACTGAGCCTCGAAACTAGACTGAATGTTAATAATAGGAAATGAAAAAAAAAAAAATATAGAAGTTAAGTGTTGCTTTGCTACCTTGGGACGTCCGACATTGTGATGGGGCGTTCCTTCCTGAATCACAAGCGATCTCTTTGGAGCAACTACGTTTGTATGAATACCTGGCAGTTTGTCACAGGAGGGCTGCAAATAGTTAGTATGTTAACAGCAAAAATAAAAGGGAAAAAGAAAAAAAAAATCTTTCGTAGGAGGAAATGTACACCTAGCCTAAAACAGGCTGCCAAATCCCGTTCTTTTTTACTGCTTCTTTCCTCTCGTTAACAGCACCTTTTTTGAGATTATTACCTTGGGATATACAGGACTTCGATCTAAACAACCAAAAATATTACTTTGAGGGCATATGAACTACCTAATTGCATAATTCTTATAAATATACAAAAAATTTGAAAAATCATAATATTTGAGGAGGAATCAAGACTCCGTGACCCCCCTTGGATACGCCCATGTCTGAGATAAAGTTTTACGTATTCACAAGACTGCCATTTTGTTTTCCATCGGCTTTAGTATAGCAGAGATTTACTACATTATTTATTATTTAGATAAAATAATATGAATTGTTGTTATTAACAGCCTATTATTGCAAGTATATTTCACTTTTTACGCCTTTAGTAGTTAAGAGGGTATGGAATGAGATTCCGTGGGGACCAGCTGTGCTAGGCCGGGATTCATTCCTATAACCTAACTTTTATATCTTCTAACTAGTGTCTTCCCACTCTTCTTTGTCTTCCCAATCTTTCAAGCTCGCGTAAAACTAGACATATTACACATTTACATGTTTTATATTTATACACACGTAAAAAAGTTACCGTTTCGGCCCGAAACCAGGTATCACATTTTAGAGGGGGTGCATTTCTTGCGGGCATGTGCATTTCTTCAGGGTCGTGAGAAACGTTTTGGGAGGACTATATTTTGTGGAGTTTCATTATAGGTACATGAATAACAACTTATAAAATTTTAATTTGAAAAAGTTATAAAGGGAAGTGCCAACAAATATATTTTAAAAAAAAAATGTTTAATATTATATAATTGATTTGATTAATTTAACACTTAAACAAATTTCAGGTCTTTTTACTTTCACTTTACCTATATATGAAGTATATATATATAGTAAGTGGAATTATTGCGATCGTGAAAAATTTCGACTTCCGGTTTTCAACGGAAATGCACGTTTTGGGGTCCCCTGAGTCAAAATAACCAAGTCCCGCGAAATGGTCTGCGCGTGTGTGTGTGTGTGTGTATGGGTGTCTGTGAATGTGTGAACAGACTAGCCCAAAAACTATAAACCGTGCGAACCTGAAATTGGGTATTTAGTGTATGAATATGGGAGGTACTTTATTTAATAACTTTTTACGTTTTTTCGATTTTCTCAAAAACGGCTCTAACGATTTTGATTAAACTGAGTATTTGATATATTAATATGCCCGAGATATGACCGTGAAAATTTCATCAAAATTGATCAACCGGAGGATGAACTTTACTTGATAAATTTTGTATCATTTTCACGTGTTTTTTTTATTTACTCAAAAACGGCTTTCACGATTTTGATCAAACTGGGTATTTGATGTATGTATATGCCAAAGATTTGATAGCCATTATTTCATCAAAATTGATCAACCGTAGGGGGCCCTTTATTTCATAACTTTTATTCCGATTATCTCAAAAACGCCTTTAACGATTTTCATCATATTCGTCATGTTTAATGAAAATTAGGTGGTTTCAATTTAAGATCAGGTAAGCGCTATCATTATTCAAATGTTCTGAGCAAATGAAAACAAAAATAAGAAATGAATGTGGAAAAATGAGTAACTTTGAGAAGTGGCATTAACAAAACGCATTAATTTCTTATCTAAGCAAGTTGGTAAGTGAAATTTGTGTGTTGCGCGCACTCACCAGATTTTTTACTTCATAGTAACTATTTGAGATAATAATTCAGATTATTCCGCAATAATTTACTTCCAACGTACTACGTAAATAAAATTTACTTCCAATATCTCCTTGGTGATTACTGCCTTAGTTATGTTAATGTGGGAGGTTACATTGAAAACTATTTTATTCTAAATTAAGCAAAGATAAATTTAATTCAACTTAGTGGTGCTCTTCAACCTGAAAAGACAGCATTTAAGGCTCTTCAAAGGTACGGTTTACTACACAAAACAAGGAAGTGCAGAAGGGGACACGACATGAAGATTTATTTTTATGAAAATAGCAGTTCGAAATTTAGATGCCAAAGAAGAGGATGCAGACAAAAAAATAGCTCCTGTACCATGAGCTCATACCCAAAGGATTGAGTCTCTCTGGGCAAGCATTAAAAGGTGCAATAAAATAGAATGTGGGACAAAAAGGAGCCATCTTGACTCATATTTATGGGAGTTTGTTTGGAGGAGGTGATATGAAAAAGATGACTTGTTCGAAAGGATGTTAAAATCAATCAAAAAGTTTTGGCGGCCTTGTTAATTCTAGTACTAGTTATGTTAGTGCGCAGAAGTATTTCCATCTTAATAAATGTTTATTACGTTCTTAATTTTATATTTATCAAACATACGACATTGATAAGTAATATAATATCCAAAATCATAGTTACTGTAAAAAATAATTTGGCGCCCCTAAAGTAAAAAAGACCCCAAATATCAACAATGGGACCATATGGATGGGTAATGTAATATAATGGCATGGATGACCCATATATGTATATTTAAGAGTATAATCCTTCAACAACAATCCTTCAATTCAGTTTTATACATTATAAGTAAAATAATATATGAAAAATGCTATCAATTAGCTAAAGATCACAAAAATAAAAGACAGTTTAAATTAAACTACTTCAATCTTATACTATGCCATATTTCCAGATTTCTTAAGTGTTTTAATGATTTGTTGCTAAAAATAAAAAAAAGGTATGAAAACACTAATTAAATATCAATATTAATGATGATTGTAAGTGCAATAGCTCTGTCAAAAGTATAGCAGGGATTAATGTTTTTATTTTCCTCAAAAGTGCTGGAACATAGTTAATAAATAACTTAATTGTAATAAATACCATCATATAAATGCATATATAACAAAATATTTATTCATAAAATTTGTTAATAAAAAGTTAATGAAAAAATTACAATGCTTCAGGGATGAATAATATTTCTGAAAAATCAGAGTTCAATGAACAACAAAATCTTTTATCTGACACTGAATATAACATGACCAACTTGAACTTGAAGCATTAAAATTCTTCTGTAGACATGCAGTCTCCTCATTCGTTTGCGAATTCCGGATTCACCTCATGCGTTCTATCTAATACATTCAGTTGGTTCTTCTTTCTAGCAATGTATGTTCAACCTCTGAGCAGAATCTAAATTATTTTCGAATGTCTTTTTTGTACGTCCATATGAATTCAAGTTGAAAAACTCTCTTTTCTATCATCTTTTTTCTAATTATTATTCAAATTGTCAAAATTAGCATTATTTTCCTTAATACTTTAAGTATCTTAGTTGTTAACAGATTACTTACATCGAATTTCTTAAGCTAAGGATAACTTTG
Source organism: Aelia acuminata (assembly GCA_911387785.2). Lineage (NCBI taxonomy): Eukaryota > Metazoa > Arthropoda > Insecta > Hemiptera > Pentatomidae > Aelia > Aelia acuminata. The sequence continues at coordinate 16,759,455 of OU426983.1, forward strand.
CTTAGTATAAGTAAAAATTAAAGGAATAAAATTAGAAATCATGGCTCTTTATTTCATTTTTTAATTCTTCAAAAAATGTGAATTTCAAAAGAAAATTTTCTATCCTTGCTTGAAAGGATTTCTTTCAGTTTTCTGACTTTTTTATTTCTATTCTGTTTTGTTTTGTTTTCTTTAACCTGCTGAATTTAAAACAGTAAAAAATACAAATAAAGTTCTTCCGAATATACTTACCTCAGTAATAAGATTTTCATAATAAACAGGATTGTGTATCCTGCCTAGGACAATACTGCACCTCCCCCCCCACTAAAAAAAAAACAAAAAGTTCTCTTTTACTTAAAATTTGTGTTATTATGATAAGATTTGAAAAAAAAAAAAAAAAAAAAAATGTAGTTGATTTAAAATTACATAAATATTTTTTTTTTTTTTTTTTTTTTTGAACCTCAGGTTAAGAAAAATGATAATGTTTCCAGACTGAAAAAAACAAAGTTATAATTTTTTTTTTTAATTTGTGATCACTTAATAACATAACAAAATTATTGTTGAATAATATGGTTGAATAAGCTGAATAATATTTTTTATATTAAGAGTTTCTTTAGTATTAACACAGCTTTTAAGATATATATGTAAAACCTTTTATCCAAATACTGAGTTGTTAAATTTTTATTTCTTCATCGTTCATAAACTTAATCAACAAGCAGACTAATTTCAATGTATGTTCGCAATGCATGTATTTTTAATATTGAGTATCTTAAACATTTACATTAACTAATCATAGTAAAAACCATTCAAATATCATGTTTATTTTGCTGAAATCAGATTTAAAATGTAGAATAGGTAGTAGGTTCTATAAATAGTAGGTACTATATATAGTTTTTAAATTTACAATTAAATGTTTGTTTTATTTAATTTGGTTTGAATTTGTCAATTTTTTTTATTTTTTAGCACCTTTCATAGCATCGTTTGATGAGATCGTCGTGGAATCCAACCTAAGAGTTAAAGGCAAGACCTCCAATGACAGGGTTGGGCGCACAAAATTGGTCGTATCTCCGGATGCTTCCACTGAATCTGCTAAAGTGGCTGAAAATAAAACTAAATGAATGAGTTTTATCACCAATGAAGACTGAAACATTACCATAATGTGAAAGATGAAAATCATTTTAATTACATTTTCTTAATAAACCAATAATTATGTGATAATTATAAAGAATTTTGATTAAATGTTATTAATAAACCTTTTTACGATTGTTGAATTTAATTAAAAACCATGTTTTCCCATTTGGTCCCCAACTTGTTCTTGGATGGAAATTTATTCACTTTGGTACTCAATAAATAGTAAGAAATGTGTAGCTTCGACTAACAAAAAGAGAATTTAATTTTAACTTTTCTTACCTCACTGATAGAACCTTTAAAGTAAACCACAATTTTGCCTATTCCACCGTCTTTCCTCAATCAGCCGGTGTCCCTCAAGGCAGTATTCTAGGTCACATTCTTTACACGGTATATACAGCTGATATCCCAACCCATCTTGGTACCATCCTCACCACTTATGCTGATGACACATTCGTGTTATCTGTGAATAATGACCCATCTGCTGCATCCCAGGCTTTACAATCACACCTCACATCCCTTGAAGAATGGTGTCAAAAGTGGAAAATAAAGATAAATCCCATCAAATTACCTTTACCCTACGTCGTAAACCCACAACATCCTGTCCTACAGTATCCTTCAATAATATTCTACTTCCACCCGTCGAACAGATACCTAGGACTCCATTTAGATAAACGTCATGTGAAATCCTCACACAAGACTGAAAAGACAAGAAACTGCCCGCAGATTCCGACTACTACAACATTTACTAGACAAACGCTCCAAACTTCCAATTTACTATAAAAGACTAATCTACATGACGATAATAAGGCCTATCTGGACTTATGGTGTCGACCTTGGGGTTCCACCAAACCATCCAATTCCTCTCGCATTCAATCCCTACAATCCAAAATCCTGAATCTCCTTACTTCGTCCCAAATAAAATTATCCATGAAGACCTTAATATTCCTTATTTCACCGATTTGGCCCGATCCAGATACCAGACCTTTCACAGTAAACTCCCTGCTCATTCTAACCCTCTTGTCTCCAACCTTGCTTCCTCCTCTATCCCGGACAATCCTCCGAGGCGTCTGAAAAGAAGATGGCCTAGAGATCTTCTAAACTAAAACAATATTCGAGTGCTACCAATGGGTGGTTTCTCCTCACATCGTTTCATGTTATTGATGTACATATATCAGATTTACTTATTGTGTTGTAAATACAGTTGTAAATTTCAATAAATAAATTATTAAAAAAAAAATTAATTTTAACTTCTATTCTATTAGCCAAATACAAATCAATGTCAAAATATTTCTAAGGCTGAAACAGGCAGTTTTGTTTTTATTTTGAAAATTACCTCTAATAATTTCAGTGCTGAAATCGAGCCCTTTTCTATTTACTTTTTGTATTTCTGGCTTATGTTCCTAAACAGAATTCTGCTTGCCGAGAGCTCAAGAAGAAATGCAAGGCAACATTGTATCAAATATTTTAGCCAAAAAACCTAGAAGAAATGAGTAAACTAACATCCAATGAATTAAATTGAATTTTTACATGTTTTTTTGGAGCATTTTTAGCCTTTGACAACTAAACAGCATCACAGATTTTTAAAATATTTTAACGAATAGATTTTAAAAAATTTAGAGAAGTTTGAAAATAGTTCAATAGTTAGGTAGATCAAAGCATTATCTAAAACTCAATTAATGGCTACAGTTTTGAACTGCCTCAACTACCTATACAACAAGTTTTTATAAATTTTATTATCAAAAGATTTTTCAAGATATAAATTTTTCCATTGTAAGATTTTGAAATTTCCGTCTTAATTCCTTAAAGTTCCTTAATCATTATATAAATTCATGAAAATACTTTATTAAAAATATATTCAAAAATTTGTATGAATGGTTACGCACTGTGAATAAGTAGCACTTTTTCATCTTGTTGGAAATAATTGGACAATTTTATTTCATCCAGCAAGTACAATTACAGTAAGCATGATCAGTTCAAAAGCTCATTATTTAATTTTTGACTGATTAAGAAACATATGTGGTATAAATCATATTTAAAAAATTCTGTTTTGAGAATAATTTCTAAAGTTGTTTTTAATAGATTTAATTTAGATCTAAATTTGATAAGAATGGAAGTTTTTTATTTTAACTGAGAATAAATGTTTAATCTCAGTGAATTTACATCCTGTGACAAAAAATTATAAATAAAAATACAAGTCATCATAATTTTTTTTAATGTTATGATTTTTTCTATTGAAAAAGTAGATAAATGAATCAATGAATGCTTGGGAATGACTTGTTAAGTATCTCCACTTTTGTTTTTTATCATACCACATTTTTTTATCATATTCCAACAATATGGAAGTTATCATTTGGATGATATTATCCTTTAGTATTGAAACATAAGTACATTACCCAAAAGATTTATTAATAAAATAATACTTTATTTTCACATAGCTCAATCAGATTACAAATAATGGTATGTTGCAATTAAACCTATAATTTAAAATTTGTATACATTCCTTTAAAATTTAAAATAAAATCATCAAAATCGGACTACTATGTGCAAACATAAAGCTTATTAAAATTGGTTACTGACCAATATAATATGAAAATAATTGCATGGGACACCTATTTATAATTTATTTTACCTCTAAAAAAAATAATCATTTATCTTGTAAATCCCCTCCGCCCTAAGAACACACTGTGTATTTTGAAAATATAAGATTTACTTTAAATAAAATTCTTTTTACAATTTATTCATCTTTGTGTAATTACATCATACAGTATAGATTTCTTTTTGGACTTTCATCATATGAATTCATTTGCATTAACTAATAGAAATTTTCAGATAATATCTCTTCGATTTCCAAATAGATTGGCACAAATATAATGTTTCTTAATCTTACTTCAAAAGACAATTTTAAAAAAGGTTTCATTCCTAAAAATATGTAATAAAATCCTTTTAATAAAACCAGTTAATTTTTACAATATTATATAAAAAAATAATTAAAATCACATTTCTTATCTTAAACAGATGATCTAATATACTAAGTATAGATAAGTGATAGTTATAAAAATGTGTGTGTATTTGGTATTGTGAAGCTCAGGAAAATTCAAAAGAAATATTAGGTAGAAGTTTGGTTCTCCACCATTGAATAGCTCATACTTCAATTGCAGGTGATCAGCTGATTCCAGTTTATTTTTGTATTGTTAAATAGTATTCATTGTTTTTTTCTTAGTAATTCAGCAGTTTAAATAATTCTTTTACATTAAAAAAAAACATTCAATTTATAACCTCACAAAATGCGTGAAGTGATATCAGTCCATGCAGGTCAAGCCGGAGTGCAAATAGGCAATGCCTGTTGGGAATTATATTGCCTTGAGCATGGAATTCAGCCTGATGGTCAAATGCCTTCTGACAAGACTGTTGGAGGAGGTGATGACAGCTTTAATACATTTTTTAGCGAAACTGGAGCTGGTAAACATGTACCAAGGGCAATTTTTGTCGACCTTGAGCCGACAGTAGTAGATGAAGTACGAACAGGAGCTTACAGGCAGCTTTTCCATCCTGAGCAGCTAATTACTGGTAAGGAAGATGCAGCCAACAACTACGCTAGGGGCCATTATACGGTGGGAAAAGAAATTGTCGATTTGGTGTTAGACAGGATCAGGAAGTTAGCAGATCAATGCAGTGGACTTCAAGGGTTTTTGATTTTCCACTCATTTGGTGGAGGCACTGGATCAGGTTTTACTTCACTTCTCATGGAAAGACTCTCTGTTGATTATGGAAAAAAGAGTAAATTGGAGTATGCCATATATCCTGCTCCACAAGTTTCAACGGCTGTAGTTGAACCATACAATTCTATTTTGACAACACATACAACCTTGGAACATTCAGATTGTGCTTTTATGGCAGATAATGAAGCCATCTATGATATATGCAGAAGAAATCTTGACATCGAAAGGCCAACATATACCAATCTAAACAGGTTGATAGGTCAAATTGTTTCCTCTATTACTGCATCTTTGAGATTTGATGGTGCATTAAATGTCGACCTTACAGAGTTCCAAACTAACTTGGTTCCTTATCCAAGAATACATTTCCCTCTGGTTACTTATGCTCCGGTGATATCAGCTGAAAAAGCATACCATGAACAGTTGTCAGTCGCTGAAATTACTAATTCATGTTTCGAACCAGCAAATCAAATGGTAAAGTGCGACCCGAGGCATGGTAAGTACATGGCCTGCTGCGTTCTATACAGAGGTGATGTTGTGCCAAAAGATGTCAATTCAGCTATTGCAACAATCAAAACAAAAAGAACAATTCAGTTTGTCGATTGGTGCCCTACTGGTTTCAAAGTTGGTATCAATTACCAACCGCCAACTGTAGTGCCTGGTGGAGATCTTGCTAAAGTGCAACGAGCGGTATGTATGTTAGCAAATACTACCGCTATTGCTGAGGCGTGGGCACGTTTAGATCACAAGTTTGACTTGATGTATGCCAAAAGAGCTTTTGTTCACTGGTACGTAGGTGAGGGTATGGAAGAAGGTGAATTTTCAGAGGCGAGAGAAGATCTTGCCGCTTTGGAAAAGGATTACGAGGAAGTTGGAATGGACTCTGTTGAAGGAGAAGGCGAAGGAGGTGAAGAAGCCTAGGAGCCTCCCAGCAAATATTAGCTCTAAATTCGCATTTCCATCTCCTCAAGAGATTGATGTTTAGAATTCAATTTGACCTAATGGTGATGTAATTTAATGGAAAATTTATTTTACTAGCGTGTCATTTCAGTTCTATGTCGTTCAAGTTTAATAAAAGTTATCAATTTTCCAAATATATATATTCATTTTATGATAATAAATACATAAGTAAGAAATAAACAGCAGATATCATTTAAAAAAAAAATCTTATAATATTTAATATACGATTATCATTATTATATACTTATTAATTTTTTACTGAAAGAATTTAATTGTTATGTTTAATATTTCAGACCTTATAAAAAATATTTTTTATTTTTTATAAGGTCTGAAATATGTAAAAACTATGATAATAATGGAGTTTTTTCAAAATTTTGAGAAAAAGGAAGATAAAAGTTTAATTTTGTGAAATATGGTTCTGTTGACATCTATTACTTTTGCAGTACAATATATTTAACTTTGTCTTTGTTTTATTCAAATATACACAAGAACAATTAGAAAAGGGTGACAACCTGTGTATAGCTAACAAAGAAATTGGTAAAATAAATCTAAAATAGAATTTTTAAGAAAAGGCATTGGGTCCACCCAAGTAGTGTTCGATCAAAAATGGACCCCCAATGGCCCTTGAAAGCCCAAAGGATCATTTTAGAAAAGGAGGGAATCTAAATATTTTAGAAGACATTGATGAAATGGGAAAAATTCTTATAAATTACAATTGTTACTACTTAAAGTATTTTTATTTAGTGTAATTTAAAAATCCCCTGAAGATAGTATGATAGGTCTAAAACATTTTGGTAATTTTTGTTGAAGGTATTAAAAAAACAAAAATAATAAAGGGAGATAATGTAAACATTTTAATAACATATATTTTATTTGTTTTTCTAAACTTTTTATACCATTGTTACGTGTACTCATTCAATATAGGGTGATTAGTGTAGAAAGGTTCATTGTGCAATTACTGTTGAATATTCTTATTAAACATACTAAATACTTAGCAGTATTTTCCACCAAAAAAAGTTATATTGTTATGAGCATTCTCTGATTCCTTAAAAATTGGATAATCCTTAAATTTAAAATTAATTGAATTTCACTAGAATCGATAGTTTCTTCATCTCATTATTTACTAATTAATTTCTTAACAAAGTTATAATCCATAAAAAATGTTTACCTGTATCTTTAATTTTATAATGAATTTATTTTGTTGTCTGAATGAAATTTTTATTCAGGCTTTGTTAGAGAACTGTTGAGGTTTTTTTTTTTTTTTACTGCATCTAAGAATGCTTTAAATTGGATGAAAGTGTATAACAAAATCATTTTTTATTTGTAGATGAAAGCCTGTTTGTGAAATTAGTGTAAATTTTGCATATGAATTTTATACCATCCTTATTGCCAAAAAGATTAAATCATTCATTCATAAAACATTGGTAAGGCGTCTGGCTTATCACTTATGATGATAGTTGTTCGGAATACAAAACAAATCATGAATCAAACATAGCACCCCTTAATGAATTGCAAATGTACAATCAGAGGGCAGATTAATTGAAGTTTAACTAAAGAATATCAATTAATTAAACTCATTCTTATTCTTTAACTTCATTGTGTGAAAAGTATTTATTTTCATTCATGATTAAAAGATTAAATAAATTATCTTATAGCCAGTCGTCTTAGGTGAAATAGGAAAAAATAAAACGAACCGCATGATGATTATTGTCTTGTGATTGCAGAAGTAGGTACATCTGTTTATTGCATTACTTAATAATAAAAATATGTTAATTTTATTTTGCAAAGAGATTTTTTATCAGACACATATAGTATATTTGTGTGTATATATAATGTTCACCATTAATATTTCTTTAACTTTCTGCATGATGTTTTAAATCAAAGGAATTTTCATTATTATTATTTTATTTTATTATTTTTTTTTTTACTAAGCCTGAATTTAAACTTTCATTTCATTAATATTCTTACAAACATAAATTTATCTGTTTTTCTTATAAAAAGATAATTTCATAAGAATATTAATGAGAAAATAAGGAAATAAATTTTATTTCTTAGGTTAGTTGTTTTTTTATATGAAAAAGTATATTTAAATATACTTTCACAATGATTTTATGCTTTATTACTAAATATTCCATTATAGGAATGTTCAAATGGGAAAGTATGATAGTACCACTAAAAATATTGAATTTTCACCTTAAAATTTAGACAATTCTATTGAGATAAATTGAAATTATTTTTCTTAAGCTTATTTTCCCTGTTAGATTTCAATATTTGCAGTTGTGTTATTATATTTACAGAGCATAAGGATAAAAGAACAATTTAAAAAAAAAATTCACGACTAATTTTAGTTTCTTAGTTAATTAGTTTTCTAGTTAATTAGTATGTCGTAATTTAGAGTTTGATGAATTTTTATGATGTAATAAAATTTTCTTGTTTTTTAATTTTTTTTTTCAAAATCAATTAAAAAATAAAATAAAATATTTATGTTTATATATCAAAAGGGGTTGGAGCTAATGAAAAACTTAGAAAAAAAATTTTATTATTTACAATAATCACATTATTAAAAAGAAGTAATAAATAGAGGATGAGAACAAAGCAATATCAGGAACTAGTAGTCATCAAACCTGAAACAAAAATAAAAATTTAAAAGATATAAGCATACATTCTTTTCTTTAAAAAATGCATTTACATGTACAAGTCTACAACCTTCATAATTAAATAACTTATTAAATTGTCAATTTTTTTACAAGTTTAACTTTAACTTGAATTAGAAAATATAATAATGGTCATCGAATCATAAGGCTTAAAAATTATAATAATATATCTGGAATTTGGATATTAGAAGTTGGCAATCAAACTCCGACTACCGGGGGTCACCTGTGGTGTATTAGTAAGCTTGCAATAATAAAGGTTGCGGGTTCGCATTTCATCAGGTGATCCTAAGATTGTTTAAAGTGAGTAAAAATCCTTGGCTATGACATCCTCCAGATGGGATGTAAAATGGAGGATGTCAGGTATTCATTGAAGATCCTGGTCCTAATTGTACCTGGGGAAGCAAAATTTAGTACTCCCACAGATTAGCCGATTAGTATAAAGAGACATTAAATGAAAACAAATAAACCCCAACCACTTCATACCCTACCTTTTATCTGTATTTTATCAAAAGGGGTTGGAGCTAATGAAAAACTTAGAAAAAAAATTTTATTATTTACAATAATCACATTATTAAAAAGAAGTAATAAATAGAGGATGAGAACAAAGCAATATCAGGAACTAGTAGTCATCAAACCTGAAATGTCAGGTATTCATTGAAGATCCTGGTCCTAATTGTACCTGGGGAAGCAAAATTTAGTACTCCCACAGATTAGCCGATTAGTATAAAGAGACATTAAATGAAAACAAATAAACCCCAACCACTTCATACCCTACCTTTTATCTGTATCTCTGTCTCGGAGAAACCCCTCACAAATTACCTGGTCCTGATTTTACATGACATTTTAATTTTTGAATGGTATTCTTGACTATTGATCATCACAGAAGAATTTTAAAGAAAACAGACGACCGTTTCGGACCTCTAATAACATTACTTAGCATGCATTTTATTATTATAAAATCACTGTCACTTTAAGGTAAATAAAATATCACATGATGAAGCATTTCCATAAAATACTAATTTTTTACTTTCACTTACCTATATATGAAATATATAGTAAGTGGAAGTATTGCGATCGTGAAAAATTTCGACTTCCGGTTTTCAACGGAAATACACGTTTTGGGGTCCCCTGAGTCCAAATGACCAAGTCCCGCGAAATGGTCTGTGTGTGTGTGTGTCTGTGTGTGTGTGTGTGTGTGTGTGAACAGACTAGCTCAAAAACTATAAGCCGTGCGAATCTGAAATTGGGTATTTAGTGTATGTATATGCCCGTGATGTGACAGCAAAAATTTCATCAAGATTGCTCATAGGGAGGGGGTACTTTATTTAATAACTTTTTACGTTTTTTTCGATTTTCTCAAAAACGGCTCTAACGATTTTGATTAAACTGAGTATTTTATCTATTTATATGCCCGAGATATGACCGTATAAATTTCATCAAAATTGATCAACCGGAGGGGGGACTTTACTTAATAAATTGTGTATAATTTTCACGTGTTTTTTTTTAGTTACTCAAAAACGGTTTTAACGAATTTGATCAAACTGGGTATTTGATGTATGCGTGTGCCAAAGATGCGATAGCCAACATTACATCAAAATTGATCAACCGGAGGGGAGACTTTACTAAATAAATTTTGTATCATTTTCACGTGTTTTTTTTATTTACTCAAAAAAGGCATTAACGATTTTGATCAAACTGGGTATTTGATGTATGTATATGCCAAAGATGTGATAGCCAACATTTCATCAAAATTGGTTTAACGGAGGGGGCACTTTATTTCATAACTTTTTAACCGATTTTTACCTTTTTTTCGATTATTTCAAAAACGGCTTTAACGATTTTCATCAAATTCGTGGTGTTCAATGAAAATTAGGTGTTCTTTAACATCAGGTAAGCTTTATCATTATTAAAATGTTCTGAGGGGGCTTAAATGGGGAAGGGGCCTTTTTTGTTTTCCTATAAAGTACCTTTGTATTTGTTTATATGAAGAAATTATCTGTCTCTCGTTTTGCCTAAAAATAAGAAATGGCTAAATATGAGATGTGATAAAAATCAAGGAAACATATAGAGGAGAAAAAAAGAAAAATATTCAGTCAACTCATAAAACTCGTTGAGCGCAAGCGGAGTACGCCTTCAATGACAGACCATTGTTCATAATTAAAGCCGTTCTGTTCATTTGAGAAGTGGCAATTAACAAAACGCATTAATTTCTAATCTAAGTAAGTTGGTAAGTGAAAGTTGTGTGTTGCGCGCACGCACCACATTTTATTTACTCAAAAAAGGCTTTAACGATTTTGATCAAACTGGGTATTTGATGTATTGATTGTCGAAAGAAAGTTATAAATTGGAAAACAAGTTATGAAATAAAGTGCCCCCTCCGGTTGATCAATTTTGATGAAATGTTGGCTATCACATCTTTGGCATATACATACATCAAATACCCAGTTTGATCAAAATCGTTAAAACCGTTTTTGAGTAAATAAAAAATCTGGTGCGTGCGCGCAACACACAACTTTCACTTACCAACTTACTTAGATTAGAAATTAATGCGTTTTGTTAATTGCCATTTCTCAAATGAACAGAACATCTTTAATTATAACGCATTGGTTTGTCATTAAAGGAGTTCGGCGCATGCGTGAGCTCAAGGTGTTTTATGAGTTGACGAAATATTCACCTTTTTTTCTCCTGTATATGTTTACTTGATTTTCTTCATATATCATATTTAGCCATTTCTTACTTTTAGGCGTGATGAGAGACAGTTAATTTCTCAATATAAACTAAAACAAAGGTACTTTATAGGAAAACAAAAAAGGCCCCTTCCCCATTTAAGCCCCCTCAGAACATTTTAATAATGATAAAGCTTACCTGATATTAAATAAAAACTAATTTTCATTAAACATGACGAATTTGATAAAAATCTTTAAAGCCCTTTTTGAGATAATCGATCAAAAAGGTAAACATTGGAAAAAATTATGAAATAAAGTGCCCACTCCGTTTGACCAATTTTGATGAAATATTGGCTATCACATCTTTGGCATATACATACATCAAATATCCAGTTTGATCGAAATCTTTAATACCGTTTTTGAGTAAATAAAAAAAACACGTGAAAATTATATAAAATTTATTAAGTAAAGTTCCCTCTCCGGTTGATCAATTTTGATGAAATTTTTACAGTCGTATCTCGGGCATATAAATAGATCAAATACTCAGTTTAATCAAAATCGTTAGAGCCGTTTTTGAGAAAATCGAAAAAAAACTTAAAAAGTTATTAAATAAAGTACCCCCTCCCTTTGAGCAATTTTGATGAAATTTTTGCTGTCACATCGCGAGCATATACCTACACTAAATACCAAATTTCAGGTTCCCACGGTTTATAGTTTTTGAGTTAGTCTGTTCACACACACACACACACACACACACACACACACACACACACACACACAGACCATTTCGCGGGATTTGGTTATTTCGACTCAGGGGGTCCCAAAACGTGTATTTCCGTTGAAAACCGGAAGTCGAAAATTTTCATCAAAATTGATCAACCGTAGGGGGGACTTTACTTAATAAATTTTGTATCATTTTCACATGTTTTTTTTATTTACTCAAAAACGGTTTTAACGATTTTGATCAAACTTGGCATTTGATGTATTTATATGCCCGAGATATGACTGTAAAAATTTCATCAAAATTGATCTACGGGAGGGGGGACTTTACTTAATAAATTTTGTATCATTTTCACGGGTTTTTTTTATTTACTCAAAAACGGCTTTAACGATTAACAAAAATAAGATATGAATGTAGAAAAATGTGTGACTTTGGGAAATGATATTTAGCAAAACACGTCAATTTCTAATCTAAGTAAGTTGGTAAGTGAAAGTTGTGTGTTGCGCGCACGCACCAGATTTTTTTTTTTACTTACCCTCCACCACCAGCATTCGAAAAGGAGGATGAGAAACTCGATGTTATGCCTCCAAAGGAGAAAGATGCTGAATGGGATTCAGAATGAGCATTAGGACCATGAGCACCTGCGCTACTGCTCGCTACAGCGGCGCTACTGCCATGCCCGCCTTCCTCGTGTCCGTTACCGAACAGGCCTCCTCCTTTTCCAAACAACAGTTTACCGATAACTGAAATCAAATAGTTATTAAAAAAAAAAAATGTCCACATAAAAAATAAAATGGCTCCGTCTAAAAATATACTCATATTTAAGGGATGAAAACATCAGCAATAAACATTTTACTTAAGATCAGATTTTTTTACTGGTTGTAGCTCTCCATCTTAGTGTTAAAATGCCTTTTTCAGATTTAGGATCCCACCTATGAAAAATCTGTTGATGGACACTCAAGTACCAGTACTCTATTTAATGGAATGGGATTATTAATGTGCTTTTTCAACTATTCAAATTTTATATTAAATGTTGTAAGAAAAAATTATAGTTTTGAATCATTTCCTAGTTCATATTTTTTTTTATTGCTACGAGTATTATCAAATATAAATAAATATATTACATAATATAATTCACCTGATTGATTTAAGTTGAATGTCAGTGAAAATATTCGAGCTGTAAATCTGACATACAATTAACTATCAAGATGGCATTGAAAAAACAAAAAACAATTAATTAATTACAGAATTAATTTTGCACAACTACATCTATCTTTATTAATTATCATTTACTGAGTTTCATCCATATGAAATCACATCTCAGACCAGACTATATGGATTTGTAGCATCCCCTATCAGTAATTCTTTGATTAAAGTTACTCACATACAAAATAATAAAACTAAATGCCATTAAACTATTATAAAATCTAACAGTCTATGTTTTTTCATCACACTAATTAAAATCTGAAGAATAAAAGTAAAAGTTTATGTACGCTGTAAAAAAGTAAAATTTTATGTATGTTATTTAAAAGTAAAAGTTTTTTTACAAACAAAATTTTAACTTCAAATTGAAAAAGTTTATTTTATTAATTATAAATATAATTATATAATTATTTATATAAATTAAATAATAGTAAACACTTTAACTTTGTATTGAATAAATCACTCCCATAAAAAAAAAAACATTAAAAAATAAAATTAAAACCTCATTCAAACATAGGAAGCTATCTACCAATCAAATTTAAGTATAAACAGTATGTATCTCTTCCTCCTTTCAACAACTCACATCTAAAAAATTAGCTATTTTTAGTTATAATCGTTTTCTGAATACTCTGAAATAGTATTACATCCTTGTAAAATCGTCAAATTTTTTAACATAAATGTCATGAACTAAAAAAGACTGTTTAAATTTTAATGTTTTATATTTTGTTCTTCTTTAAACAAAAGAAATTGATTTCTCAAAGCGATCTCCTGCCTAATAAAAAGTTCAAATGAGGGCTTCATCTTTATTATTAATCAATTTTATTCTAATTTTAAACTTTAAATTTACTCTTTTGAAAAATCTTAGTTTTTGAGATATAAGGTTGTTTAAAGGGATGAGCGATATAATATTTTATAATGGCACAAGATAATAAACCAGAAACTGTAACTTTCAAATGTAAAAATAGTTTATTTAATTAATTAAAAAGTAGTTTTAAGGTTTTATATTATTACTTTTTGGAATAAAACTATGGTATTTTCAGTATAGAATCTATTTTTTTATTTTAATGAAGTAAAGCAAAGCAGTTATGAAAAATATAATCTTGAAAAAAAAAAAATCCTTACTTGGAGTTCCTTGAACGTACGCCAGGACCAGGGCAACCACAAGGAAGACCAACCAACTCCTGTTGATCGCCATGTTCACACTCAGGATCAACCGGACGTACCGCGATATATAGGATACCTGTTTCTAAGGCCAAGGAACTGGACGCCTTCCTTCCGGATCCGAAAATCCTTGAGATATGTTTTCCCGGTAACGGGGTGTTTCTCCCACGCCTAACATTATCCAGATATGAAGATATAAGACTATTACCTCGCGAAGTGTGGAAGAAACTAGGAAGCAAACCTACGAAGAACTTGATACGCGATGAAGTTCTTATTGTTTTAGTTACCGTAATATTTCCGTTAATAAGATTTAGAAATACACATCAAGAAATATCATTATTAAAGTTTTTGGGATTTAATTTTATAAGTTAGTAATAATAATTCATAAGTTATCAATAAACTTGAACTATAGTTAACTTTTTGTTTTCGCAATATTTTATATCAAGTTTAGATATTGTTTCTGTCACACCTTCGAAGGAAATGATTCGCTTTGCCAATCGATTTTTGAGAAAGAAGCCAACACTATACAACAATAAAATATATGACCATTTTGGCGTAGAATAACTTTTTCACCACTTCTTTCACCTTAAGCCAAAGGCATCCGCAGGATTTCTATGGGGGAGATAGGCTGATAAAATTTTCGTCTAGGGGGAGGGCACGCTGGTGAAATTCTTATGACCGGGATGGTGGGATCTAGGTAATCCGGCTATGAATGCTCAATTAATTTTACCAATAAAACTTATTGATATTTAAAAATACTTAATGAATGTATAGATGTTCAAAGCTTTTCTTTCTCATATTTTCTAGCTTAAGCTAAACCACGTTTTTCTATTTTTTTTCTTTTTCGAAAGCATGTTCTAGTCCTCCTAGTCTAATTTCTGACAGAAAGCTTCTTACATTCATGGCATCAATTTTTATGACCATGTAGTTATTCCTTGGGGGGTTGTTGTCCTTGCTGACAGGTGGATTGCTAAACATCAGAAGGAAGTGTACTAAGAAGCATGAGCGTCCGCAGGGGGAGGATACCTGGAAATATTGAGAAAAAAAAAAAAAAAAAAAAAAAAAAATCTTATTAATCTTATATATAAAATTCTTGTGTCACAATGTTAGTTACCATACTCCTCCGAAACGGCTTGACCAATTTTTATGAAATTTTGTATGCATATTCAGTAGGTCTGAGAATCGGCTACTATCTATTTTTCATACCCATAAGTGATAAGGGTTGTCCACCCCTAAATTTTTTATTTTTTTTTTAGACAAAATTTTATTGTTTATTTTTTTATAATGTGGCATTAAAAAATGCACACAACCCTAAATTTTCACCCTTCTATCCCCGACCCCTATTTTGTAATAGTCATTTTAGTAATTTAATCATTTTTCATCCCGCTCGATAACTTTTCAATTATCACTTGGTAAGTTATACCCACCAGTTGAGCCTATAGAGAACATTTAATTGAATCTTTTTACATTTACATGGTAAAATTTTATCAATCTCATTTTGTGAGAGACAGTTCTTGTAATTAAAGAAACTTACATTAGCTACTCTGAAAGAGAAAGTGCTAATTAAAACCAAGTCGTCGTCTTTTTTGTGAATGTTTTTCACTCTTTCGAATAAAATTTCCCTGAGCTAATGGAAAAGCTTAAATTTTTGTACATAAACTAATATTTATTTTTATTAAAGTATCAAGACATTTTATTCCTGCTATAATTAGTGTTACCAGTGCTAGATTTTTAAATTTTCCGCCCTATTTCTGGATCAACACTCATTTTGAGTGAGTTCTTCTTTTTGGATGGACCAGGTGGAACTGACAAAACATTCCTTATTTCGCTTATTCTCGCCGAAATACGAACATCGCATTGGCCGTTGCATCATCGGGCATTGCGGCAACTTTATTGGATGGAGGCAGAACAGCTCATTCAGTATTTAAGCTGCCACTAAATATTCAAAATAACCATGACGCAGTGTGCAACATAAAAAAACTATCGTCCATGGCCACAGTGATAAAATTATCATTTGGGATGAATGTACTATGGAACACAAACATTCGCTTGAGGCGTTGAACAGGAAATTGAAAGATATTAAAACCAACGACAAAATATTTGGCGGTATTCTGTTAGTCCTTTCAGGTGATTTCAGACAAACACTTCCCGTCACTCCATGTTCAACATACGCTGATGAGATCAACGATTGCATAAAATCATCGCCATTGTGGCGTAATGTGGAAAAAGTACAGCTGAAAGTAAATGAGCGCGTTCAGATGCCTTAAGATCCATCCGCCGATACATTCTCAAAACAACTCTTTGATATCGGCGATGGAAAGGTTACTATAGATGAAACGATGCGTAAAATTACCGACCGATTCTTCTCAATCATTGATACGCAAGATGCTCTCATTGAACAAATATTTCCTGATGTACACACACACTACATAAATCATGAATAACTTGCAGAAAGAGCAATTTTAGCAGCGAAAAATGTGGACTTTGACGATTTAAATCTGAAGATACAACAGTTGTTGGCAGGGAACTAGGCATCATTTAAATCTATTGATACAGTTTGCGATGCCAGCGAAGTTGTAAATTTTCCAACTGAGTTTTTGAACTCACGGGATTTGCCAGGCATGCCACCGCATTATTTACAATTGAAGATTGGATCTCCGATTATTTTGCTTCGTAATTTGAATCAGCCACGGCTTTGCAACGGTACGCGATTATTCAATCAAAAATTAATGAAAAAAGTTACCGATTTTGCATTTTAAATTGCAAGTTCCGAGGTGAAAATATATTAATACTGCGAATCCCTATTATACCTACAGATGTGCCAATTCAATGTAAACGTGTTCAGATTCCGATTTGATTGGCATTTGCAATGACTATCAATAAGTAATAAGGCGAGTGGGTAAACCATCCAGTTTCTTTGTGTTAGCTAAAGATGGGCTAACAAAAAATATTGCTCACGCATTAATATAGCATTAAGAGATTGATATTGTCTGTTAGTGTCGTAATTTAATTAATGAAATATATATAATTTTAAGGAATAAATTAAAAAAATTAATGTTTGGTGTTTTGTAATTTTTATATTCCCTCATCGTTCACAGCGCTCCATGCCTCTTTCACGCATAAACCACATCCTTACACACTTACAATAAGATAGTGATTTTTTTTCTACACTAGAAAATCCCTAGAAATAATTTATATGGCAAAACAAAGTTTGCCGGGTCAGCTAGTTTACTATATTTGTTAAGCATTTGATGTTTCCTGGTATGTTCTTGTTTGTTTCTTTATTTAACGTCACTTTATGTACCTATGGCTGATCGGAAGATGCTACAGTGGGAGTCCTAAATTTTGCCTATCCAGGTATAATTAGGATAGGGATCTTTAACGAGTACCTGACATCCTACAGGCTCGGGACCTCCATTTCACGTCTCATCATCAGGTGAGTCAGAAAGTTCTTTACCTTGCTTCCGCTCATTGTGAGCGGAATTGTCCCTCATCACAGCATATTTGTCTTATCTTCTAGCTTTAATCATTTTTTGGTATTTTTATTGGGCCACCTAGCTTCCAGTATGTCCTTAGGAAAATCTTCCATAATGTTTATATTTGATGTCATAGATTTGTTTTTTTTAAATCGAGGAAAATGCATAGAGATACCCTTAGCAGCTCATGTGTCGTTAATTGTTATTCAGTGACAGTTATGTACTGTGGCACAAAGAGGTTTGTTTTGAGTTATTAATTCAATAAATTTTGCCTACGCAGAAAATAACACACATATACTTCCTCAATTAAACGGAGATTTTATTTAGCGAAACTAAATCATGACCTATTAATGAGTCATTGAAACCAGGATTTCAACAGATTTTTTTTTTTTTCATTTTGAAATTACTCTTTCTAATTATAAACCTTGATATTAAATGTTTTAAGGTTAGCCAACGAGTTAAGTGATTTTTTTTTGTATTAGATATTTGATGCTATACAGACTCGATGTTCCCAGATATCATCTCGTTAATCGTTTGACATATTTTAGTGCGATTTTTTTTTTCCGTGCAAATGATATCTTTTACCTTCATAGGGTAAACAGTACAGTTATTGGCACCCTTAAGACCACATTTCTGTGGTTAAATTTAAAAAAATACTTTTTATAAAGGGATCAAATAGAAACTTCCTGTAGCTCCTCATTATATATCCTCATAAAGACTCAAGAGGTTTTTTTAGGTCAAAAGTTCAATAGTTTTACAATATGGCAATATTTATTGTTAAAAGTGCCAAATCTAGTTATTGGCACCCTGTGGATTTGATTGTGAAATCTTTCCCTATGGATAGTTTGTTAAAGTCTTACTTCATAGATGACTTAGAGGACCCTTCAAACATTAGACTCATGTATATCTTGTAATAAAATTAAGACTTGTTTACCTATTTCTTTAAGTTAAAGTAGGGGTGCCAATAACTGTATGGTTTATCCTATCTATAAGAAAAAAAAAAAAAAAAAAAACCAGGAATACTACTTTCACTAACCTATAAATGAAATACATAGTGATTTCGGCTTCTGGTTTTCAAGGTACTACAAACCAGCTTTGAAGATAAATCGCATGAAAATGAGGTATTGGAAGAAGGTATATGCCCGTGATGTGACAGCAAATGTTTTTTTTCTAAATTAAAGGAATTGAGGGAGGTTTTTATATCACCGACTTTACTCCTTTTTACGATTTCACAAAAAAAGGGCTCCATCGATTTCGATTAAACTTCTCATGTTTAATCAGATTCCAGGCTTTACATCATAAGAATGATTTTTCAGGGCCTAAATGGTCAGTATAAAACTATAGTGAACTAAGCACCAAACCAATTTTATTTTTTAAATTAACTATTTTTATTTGTTTAATCATGCTTCTTGTTTGTTTCTTTATTTAACGTCACTTTATGCTACTGAGGCTAATCGGACGAAGCTACAGTGGGAGTCCTAAATGTTGCTTATCCAGGTTTAAGTAGGATAGGGATCTTTAACGAGTACCTGACATCGCACAGGCTCGGTACCTTCATTTTGCGTCCCATCTGAAGGCCCTCTTTAGGCATAGCCAAGGATTTTTTGCTCAACTTCGTAGTGTCACTCAACTTCGTACGATTAAAAAATCGTAGAGCCCCGCGGGACGCGAGCCCGAATCTTAAGTATTGTAAGTTGCTATGCTAACCACTACTCCACAGTTGACCCTAATCATGCATGCTTGTGTATATTTGAATAATACAAAGAGAAAGTTAAATATACTGTAATGCAAAAGTGATATATGTAGACAGAACCATATTTCACAAAATTAAACTTTATCTTCCGTTTTCTCAAAATATTGTGTTTAGTACTTAGCTCACTTTTGTTTAAAACCGAACATTTAAATCCTGTAAAATCATTCCTACGATGTAAAACCTGCAATATTTGGCATTACATCGACCAAATGGCAGAGGTAAATTTTTTCTATGAAGTACCTTAAATGTTGTTTACTTGCAGTAAATAACAGTCCCTTATTATGCCTATTATAGAATGCGGATAATAATAGGATCTATTAATCAATAGCGTCATAGAAGGAAATATAAATGCCATAAGAGTCAGTTATTTATGGATATCATTATTCGTTATTATGTCGTCATTGCCAAAAGTGGGATTCCATCTTCCATTAGATCACTGGCCGAAGATCCCCACTTTCCGGTTTGATATATTGTTGAAAACCTTGAGGGCAGTGGGAAGTGCTAAAGTTACACTGCTAAATTGATTGCTATTAGCAGCCTGGGAATACTGGTCCATCGGTAACAGGAATAGATGACTCGAGGTCGTTTAGGGTGGGAAGATAACCAGTTTTATAAGCAAGATTGTTTTGGTCAAACTCTCGATTAAGAGTTCATAGTTCGCACACGATCAGCGTAGGAAGTTGAAACTGATATAGTTTTTCTATTTTTTTTTTTGTTTTGTTTAAAGGAAACCTTAGGAAAAGGAAACCATTAGCCTTCGATATCATGTAAATATATTTACTTTCAAACTGGTCAAGATCAAGTTGCTTGTAACACGGATTTTAAAGAAAGGTGGTTTATTGTAAGGGATGGGGGGAGAGAGGAAGGTCGGGTGTACATTCATGGGCGACTTTAAGAATCATTTCACACTAGTTTCTGTTTGGTTTTTAACGTCACTTTATTCTACTAAGGCTAATAGGACGATGCTACAGTAGGAGTCCTAAATTTTGCCTATCCAGGTATATGGTAATTAGGATAGGGATCTTTAAGGATTACCTGGCATCATGTCGGCTCGGTATCTCCATTTTGGGTCCCATCCGAGGGACGGTGTAGCCAAGGATTTTTTACTCCAATTAAGAAATCCTCTACCGCAGGAGGCGAACCCTTGTAGGTTGCTATGCTAACCACTATACTACAAATGACCCCCCACTATCAAATGTTATTAATGTTAGAATAATACTTGATTCTCATTAAACTTGACGAGTTTAATCAAAATCGTTAAGGCTGATTTTGAGAAAATCGAAAAAACGTACGTCGACTGACTTTAGATGAAACGAGACTTTAAAATTTAGAGAATTATTCTTTTAAGGATTTAAATTAATTTAAAAAAGGCATGTGTTACATTTTGTCACTCCCTAGAAAATTACTTTCTTTGAAAATCATTATCTCGAAAACTATGAATATATTGTATGTTGTTATGTAGTAATTAGTTATCGTTAGATAATTAATTTATAATTTTTAAACTCATCAAGGCTTTAGAGCCTTGAAAAAAGGAGGGATCACAGAAGAGAAAGATTCGATCACGATCGGAACGGACTCACGGTTAGCTCAGTGGTAAGAGCGCTGCGACGTAGATGCAGAGGACCTGGGTTCGATTCCCGGCCGTGGTCGAATCTTTTATCTTAAAATAAAATAGTTTAAAAATTATGAATATATGTGTGTGCACACTTCACATCATTGATAAGGAGCAACTGACCATGCCATCTGCAACCAGAAACCGGAAAGAAAAGATGACTTTGAATTCCAAAAACATTCAGTGACAAACACCATCAAAATATTATAATCACCCATAAGTTATTAGACAATATAGCAATGGGTGATGGAAACATATGATGAGTATGGGAAAAAAAAGATATAGAAAATAGAAAAAATTGTCACTGACCTTTCTCACTATTGGTAGAATGCCGAGTGACAAGAAGGCTGGGGGAGAGGAAGGGATCGAAGCGCTATCTCCAACGGTATTTGTCAAAATTCTAAGTAATGTGAAATATGTAATAATAATAAATTCTTTATTTATTTGTTCTGGGACGTGTCCCTTAAGAACAAAATTAAATAAAATACAGAGAGGGTTTTAGAGCCTTGAAGTTTAAATAAACAATAATAGTGTCACACGTATGTGGGTAACAAATATTTATTTAACAGAAATATACAGTTATCACAATGCCAACGAATTATTAAAACTCAAACACTTGAGCAGGTTACAAAAATGATAACTTTATCACACACAATCATATGACTTGAGCAATACAGTCAAGAAACAGACTTCAACCAACTCGTTCAGTCTCTGCTCCTTATATATAATCGTAAATAGTCAGG
Source organism: Aelia acuminata (assembly GCA_911387785.2). Taxonomy (NCBI): domain Eukaryota; kingdom Metazoa; phylum Arthropoda; class Insecta; order Hemiptera; family Pentatomidae; genus Aelia; species Aelia acuminata. The sequence goes on from OU426983.1 coordinate 16,781,230, forward strand.
CCTGGAATATTCCAGAACAATGTGGGCAGTTCTACGCCATCACGGAAAGATCTAGACACAAACAGTTCGTTCCAACCGCTCATTTTGTTCCAACGGTCCCACAGTGTCACGAGTATACGGGTTAAGAATTCAAAAATCCTATCTTTTTCTTCACAAGGTTTATTATATATTTAGGCTACTAAACAACAAAAATATGACAGAAAAAATATTTTTTTTAAGATATAAAATTACATAAAATGAATATAGAGACTTATAGGATATATAAAAATTAATACGTATACAACATATATAAAATAATATGATATTTACAAACTTATCTAATAAAAAAACTTATTCCTGTTTAGTATCACTAGATTGTAAACTAATACTATCATTTTCTCTTAAGATTAAGTATGTTGAAACATTTTCGTCAATTTTTGAATTTTTTTCGGAGCTAACCTTTTTTAAAGTTGACAAATATGGATCCGATGAAAGGAGAAGCATTTTCATAAAATCCATATTTGTATCAATACGAGAAGTTTTCCTTGTATTGTGTTATCTGAGGTACCTTATGTCCTAGAGTCGGCCCTCCAATGCTTCTGATAATTGCCCAATAGAAGTAATAAAAAAAGAAATAATTTCGAGTCCATGTAAAAACAATTTATGCAAAGATACTGGCATATAATATCACGAATAATGGCTCAGATATAAATCTTTAGTTACACTAATCAATTCTGTGAATTTCGGTACATCAATTGATCTTACACTAGAAACTACTTTCAAAATGGTGCCCAAATTAATTATTAATTTTAAGTAAAGGCCGGTAATTTCACCGCTTAATTTTAGATTTCCGAAAAATTTTCGGGCGGTATTACGGAACTCACCTGTGTTCTGCGGTTCATTAAATTTTTGTTTGTACCTGCTGTGTCCCGAACTGCCGTCAAATCCCCATTTACTGATCAATGTTAGCGGCCGACAGGAATAATCATCAGTTTGATTATGGACTTGGCCGTTTTATCTAGTGTTTCCTGTAGCTTTATTTCACTGTGGGTTTCTGATGTTTCAATCAGTGATGGCAAAAGTTTTTTTTCTGCCCGTTTTAGCTCATAATAGCTCGGTAAAATGTTTGGGCAGTAACTATTCATTGTTTTCCTTAAAATATTATATTTAAGGAAACTAAGTCATAAATCCATGTAAAGGGTCAAAGAATTTAGTGGTAGTAAAGCTGGATTTCTGCTTGTTTTATTCTTAGAAGTAAGCATAGCGGCAATCTCTATTTCTTCCGGAAATTTCATCGTTACTAAATCCGCAACTCGTCTCTCTTCTGTAGAGTATGATGCTTCCGCAAAACTTACTTGCGGTCTTCCACGCGAAGGTCCTGGTTGATTATTATCTTGGTTACAAATTTCAAAACCATCATCGGACAGTTTAATATTTTTATTTAACCAATCTTCGTATTTTGTTTCGAATTTAACAGAAGACCTGCCATATCGGTCCCACTTTTTTTTAATATCTAGGCAAAACAATCTCACGAATTTTCTTATATTCTCCTAAACTTTTGCGGAACATTCAGATAAATTATATTCTTGTACTAGTATATCAAATAAAACTTCGTTTTTGGTGCTAGGGTCAGTACTGCGCCAGACATCGTACAGTTGAGAATTGGTTTTGAAATTTAAAACCACGAAATCAACGTAAGAAGCAGGCAAACAAGGTATCAAAATAAACGTAAAGAAATGTACTATTTATGGTCAAAAAATGGAAAAACCTTTTTTTTCTTACGTTTTTTAGAAAATCGATTCTAAAGTTGAAATATTGATGAAAATTTCTTACGTAATCTTAAACAATAAAACTTACCCATTTTCGCACTTTTGGTCAAGATTGGTCACTGAACAATTCAATTAAGACTTACACTTTAACAGGTTAAAAAAAGAATGATAATTTTTCTGTAATAAGACAGTAATAGCCAAAGTAAATATTTACTAACCGAGCCAGTTTTATTCTTTGTATTTTTGTCCATACTTCAAGTTAATCCTAAGCTTTAATCCTTTGTTTTTATATTGGAATTCTGATATTTTATTACTGTTCTAAGTTTCTAATTTTTATATTAACCCACATAAATCTTTTTTTCAAACTTCAATTTTTACTTTCACTTACCTATATATGAAATATATAGTAAGTGGAAGTATTGCGATCGTGAAAATTTTCGACTTCCGGTTTTCAACGGAAATACACGTTTTGGGGTCCCCTGAGTCAAAATAACCAAGTCCCGCGAAATGGTCTGTGTGTGTGTGTGTCTGTGCGTGTGTGTGTGTGTGAACAGACTAGCTCAAAAACTATAAACCGTGCGAACCTGAAATTGGGTATTTAGAGTATGTATAAGCCCGCGATGTGACAGCAAAAATTTCATCAAATTTGCTCAAAGGGAGGGGGTACTTTACTTAATAACTTTTTAGGTTTTTTTCGACTTTATCAAAAACGGCTCTAACGATTTTGATTAAACTTAGTATTTGATCTATTTATATGCCCCAGATATGACTGTAAAAATTTCATCAAAATTGATCAACCGGAGGGAGGACTTTACTTAATAAATTTTGTATCATTTTCACATGTTTTTTTTATTTACTCAAAAACGGTTCTAACGATTTTGATCAAACTTGGTATTTGATGTATTTATATGCCAAAGATGTGATAACCAACATTTCATCACAATTGATCAACCGGAGGGGGGACTTTACTTAATAAATTTTTTATCATTTTCACATGTTTTTTTTATTTACTCAAAAACGGTTTTAACGATTTTGATCAAACATGGTATTTGATGGATTTATATGCCCGAGATATGACTGTGAAAATTTCATCAAAATTGATCTACGGGAGGGGGGACTTTACTTTATAAATTTTGTATCATTTTCATGGGTTTTTTTTATTTACTCAAAAACGGCTTTAACGATTAAAAAAATAAGATATGAATGTAGAAGAATGTGTGACTTTGGGAAATGATATTTAGCAAAACACGTCAATTTCTAATCTAAGTAAGTTGGTAAGTGAAAGTTGTGTGTTGCGCGCACGCACCAGATTTTTTGATTTTTGAACACTGCTCATGACAGTGTGGGTCCATGAGGTTGCGCCATATGTTTTTTTCATTTGCTTATCGGTTTAACGTTACAATAGTTTAAATATTTTAATTGATACAAATAATTATGAAACCTCTATTTTAAATGAATAAAATAAAATTACAAATTAAATATTCAATCGAGTGAAAAGAAGCTAGTTTCTGCATCTTTTAATAAATACATATGTAAACACTTATTTACAGGTTGTTTAAATAGTATTTATATTTTCTAAAAAAAAAAACAGAACAAAAGAAAAAATTATATGAAAAAAAAAATGAAATAACAGTTACCAACGGTTTAAAAGGAAAATTATAATAGGAAATGTCAATTTACTTTTTAATGAGACTGGATAGGCGGGATTTAAATGTGGAGAGGGTATTGGAATTACGGATGAAAGGAGGAATAGAATTCCATTGGGATGAGGACCGGATAATGAAAGATCTATCAAAAGCTGACGTTCGGTGGGCCGATGTATATAGATCTGAAGACCTAGAGCGGGTATTGAGGGAATGGACAGAGGATTTGAACTGAAGAAGTTCAGAGATATATGAGGGACGACGGAAACGAATAACTTGGAAAATGAAGGAGGCTAGGAAATACTTACGGCGGTAGGAAGGATATAACCACTTTAACTTTTAGTAATAAGGCGATATGGAGACGTCTCTTGGGATCCCAAATATGAATCGGATGAAACAATTTATTAAACGTTTTAGTTTTGCTTCGAGATCCCCTGAGATACCCCCATACACTGTGTAACAATAGTCGAAGTGGGGAAAAATCAAGGAGGTGACCAGAAGTCTGTATGTTTCAAAAGGGAATAGGTTACGGAGATGGTTCAGTTGTTTTAGGGTTATAATGAATTGAGAAGATAGGGATTACATGGTTAAATTACTATATATTTCATATATAGGTAAGTGAAAGTAAAAAAGAACATACGGTATGGTAGTGGGGAAAGAATACCGATAGTGAAAACTATTTCCATATCTGGACTAGTAGTTAGCTTCATGCAGCTGTGCAACTTCTTTGTTGATTCTACCCATTGGCGGATCCAGGGGGAGGGGGCTGTGGGGGCTTCCCCCCTTTACGATCGGCTGGATCCGCCCATGATTCTACCTACCTATCTGCTTTTTGGCTCACCACGAGATCTCTTGCCTACTACTGAGGCAATGATTGCCATGTACTTCTAAATGCTTCATGCCTGCCCTTCTAAACATCCTTGCCTTCATTTCATGAGATATAGGCTGGCCGGTTTCTGTCCTTATCTCTTCTCTTCCAGTACTGTGGTCCTAAAGTTTTCCAGTTATCTTTCGGAGGATTTTCTTTCGAATCTTTCTTTATGTTTTTAACCCTTTAACGTATGAGCAGTGCAGGTGTATTGCGGGCCCTATGGTCTGAGATCTTAGACCGGCTGCGCGCCCGGTGGCCTCAATAGGTTTTGCCACATTCACTCTCCTTTACCGCCGGAAAACAGACTAAAGAATTCGCCCTACTTGACTAAGGAATAAGGTGCAGATAAAATTAATTTGCGAAAACCCGTAAAGAACCGTATGTCAATTAGTTTACATTGACAACCCTCGGAAATTTTTGAGGAAATACCAGACGGGCTTGAAACAGGGTTGGAGAAACGCGAATGCCAATTATGTAAAAATAATTTTCATATGTCCTGCACTCGTCCTAAATATGAATAAGAAAATGATGACTATTTTGTCTACTCGCCATGCTCCTCTAATATTCATGAAATTAAAAAAATCCGTGTAGGAACGTACCTAGGTAGACATACTTACATATAATTTTTAGAACTGTTTTATTAAATGTTTTGTATATCTGTTTATTTTATAACATTTTAAAACTATATACTACATTTTTTTTACGAGTTGTAACCTATGATTTATGAATATTGCATTCCTAAATAATGATACGATAAATCGAAAGCGAAGAGTAAAAATTCAATTTTTGTTTTAAAAGAAACGACAAAAACATCTCTCAAGGTTCTGACTATTGGGGGTTTTATCTTAGTTCATTAGTGAAATGGAAAGAGTTAAGAAATCAATTAAAATAAGGTCCGCAGTTTCAGTCTTCTAATTTATGCTGACTGGCAAATGAACATAATTTATACCACACAATATTACTATTAGTACTGTATCTGGAGTGCTCTTTCTGTGGTCCATTTCAGGTCTCTCGAATGATCAATCTCTGCCATCTCTGACGCTCTCTTAGACTCAGCGTCGCATCTTCTTTCAGCTCTCTCTGGAAACCTGGACTCTGCCGCTCCTCTCACTCTCTCTTCCTCCCTCCATATAAGTCTTCTTCTTTTCCCCACTCTCTTGAGACTTGTTCTGATTGGCTGGCTATCCTAAAATTGCCATCCCACTCCATTCAGACTTCTTTTCATTGGTTGGCCATCCTAAAATTCCCATTCCATGCTATATTTCTGGCGCTCTTCGTTAGTACTTTTGCCGAAGCAAAACCTGGGTTTGTCGCCCAAAATTTCTCTAATAATTTTATTAAGTATTTCCCATGGCTAGTGTCGGCAGCATTGTTGGTCTTCGGTTATACTTATTTTGAATTTTTAACAACAGCTCCTATAACTTCCTAGGCGGTATTTCGAGGACCTTGTCGCCTTCAGATAAAACTGACCTCCGGGTTTGAACATATACAGTACTTTACATTATTATATTAAATTATTAATTCAATTTAATTGCCTGGTAGCACCCACCATACATAGCAGTGACCAGATCTAACCACCGTAAATCAGGACTGGGTTTATCGTTACATTTTGCACCTTTAATTTACAATTTTTGCTATGTTATCAGCAATTTATTTTCTACCATCGATCTATAATATTAAAACCATTCAATGTAAGTAAAGAATGAGAAAATCATTATATTGTTCACGAGAACACTTTATTAAATATTTTGGTACAAATATTCGAAAATGATGCAAGTATTTTAAAGATCTGTAAGATGTTTTTCGACGAAGTCGATTATGTCTGGTCCCATCCTTTCAATTATTCCAGGCTGTTTGAGCAGCTGATCGTCGAATCCTTCTTTCCCTTCAGTTGCAAGGATCTTATCAACGTCAAATGCTGTAGTTGATTCTGATGTGATTCCCGCATAGCCAGTGATGAAAATTGTCAGCCCGAAGAATTCGAAGTGTTTCATTGAAGCTCTTATTTCCTCAAAAGTGGGCTTTTTACCATTGAAACCGAACTTGTCTAAAGATCTGATCAAGGCGTCGTGATAAGTCTTTAGCAATAATTCATAATTATCTCGACGTATTGCAGGTTGAATGCTGAAGTACATGAAGTTTGTAATATCCACACAGGGAGAGCTGTAGTTTGGAAATTGGTAGTCGACAAATCTGAAAAAAAAAAAAATTATAATATAAAAATGTTAATTTACAGCATTACAACGGGGTTACCGACATAACATTCTCCATTTCCACAGGCTATGCCTCACTAAAATGGAATAAATCAATCGGATTAGGTATCGAATAGGAACTTGAAGTGGATGATTTGATAGAGGAGATTGATCGAGCGCCATAGGCGTCGGTAAGGGGAGCAGGGGAGGGGGGCACCTCCCCCCCCTAGAAATTTTGGGAAACAAAACCGACAAATTGAAATAATTCATACTCATTTACAATATTTATTAAGCATTATATGAAATTATGAGCATTATATTTAATGCCCCCCTCCCCTGACTACCGCGACCAACTTTGTCAATGCGAGCTCTAGTTAGTTCTCGCTAACTTAATTTTTCAAACCGTAATTAATACGGCTTTTTTTCGTGACTAATTACCTCTCGCATAGGTAATTAGTCCAAAAATCTTTATTAGGTAAGACTATAGATTAGGGCGGGGGGTAGGGTTTATACTATTGGTATAAACTTATGATTGTTTATATTGATTCTCAACGTATGATTGAGAACCGAAAGATAGCCAATTCAAAATCCGGAGCCAGGGGACATTTAATAATACTCGGCATAATCCCCCACCCTCTCCCCTGGCCCGTAAAACCCCGTATAGCCTATAAGGCGAGCAAGGGGAGGACCAATAAAAAAAAAAAAAAAATAAATAAATAAAAGCATTATATGAACGAATATTTTAATGTTTAAATATCAATAAGTTTTATTTGGACAATTAATTGAGCTTTATATGGCCAATATACCTCGATCCCCTCCCCCAGGCATAAACATTTTACCAGCTTGCCCCCTAAAAGAAATCCCGCGGACCCCCTTGTCGATTATTGGGAGGGATAGAATGTCAGAGAGAGACGGCTTGTATCATGAAGGATTTTTCAAAAGTAGCAGTTCGATGAGTTGGAGGATAAAGGTCGGACGTAAGGGATCTATTTGAGCGGGAATGGATGGAGGATTTAAATTATAGGCGCTGTAGGACACAGGAATCTTCCCATTTCCAGTTGATTCGGGCGCCTTACCAAAGGATTCTGATACATTCGTCAAATTCTTGACACACTTAAAATTCGTGAAGATGAGATCTTTTTCCAATTCTTCATTCTTAAGTGGAACTTGCCTAAAATTATCCCAATCACCACTATCGGTATTTAATACTATTACTGCAGGTTTGCTGTTATGGTTATAATTTCTGCAATGGCGCTATAATTGTTAGCTTTATTGGTTTCCTAATTTACAGAAACCGGCCTAAGGTACATGCGAAATTGTGGTCGCACGCGTTTTTTTTTTTTTTTTTTGGAGGGAGGAGGACGCCGCACAGTGGTTCAAAATGACCAATTTAGAGACAAAACCCTTAATCGGTCACAAATGACGATTAAATATATACATTCCAAGGTTTTTTGGGCCGCTGAATCGATTTATGCCACTTTCAAAGCTGTAATATTTTATTTTAAGGGTTACAGGGTAAAAAGAATACGCATCTTTAAAAATAAAATTTTGATTTTACTTGGATTGTAATAAATTAATAACATACACACTTTTAGGTTGAATATAAGGTATTTTATTTTTTTCCAAATTAGGTCTCACGTAACTGATGTATGGGTCAGATGACACCAACATAAAATTCAATACATTTTCGGTCGTTGCTCTTCGAGATTTCCTACTACATTCAGAAAAATCTGTGGTTGGTCTCCCCACTCCCCTGCCAAATTTTTAGAACCTGGCTCGGTTCGCAACTTGGTCGTAAACAAAGTTGTTTTCCAACCATTTACTTTTTTTCTTTAATAAAAACGTAGTAATTGTACGACGCTTCCTTAAAGCGTTTATTAAAATTTCCAACAAATCTTTTTTTTATTTCCGAAATAATTGTAAATAAAGGCTCACTTTCCACCCCTGGATTTAATTCTTATTCATCTGTATATCACATACATCGCGGTAGGAAATGAAATATTTATCCATACCAAATTTTAAATAAAAGATTATTATGAATAGATTAAATTAATATTTCACTCTCTTCGTTGAAAGAAATCTGAAAACTGAGGCAAATAAACAATTGTTGACATTTTTTCTTCTTTTTTTTTGGGTCCACCCCTTCCTCGCCGTTTAGGCTATACGGGGTTTCCCGGGCCAGGGGAGAGGGTGGGGGATTAATGCCGAGTATTATTAAATTTTCCCTGGCTCCGGGTTTTGAACTTGCTATCTTCTGGTTCTCAAATCATCTGTCCGGTGTCAGTGGCAACACGTATTTTCTAACGTGTTTAGCCACTCGGCCATCCTGCCACCCACAATAGTTGACATATTGACAAATCCATGTTTGAATAGAAGCGTATTCACGATTGAAAACATTGCTCCTGGAAGAGGGGACACATAAACAAACGGCACTCCCGCTCACGCATTCCTAACTATGAAATGATCTCATTCAACGATTCGGACGTTTTCGGGTCTGAAATCTTTCGGAACGCCTTCAGTGACACCTCTGGATTGATTTAATATCAATCAGAAGACAGAGGTCGACGGAGCTAACATTGAAAAAGACCAATAACCATATCACTTACAACATGTCTCAAGAGATCACCCGGTTCTCTTTTCCATCCACCCTAAACTTTTTTTTTCTTCTAAATCTAGGATTAAGTACCTTTTTTTCAGGAATTCTATGTAAGATATTTTCGAAATATTACGGCCTCGGACAAATTTGGGCTTCCCTAAGATCACTTCGAAATAGGAAGTTAACAAAAGTGTTTTTATGTCATTCCTACAAGATGCCAAAAACTACCTTGTTTTCAAAGGTTTAGTGAAGATCAATTTAAAAAATTGGTATTGATCCTTGCTCTAGAGGTATTTAGGTTTCAAAAAATATCTATAAAGTTCCGGTTGGTGCACTTCATTTTTTAAGGTTTTGTCCCTACCGGCACCACTGTGCGCCGTAGTAGAGAATTTAACATTACTATAAGTGAGGAAGTAAAATAATATGCAGGGCAAGTAGCATGTCAGTAGTGGGAAATGAATATAAAGGTAAAAGAGCTGATGGGCAGATTCATGGGTGAGGGGTGAGGGTGTATACAATCCAGGTATAATTAGGATAGGCTTCTTTAATTGTACCTGACATCGTACAGGCTCGGGACAGCCATTTGACGTCCTATACAAGGGACGCTAGACATCCTAGACAAAGATTTTTTACTCGCATTAAAAAATCCTAGGGCCACCTCAGGACGCGAACCCGCGACCTTTAGCGTAGTAAGTTTCTATGCTAACCACTATACCACAGGTGACCTCGATATTATTTTGTAATTACATGCAAAGAATCTATAGCGTGATGTGGAACCAAAACAGATGTTTATTATATATTATATTATATATTATATTATATTATATTATATATTATATTATATATTATTATATATTATATTACATATTATTATTATATATTATATTATATATTATTATATATTATATTATTATATATTATATTATATACTAGTATATATTATAATAATAATAAAATAAAAATATAGCCCCTTACGGAAATCTCTTGGATCCACCACTACACCTTGATTTCAGAACTAAAATAGTGGTTCTCGTGATACTTACTTAACGGCTATCGGTCGCTTTTGAAAGTCGTATTTGAACATTAAGTTGTTAGACCAGCAATCTCCGTGGTTGAGGACCATGAACTCAGACTCTTTGCAATGGGCTAATTTTTTGTACTTTTCATAAAAGTCTTCAAATGATATTCTTAGCTTATTTCCAATTGCTTCCCTGCAACGTAGATATTAATATAGTGAATTCCATATTGTTATAAACTAGTGAAATTTAGCATAAGGTAGTCCACCATTACCACTCGTGGCCACGTATTTTTCATTTAATTTTACCACGTATTTTTATGTAATTACTTAAGTTTTAAGTAAACTTCTTGAGCCTTATGAACAAAAACAAGTGATAAGAAAGTAATATGGTAAGTAACCCCTACCAAGGACCCTTTTGGGGGTTTATTTATCTCTGAAGAGTGAACGCAGCAAGCGGGAGTCGACAGCTAGAATCTATTAAAGCTAATCAAGGCACTTTTTAACTGGAAATAGGCGATGTATAACATCACGGTCACATAACCTCTCGAAACAGGACACGCCCAGCAGCCGCTCTTCAGTACCTTTACCAACATGAGTAACAGGGTAGGTTGCACTGCGGCTGCATAATACTTATGTACTGAAAGTGCTTGCTAGTAATAGTTTTGTGTTGTAAGTCTGGTGCTTCTCAAAAGTTGGGGATTACAGCCTGTATCACATAAAGTTTCTCAGCTTTCAGTACTATTGAGTTTATTGTTTTCAAAACTAGAATCTTAATCAATTTTTAAATTTTTGATCCTTTATTAACCTCACACTTTTACAATATTCGGTTCTACGTTTCGGCACTAAGCCATTTTCAAGAACAACACCTGTAACCAAATTTTTTCAAATAAAGTAGGCTGAGTACCCTTGTCAAAAATTAAAAATCTTTTTACTAGTTAAAAACTATAGTCTATTTTGACTGTGATGCTTATGTAAAGAGACTATAGTTTTTAACTACAGCTAAAAAAAAGATTTTTAATTTTTGACAAGGGTACTCAGCCTATTTTATTTGAAAAATTGTGGTCACAGGTGTTCTTCTTGAAAATGGCTTTGTGCCGAAACTAGAATCGATTATTGTAAAATTGTGAGATTAATAAAGGATCAAAAATTTAAAAATTGACTACTATATTCTTAGCCTCAAGACCAATAAAGAATTATTAAAGAATCTTAATTTTTTGTGCAATTCTTTCGTTCAATTTTTTTTTGTACTGTTATTTAACAAATCTTTCTAATTTTTTATGATTTTTCTATTAGTAAATTCTAAATTAAATAAATTTGTTATTGTTTTTAGTTTATTTGAAATTTTGGTGGCAGTGGAATGTTTAGAACCTTAAAGAGGTTACCTTTCTAATTAGGGTCACCTTCAAGGAGGTAAAGTCAGTTAGTAGAGCATTCCAGTCCATTTATTTCAAAAAGTTGAATTATTTAGTTCATAGCTCAGTTTAGTTAGCTCAATGACTAACTGAGTGATTAGTGTGCAAAAACATTGAGGTGATAAATTTTAAATATCATCAACAGAGGAGTGAATCTTCCTGCCAGCTATTGTTTTAGTTAACAATTTAACAAGTAATTGATTGCATATTGTATATCAGGCTTAATATAAATGAAAAGGTTAATATTAAAAACTATAGTAAAATATTTATAACCTTAATACCTGAAATTAATGTTACATGTAAATTGTTATTTCCTAATTTCACTGGTTTTAAAATTGTAAAGTGAAGACTGAAATCTCACCATTTAGGACCCCAGCTCTCCAACAAACCTTTTGAGGTGTGTAGTATCCCAGGATGAAGGGAAGATTTGATAAGCTTAAAGTCAGTCAGTAAGGAATTTGGTTTTAAGCCTTCTTTAGAAATTATTCCCTCTCTTCGAGTACCTTGGCCATTCCATGGTACCTCCCGAGGCCTCTCAAAGCTTGGATAGTATGTTCCAAGTCTAAGCCTTTTTGTCGGGGAACCACACTATACCCCAGTGGCTGTAAAATATATTTATAAAAATGTCTTTCATACATTATGATATGATTTGATAGGAAGCATTATAAGCATACCTTTAAGTCTTCCAATACTATAGAGAGTGACTTCGGGTCATAATGAATGAAGTTACACCAAAGTGTCTCATCAGTGTCTTCAAATTCTTCCATTAGGTAGTTCATATGTTTGTGCACTACAGAATATATCTGAAAATAATGAGAGTGAAACGTATGTGTTCTGGTCTAAATTTTTAATGAACAATATGGATCAATTGTTTAATTATTTAGGTTCTGTTCAAATCAGTTCATTTAAAAAACAAACAAAAAACACTTACAAAGTTTTCTGATTTTGCAACATTGTTTTCTTCAAGCCAGTCACTCATCTCTCCTCTAGAGTTAATTTGTTTCATGATCAAGGACTTCTTCGCCAGCTTTCCATTTCCCAAGACTACTTTTAATGTTATTCTCAAGATGGTCGAAGTGTAGTTCTCTCCTTTTGGCAAAGCTGGTACTGCTTCCATGTTGATGATGGAAACAATTTCAGATTCTTTGATGAATCTCTTCAGCGCCACTTCAAGCACTTCTTTTTCCATTTCTACTAAAACAAAAGTTATTCTCCCATGATTTCGAAACTTTAATTGTATATTACATGTTGTACCCATTATTATATTAACTTGCACAATCCTAATATGATTAAGTTCTATATTACTCTGGACTCTACAACCCGTAACAAAGGTGCACATCAATTCGTAGGCTCTCCAAATAAAGTAAAATTTGACTGAAAATCCTGACAATCTATAATCCTAATCTAATATTTAATTAACATTTAATTAATAAATGGAATCTAGAACTTCATTAGATGAGATTCATAAATAATAATAGTTTATTGCAATTTAGTGTTACATTATAAAAAATACAACAAATAATTTTTTTTTTTTCAAAAAACCCACTGTTTATGGTAAAAACATGTAGTATATACACGTAGTGTATACATGTAGTATACTAACAGCTCAGAATTTTTTCTTATATTTAAGCACTGTCTTCTTCTGACACTCCTCTTTCAGGAGGCATTCCTTGTGCAGGACATTATCTTCTTCTCAAGGAGGGATAAATTTTACCTGTTATTGTCTTCCACAAATGATAAGTCCTTTATTTTTTATACCCACAAATTTGTGTTATATACGTACTAGTTAAAGGAAATATAGTCAATAACTGAAGACCTGTTTTCTTTATATAAATTTAATATTGATTTTGTAGAATGAAAAAAAGTGTTTTCTGGGTTAATATTTTGTTTTGAATTGTAAACATGACGGCCATTTAGGAGAAAACGTGGACAAGCGACGAGACAAAGGAAGAGGCAGGTAAAGATGAAACTATGTTTAAAGATCACATTTGTGCTTGGGGGACTGATGAGAGGTTAGCGATTGGGTTTGGAATCAGAGAAGTCGGAGCATATTGTGGAGTGTATTTTGCAGTTGATTTTTGAGAATATTGTTTCAAATTTTGAAAGTTCCCAAGTTTATTTATTTCCTAGTTAAAAGTAGTTAAGAGTTTTTATGTGAGATTGATTGTCTAGTAGATCCATGTAGATGTAGATACATATATGTTAAAATTAAAGTAAACTCTTTTACTATAAAACCCAGGAGAAAATGAAAAATAAAACTTTTTAATTAAATGGATGTATTTAATTTCATATAATTATTTAAATTATTATATATATTGAAAAACATTTTTGTGCATGTATATATATATATATATATATATATATATATATATATATATATATATATATATATATATATATATATATATATACATGTATATACATGCACAAAAATGTTTTTCAATATATTTTTTCGATCAAGATATGTGTTTAAAATAAAATAGCTGTAAATTGCAACTCTAAAGATTCCCTATTTTGAATTATCAATAGGATTTATTATATTTGTACTAGAATTGTCAAATTTTTATAAAATGTTTGCAAGAAAATATTTTATGAGTTAAATTAAACAGTGTAACATGTAAAGAAGCCTGTCTATTTCCAAAAATTAAAATACCTGTTTTATCACTCGATTAGTCATTTATCAGATAAAAAAGTTTCTCATATCTTATCCTAGTCACTGTAAATTATACTAATTTTATTTACTTAGAAGGCCATTTCAGCTAAGAGATAGGATTCAAGAATAATAATTTTTATTTGTAATTCAGTTATTATTACAAAAAGTGTGTTTTTACTTGTACAGTTGTATTAATAACACTAAAGCCTAATAATATAAAAAACATTTTATAAAAAAAATTAAACCGACTTCGAAACCTAGGAACCAGTAAAACTAAATTCACTGATAAGTATGAAATAATTACCTTCTGATTTTTATGAATACACAGCAAAATTGAAAATGGTATAAAAATTGGAAAAATGCAATAAGACGAATAATTTTATTTTGATTTGTACAAATACACACTAATTGTTAATAAAAATTATTAAATTAAAATATTAAATAATATGATCAATACAACAAAATCTTTTCGGAGGCGGCGCAAAATTTAAAATTTATAACACTAGACATTAAGAAAATCTTCTCATGACGTCATGACGTAACATGTCATTTCTATTTCGCGCCGCCTCCGAAAAGATTGTGTTGTATTGAACATAGTATTTAATATTTTAATTTAATAATTTTTATTAACAATTAGTGTGTATTTGTACAAATCAAAATAAAATTATTCGCCCAATTGCATTTTTCCAATTTTTATACCATTTTCAATTTTGCTGTGTATTCATAAAAATCAGAAGGTAATTATTTCATACTTTTCAGTGAATTTAGTTTTACTGGTTCCTAGGTTTCGAAGTCGGTTTAATTTTTTTTTATAAAATGTTTTTTATGTTTACAGAAATTTATGTTGAATAGCTTCAGAGAAATATTATTAAAACCATCTATATTTTTAATCTTAATTATTAACTTATTTTTAATATATTTTAAGATATTATCACATAGTTAAATAAATACAAGTAAACAGTTTTAGTTGTATTCCAATGATTATTGGTTTTTAATTATACTAATCAATGGATATTAAAATCCTGTTTCCTTGTTTATAATAATTTGTTTTATGTAATTTTTTTCTTAGCCCCTTAATATTCTTGTTTTTAAAGCAGAATAAAATTTAGTTTTCCATATTTATATAGCAAAGTCTTTGGCTGCACAGGGTGCGTTGTAAGAATGTACATGATCAGACATTCATAAATCTGTCTTTTACGTAAACTAATTTAAACTTTTTTCAATAAATTTGAGTTATTTAGAGAAAGATCAAATGAAGATGAAGATACATTTAATGGATTTTTTGATGGCCCATCAGCCTATTATAAGAGAGTTGACCAAACAGCCGCAGGCTCTCTGAGTGTAACCTTTCATTGAATGCTGTTTAACCTTGTCTGATATTAATGACTGATATTTGAGAGTAACTGGACTCAAGGTCATTACAATTCATACAATATTTTGCCATTTACAAGTGTTAAAAGAACACTTTAAAATAATCATAAATGTGTTAGGTAATCATTTTCTGATAACTAATGAAGTTTTAGGTTTTTTCTTGAATGACTGAAATGATTATTTATAAAAACTTGTATATATTTATGATTTTACTAGGAATCTTTAAAATTTATAATTGAATCATAATAGATATTATATCAAAACCTTGAAAAAGGAAAAATCTGGTGCGTGCGCGCAACACACAACTTTCACTTACCAACTTACTTAAATTAGAAATTTGTTAATTGCCACTTTTCAAAGACACATTTTTCCACATTCATTTCTTATTTTTCCTTTTTGTTTGCTCTACAAAAAACACTAGTTTTTTTATTATTAAATAAAAGCTCTTATTTTATAATTCTCTATGTAGTTGTTGAAAACTTTATTTACCATGAAACAAATAATTTCCATTAAATGAACAGATTGGCTTTAATTATGAACAATGGTCTATCATTAAAGGCGTACTCTGCATGAGTGGGCTCAACATGTTTTATGAGTTGACTGAATATTTTTCTTTTTTTCTCCTTTATATGTTTACTTGATTTTTATCATATCTCATATTTAGCCATTTCTTATTTTTAGGCGAAACGAGAGACAGATAATTTCTCCATTTAAACAAATACAAAGGTACTTTATATGAAAAAAATCTGGTGCGTGCGCGCAACACACAACTTTCACTTACCAACTTACTTATTAGAAATTGACGTGTTTTGCTAATTATCATTTCCCAAAGTCACAGATCTGGTGCGTGCACGCAACACACAACTTTCACTTACCAACTTACTTAGATTAGAAATTGACGTGTTTTGCTAAATATCATTTCCCAAAGTCACACATTTTTCTACATTCATACCTTATTTTTGTTAATCGTTAAAGCCGTTTTTGAGTAAATAAAAAAAAACCCGTGAAAATTATACAAAAGTTATTAAGTAAATTCCCCCCTCCCGTAGATCAATTTTGATGAAATTTTTACAGTCATATCTCGGGCATATAAATACATCAAATGCCAAGTTTGATCAAAATCGTTAAAACCGTTTTTGAGTAAATAAAAAAAACACGTGAAAATAATACAAAATTTATTAAGTAAAGTCCCTCCTCTGGTTGATCAATTGAGATAAAATGTTGGTTATCACATCTTTGGCATATAAATACATCAAATACCAAGTTTGATCAAAATCGTTAAAACCGTTTTTGAGTAAATAAAAAAAACACTTTAAAATGATACAAAATTTATTAAGTAAAGTCCCCCCTCCAATTGATCAATTTTGATGAAATTTTTACAGACATATTTCAGGCATATAAATAGATCAAATACTCAGTTTAATCAAAATCGTTAGAGCCGTTTTTGAGAAAATCGAAAAAAACTTAAAAAGTTATTAAATAAAGTACCCCCTCCCTTTGACCAAATTTGATGAAATTTATGCTGTCACATCGCGGGCATATACCTACACTAAATACCCAATTTCAGGATCGCAGGGTTTATAGTTTTTGAGCTAGTCTGTTCACACACACACACACAGACACAGACACACAGACACACAGACACACACACACAGACCATTTCGCGGGACTTGGTCATTTCGACTCAGGGGACTCCAAAACGTGTATTTCCGTTGAAAACCGGAAGTCGAAATTTTTCACGATCGCAATACTTCCACTTACTATATATTTCATATATAGGTAAGTGAAAGTAAAAAAAAAGACACCTTCCTCATTTAAGCCCCCTCAGAACATTTTAATAATAATAAAGCTTGCCTGATATTAAAGAACACCTAATTTTCATTAAACACGAAGAATTTTTACAGTCATATCTCGGGCATATACATACATCAAATATCCAGTTTGATCGAAATCTTTAATACCGTTTTTGAGTAAATAAAAAAAACACGTGAAAATTATATAAAATTTATTAAGTAAAGTTCCCTCTCCGGTTGATCAATTTTGATGAAATTTTTACAGTCGTATCTCGGGCATATAAATAGATCAAATACTCAGTTTAATCAAAATCGTTAGAGCCGTTTTTGAGAAAATCGAAAAAAAACTTAAAAAGTTATTAAATAAAGTACCCCCTCCCTTTGAGCAATTTTGATGAAATTTTTGCTGTCACATCGCGAGCATATACCTACACTAAATACCAAATTTCAGGTTCCCACGGTTTATAGTTTTTGAGTTAGTCTGTTCACACACACACACACACACACACACACACACACACACAGACCATTTCGCGGGATTTGGTTATTTCGACTCAGGGGGTCCCAAAACGTGTATTTCCGTTGAAAACCGGAAGTCGAAAATTTTCATCAAAATTGATCAACCGTAGGGGGGACTTTACTTAATAAATTTTGTATCATTTTCACATGTTTTTTTTTATTTACTCAAAAACGGTTTTAACGATTTTGATCAAACTTGGCATTTGATGTATTTATATGCCCGAGATATGACTGTAAAAATTTCATCAAAATTGATCTACGGGAGGGGGGACTTTACGTAATAAATTTTGTATCATTTTCACGGGTTTTTTTTATTTACTCAAAAACGGCTTTAACGATTAACAAAAATAAGATATGAATGTAGAAAAATGTGTGACTTTGGGAAATGATATTTAGCAAAACACGTCAATTTCTAATCTAAGTAAGTTGGTAAGTGAAAGTTGTGTGTTGCGCGCACGCACCAGATTTTTACTTTCACTTACCTATATATGAAATATATAGTAAGTGGAAGTATTGCGATCGTGAAAAATTTCGACTTCCGGTTTTCAACGGAAATACACGTTTTGGGGTCCCCTGAGTCCATATGACCAAGTCCCGCGAAATGGTCTGTGTGTGTGTGTGTGTGAACAGACTAGCTCAAAAACTATAAGCCGTGCGAATCTGAAATTGGGTATTTAGTGTATGTATATGCCCGTGATGTGACTGCAAAAATTTCATCAAAATTGTTGATGGGGAGGGGGTACTTTATTTAATAACTTTTTAAGTTTTTTTCGATTTTCTCAAAAACGGCTCTAACGATTTTGATTAAACTGAGTATTTGATCTATTTATATGCCCGAGATATGACTGTAAAAATTTCATCAAAATTGGTCAACCGGAGGGGGGACTTTACTTGATAAATTTTGTATAATTTTCACGTGTTTTTTTTTTAGTTACTCAAAAACGGTTTTAACAATTTTGACCAAACTGGGTATTTGATGTTTGATTATGCCAAAGATGCGATAGCCAACATAACATCAAAATTGATCAACCGGAGGGGGGACTTTGCTTAATAAATTTTGTATCATTTTCACGTGTTTTTTTACTTTCACTTACCTATATATGAAATATATAGTAAGTGGAAGTATTGCGATCGTGAAAAATTTCGACTTCCGGTTTTCAACGGAAATACACGTTTTGGGGTCCCCTGAGTCCAAATAACCAAGTCCCGCGAAATGGTCTGTGTGTGTGTGTGTGTGTGTCTGTGTGTGTGTGTGTGTGTGAACAGACTAGGTCAAAAACTATAAACCGTGCGAACCTGAAATTGGGTATTTAGTGTCTGTAGATGCCCGCGATGTGACAGCAAAAATTTTATCAAAATTGTTCAAAGGGTGGGGGTACTTTATTTAATAACTTTTGAAGTTTTTTTCGATTTTCTCAAAAACGGCTCTAACGATTTTGATTAAACTGAGTATTTGATGTACTGATATGCCCGAGATATGACTGTAAAAATTTCATCAAAATTGATCAACCGGAGGGGGGACTTTACTGAATAAATTTTGTATCATTTTTACGTGTTTTTTTTTTATTTCCTCAAAAACGGTTTCAACGATTTTGATCAAACTGGGTATTTGATGTATGTATATGCTAAAGATGTGATACCCAACATTTCATCAAAATTGATCAACCGGAGGGGGCACTTTACTGAATAAATTTTGTATCATTTTCACGAGTTTTTTTTGTTTACTCAAAAACGGTTTTAACGATTTTGATCAAACTGGGTATTTGATGTATGTATATGCCAAAGATGTGACACCCGACATTTCATCAAAATTGGTCATACGGAGGGGGGGACTTTACTGAATAAATTTTGTATCATTTTCACGAGTTTTTCTTTATTTACTCAAAAACGGGTTTAAGGATTTTGATCAAACTGGGTATTTGATGTATGTATATGCCAAAGATCTGACACCCAACATTTCATCAAAATTGGTCAAACGGAGGGGGCACTTTATTTCATAATTTTTTTTCCAATTTTTACCTTTTTTTCGATGATCTCAAAAACGGCTTTAATGATTTTTATCAAATTCGTCGAGTTTAATCAAAATTAGGTGTTCTTTAATATCAGGTAAGCTTTATCATTATTAAAATGTTCTGAGGGGGCTTAAATGGGGTAGGGGCCTTTTTTGTTTCCTACAATGTATCTTTGTTTTTGTTTATATGGAGAAATTAACTGTCTCTCGTTACGCCTAAAAATGAGAAATGGCTAAATATGAGCTATGATAAAAATAAAGAAAACATATAGAGAAGAAAAAAAGAAAAATATTAATACTATAAAGTCAACTCATAAAACTTTTTGAGCCCACGCATGCGGAGAACGCCTTTAATGACAGACCATTGTTCATGATTAAAGCCTTTCTGTTCATTTGAGAAGTGGCAATTAACGAAACGCATTAATTTCTAATCTAAGTAAGTTGGTAAGTGACTGTTGTGTGTTGCGAGCACGCACCAGATTTTTTTACTTTCACTTACCTATATATGAAATATATAGTAAGTGGAAGTATTGCGATCGTGAAAAATTTCGACTTCCGGTTTTCAACGGAAATACACGTTTTGGGGTCCCCTGAGTCCAAATGACCAAGTCCCGCGAAATGGTCTGTGTGTGTGTGTGTCTGTGTGTGTGTGTGTGTGTGTGTGAACAGACTAGCTCAAAAACTATAAGCCGTGCGAATCTGAAATTGGGTATTTAGTGTATGTATATGCCCGTGATGTGACAGCAAAAATTTCATCAAGATTGCTCATAGGGAGGGGGTACTTTATTTAATAACTTTTTACGTTTTTTTCGATTTTCTCAAAAACGGCTCTAACGATTTTGATTAAACTGAGTATTTTATCTATTTATATGCCCGAGATATGACCGTATAAATTTCATCAAAATTGATCAACCGGAGGGGGGACTTTACTTAATAAATTGTGTATAATTTTCACGTGTTTTTTTTTAGTTACTCAAAAACGGTTTTAACGAATTTGATCAAACTGGGTATTTGATGTATGCGTGTGCCAAAGATGCGATAGCCAACATTACATCAAAATTGATCAACCGGAGGGGAGACTTTACTAAATAAATTTTGTATCATTTTCACGTGTTTTTTTTATTTACTCAAAAAAGGCATTAACGATTTTGATCAAACTGGGTATTTGATGTATGTATATGCCAAAGATGTGATAGCCAACATTTCATCAAAATTGGTTTAACGGAGGGGGCACTTTATTTCATAACTTTTTAACCGATTTTTACCTTTTTTTCGATTATTTCAAAAACGGCTTTAACGATTTTCATCAAATTCGTGGTGTTCAATGAAAATTAGGTGTTCTTTAACATCAGGTAAGCTTTATCATTATTAAAATGTTCTGAGGGGGCTTAAATGGGGAAGGGGCCTTTTTTGTTTTCCTATAAAGTACCTTTGTATTTGTTTATATGAAGAAATTATCTGTCTCTCGTTTTGCCTAAAAATAAGAAATGGCTAAATATGAGATGTGATAAAAATCAAGGAAACATATAGAGGAGAAAAAAAGAAAAATATTCAGTCAACTCATAAAACTCGTTGAGCGCAAGCGGAGTACGCCTTCAATGACAGACCATTGTTCATAATTAAAGCCGTTCTGTTCATTTGAGAAGTGGCAATTAACAAAACGCATTAATTTCTAATCTAAGTAAGTTGGTAAGTGAAAGTTGTGTGTTGCGCGCACGCACCACATTTTATTTACTCAAAAAAGGCTTTAACGATTTTGATCAAACTGGGTATTTGATGTATTGATTGTCGAAAGAAAGTTATAAATTGGAAAACAAGTTATGAAATAAAGTGCCCCCTCCGGTTGATCAATTTTGATGAAATGTTGGCTATCACATCTTTGGCATATACATACATCAAATACCCAGTTTGATCAAAATCGTTAAAACCGTTTTTGAGTAAATAAAAAATCTGGTGCGTGCGCGCAACACACAACTTTCACTTACCAACTTACTTAGATTAGAAATTAATGCGTTTTGTTAATTGCCATTTCTCAAATGAACAGAACATCTTTAATTATAACGCATTGGTTTGTCATTAAAGGAGTTCGGCGCATGCGTGAGCTCAAGGTGTTTTATGAGTTGACGAAATATTCACCTTTTTTTCTCCTGTATATGTTTACTTGATTTTCTTCATATATCATATTTAGCCATTTCTTACTTTTAGGCGTGATGAGAGACAGTTAATTTCTCAATATAAACTAAAACAAAGGTACTTTATAGGAAAACAAAAAAGGCCCCTTCCCCATTTAAGCCCCCTCAGAACATTTTAATAATGATAAAGCTTACCTGATATTAAATAAAAACTAATTTTCATTAAACATGACGAATTTGATAAAAATCTTTAAAGCCCTTTTTGAGATAATCGATCAAAAAGGTAAACATTGGAAAAAATTATGAAATAAAGTGCCCACTCCGTTTGACCAATTTTGATGAAATATTGGCTATCACATCTTTGGCATATACATACATCAAATATCCAGTTTGATCGAAATCTTTAATACCGTTTTTGAGTAAATAAAAAAAACACGTGAAAATTATATAAAATTTATTAAGTAAAGTTCCCTCTCCGGTTGATCAATTTTGATGAAATTTTTACAGTCGTATCTCGGGCATATAAATAGATCAAATACTCAGTTTAATCAAAATCGTTAGAGCCGTTTTTGAGAAAATCGAAAAAAAACTTAAAAAGTTATTAAATAAAGTACCCCCTCGCTTTGAGCAATTTTGATGAAATTTTTGCTGTCACATCGCGAGCATATACCTACACTAAATACCAAATTTCAGGTTCCCACGGTTTATAGTTTTTGAGTTAGTCTGTTCACACACACACACACACACACACACACACACACACACACACACACACACAGACCATTTCGCGGGATTTGGTTATTTCGACTCAGGGGGTCCCAAAACGTGTATTTCCGTTGAAAACCGGAAGTCGAAAATTTTCATCAAAATTGATCAACCGTAGGGGGGACTTTACTTAATAAATTTTGTATCATTTTCACATGTTTTTTTTATTTACTCAAAAACGGTTTTAACGATTTTGATCAAACTTGGCATTTGATGTATTTATATGCCCGAGATATGACTGTAAAAATTTCATCAAAATTGATCTACGGGAGGGGGGACTTTACTTAATAAATTTTGTATCATTTTCACGGGTTTTTTTTATTTACTCAAAAACGGCTTTAACGATTAACAAAAATAAGATATGAATGTAGAAAAATGTGTGACTTTGGGAAATGATATTTAGCAAAACACGTCAATTTCTAATCTAAGTAAGTTGGTAAGTGAAAGTTGTGTGTTGCGCGCACGCACCAGATTTTTACTTTCACTTACCTATATATGAAATATATAGTAAGTGGAAGTATTGCGATCGTGAAAAATTTCGACTTCCGGTTTTCAACGGAAATACACGTTTTGGGGTCCCCTGAGTCCAAATGACCAAGTCCCGCGAAATGGTCTGTGTGTGTGTGTGTCTGTGTGTGTGTGTGTGTGTGTGTGAACAGACTAGCTCAAAAACTATAAGCCGTGCGAATCTGAAATTGGGTATTTAGTGTATGTATATGCCCGTGATGTGACAGCAAAAATTTCATCAAAATTGTTGATGGGGAGGGGGTACTTTATTTAATAACTTTTTAAGTTTTTTTCGATTTTCTCAAAAACGGCTCTAACGATTTTGATTAAACTGAGTATTTGATCTATTTATATGCCCGAGATATGACTGTAAAAATTTCATCAAAATTGATCAACCGGAGGGGGGACTTTACTTGATAAATTTTGTATAATTTTCACGTTTTTTTTTTTTTAGTTACTCAAAAACGGTTTTAACAATTTTGACCAAACTGGGTATTTGATGTTTGATTATGCCAAAGATGCGATAGCCAACATAACATCAAAATTGATCAACCGGAGGGGGGACTTTGCTTAATAAATTTTGTATCATTTTCACGTGTTTTTTTACTTTCACTTACCTATATATGAAATATATAGTAAGTGGAAGTATTGCGATCGTGAAAAATTTCGACTTCCGGTTTTCAACGGAAATACACGTTTTGGGGTCCCCTGAGTCCAAATAACCAAGTCCCGCGAAATGGTCTGTGTGTGTGTGTGTGTGTGTGTGTGTGTGTGTGTGTCTGTGTGTGTGTGTGTGTGTGAACAGACTAGGTCAAAAACTATAAACCGTGCGAACCTGAAATTGGGTATTTAGTGTCTGTAGATGCCCGCGATGTGACAGCAAAAATTTTATCAAAATTGTTCAAAGGGTGGGGGTACTTTATTTAATAACTTTTGAAGTTTTTTTCGATTTTCTCAAAAACGGCTCTAACGATTTTGATTAAACTGAGTATTTGATGTACTGATATGCCCGAGATATGACTGTAAAAATTTCATCAAAATTGATCAACCGGAGGGGGGACTTTACTGAATAAATTTTGTATCATTTTTACGTGTTTTTTTTTTATTTCCTCAAAAACGGTTTCAACGATTTTGATCAAACTGGGTATTTGATGTATGTATATGCTAAAGATGTGATACCCAACATTTCATCAAAATTGATCAACCGGAGGGGGCACTTTACTGAATAAATTTTGTATCATTTTCACGAGTTTTTTTTGTTTACTCAAAAACGGTTTTAACGATTTTGATCAAACTGGGTATTTGATGTATGTATATGCCAAAGATGTGACACCCGACATTTCATCAAAATTGGTCATACGGAGGGGGGGACTTTACTGAATAAATTTTGTATCATTTTCACGAGTTTTTCTTTATTTACTCAAAAACGGGTTTAAGGATTTTGATCAAACTGGGTATTTGATGTATGTATATGCCAAAGATCTGACACCCAACATTTCATCAAAATTGGTCAAACGGAGGGGGCACTTTATTTCATAATTTTTTTTCCAATTTTTACCTTTTTTTCGATGATCTCAAAAACGGCTTTAATGATTTTTATCAAATTCGTCGAGTTTAATCAAAATTAGGTGTTCTTTAATATCAGGTAAGCTTTATCATTATTAAAATGTTCTGAGGGGGCTTAAATGGGGTAGGGGCCTTTTTTGTTTCCTACAATGTATCTTTGTTTTTGTTTATATGGAGAAATTAACTGTCTCTCGTTACGCCTAAAAATGAGAAATGGCTAAATATGAGCTATGATAAAAATAAAGAAAACATATAGAGAAGAAAAAAAGAAAAATATTAATACTATAAAGTCAACTCATAAAACTTTTTGAGCCCACGCATGCGGAGAACGCCTTTAATGACAGACCATTGTTCATGATTAAAGCCTTTCTGTTCATTTGAGAAGTGGCAATTAACGAAACGCATTAATTTCTAATCTAAGTAAGTTGGTAAGTGAAAGTTGTGTGTTGCGAGCACGCACCAGATTTTTTTACTTTCACTTACCTATATATGAAATATATAGTAAGTGGAAGTATTGCGATCGTGAAAAATTTCGACTTCCGGTTTTCAACGGAAATACACGTTTTGGGGTCCCCTGAGTCCAAATGACCAAGTCCCGCGAAATGGTCTGTGTGTGTGTGTGTCTGTGTGTGTGTGTGTGTGTGTGTGAACAGACTAGCTCAAAAACTATAAGCCGTGCGAATCTGAAATTGGGTATTTAGTGTATGTATATGCCCGTGATGTGACAGCAAAAATTTCATCAAGATTGCTCATAGGGAGGGGGTACTTTATTTAATAACTTTTTACGTTTTTTTCGATTTTCTCAAAAACGGCTCTAACGATTTTGATTAAACTGAGTATTTTATCTATTTATATGCCCGAGATATGACCGTATAAATTTCATCAAAATTGATCAACCGGAGGGGGGACTTTACTTAATAAATTGTGTATAATTTTCACGTGTTTTTTTTTAGTTACTCAAAAACGGTTTTAACGAATTTGATCAAACTGGGTATTTGATGTATGCGTGTGCCAAAGATGCGATAGCCAACATTACATCAAAATTGATCAACCGGAGGGGAGACTTTACTAAATAAATTTTGTATCATTTTCACGTGTTTTTTTTATTTACTCAAAAAAGGCATTAACGATTTTGATCAAACTGGGTATTTGATGTATGTATATGCCAAAGATGTGATAGCCAACATTTCATCAAAATTGGTTTAACGGAGGGGGCACTTTATTTCATAACTTTTTAACCGATTTTTACCTTTTTTTCGATTATTTCAAAAACGGCTTTAACGATTTTCATCAAATTCGTGGTGTTCAATGAAAATTAGGTGTTCTTTAACATCAGGTAAGCTTTATCATTATTAAAATGTTCTGAGGGGGCTTAAATGGGGAAGGGGCCTTTTTTGTTTTCCTATAAAGTACCTTTGTATTTGTTTATATGAAGAAATTATCTGTCTCTCGTTTTGCCTAAAAATAAGAAATGGCTAAATATGAGATGTGATAAAAATCAAGGAAACATATAGAGGAGAAAAAAAGAAAAATATTCAGTCAACTCATAAAACTCGTTGAGCGCAAGCGGAGTACGCCTTCAATGACAGACCATTGTTCATAATTAAAGCCGTTCTGTTCATTTGAGAAGTGGCAATTAACAAAACGCATTAATTTCTAATCTAAGTAAGTTGGTAAGTGAAAGTTGTGTGTTGCGCGCACGCACCACATTTTATTTACTCAAAAAAGGCTTTAACGATTTTGATCAAACTGGGTATTTGATGTATTGATTGTCGAAAGAAAGTTATAAATTGGAAAACAAGTTATGAAATAAAGTGCCCCCTCCGGTTGATCAATTTTGATGAAATGTTGGCTATCACATCTTTGGCATATACATACATCAAATACCCAGTTTGATCAAAATCGTTAAAACCGTTTTTGAGTAAATAAAAAATCTGGTGCGTGCGCGCAACACACAACTTTCACTTACCAACTTACTTAGATTAGAAATTAATGCGTTTTGTTAATTGCCATTTCTCAAATGAACAGAACATCTTTAATTATAACGCATTGGTTTGTCATTAAAGGAGTTCGGCGCATGCGTGAGCTCAAGGTGTTTTATGAGTTGACGAAATATTCACCTTTTTTTCTCCTGTATATGTTTACTTGATTTTCTTCATATATCATATTTAGCCATTTCTTATTTTTAGGCGTGATGAGAGACAGTTAATTTCTCAATATAAACTAAAACAAAGGTACTTTATAGGAAAACAAAAAAGGCCCCTTCCCCATTTAAGCCCCCTCAGAACATTTTAATAATGATAAAGCTTACCTGATATTAAATAAAAACTAATTTTCATTAAACATGACGAATTTGATAAAAATCTTTAAAGCCGTTTTTGAGATAATCGATCAAAAAGGTAAACATTGGAAAAAATTATGAAATAAAGTGCCCACTCCGTTTGACCAATTTTGATGAAATATTGGCTATCACATCTTTGGCATATACATACATCAAATACCAAGTTTGATCAAAATCGTTAAAACCGTTTTTGAGAAAATAAAAAAAAAACACCTGAAAATGATACAAAATTTATCAAGTAAAGTCCCCCCTCCGGTTGATCAATTTTGATGAAATTTTTACGGTCATACCTCGGGCATATAAATAGATCAAATGCTCAGTTTAATCAAAATCGTTAGAGCCGTTTTTGAGAAAATCGAAAAAAACTTAAAAAGTTATTAAATAAAGTACCCCCTCTTGTAGATCAATTTTGATGAAATTTTTACAGTCATATCTCGGGCATATACATACATCAAATACCAAGTTTGATCAAGATCGATAAAACCGATTTTGAGTAAATAAAAAAAACACGTGAAAATGATACAAAATTTATTAAGTAAAGTCCCCCCTCCGGTTGATCAATTTTGATGAAATTTTTACGGTCATACCTCGGGCATATAAATAGATTAAATACTCAGTTTAATCAAAATCGTTAGAGCCGTTTTTGAGAAAATCGAAAAAAACTTAAAAAGTTATTAAATAAAGTACCCCCTCCCTTTGAGCAAATTTGATGAAATTTTTGCTGTCACATCGCGGGCATATACATACTTTAAATACCCAATTTCAGGTTCGCACGGCTTATAGTTTTTGAGCTAGTCTGTTCACATACACACACACACACACACACACACACACACACACACACAGACCATTTCGCAGGACTTGGTTATTTTGACTCAAAACGTGTATTTCCGTTGAAAACCGGAAGTCGAAAATTTTCACGATCGCAATACTTCCACTTACTATATATTTCATATATAGGTAAGTGAAAGTAAAAAATCTGGTGCGTGCGGGCAACACACAACTTTCACTTACCAACTTACTTAGATTAGAAATTGTTTTAATGCCACTTCTCAAAGTTACACATTTTTCCACATTCATTCTTTATTTTTCTTTTCATTTGCTCTATAACAAACACTAATATCTTTTATTATTAAATAAAAGGTTTTACTTGAGATAATTCGGCAATGCAAGCATAATATTCCTAGTCGTCTGATTTTATAATTCTCTATGTACTTGTTGAAAATTTTATTTAGTTAGAGTCATGATGAAATTTTTACAGTCATATCTCGGTCGTATTAATAAATCAAATACCCAGTTTGATCAAAATTGTTAAAGCCGTTTTTGAGTAAATAAAAAAAAAGATAAAAATTGGAAAAAAATTATTAAGTAAAGTCCCCCCTCCGGTTGATCAATTTTGATGTAATGTTGGCTATCACATCTTTGGCATATACATACATGAAATACCCAGTTTGATCAAAATCGTTAGAACCAATTTTGAGTAAATAAAAAAAGACACATGAAAATGATACAAAATTTATTAAGTAAAGTCCCCCCTCCGGTTGATAAATTTTGATGAAATTTTTACAGTCATATCTCGGGCATATAAGTAGATCAAATACTCAGTTTAATCAAAATCGTTAGAGCCGTTTTTGAGAAAATCGAAAAAAACTTAAAAAGTTATTAAATAAAGTACTCCCTCCCTTTGAGCAATTTTGATGAAATTTATGCTGTCACATCGCGGGCATATACATACACTAAATACCTAATTTCAGGTTCGCACGGTTTATAGTTTTTGAGCTAGTCTGTTCACACACACACACACACACACACACACACACACACACACACACACACACACACACACACAGACACACACACACACAGACCATTTCGCGGGACTTGGTCATTTGGACTCAGGGGACCCCAAAACGTGTATTTCCGTTGAAAACCGGAAGTCGAAATTTTTCACGATCGCAATACTTCCACTTACTATATATTTCATATATAGGTAAGTGAAAGTAAAAAAGAAAAATATTTCGTCAACTCATGAAACTCGTTGAGCGCAAGCGGAGTACGCCTTTAATGACAGACCAATGTTCATAATTAAAGCCGTTCTGTTCATTTGAGAAGTGGCAATTAACAAAACGCATTAATTTCTAATCTAAGTAAGTTGGTAAGTGAAAGTTGTGTGTTGCGCGCACGCACCAGATTTTTACTTTCACTTACCTATATATGAAATATATAGTAAGTGGAAGTATTGCGATCGTGAAAAATTTCGACTTCCGGTTTTCAACGGGAATACACGTTTTGGGGTCCCCTGAGTCGAAATGACCAAGTCCCGCGAAATGGTCTGTGTGTGTGTGTGTGTGTGTGTGTGTGTGTGTGTGTGTGTGTGTGTGTGTGTGTGTGTGTATGTGAACAGACTAGCTCAAAAACTATAAACCGTGCGATCCTGAAATTGGGTATTTAGTGTAGGTATATGCCCGCGATGTGACAGCATAAATTTCATCAAAATTACTTAAAGGGAGGGGGTACTTTACTTAATAACTTTTTAGGTTTTTTTTGATTTTCTCAAAAACAGCTCTAACGATTTCGATTAAACTGAGTATTTGATCTATTTATATGCCCGATATATGACTGTTAAAATTTCATCAAAATTGATTAACCGGAGGGGGGACTTTACTTAATAAATTTTGTAACATTTTCACGTGTTTTTTTATTTACTCTAAATCGGCTTTAACGATTTTGATCAAACTGGGTATTTGATGCATGTATATGCCCAAGATATGACTGTAAAAATTTCATCAAAATTGATTAACCGGAGGGGGCACTTTATTTCATAACTTTTTTCCAATTTTTACCTTTTTTTTCGATTATCTCAAAAACAGCTTTAATGATTTTGATCAGATTTGTCATGTTAAATTAGGTGTTCAATAATATCAGGTAAGTTTTATCAGTATTCAAATTTTTGGAGGGGGCTTAAATGGGGAAGGGGCCTTTTTTGTTTTCCTATAAAGTACCTTTGTTTTAGTTTACATTGTGAAATTAACTGTCTCTCATCACGCAAAAAATAGGAAATGGCTAAACATGATATATGAAAAAAATCAAGTAAACAAATGCAGGAGAAAAAATCTGGTGCGTGCGCGCAACACACAACTTTCACTTACCAACTTACTTAGATAAGAAATTGACGTGTTTTTTTAAATATCATTTCCCAAAGTCACACATTTTTCTACATTCATATCTTATTTTTGTTAATCGTTAAAGCTGTTTTTGAGTAAATTAAAAAAAACACATGAAAATGTTACAAAATTTATTAAGTAAAGTCCCCCCTCCGGTTAATCAATTTTAATGAAATTTTAACAATCATATCTCGGGCATATAAATACATCAAATACCCAGTTTGATCAAAATCTTTAAAGCCGTTTTTGAGTAAATAAAAAAAACACGTGAAAATGATACAAAATTTATTAAGTAAAGTCCCCCCTCCGGTTAATCAATTTTGATGAAATTTTAACAGTCATATCTCGGGCATATACATAGATCAAATACTCAGTTTAATCAAAATCGTTAGAGCCGTTTTTGAGAAAATCGAAAAAAATCTAAAAAGTTATTAAGTAAATTACCCCCTCCCTTTAAGTAATTTTGATGAAATTTATGCTGTCACATCGCGGGCATATACCTACTCTAAATACCCAATTTCAGGATCGCACGGTTTATAGTTTTTGAGCTAGTCTGTTCACATACACACACACACACACACACACACACAGACACACACACTCACAGACCATTTCGCGGGACTTGGTCATTTCGACTCAGGAGACCCCAAAACGTGTATTTCCGTTGAAAACCGGAAGTCGAAATTTTTCACGATCGCAATACTTCCACTTACTATATATTTCATATATAGGTAAGTAAAAGTAAAAAAGAAAAATATTCCGTCAACTCATAAAACACCTTGAGCTCACGCATGCACCATACGCCTTTAATGACAAACCAATGCGTTATAATTAAGATGTTCTGTTCATTTAATGAGAATTATTTGCTTCATGGGAACTAAATGAAATATTCAACAAGTACATAGAAAATTATAAAATCAGACGACTTGGAATATTATGCTTGCATTGCTGAATTACCACAAGTAAAAACTTTTATTTAATAATAAAGGAAATTAGTGCTGTTTTTTTTGAGCAAATGAAAAAAAAAATAAGAAATGAATGTGGAAAAATGTATAACATTGAGAAGTGGCAATTAACAAAACGCATTAATTTCTAATCTAAGTAAGTTGGTAAGTGAAAGTTGTGTGTTGCGAGCACGCACCAGATTTTTACTTTCACTTACCTATATATGAAATATATAGTAAGTGGAAGTATTGCGATCGTGAAAAAATTCGACTTCCGGTTTTCAACGGAAATACACGTTTTGGGGTCCCCTGAGTCGAAATGACCAAGTCCCGCGAAATGGTCTGTGTGAGTGTGTGTGTGTGTGTGTGTGTGTGTGTGTGTGTGTGTGTGTGTGTGTGTGTGTGTGTGTGTGTGTGTGTGTGTGTGTGTGTGTGTGTGTATGTGAACAGACTAGCTCAAAAACTATAAACCGTGCGATCCTGAAATTGGGTATTTAGTGTAGGTATATGCCCGCGATGTGACAGCATAAATTTCATCAAAATTACTTAAAGTGAGGGGGTACTTTACTTAATAACTTTTTAGGTTTTTTTAGATTTTCTCAAAAATGGCTCTAACGATTTTGATTAAACTGAGTATTTCATCTATTTATATGCCCGAGATATGACTGTAAAAATTTCATCAAAATTGATTAACCGGAGGGGGGACTTTACTTAATAAATTTTGTAACATTTTCACGTGTTTTTTTTATTTACTCTAAATCGGCTTTAACGATTTTGATCAAACTGGGTATTTGATGTATTTATATGCCCGAGATATGACTGTAAAAATTTCATCAAAATTGATTAACCGGAGGGGGGACTTTACTTAATAAATGTTGTAACATTTTCACGTGTTTTTTTGATTTTCTGAAAAACGGCTCTAACGATTTTGATCAAACTGGGTATTTGATGTATTTATATGCCCGAGATATGTCTGTAAAAATTTCATCAAAATTGATCAATCGCAGGGGGCACTTTACTTAATAAATTTTGTATAATTTTTACGTGTTTTTTTTATTTACTCAAAAACGGCTTTCACGATTGTGGCCAAACTGGGTATTTGATGTATGTATATGCCAAATATGTGATAGCCAACATTTCATCAAAATTGATCAACCGAAAGGGGGACTTTACTTAATAAATTTTGTATCATTTTCACGGGATTTTTTATTTACTCAAAAACGGCTTTAACGAATAATAAAAATATGATATGAATGTAGAAAAATCTGGTGCGTGCGCGCAACACACAACTTTCACTTACCAACTTACTTAGATTAGAAATTGACGTGTTTTGCTAAATATCATTTCCCAAATTCGCACATTTTTCTACATTCATATCTTATTTTTTTTACTCGTTACAGCCGTTTTTGAATATATAAAAAAAAACACGTGAAAATGATACAAAATTTAATAATTAAAGTGCCCCCTCCGGTTAATGAATTTTGATGAAATTTAAACAATCATATCTCGGGCATATAAATACATCAAATACCCAGTTTGATCAAAATCTTAAAAGCCGTTTTTGAGTAAATAAAAAAAAACACGTGAAAATGATACAAAATTTATTATGTAAAGTCCCCCCTCCGGGTAATCAATTTTGATGAAATTTTAACAGTCATATCTCGGGCATATACATACATCAAATACCCAGTTTGATCAAAATCTTTAAAGCCGTTTTTGAGTAAATAAAAAAAACACGTGAAAATGATAAAAAATTTATTAAGTAAAGTCCTCCCTCCGGTTAATCAATTTTGATGAAATTTTAACAGTCATATCTCGGGCAAGTACATACACCAAATACCCAGTTTGATCAAAATCGTTAAAGCCGATTTAGAGTAAATTAAAAAAAACACGTGAAAATGTTACAAAATTTATTAAGTAAAGTCCCCCCTCCGGTTAATCAATTTTGATGAAATTTTTACAGTCATATCTCGGGCATATTAGTACATCAAATACTCAGTTTAATCAAAATCGTTAGAGCCGTTTTTGAGAAAATCGAAAAAAACCTAAAAAGTTATTAAGTAAAGTACCCCCTCCCTTTAAGTAATTTTGATGAAATTTATGCTGTCACATCGCGGGCATATACCTACACTAAATTCCCAATTTCATGATCGCACAGTTTATAGTTTTTGAGCTAGTCTGTTCACACACACACACACACACACACACACACAGACCATTTCGCGTGACTTGGTCATTTCGACTCAGGGGACCCCAAAACGTGTATTTCCGTTGAAAACCGGAAGTCGAAATTTTTCACGATCGCAATTCTTCCACTTACTATATATTTCATATATAGGTAAGTGAAAGTAATAAAAATCTGGTGCGTGCGCGCAACACACAACTTTCACTTACCAACTTACGTAGATTAGAAATTAATGCGTTTTTTTAATTGCCACTTCTCAAATGAACAGAACGGCATTAATTATAAACAATGACCTGTCATTAAATGCGTACTCCGCATGCGTGAGCTTAACGAGTTTTATGAGTTGACTGAATATTTTCATTTTTTTCTCCTCTTTATGTTTTCTTTATTTTTGTCATATCTCATATTTAGCCATTTCTTATTTTTAGGCGTAACGAGAGACAGTTAATTTCTCCATATAAACAAAAACAAAGGTACTTTGTAGGAAACAAAAAAACAAACTAACAAAAAAGGCCCCTACCCCATATAAGCCCCCTCAGAACATTTTAATAATGCTAAAGCTTACCTTTTATTAAAGAACACCTAATTTTCATTAAACATGACGAATTTTATAAAAATCTTTAAAGCCCTTTTTGAGATCATCGAATAAAAGGTAAAAATTGGAAAATGTTGATATCTCCGTATAGCCAATTTTGATGCAATGTTGGCTATCACATCTTTGTCATATACATACATAATACCCAGTTTGATCAAAATCGTTAAAGCCTTTTTTGAGTAAATAAAAAAAACACGTGAAAATGATACAAAATTTATTAAGTAAAGTCAACCCTCCGGTTAATCAATTTTGATGAAATTTTTACAGTCTTTTCTCGGGCATATAAATACATCAAATACCCAGTTTGATCAAAATCGTTAAAGCCGATTTTGGGTAAATAAAAAAAACACGTGAAAATTATACAAAATTTATTAAGTAAAGTCCCCCCTCCGGTTAATCAATTTTGATGAAATTTTTACAGTCATATCTCAGGCATATTAATACATCAAATACTCAGTTTAATCAAAATCGTTAGAGCCGTTTTTGAGAAAATCGAAAAAAACTTAAAAAGTTATTAAATAAAGTACCCCCTCCCTTTGAGCAATTTTGATGAAATTTTTGCTGTTACATCGCGGGCAGGTACATACACTAAATATCTAATTTCAGCTTCGTACGGTTTATTGTTTTCGAGCTAGTCTGTTCACATACACACACACACACACACACACACAGACACACACACACACAGACCATTTCGCGGGACTTGGTTATTTGGACTCAGGGGACCCCAAAACGTGTATTTCCGTTGAAAACCGGAAGTCGAAAATTTTCACGATCGCAATACTTCCACTTACTATATATTTCATATATAGGTAAGTGAAAGTAAAAAAATCTGGTGCGTGCTCGCAACACACAACTTTCACTTACCAACTTACTTAGATTAGTAATTGACGTGTTTTTCTAAATATCATTTCCCAAAGTCACACATTTTTCTACATTCATATCTTATTTTTGTTAATCGTTAAAGCCGTTTTTGAGTAAATAAAAAAACCCCGTGAAAATGATACAAAATTTATTAAGTAAAGTCCCCCCTCCCGTAGATCAATTTTGATGAAATTTTTACAGTCATATCTCGGGCATATAAGTACATCAAATACCAAGTTTGATCAAAATCGTTAAAACCGTTTTTGAGTAAATAAATAAAACACGTGAAAATGATACAAAATTTATTAAGTAAAGTCCCCCCTCCAGTAGATCAATTTTGATGAAATTTTTACAGTCATATCTCGGGCATATAAATACATCAAATACCAAGTTTGATCAAAATCGTTAAAACCGTTTTTGAGTAAATAAAAAAAAACACGTGAAAATGATACAAAATTTATTATGTAAAGTCCCCCCTCCGGTTGATCAATTGTGATAAAATGTTGGTTATCACATCTCTGGCATATAAATACATCAAATACCAAGTTTGATCAAAATCGTTAAAACCGTTATTGAGTAAATAAAAAAAAACTTGTGAAAATGATACAAAATTTATTAAGTAAAGTCCCCCCTCCGGTTGATCAATTTTGATGAAATTTTTACAGTCATATTTCAGGCATATAAATAGATCAAATACTCAGTTTAATCAAAATCGTTAGAGCCGTTTTTGAGAAAATCGAAAAAAACTTAAAAGTTATTAAATAAAGTACCCCCTCCCTTTGAGCAAATTTGATGAAATTTTTGCTGTCACATCGCGGGCTTATACATACTCTAAATACCCAATTTCAGGTTCGCACGGTTTATAGTTTTTGAGCTAGTCTGTTCACACACACACACACAGACACACAGACAGACACACAGACACACACACAGACACACACACACACAGACCATTTCGCGGTACTTGGTTATTTTGACTCAGAGGATCCCAAAACGTGTATTTCCGTTGAAAACCGGAAGTCGAAAATTTTCACGATCGCAATACTTCCACTTAGTATATATTTCATATATAGGTAAGTGAAAGTAAAAAAACCGTGAAAATGATACAAAATTTATTAAGTAAAGTCCCCCTTCCCGTAGATCAATTTTGATGAAATTTTTACAGTCGTATCTCGGGCATATAAATACATTAAATACCAAGTTTGATCAAAATCGTTAAAACCGTTTTTGAGTAAATAAAAAAAACACGTGAAAATGATACAAAATTTATTAAGTAAAGTCCCCCCTCCGGTTGATCAATTTTGATGTAATGTTGGCTATCGCATCTTTGGCATATACATACATCAAATACCCAGTTTGATCAAAATCGTTTAAACCATTTTTGAGTAAATAAAAAAAAACACGTGAAAATGATACAAAAGTTATTAAGTAAAGTCCCCCCTCCGGTTGATCAATTTTGATGTAATGTTGGCTATCGCATCTTTGGCATATACATACATCAAATACCCAGTTTGATCAAAATCGTTTAAACCATTTTTGAGTAAATAAAAAAAAACACGTGAAAATGATACAAAAGTTATTGAGTAATGTCCCTCCTCCGGTTGATCAATTTTGATGAAATTTTTACAGTCATATTCCAGGCATATAAATAGATCAAATACTCAGTTTAATCAAAATCGTTAGAGCCGTTTTTGAGAAAATCGAAAAAAACGTAAAAAGTTATTAAATAAAGTACCCCCTCCCTTTGAGCAATTTTGATGAATTTTTTGCTGTCACATCGCGGTCGTATACATACACTAAATACCCAATTTCAGATTCGCACGGTTTATAGTTTTTGAGCTAGTCTGTTCACACACACACACACACACACAGACACACACACACACACACACACACACACACAGACCATTTCGCGGGACTTGGTTAATTGGACTCAGGGGACCCCAAAACGTGTATTTCCGTTGAAAACCGGAAGTCGAAATTTTTCACGATCGCAATACTTCCACTTACTATATATTTCATATATAGGTAAGTGAAAGTAAAAATGTGTGACTTTGGGAAATGATATTTAACAAAACACGTCAATTTCTAAGTAAGTTGGTAAGTGAAAGTTGTGTGATGCGCGCACGCACCAGATTTTTTTGTTCTATAATTGTTAGTGATTCACTTTATAATAATGTTCAAGAGTTAATATTGCAATGTGATATTAATTACAATAGTATACTTTTCATTTTATATTTCTTAAATTACTTTTTCAAAATATCTTTGCCAATAAAGCTTCTAATAATAATTCTATCAAAAAGAATCATGTATTTACAACAAATTTTTAAAATAAAAAATAGCACAGAGTGAATAGTCTATAAACAACAACCAAGCACAATGCAAAGTATATGGTTGGCAAACTGATAGTATTGACTCAATAAAGTTTGATATACAAAATTATAAGGAGCAATGATAAATCGATGGTTTCATGCCTAATTACTTTTAAAAGTAAATTTAAAATAAACATTAATAAAATCAAATAATTACGAAACATTAAAGCCTGACCGATTCTGTCCGGTGACGGCCTCACTGAACAGACTCAGCTGTTTGCCATGGATTAGAAGAGGTTGGTTACCCGTAGATAACCCGTCCCGATTAGCCCTCGTGGCGTAAAGCGGTCGTTAAAAAAAAAAAAAATATTGTTTTTTTTGTCATTGTTACAAATTACGTGGTATTATTTTTTACTTTAACTAACCTATATATGAAATATAAAGTAAGGGAAAGTATCGCGATCATGAAAAATTTCGACTTCCGGTTTCCAACGGAAATGCACGTCCCCCGATTCCAAATAACCAAGTCCCGCGAAATGTCTGTGTATGTGTGTGTGTCTATGTGTATGTGTGTGAATAGACTTGCTCAAAAACTATAAAACGTACGAATCTGAAATTGGGTATTTGGTGTATGAGTTTGCCCGTGATGTGATGTGAAAGAAGTTTGTCTAATTTTTACGTTTTTTTTTTTGATTTTCTAAAAAAAATGCTCTAACGACTTTGATTAAACTCTGTATTTGATTTATGTTTATGCCCGCGAGGAGACAGTCAAATTTTCATCAAAATCTATCGATTAGAAGCGGCGCTTTAGTTACTAAATTTTGTGTCATTTTTACATGTTTTTTTTTTCATTTACTCAAAAACGCCTTTAACGATTTTGATCAAACTGGGCATTTGATGTATTTATATGCCAAAGATGTGATAGCCAACATTTCTTTAAAATTGGTCAAACGAAGGGGCAATTCTTCTGAAAGGCACCCACTTTACGATTCCTGTCAACAGCATGGGCGGATCCAGCCGACTGTAAAAGGGGGGGGGGCTGCAGTCCTAAAGGGGGGCTGCAGCCCCACAGCCCTTTATTTGTATCTGCCAATCAGCTTTTTTACCTTTATGTTCCTTTCCCACAACTAAAATTCTACCTTTTGTGCATATTATTTGTTCTTTAACTTGCTTCCTTACATTAAGGAAAGTCAAATTCAATCTTTTAATGACGAAAAATTTTCCAAAGGGAGGGGCTGCAGCCCCCACAGCCCCCCCCCCCCTGGATCCGCCAATGGTCAACAGTATGCTGCTAAAAAAAAACTGTACGAGTATGTGTGTGAAGAGATTTTGTCAGTATTAACTTGGAATATATTCGAAGTATTTAATTTTGGGTTAAACAAATGAAATAACCAGAATAGAAATATAGTTCGTTAATGTTATTTACGCTTTTATAGCATAAATTATATTTTGAGAACTTGTTACACGCTAAGTAGAAAAAAAACATGA
Source organism: Aelia acuminata (assembly GCA_911387785.2). Taxonomy (NCBI): domain Eukaryota; kingdom Metazoa; phylum Arthropoda; class Insecta; order Hemiptera; family Pentatomidae; genus Aelia; species Aelia acuminata. The sequence goes on from OU426983.1 coordinate 16,819,920, forward strand.
TTTTGATAAAGCGAGATCAAGTATTTTCTTTTTCCTACTTAGTTACTGATTCAAATAATATGATATTACCTAATAATATTGTAACAAGAAAAAAAAACATATGGTTTAGATTTGTTGGAACGAACTAACGGTTGGAACAAACTGTCATAGCACGTGTTTGTCACTACCATGTTCGAGTATCATCTACGCCCTTTCACGAGTCTTTCAAGACCCTTCTCTTTACGACTAAATATAAGGAGCATGGACCGTAGAGTTAGTCTTGTTCTGAAGCGCAATTCATATGATTATCTCTGTGTTACGAAGTGATAATTTTTGTAACCTTCTTAATTGTTTGTTTCAATATTCGTGTTTTGATAATTTGAGTGGCATTGAATATTGTTATTTTCCTTAGAATAAAATGTTAACCCAAATGAGTGTCGCAATATTATCAAATAATATTTTAATACCGTGTTATATATAATGAAATATTTCAAAACTTTTTAATGAAATAAAATTGAAATAAATATGAATTATTACCCCTCTCATATCCTCCTCCAAAAGACGTCTACATTACACACCACAGCATTTTCTGCCGAATCGAATCACATTCGGCCCCTAATGCATTAATGTGGACGCATCTTAACATAGCGAAGGCCCTTTTTTAACTGAAACTGATGCGATGGGAATTCGCTTTTATTACGATCACCTAGGCTCTCGAAATAAGAAGTCACATTTAAAAAAGCTGATACTATTTATATTGAATGTTTCTTTGCGTTAGAAGCTACCAGCTAGCACGTGCCAAGTAGAGATGTGACTCCGAATTCCAGTAGCCTAAGTGGCGGGGTATTGTTGCTGACGTCAGCCCCTCATAATCCACCCAAGTCAGTGAGACCGCCTTCCTCTGAACCTCGTGTCCAGACTTCCAATATCCTCTTATCGGCATAGCTGTCTGTCGCTGTATCTTGAGGACATCTCCCTAACGGTCTGGGATACATCTAAATAGCTCAGGATAAGTGTGTGAATCTGGCTCCAGGATTCTTTATATTGGATAATCCTTCCTGTTCAGGAATATTCATACGAAAACGAAACTTCTTACAAATACAACATTATTAGCAATATTACAGATCTTTTGTTCACCTTTAAGATAGCCTTGTGGATTTGAATAAAATTTCTCCTCAATTTTTGCTTTTTCGAAAAAAAGTATAATAAATAAATTCTTTATTTGATTGTTCCGGGACAAGTCCCTTCGGAACAAAATTATATTATACATTTTATGGGCTTAAGAGCCTTAGATCAAGTTTAAAATAAAACAAATTGGAAGAATAGACATAAATTGTAAAGAAAGCTAAACATAACTGCTAAAATTAAACATAATAATACATAAAAATAATTGGCAAACATGACTGGCATTGCACTTCTTAAATGTGCACGTATATACATAACTATAAATAAAATGAACAGAGCTTAAATTGAAAAATAATTAAAATTTAAAAATTTGGATTCCGAATTGGAAGTTTCTATTTACAATTTTTCGGGTAACTGGGTTGATAGGAAGTGATTGGTAGAGGCGTCACGCAAACTTCAGGAGGACATTGATAGAATTAACCTCTGGGCAATAGAAAACAAACTATCCCTGAACCCAGTGAAAACCAAGGCAATGCTCATCGGCACAAAACCCTACATCAATTCCCTTCCCTACTATCCATTACTGTTTATCAATAACACTCCTATCCAGTTTAAAGAATCCATAAAGAACCTCGGTATAACCTTCGATCAACACCTCACCTGGAATCATCACATTTCCCAAATTACCCGCAAATCCATCACAATCCTCGAGCAGCTACATAGGTTCAGAGACTCATTTCCTTAAAGTACCCGTCGTCTTTTAGTATCCTCCCTTATCCTTCCTGACTTCGATTACGGATGCCTGGTGTATGGTGGTCTGTCTGGTGAGCTTGAGATAAGACTTAAAAGATTGATGAACCGTTTTATGAGATTTATCCTTGGTCTCCCGAGACACTCTCACATCTCCGAATATTATTCCCAGCAAAGTTTCCTTTTTCCTAATTTTCGAAGACAGTACCTGCTCGGCTCCTTCCTCTTCCAAATCCTAAGAGCAAAGAAACCCACATACGTTCTTGACCTACTTACCCCACGTTCATCCATCCATCAGCTAAATACTAGATCTCAACCTACAGACTTGTATATTCCCACTCATAGAACCGCCTATTTCGAAAAATCCTTCGTTATTCGTGCCACCCAGTTTTGGAATTCCTTACCCGGGTCAATTCGTCAAGCTTCCTCCCTACCCTCGTTCAAATATCTCCTGTTTCTCCACCTCCTGGAACATCAATCTTCCGTGCAGATGTGAAATTATTATTCTTCTTGATTTAGTTTTAAAGGTTTTGTACAAATATGTAAACTGAAGTTTTATCATTTATTTAGTCTAATAATGGTACTCTTCTTTTTTGCTATTTTTATTTGTTATTTATTTTTTATTTTTTATTTTTTTTCACAAATGTGGTCTAATGAAGTTAAGATTTATTTTCATTTGTTGTTAAAGTGTGTATTTTTAGTTATACTTTACATAATTGTATATAGTACAGCCAGACAAACGCTCTCTAAAAATTGTCAATAATGTTATTCTTAGGGGACTAAATGTCCCAGAATAATGTAAAATTTTTCATTTCATTTCATTTCATTGTACAGGCGGGATTTGAAGGTAGGGAGGGTGTTGGAATGACGAATAAAAGGGGGAATAGAATTCCCCCTTTAGAAGAAGGGGGATCTTTCCTTGCTAATTTCTATGATTAACTTGCTTCCTTCTATCTTCTCCTTAGAATTTAGAAGGAAGTAAGTTAAAGAACAAATAATATGCAGAACAAGTAGAATTTTAGTTGTGGGAAAGGAACATAAAGGTAAAAAAGCTGATTGTCAGATCCAAATGAAGGGCTGTGGGGTTGCAGCCCCCCTTTACAGTCGGCAGGATCCACCCATGATATGAAGGACGGCGAGATCGAATAACTTGGTAAAGAAATGATGCTAGGAGGTATTTGCGACGGTTGGATGGGAATAGCCACTTGAACTTTTCGTAAAAAGGTGAGATGGAGACGTCTCTTGGGATCCCAAAGATGAATCGTACGAAATAATTAATCAGACGTTTTATTTTTGTTTCGAGATCCCCGGAGATACCCCCATATACCGTACAGCAATAGTCAAAGTGGGGAAATATCAGGGAAATGACGAGATGTCTACGGGTTTCAAGTGGTTACGGAGATGATTCAATTGCTTCAAGGTAGAAACGGTACGACGGGAGATACTGGAGATGTGGTTTTTCCAAGAAAGGGTTTGGTCGAATACATTATAGTAATTAAACGGAAGACTACTTGTTTATCCCCTTCCTCATTTTTTCAGCTACATAGGATTTTTCCCGGGACAGGGATGATGGCGAGGAGTTAACCCGCGTGTCCACCTCTTGTATTGCTTACTTTCACTTCCGCTTTTCTTTGCAGACTTGCTCCGGTTCAAAAAATAGTTCCTGGATGCAATTTTGTACATCAAGGAGTTTCTAGTGTTCTTCAAGTCTTTCAATGGCAATAATTATGGCATAATGCACGCTAGAAATTTTAGTTTTATAGATATTTTTCATGATTATTATTATTTATTTTTTTACTACAATATATTTTTTTTTCCTTTTGTGGCTTAGAAGTAACTATGAGACCGATGCTAAAAACTAATAAATTGTTTTAATGTACAATACTTTCATTTCTCAAGATTGTTAGTAACTAATCAGCCAATGTTTTAATAATTTAGGTGTAGAAACTGACTAATAGGGTAACCCTTACAGTTATTGACACCCTTAAGACTACATTTCTGTGGTGAAATTTAAAAAAATACTTTTTATGATGGGATCCAATTAAAACTTCCTATAGATCTTCTTTATCTATCCTTATAAAGACTCAAGAGGTTTTTTTGGGCTAAAAGTTCAATAGTTTTACCATATGGCAATATTTATTGTTAAAAGTGCAAAAACTAGTTATTGACACCCCGTGGATTTAATTGTGAAATCTTCCCCATGGTTTGTTTGTTAAAGTCTTACTTCATGTATGACTTAGAGGACCCTTCAAACATTAGATTCATGTATATCTTGTAATAAAATCAGGACTTGTTTACTTTTTTCTTTAAGTTAAAGTTGGAGTGCCAATAACTATACTGAGTGTTACTGTAAAAATTGTTTTAAGCTAAGAAATAAGTTAGCTTGCAATTCTCAGAACAAACAAAATGATTTTTTAATGACCAGACTTTCTGAACAATAATGAATTATTTTTAACAATACACATAAATAATGCCACATAATTTAGACAATATGAGCCAAAACCAGGAATTTAGAATTAATAATACCATAAACATCCTCCCTCCCTTAGTAGCGGCAGCTACAAGCCCGAAGGCAGGAGAGGAAGAAGCTTGGTAACCGGACGCCTGATGATCCCTTCGCTGGTCTTCACATCCACGACTCGCGTCCTCCCGTCGGCTCCAGGATACACCGCCACAATCCTTCCAGGCTTCCATACACCTCGTGGCTCTTTGGGTTCTGCTAGATAGATCAGCTGATTGATCTTGATCTCTTCAGTCTTCCCGAACCAATGTGATGACTTTATTAGGCTCGGTAGGTATTCTTTCAGCCATCTGCGCCAGAAGTTGTCGGCTAATAGCTGCCATCTTTTACGCAGGTCAAAGTTCTCATCATTGGAGGCCCATCGAGGCAAGCCATTGCTAGATCCAAGGAGGAAATGGTTTGGTGTCAAAGCCTCAGGATCTTCTGGATCATCTGATACCGTGGTTATTGGTCTACTGTTTATCAGGTTCTCAGCCTCCACCAACAGTGTGTTTAAAACATCTTCTCTCGGAGCTTAACATTTTAGGGTATGCGTCAAGGACTTCTTAACCGAGCGGATTAATCTCTCCCAGCTTCCTCCCATGTGAGGTGCCGCAGGGGGCAAGAAGTTCCATTCTATTTGATGGCTACTAAGTTCTTGCGCCATAGTGTCCTGGTCCATCCTTTTCAAACAGTCCTTGATTATTTTTTCTGCTCCACGGAAATTGGTTCCATTGTCTGACCAAATCTTCTCGGGATATCCTCCTCTTGCAGACATCCTTCTTATTGCTAGAAGGGTTACCTCCGTGGTGAGATCTCGGATGAGCTCTAGATGGATAGCTCTAGTAGTCATGCATGAAAACAAAGCTACATAACGTTTCTCCTTAGAACGCTTCACTGTCACCATCAGTGGTCCAAAATAATCCAGTCCAACATTTGTGAAAGGACGAGCATTATGATGAAGTCTCTCGATAGGGAGGGGACCCATAGGCTGTTGAAATGGCTTCGACCGCTCCCTTGCGCGTAGAAGGCAACGATGCCATGAACGCCTTACTGCTCGACGAAGACCTAAAATCCAATAAATTTGTCGTAGCTCATTCATCACATACTCCTGCCCTTGATGATTGGCTTTCCTGTGATATTTGTCAATTAGAAGTTCTACGAAACGATTACGTGAATCTAGGATGACGTGGTGCTTTGAGTCGTAAGGAACATCGATAACCTTTCCAATTCGCCCTCTAACCCGTAAGACACCCTGGTCGTCTAAGAAGGGACTGAGCCGATAAATCTTATTACTAGAATGCACAACTTTTCCAGCCTTCAAACACGTTATTTCTTGAGGGAAATGGAGCAGCTGAAGATGTTTCCACCAGAACACTTCTGCCGAGCGTTCTTCAACAGGTAACAAATGAAATTTTGCGGAAAAGCTCTGAGATTTACACCCTAAGAGACATTTCTTCATATTTTCAATAAATCTCATGTTCCAAGCCGATGCTCTAATTAATCGAGAAAAGTTCGAAAAACAGTTGATGTCTGGTAAAAACCCAAACCCCGGTTGAGAAGAAAGAACTAAATTCATCCGCTCTAGCTCACACGAATTTCCAGAGTCCATTTCGGTGTCAGGGGAAATTGGCCACGTTTCTTCTCCACCTTGCAGAAATTGTGGACCCTTAAACCATTGGTCCAAATTACACGTTCTATCCTTTGTCGCCCAATCAGCTGGATTTAATGTACCTGGCACCCACCTCCATCGCTCAGGATTCGTTAGCCTTGCTATTTCACCTACTCGATGTGCGACAAACATTTTGTAACGAGCGTCACAGTTACGAACCCAATAAAGGACAGTTCTCGAATCGCTCCAAAAGAACTGTTTATTGAAATGAATCCCAGACTCCCTAATCAAAAACGTTGCAAGCCTAGCTCCTATTACAGCCGCTTGAAGCTCAAGACGGGGTACGGAAAGTTGTTTAAGAGGAGCCACCCGAGATTTTGATACCATTAAACAAACTGAAGAGATATCTCCCCCAAATGCTATTTTTCCCTTACGGAAACGCAATATAATCCCTGGGATTGAGTTATAAAGGTCAGCCCCTCTGAGCAGTTGATCGTTTAAACTCACGCCACTTGTTTTCGCCGACGCGTCAAACACAACTCGTATCTTACCGGGTTTGTTCTGATTGAATACGGCTAGATGTGGAAGGTACCATATTCTTCCAGATAGACGACCCTTTTCAATTCCGTTTAATTTTAGCGCGTAACCTTTCGATCTTTTGCAGAAAAGCACCCCCACTGATTTTATAATGTGATATAGTTTAGTTACTATTAAATTTTATCACATTTTTTAATTTGATATTAAATGCTCTACTATTTTGTTGTCGTGTATTTTGTTGTCGTGTATTCTACAGTCCAGGAATATACAAAATATACAAATATTTCATAAGAAAGCTTACTGTATTCTAAAAATGTTCCTTTCTTTAGAGCAATATATTGTCTGCAACTTCTTTTTTGGCAAACCCACCTATCATTTTTCTCCAATAATTGCATGTGCATTTCATGTCCAATACGGCAGTCTCCTTTTATGTAGAATTCCCTTATTTTGAAGGAATTCTATTGCATTCCTTTTGTCTGGAACTTCTTGAATCAACTTAATAAGGCCCATTACAAAACTTTTTAAACACAAATAGATTGTTAATTAAACAAGATTGAATCTAGGTTATAAAATATCATATGATCAATTTAAAATAAATATTCATTAACATGTGAAATCACTTTTCACATTATAAAATCACTGGGGGGTGCTTTTCTGCAAAAGACCCTAGTCTGTCATTTTATTTTTATACTGTTTTGCGAAATTCGCGTCTTTAGACATTTTATTTTCGACGCAATAAAGCCGTCGAAGTGCGCTCGCACGACTATCGACTGCCAGATTTTGCTCATACTTCCATAATAAGCCTACTTCCCATTGTTCACCTACGAATTTATCCGTTTTATTCAAAAATGCTACAGCTTTTTTATCGTCCATCGACAGAGATTTATTAAAATTATCTTCAATCTCATAACAGCTGTCTATATTGAAATTTTCGGCTACTAGCTGCTGTAAGTTTTCGTCGGATTTTTGAACCTGGCATAAATGCAGGGGGTGACAAATGACCGATTGCGTACGATTGACAGCCCTTCCGTGAAGGCCCCAACCCAATCTTGTCTTGCTAAGCCCGAGACCATTCCAAGACTTACGACGACTTTTACAGGTTTCTATAATGCTCCAGTGGTCTTGGCCAATTAATAATTTTGGAGCTTCATCACGAAAATTAAGGGGAATATATTTTATTTGAGGCCACGAACTTTCTAATTTTTTCAAGTTAATTTGTTGTCTTGGCAATGATAAATTATTAACAGTTCGAACACCTGTGAGGTTATAAGCCTTACTTTTATTATTTATTCCCCCAATTGACAAATCAACCTCCTCCGAATCATTTTTCGATCTTGTTTCCCCTTGTATCCACTGAATACATAAAGGAGACCTTTTCCCCTTTAACCCTAAAGATTTTGCCAGCTTGCTGTCTATCAAGGTACAATCAGCACCTTCGTCAAGCAAGGCTGTTACAACTGTACTACCCAAGGGACCCTTTACACGAACCGGGAGTATCTTCAACAACGTGGAGGCCGAATTGCCTGTGCTGTAGGCAACTACACTGTTAGAACCTGTGCGAGTAGCATTACCTTCTGTTTCAAGATGGAGTAACGAGTGGTGAGAAGCTTTGCATTCTCCTACTCCGCAGCGATTCTTTGTTCTACATTTGGCTGCTCGGTGAAATTTGCCCATGCATAAAAATCATAACCTTTTCTCACAAACCCATTTACGTCTATCGGATACAGAAAGTAATAAAAATCTTTCACAGTTTATAATCTTATGATTTCCTTTACAATAATTGCATCTTTCATCAACACGCTTATCTTCAACCTCTGTTATTGCATGAATTTTACGAGAATTTATTTTTCATGGTGAAGTAGATGAAGCGTGATTAACAGCGACTGCCTTATTATAAAGAAAATCATTAAGATCCCTAAGATCAGCCCTTTTTCCTAACCTAACAACGGTTTCTCCCCATTGTAATTTTAAATTAGCATTTAGCTTATTTACGATTTCGTCTATAAGCTGAGGGTTAGTAAAAAACTGATATTCCTCTAGGCCTTCGATCGCTACAGTCAGATTGTATATTTTAGTAGCTAAATCCAAAAGGCTATGCAAATTATCCTCTGCTAATCTAGGAAACCTTTTAACTTCCTCAATAAGGTCATTTATTATAATGATTGGACGACCATATTGTAGCTCTAAAATTTGTATAATTTTATTAACCGAGTTGGGAACACATAATAGGGATCTCACAGATTCTTTTGCCCTACCATTAAGAGCTTTACTAATTCGCTGTAAATTTTCCGCCTCAGAAAATTTACATATATTCGTTGAATTACGAAAACTAGTAATAAAATGTAGCCACTCCGAGGGGTCACCGCTAAATGATGGAAGGGCTTTTCCTACAGATTTTCGCGCTAGATAAGTCTCCATAGAAAAATGGGGCTGTTGGCAGGGATTTAAACAAACAGGATTATTAATTGGAGGCTTAGGTTGGGCCGAAATTGTAGACCGTGGTCGCGGCATTGGGGCTGGCTGTCTAGAATTATCAGTAAATTCAGGAGAAATCTCGCGTAATCCTTCTTCCTCATCTATTAGGTAATTGTGTTTGCTTACCCAATCCCTTACCATACTTTGTTTTTGGTAGATTCCCTATAAGGACTAGGAACCGAGGAAGCTTGGCTAATCTTGCTAACTCCAGCAACGCTTCCGGCGGAACTAGCCTTTTCTACCGCTCTCCGCAGTCGCTCCAAACGGTACTCCTCCTCCAGCTCCTCCTTCGCCAACTCCCGCGCTCGTTTCCTATAACGATAGGCTGCTTCAGCTTCCTCCAGTTGGGACTGTAGTTCTGTTCTTTTAGAGACGTTACTACCGTGCCTCGACATTACTTCTTCGCCTCGGATTTGTGAAGTTGGTTTCGCCAACAGCTACCTGCGAACCAAAATTATTAGAGCCTCTCTGGCTACTTCCAATGTTCATACCTTGGTGCTGTTGGACTTCAACATCGTCTTCCTGTCTCCGATTTAATGGGATGTCTCGGCTTCTAAGAAGTCTCACCTCTTCATTGTCCATTCTGAATCAATATTATTCAGGCCCGGAGTAACCAAAAATGTTACCGTAAAAATTGGTTTAAGCTAAGAAATAAGTTAGCTTGCAATTCTCAGAACAAAAAAAATGATTTTTTAATGACCAGACTTTCTGAACAATAATGAATTATTTTTAACAACACATACAAATATGAGCCAAAACCAGGAATTTAGAATTAATAATACCATAAACACTGAGTGTCAATAACTGTATGGTTTACCCTACGTTTCTCTCTTTAGTTTTGGCCTGATTATTTCTTATAAAAATTGAATAAAAAAAATATTACTCATGTTATGCGGTTAGAATTTATTTTAGTGAGGAAAAATTAATGTATTAAATTATTTTAACTTTGGAAATATTGTTCAATTAGGGGTAAGCTTTGAACATGTAACTCAAAAAAAAAAAAAAAAAAAAAAAAACCTGTACCACTAGAACCCATGAAGGATCTTGGGTTCAGTACTATATAAGGAAGTACTGTTTCTTGGTCAGCGGTCATGCAAGGAGGTGATTTGACCATGATCACACTTAACTGCCAGGTTTTTTTCCCTTAACTTTTCAATTAAGGGTACCCACTTTAATTGAAAAGTGGTATCGACTCTCGAACATTGAGACGATCTGTGACAGAATATTAAAGATATCATGCCGAGCGAGATTCAAACTCGGGTCCTTGAGCACAGCACCTCAATGCCTTACCAATGACCTACATTACTATACCAATTCAAAGTCAGTCTACATTTTTATTTATTGCACAATAACATTATTATAAATCGTTTCTTTCTCTCTATTTTATTTTATTATATCCATGTGTTGGGAGCGGGGTAGCCCACTGGTAAGGCAGTGGACTGCTGTGCTTAAGGTCCCGAGTTCGAATCTGACATGGCTTATGATATCTTTATTATTCGCCACAGTTCGCCTCGTGGGCCGAGAGACCCTCCTGGGGCAAACCCAGCCTCTATAAAGTGGGTACCCTTAATTGAAAAATTAAGGGGAAAGAACCTGGTGGTTGAGCGTGATCACGGTCAAATCACCTCCTTGCACGACCGCTGACCAAGAAACAGTACTCTTCCTTACATAGTACTGCACCCAAGACCCTTTATGGGTTGTAGTGGTACAGGTTTTTTTTTTTTTTTTTTTTATATCCATGTGTACTTTTTGGACTTCCACAGAATGACAGATACCATTGGTAAGATGCATGGCTCCAATTTCATTTTTGGAGTTTAATTGGTTATAGCCTTATTACTCCTACTATTGCTATGCTTAATATAATATTCAAATTAAATTTACTAGTTTGTTAAACCCTCTAACAACTTATTGATTTGAAGAAATCGATAAGTTTGGAGGTCGATCTTTGAGAAGGGACCAGTGGGAAACAGATAATTCAATGTCACTGAATTTAAATAGATTTTTTAAATTAGTAGATAATGAAGAGAAAGCAATTGCATTTCTTCAGTCGTGGGGGATTATTCTTAAAGAAGTGTTTTGCGACAATCGACTTTTAATGACATTTTTTTGTAAATAAAATATAAGTATTATATTAACCAATTGTTGATAATTGTAAATATAATGGAAATTTCTGTCTACTTTTATTTATTTATCATAAATTGTGAAAACTTAATAAGGAGTGTGTCACTTGTTTGTGAGAGTGTAGTATGGAAAACCTAACAAACTCGCAATAGGCGGGCGCAATCGAATATAGGGTGCGCTAGTAGTTTTGCAAAATGTCGGAAAGAACGGTGTTAGACTTAGTTGATGTGATAGAGATAATTGGTAATTTTAAAAGACCATTAATTGAAAGGCTGGCTATTCTTGATGCAAACCACATATTTACATGTGGAATAACATCTAAAAATAAAAAAACAGTTATTTTACAAGCCTCGTGCCTTTAAACTAGCAATCTTAAAGGACTGCCCCATCAAATAAAAGTGGAAATCAAATTTATTAATAATGATAAGCAATTTTTTTGTCATTGTACGTGTAAAGCTGGTAGTTCTAGTAAATGCAAACACATCATTGTAACTTTACTCGACGTTTTTCGGTTAGTAATAACATTAATTACCTAATCACACAATCATTGTTATGACAGCTTAGATTCTTTGTCATATTATTTATTTATTTGTCAAAACTTTCAGGCTTCGCATTGAAAACATGGAACAATTAAGCACAACGGATGTAATAGAAAAATGGGGAAAATTAAAAAAGAAAAACAAATCTATGACACTATGGTCTCAATGTTATTTGCATAAAACTAGCATTTTGGAATAATAAAATGTCAAATACTAATATTTACCTGGATAAATATAGTCTCTTTCTTTAAAATAAAGACTACATATCGTCATATGTTTCGAAACAGGCTTATCTATTCTTAATTTTACAATCCACTCTTTAAGAAGCTTTTTATTTTTTGGAAATAAAAGGGAATGACACGTCTTTTGATTTTCTAATTGAACACTGAGGGACCGAGCAATACCTATTAGATATTTTTCAAATGATTTTTTGCTCAATCGGGTTTTAATTATGGAAAAATAAATTAAAAACGCCAAAAAAACCTATGAATCCCAGGTAATGGCCCCGCTTTTATCCCCGTTTCTCTAGTTCCTGCAGCGCCGTCGCAGAAGCAGCACCGTCGCTTGCGCCCGCCTATAACTTAACCTTCCACTAGATATCGATTCCATTCGATTAATTGTGTTAGTTGTTTGTGTGGGTTTGACAGACTAGTACCAAATTAAATTTTTGGCTAGAAGTTTCAAAAATAATAAATAAGGTTCATTTAAGAAATTTTAATTCAACTCTATACATGAATATTTATTGTTACAGATATTACACAAACTTAAATCTACTTATACAAATTGTAACAAACATCTTTAAAGATTGTCTTTATAAATATCCTCTCCTTTTTTACATCGATATATCCAGCCAGCCAATCAAGGCACCCATATATATAATCAAATGTGTTATCTATATTTTTATTTTATTTTTTAAATAATTCTTTTACATAAAAACTTTGTTGTCTTAAAAGGCTGGCTTGCTCCTTTCAACATTAATAGTCTTTAATAAAAGAAAAAAATAAATAAATCTCTTAGGAATACTGTTATTAAAGAAATACTTTAGAATATAAAATGAGTGAAAACATTGTTTTCTCTAATGAAACAACAAATATTTACAAAATACTTAAAATATGTTTTTCCTATTTACAGTTAGAGATAACAAAATTAATGGAAGATCTAATTTTAATACATTCAATACTAATTTATTGCCACGAAGTTAGCCTTATGAGATGTGCTCTTAATTTATTTTATTTTTTTGTTGCACAAAAGGCGCCTTGCCAATAAAATTATCATTTTTATTACCCTGATATATTTTCCTGTTAAATACAAAAGTTTATGTATTTAATTGCAACTTTCCAACTAGAAACGTACAACTGTAGTCAACATAGATTCAGATATACATTAGGAATAAGACCATATGTTTAATATATAAAACTTATCAACTTGTATAACATAAACATTATTTTATATGATATTATGGTATTATAATATTAAAACATCAACATAAAATTTTCCCTATTGGCTTTTGTAACCTTTACGGCCAGGATCAATTTTTTATTTTTTAAATTATTTCAATAAAAATACAAAGTAAATATATTTTTAACTTTTTAGGTATGGTATAGATGAGATGAATGAATGATATAAGTAGAATCAAGAGATATAAGCAATATTAAAGGATTTTTTGCTGGTTTAATTTATCAAGAAATTAGAGAATTTTATTAATCCGAACTGTTACAGTATTACCTTACGAAATCTGAAAGAAAGGCTCTAACTGACAATTAGCTAAAAATGGCTCGAGATATGAAAGGGTTTTGGAACCTCTTTATGAACCTCTCATTGAATCAAATATGTCTAACAATTTATGAAAATATATCAATTTCTTTATTCCATGTATTCATTAGACCATATATCAACTAGTTATCATATAGAATGAGGGAATACAAGAAGAGGTTTTACAATGAATGGTGGATACAAGAAGTTGACAGGTATTTCGAACAGAAGGGCATAGAAACATTCCAAGATTGAAATGGGTTTCAGGATTATTTTTTGATGGCACCCCATCATAAAAAAAAAAATTTAAAAACTAATATTAGAAAAAGTGATATGCCATCAGTATGTGAATAAAATATATGCTACTCAATTATAAATACCAGGTTTTAATAATGATGTTATTTGGTAAAACAGCTGCCAGAAATTTACTCAGAGCTTTTATTGCATGCTAGTCAATCGATGGTTAGAGTACCAGTATGGAAAAATGCTACTGAAACATTCTCTCTCTAAACTTGTCATAGGACTTGGTCTGAAACCATTTTTCTTTGACTTATTTTTTGTTTTTTGGGGCGTTTCCTGTCTAATTTTTCCTAAATACATTGTTTTGACGATAAATAATAAAATTATAATTGAGTATTAATCTTCAATTAGAAGAAGACTGAAAATACCACTATAATAATGAAGAAAGGTTCCAAAAATTATTAGCAGGTAGGGTCTCAAAAAGGGTCTTTTGAAACCCTACCTGCTTATAATTTTTGGAATATTCCTTCAATAGAATTATAGTTACCTTTCTCTATCTCAATAGAGATAAAATAGTTTAAAACATCAATTGAAATGTGAAAATGGAATTTCTTACCATAAATTTGGGTCATTAGGAGTGTCCCCCATCTCGAGCATGTCGTAAAAACTACTATTGAAAAGTTTATTAAACTAGCTGATTTTTGCGGTATCCATGCTTTAAAAATTAAAAAAAAATATATATATATATATATATATAATGTCATATATAAACAATTTTCTAATTTCCTATTCTGAAGTAGTCACAGTAGTCAATTTCATGATAATAAAAAATTTATTAATATCTTTCAGAAGTTAATAAATGAAAAATTATTGGCAGACTCTGAATATTTAAGCTGCGGTATATCTGTCTGACAAATACACAGGGGTGTAAAGTTTGAAGAGGCCATTCGATCCCAAGTGAGAAAATAGTTCACTTTACCCGTTTCGATTTACATATCTATCCAGAATTGGATTGGACATTGCTTTCGGCCATTTTGCAATATTTTGCATCACTTCCTTGTCTATAATTATAGTACTATTATATATTCCTGTTGCCCCAAAAAGCTATTGTGTTAATAGTTATTGCCACAAAGAAATCATTTAAAATGAAATAATAAAATATTCATTTTATCTGCAGCAAAATTTATTGAATTTTTTTATTTTAATATTACTGCATTGAATTAAAAAAAAAAACCAGAATTAAAAATAAAACCAGATAGGTTTGTTGGAAAAAGTAATACCTAATTTTTTTTTTTAAAGTTTTGAAATTTATAAAATAAATAATATACACCGGTGAATACTTATGTACTTACGCTTTTTAACAATGTACTTCTAATAACGCAGTGGACAGACTTTGGATATATTTCATCAAAATCATAAAAAAGACTAAAATTAATTAGTCTAATATGAAAATTGGTTTCCTTTGTTTTGACTTATGTTTATTAAAAGTATAACAGAGAAATAACTTTGTTATGTATTAAAGTTTAATAAAAAAGAATTAATATTTAAGTCATTTGTCACTTTTTGTCAGTAGTACTCGTCATGATTTTAAAAACGACAGTTATTAATGTTCTGCTTATTTTATATATTTTTATTTTTATTTGACTTCGCTTATTTTACACTACTTACATTCCATCTTAATTTGTGCTATGATGTATTTTATCAGTTAGATTCTTAATATTATTTACAAAAGTTTCTAATTATTTTTGTATAAACAAATCAATAATTTAAAATGAATAAAAACAGCAAAAAAAAAAAAAAAATAAAAAAATAGGAAACACATATTTATACAATAAAATAGTATGTATAACATATTTACAGTTCTCTCAGAATTAATTTTGTTATTAAAAAAATCAGGAAAAGTTAAATTTTAATTCTTAGTTTCGTTTGAAAGACGTTCGAATTATTTTTATAAGGAAATAGAAATCATCATATCACCCTTAATTAATAATTAAACTAGTTAGCTATATCTAAACTTCACATTTTAATATTTACATCGTTATTAAATGTGCTTGGTGTGTATCTTTTTATTTAATTTTAAACTTATTTTTTATTTCCTTAAAATAAATAAATAAATCAAGTGAGCGAATAAACAATAATTTAAGATCACAAACTCCTTTAAACATTTTTTTTAACCTGTATTAACAATTAAATTTTTTGTTACCCAGATTATCAAATTTAATATTAAACTTATATAATAATTATTTAAATCAATGGTTCTCAATGCCAAACTGCTTATAAGTGAGAAGGAACACTAGTGTTTTAAATAAATCAGATATTTATAATCAGAACTTTTAAATACAGCTTTTTGGGTTGTCGCAGAGCTGGTTTAAGTAGAGTTCTCTACCAAAATAATGTAGAGTAAACAAAAAAACACAGCAATTTTATGATATATAGTTGGAAACCTATCAGATTGTAAATCTTATAGGTGGAAACCTATAAGATTGTAAATCTTTGACTGCATTCTTAGGAAAATAAATTCACTTTTTTCAGTTCCTATTTTATCCTAGGATAATATTATAAGATAATGTGATCTGCCAATAATTATTACGATCAATATTTTTTTACTTTCAAGCTGGTTCAATTTTTAATTTATTTTGTTTATATGTAAATCTTAAAGAATATTATACTTTATTTTATTCTATATATTGGTTAATTTTTAAAAATTTGTTCCCATTCACACAATCAGTTTCAAGGTATTGTAAATATTGTTAAATAGATACTGTGTAAGGGAGCATGTGCTATTCAAAAAGTTTTAATACCCCTTTTATTTTATAAGATAAACAAAAGTATTATGTGTGGGAAAGGGGTTTGGAATGGAGGTCTACTGATTTAAAAAGATTGAGAACCACTGTTTCAACTAAAAATATTTAAAAAAATATAAATTAATAATACTTATTATTGAGGTAAATACTTATTAAATGGTCCAATAATTATTGCATTAATTTAGTGATTCTGAAGACAGATTAGCTGGAATCGTCCTGTGTTTGTAGTTTGAGTTCCTGCTGAACTGCGGCGATGATACCGTGCTTAGTGGCACTTCATCGATTCTCCCAAGGTCGTTGGCCGCACCAGCTGAGTTCTGTTTGAACAGTCGGACTGCCTTACTTTCTGAGGTTTCTTCTTTGTCCACACTAAACTGGCGCTTTAGGAATCTCAAGCTTTTCATCGAGTGGCTGCTGTCATTAGGCGAGAGACACTTATATTGATTGTATTGAGAGCTCAGGTCATTTTCGTCAATTATTTTCTTCAATTTAGGACTTAAATTTTGAGTGCTGCGACTCGGCTTGATGAACGAAACCCCTCGATCGACACTTATTTCGGAAAAAGAAAACGGTGTCAACAAGCTTGATCTTGAACTACATGATTCAATACTCTTTAAATCAGACGCTTTCTTCTGCTCTGATTTTGTATCATCATTGGCATCAAATGTCATCTGCCTCTGCACCCTCCACCTATGGCTTTCTTTCTTATCTTCACCACTTGCTGCTAGAAGACCTGCATCCAAAGATAGCTGATAAACTGGCTTAGGTCGGGCAAGTCCATGAGGTTTGCTGATCTGGTTCGTGATATCTTTCGGCAGATCCATTGATACATCTTCTTCACTTTCTGGTTTTTCAGGCACTATACCAGTCCTGCCAGTTAAGACAAGTTGTTCATCCAACCTGTGTGAAAATATGATTTTTTTATTATAGTAGATTATCAATGAAAATGGTTTTTCACTTTTTATTTTACATTGTATAAGTATACAAAGTTTCATTACAAAAATTATTGGATTTTTCCAGGATTATCGGGTATTTTCAAAAAATTTACATCAAAATTAATTATTCAATTTAGTAAAGTTGATCATTTAAAATAGATCTTTTAAAGTATATTTTAAATAATGCAAGCCTCATCTTCAAAGCTATTTCATTGAAGAATTTGATTGTTTTTTTGTTTTTTACTTTCACTTACCTATATATGAAATATATAGTAAGTGGAAGTATTGCGATCGTGAAAATTTTCGACTTCCGGTTTTCAACGGAAATACACGTTTTGGGGTCCCCTGAGTCGAAATGACCAAGTCCCGCGAAATGGTCTGTGTGTGTGTGTGTCTGTGTGTCTGTGTGTCTGTGTGTCTGTGTGTCTGTGTGTGTGTGTGTGTGAACAGACTAGCTCAAAAACTATAAACCGCGCGATCCTGAAATTGGGTATTTAGTGTAGGTATATGCCCGCGATGTGACAGCATAAATTTCATCAAAATTACTTAAAGGGAGGGGGTACTTTACTTAATAACTTTTGAGGTTTTTTTCGATTTTCTCAAAAACGGCTCTAACGATTTTGATTAAACTGAGTATTTCATCTATTTATATGCCCGAGATATGACTGTAAAAATTTCATCAAAATTGATTAACCGGAGGGGGGACTTTACTTAATAAATTTTGTATCATTTTCACGTGTTTTTTTTATTTACTCAAAAACGGTTTTAACGATTTTGATCAAACTTGGTATTTAATGTATTTATATGCCCGAGATACGACTGTAAAAATTTCATCAAAATTGATCTACGGGAGGACTTTACTTAATAAATTTTGTATCATTTTCACATGTTTTTTTTATTTACTCAAAAACGGTTTTAACGATTTTGATCAAACTTGGTATTTGATGTATTTATATGCCAAAGATGTGATAACCAGCATTTCATCACAATTGATCAACCGGAGGGGGACTTTACTTAATAAATTTTGTATCATTTTTACATGTTGTTTTTATTTACTCAAAAATGGTTTTAACGATTTTGATCAAACTTGGTATTTAATGTATTTATATGCCCGAGATACGACTGTAAAAATTTCATCAAAATTTATCGACGGGAGGGGGGACTTTACTTAATAAATTTTGTATCATTTTCACGTGTTTTTTTAATTTACTCAAAAACGGCTTTAACGATTAACAAAAATAAGATATGAATGTAGAAAAATGTGTGACTTTGGGAAATGATATTTTGCAAAACACGTCAATTTCTAATCTAAGTATGTTGGTAAGTGAAAGTTGTGTGTTGCGCGCACGCACCAGATTTTTTCTATCATTTTTTAGATCTGTTTGTATTTCAAACAAAAATAATTAAAAAATATAAAATATTAAACTTTATCCACCAACACCTTTTCCTTGAGAAGTAGATAGTTGATTACAAAAATTAAAATTATTATAATTTACTTTTCCTCCAAATTACTTGAAATATAGGAGAAACCACTGAAGAGATGTTTAATGGTTCATTGAATCAATTGAAAATTGTAACATTACAAATTTGCAGAACTACAGAATTCATGAATGAAACACCTAAATATAACATTAAAATGTATCTTCTGAAAGTTGTTTTTTATTTATTTATTTTTTTTATCAATATTTTTCAAATCACTGTTAGATCATTATTATTCATGTAATATTGTATCTTTGTGTGAGTGATCATTTTCTATCAAATCGATAAACATTAAAGACTGATTTGATTGCAATTGAAATTTTTATCAATAAATCAAGCATGATTTTTAAATTATAAATCATATATAAATTATTGTATGGTTTTTAGGAAAAAATGATTATAAATTTCAAATCATGTTACAAACTTTTGATCTACATAATCCTAATTAACTCGTAAGGCTTGATAATCCTCTGAGAAAATTGAGAGCCATTGAATACTTTTTTATTTTTATTTTATATTAATTTTAGTCAAAGTATTTCTGGTGTTTTAAACATAGGTTTATATTTCAATAATAATATTAGATGTAATAAGTTTTCATATGGTCGATGTAACTCCAAAGTGAGCTAAGCGCCAAATCCACCGTATTGCGAGAAAACTGAAGTTAAAGTTAAATTTTGTGAAATAGGGTTGTGCTTATTTCTATCGCCTTTGAAGTACTATATATTTCACTTTGTCTTTTATATTATTCAAATAAAAAGAAGCATGATTAAAAAAAATAATATCAATATAATTTAAAAATAAAAAAATTATGAAATTGGTTTGGCGATTAGTTCACTATGGTTTTACACTGACCATGCATGAAAATATTCATAATAATTAATTAAAAATTCATTTTTAAATTATATGCTAGATAAGATAAAGATGTCTTACCCATGGCTCTCCCTTTATGCAATAAAAATTAAAAAATAATAAAAATCAATTAATAATGAATTTAAAGTGAAGAAATATATATTTACATAAGCAATGGCTTAAATTAAGGAACCTGATTGGGGGAGGTGTTGGCAGCTGCTTGTCGAATCCAACTTTACCAAGAAGCCAATAAGTCATTACTTTCCCTTTCCCTTTTAGTTCTGTCTGTCCTCGACATTCGATGTGGTAACCTCCCGATTCCTCAAGCTTATTCTTTGTTGCATCAGATATATGAATCCTCCACGCAGATCCTGTCATGGAATGATATCTTAAATCACGATTTCATTACCATATTTTAATTGTTGTTTTACAAAAATCAAAATACCAAAATTACCTGACGATTCCATTCTTGAAGCTGTATTTACTGTGTCACCAAATAGACAATACCTCGGCATTGTTAAACCTACAACGCCAGCGCAGCATGGTCCTACAGAGATATAAAGTGGCATTAAGTTAGGATTTTAATAGACTGAAAATATTCATAAGACTGTGCAATTTAAGAAATAAAATTATTAAATGAGATGTTAATAGGTTGAAAGTCTCATTATCAAATATTTATTAAGTTGCTGTAGTCAATTAGAACATGTCCTCCAACCAACTTTTTGAATTACATCTGTCATAAAAAAATCTTAACCAGGGGTCGAAAGAGTCATTAACTTTTTTAAATAAGTTTCATTTTAAAAGTATTTGAAAAACTTATTACTAAAAAGTTTTATCAATAAAAATTTTTCCAATAACTTTTTGATAAAAGTTTTCCTTCAAAAAGTTCAAGGTTCACCTAAACATATGGAGCAATTAAAATCAAAGTGTGAGTTAAACAATAACTTTTTCGCCCTGGGTTTTGATCATAAAAGTTTTTACCATATAAAAAGAGTTAGTTTACTAATATTGTTGTTTATTTTGATGAATAATCCTGTGATAGGATTAGTTCAAGGTATATTTATTCATATTCTATTATTTTATCCTTCTCGAAGAAAAACCATTCCAATTTCCACTCATAAGTCATCTCTCCAGACCGTTTCATTTTAGATTCAGTTATCCTGTATTACGATGGTGTGCAAAAAAGACCAAGTGATACAGAGTTTTTCAAAAACTGGTCTCAAAGACTTTTGAGTCAAAGACAAATCATAGACAAAAAATAGGTCTCAAAAACTGTTGTGAAAGAATAATTAAAGATAATTTTTTAACAAATTTAAAAAAAAAAACATTTATTTAGATTCCATAAAAATGTTTTTTACGAATTATATGACTGTAATAGTGACTTGAAGTGTAGCAAGAACAAATCAAAACCCATGTCGGTTTGTAGTTTAAAAATAATACACATATTTACAAAATATTAAAAATTGTAATCTCATAAAATAAAGTTTTGAATTTCCGAAATTATTTTCTTTGACTAAAATCTTTTTATGAATAAGTTTCAGAATAACTTTTTGAAATGAACTTTTATGTAAAAAGTTATTTGGATAAAAGTTTTTAGATAACTTTATCAACAAGTTTTTGTAATGAAAAAGTTAATGTTCTACAAAAACTCCAAGTAGGATAGAAAAAATACATAAGTTTAACTTTAACTTTTTTAAATTAAAAGTTAACTTATATTTTTGACCCATGATCTTAACTTTTTTAAATGAATAAGGCCATTTTAAATATTTTTAAATTTTTCCAAGATTGAATAATAAAACAAGGGATATAGTTTTCATGATTTACATACCAGTGTGGAGTCCTATCCTCAGCCTCAATGGTGTAAATGGTAAGTGGCGAATCCTAAACTTGCCACTTTGGTGCAATAAATCCAATGCCATAGTGGCAATCTGTTGGGCATGGTCAGGCGTACGGATAGGAAGGCCTCCAACAACCATATAAGCGTCACCTATTGTTTCAACCTAGAGCATAATAACGGTTAGTAAAAAAAAAAAACAAAAAAAACTGCTGATCATTTTTTTTAATGTATTTGCCAAATAAAGTAATGATACCTTATAGACATTGTAAGCATTTATTGTGGCATCGAAACATGTATATAGATCATTCAGCAGATCAACGACTTCAAATGGAGTCGAATAAGCAGATATTGTTGTAAAACCAACAATGTCTGAAAAATATATTGTCACTTCACTGAATTCCTCTGGATCAACTGGCATTCCAAGTTTTAGCTTATCTGCTACGTAGCTGAAATAGAATAATTATTTGAATTGATAATAATGGTGAAGAAGTAAAATATCATATATGAAAATTTATTGTATTTTGGTGCTTATCATACTGGAATAACTATTATTATTCAGATTTTAAATTATTATATATTGAAACATTTTAAAAGGATAATAATTTTAAAAAAAACTTTGTTATGCTAATAATTGTATCCTCTGCCTTCCATAAGGAGTATTTAATGGGTTCATAATTAAAAAAAAAAAAAAAACAATTTTAGACTCAAAGTTTTCTAAAATCATTGTAACGAGTTCAAAAGAAATTAATCATAAGACCTCTATTGAATTTTAGAGAAAAACTACATATTTTATTAGAGCCCAAGTAAGATTATTCATGCAATAATAAACATCTTTTATTAAATATTATTAAAATTTTCTTTTTTATTTATTTTTTCTAATTCTAATACCTTGGTAACATCCTGTTTAAAAGTTGTTCTGTTTTCTTCTTTTCCATGTCCAATTGCTCAGTCCTCTCCCGAATGAGATCTTCAAGATTGTTGGAATACTTCTCAAGCATTTGAAACATTGTGTCCACGAAGTTAGCTTTCCTTAACAATCACAAATTCAAAACATTCATCAAAGGCTGGGATTAGAACTAAATTTCAACGTGTCTTAATGATAAAATTTCTGAGGCTTCTAGAATCGCTACAGTAGAATTATTTTAATCCACAACTTAGCCTATCCCAGCACCAACTTTAGTATAAGAAATAAAGGTTGCTGAAGGGGGGCTTTGACCTACATCTGTGGTTTAAACATTTTTATTTTGACCACCCCCCTCACCAATAGGGTTTATGAATCTATGGTGCATATAACTGCTTTTTATGAAACCCTTGCTGAAATAAGCAATACCCATAACGTTGTCTGAATGAATAATTCATGAAAATCTGATAAATAATTATATAAGTAATGATAATTTAAAAAAAAATATTTATTTTTCAGTAAAAAGATGGAGCGAAATCTCTTGGACTTAAGATTGTCCTAATCTTTAATCCAGATTTACTGTAGCACATTATTAAATAAATCTGATACTTTGCTATAATAATTAAATATTACTAAAGTATGGGTTTTTTAATAATATTTATAAATTAAATAAGGAGAATATTTCATTTTTTAATTTTTTTTTTTTTTAAATTCATAAGTAGTAAATATATTTATTATATCTGTTACATCAATGTGTCCCTTTGACCATAACCAAAGGACTCCGAAGCAGGACTGATGTGTATACAAAGAAAAATGTGCATACAATATTAATTATAAATAATTTGTTGATTTATTTTATATTCTTAGATTATACAGATGTATAATACATATAATTATGAGTGCTTCACTTTTTCAAACCAGGTGGAATTCGGTTGGTCAAATTGGTTGTTATATATACAAGGGTATCCAACCTCAAGGAGGCCAGAATCTTTCACTGGCATTTGGAACATTCTATCCCACACAAAAAAAATCAAATAAATAACAACCATTATTTGATTTTAAAATCACTAGTGCAAAAATTATTACAATATTTTCTGCGGAAAAATTATTGATTGTCCATTCCAAAACCTGTCGGGATTATTCAGGACTGTTTAGGTGGTTTTCAGGCCCCTGTGATAAAAAGTCTTTAAAAATTTGTTAAACTTAAAGCTAACCTTTTCTTTTTTCTTTTTGGGACTAAGATTATTTTCTAATAATTATTTATCTGTTTTAAGTATTCATTAATAATTTTTTGATTAATATACTTATGTAATTTACCTTCCATGGTTCAATGTTTTGAATAAGTCGTGAATGGTGTTAAAATCAGGCCTCATTTCAGGTGCCTCAGCCCAGCATTGCCTCATTATGTTGATTGCTTCCGGGGGTGCTGCCCCTTTACTCACTGATGGTCTTATTAACGGAGGGGGTTTTCGAATTTTTTCAAGAATTTCTGAAGTATAAAAAAAAATATTAACAGCAGTTCTCCAATTTTTTCTGGGAAAAAAAAATCTGAAAATGTGTTTTATTGGAAGAAATAGAATGGTAGGGACAAAATGTAGACCTTCTAAAAAGTGACAATTAAATTATTTCTCATACAAATGATAAATCCTCTACCAAATGTCTCACCCCCAACCTTATCTTCCATACAATGCAATCCTCTTTTATTTTCAGGAAATGACATTTAAATGGTAGTAAAATATTATTAAAAACGTTTATTTTCTGATCCAATGGCAAAAATTAATATCTTAAGTTACTTGATATCAATGGCTTTTGAAATAAAAAAAAACAAATATAATATTCAAATATACCTTAAGGCCTTTTAAAAGAAGAAAAGGAATATTAATGAAGTGTTGGTTGTGTTCAGTCTCAGACTGTTTGAATTTAAAAACAATGTTTCCCGCCATCCAATGCCTCCTAACTTATTGTAAGTGCGTAGCTTAAGTGCAAGTTAAGAAGGCTATGAAAATCAGCTGTCGGATGTCTACCGCCACGTGCGTCATCCCCACTCCGCCTCACTCTGCTGTCGACCGCCGTCACGTTAAGATCTCCATCTCTCAATCATCCAGCCACCGGCCGCCATCACGACGCAGGTGCTATCTTTGGTCAGATTGCTAGTCGACCACGTAAGTAAGATCTTACTATATGCAATTGCCATTTTTCTTCAAAGAATTGACTCAGAGCAGAAGAGAGGTCAACGTTGGAGATTGTGCAACCCAAGCATATCTCTATGAGTTTCAGTTCGCCGGAAGTTCGCCTTCAGAAACACTAGTGGGTTTGTTCGCCGTATTTAATAACTAATTATTTTAATCACCAGGAGTGGATTAGAATACAGAGCTCTGTCAATTAGTATCAATTAGTCTGGTTTTCTTTATCTCTGTTTAATTTTCTTAAATGTTTCATGATCATATCTTAACATGCTCTAAGGCCTTAATTCATTGTAAAATTGTTAGTGCTAAGTTTCATTTAATTTCAAGAATTCTAGTTTCTTTTTTTCTTCATCTTTATTCATTCATAACCTTTTAAGTTATTGTTGTTATTAGAAGTGTCATATGGTTCAGCTTTATTTTATTTCATTTTATCTAATGCTCGAGCTGTTTATTAATTGTAATTTTCCTTAAGAATAAAAGTTTTGTTTTTCTCTCTCTGAAATTTCACTGCTCTTCTTTTTTTTATTATTCTCCTTCATCATTAATTTTAATATTAACGCCCTATTGAACATTTTGGTGCCGAAACCCGGGAATTTAATTAATAAAATTAAATATTATTTAACCGCTGAGAGACTTGTTTACATTTCAGAAAACTTGTTTCGCCATTGTCTAGAGTCATTCCTGGTAAAGCTGAATCATCATTGTTGTTCTGTTTCTTTTGTGAGTCATTGTGTGTTCTGAGTATTAAGATAAGTTCTCATTCTTCTTAGCTCTATTATTTTCTATTGTTACTATTATTATCATTTTTATTACTTTAATTCTTATATTATCTCTAACATTGTAATTCTTTTCAGCACCCCGTTTTCTTTTGTATATTGTAATTGTAATCATGGGAAATCGCCGTAAATCAAATAATTTAGGGGTGAGTGCCCGTAAGGCCATTCTGATAAAATCATTAGAACAATTTTTTACCTTTTCCGAAAAATGTAAAGAGGCATTGGATCGCCGGGATTCCCAAGTATCAAAGGTTTTCATTAAAAAATTAAATCAATTAATAGAAGAGATGCGAGTAACTTTCAACTCCCTTGTCGAGGAATGTTTCAATTTAGATCGAGGGGTTCCCGAAGATGTGGAGGAACAATTCATACAAGCGCAATTAGTTATCATAGAATTAGAGTCTAGAGTGCCTGACCGATCGGCATCCGCGTCACCAGTTCCTCCCTCAGCTCACCGGTTCACGGAAATGCGACTTCCCTTACTCAATTTGCCCACTTTTAACGGGGATATTTCTCAATTCCAAATTTTTAAAACTACTTACCTCCCTATCGTTCACCATAATGATAGTTTAAGTGATGGGATGAAGCTTACTTATTTAAAGAGTTGTCTATCGGGCGAGGCTCTATCCGTCATAGGTCATTTAGACAATTTAGATTCCAATTATGCTATTGCCTGGGACGCATTGACCAAGCGTTACGATAACGCATCGACTCTCGCCGCCCGTATCCTGACGGATATGTTGAATTTCCCGCCGATTTCACGCCCATCTCCCGAAGCTCTTGAGAAATATTTAAAGATCTATTCTGAATTGGGGCAACAATTAAAATCAATGGCTATTCCGAATCTAAGCGATTATTTATTATATTTCATGGCGTTCCGCAGTCTAGATCCGGTCACGCAGAAGGAATTCAAATTTCACCATCCCGAAGACTTTCCTACCCTCACCGATTTGTTGGGTTACATCAACCGTCTCCAAATAGCGTCCACTTCCGTTTCCGGATCACCTCCCCCTAGGAAACGGGAAGCTTCGCCTATTCGCCAACCACCGCGCCCTGTCAATCGCGTAACGCGTGCCTTCGCCTCCAATATTCAATGTCCTTACTGTCGAGAGGCCCATAACATATATCACTGTCGTGAATTCAAGGAACTCTCCGGCCGGGACCGATTGCAATTTATTCGCCGATCAGGGCTATGTTATAACTGTTTGGGGGCCCATTCACAACATCAATGTCAGTCTAGCCAGCGTTGTCATAACTGTCAGGAATTCCATCATACCTTGTTACATAGGGGGTTTTCGGAATCCTCGCGCCCAGAGGCGGGTCCGCGCTCTCCGCCTAGTTCACCCCGGCCAGCTTCTCCCACCGTCCGAACTTCTCAGCCGCGCCGCTATTCGGCCCAACGCCCCCCGGTCCGTTCGCAAGGACCTCGCTCCTCGCCGCCTCTACCGGTGTTCCACGCGGCACCGCCATCTCCTCCACGGGGCTCACAAAGACGTTCGCCTAATTCCCATGATCATGCCCGAAGGTCCTATGAAAATTCGCCGCCTTCGCCGTTCGCTGCCCCCGTTTCTTATCACCATCCGGGGGGGTCCTTCCGCCCCTATCACAATGAATCTTCGCGGGGGCCTTCTCCACCGCATGGAACCTCACCTGCTCGCCGATCACCAACATTAGGGGCCGCCGGTCACGATAATTGACTACCTACCGCCGCCGACACTCCCGCTCCCGCTCCTACTCGCCTTGATGATCAACCCTCGCCGATAACCATTGCTGACCCTGTCCACCGCTCATCGAGTAGGAGTGACGCGCCATTCAACCACCATGCTTCTTCGCCGTCCCCCAGCCGCTGTCCTATTCGCCAGTGCAGCTCGCCGTCTCCTGATGTAAGCACCAAATCCTTTCCGCCGTTAACGTTATTAGGTTCCTTTGGGAATTTTTCGCCTGCTCTCCTTCCAACTGCGCAGATTGCGGTTCGACGTCCTATTTATCCTCCCAAGCTTCTCCGCGCCCTTCTTGACTCCGGAAGCCAGGTAAGCTTCATCACCGCCGATTCCGCCTCTCGCCTAGGGCTGCCTGTCACACCCTCGCCCGTCGGAGTTAATGTTCTTGGGGGCCCTTCAAACATTTCTTGCCCAGGGTATACTACCGCCTCTCTAGAAGCCCCGAACTCCTCGTCACTTAGGGTACGGCTCTTTGTTATTAAGAAAATAACCGACACTCTTCCTACTTCGCATGTAGATTTGTCCCCTTGGCCGCATATTACCCAGTTGCCACTCGCCGACCCTTCCTTGTGTCAACCAGGGGAGATTGACCTCCTGTTAGGTATAGACGTCCTTCCCCTCATCATTCTGGGTATCGCTCCCGTATCTCAGGGCGGACCCATCGCCCTTGAAACTGTATTTGGCTGGTGTATCATGGGGAACTGTCGCCCCCCAGCCAACCAACGCCGTATTACATGGTCGAAAGACGTAATCGACAACGAAGGAAAGACCTATCGCCCACCTCCTCGCCGCCGTTCTCATCATCTTCCGCCTGCCCCCAAGGCTGATAGCCTGACTACTTCCATTGTCAAAGATACATCTCCTGTGGTTCCCAGTCCTCCAGAAGCACTAATAGCTTTTAATGCGCTCACCAACCTCCAACTCAATAAAGAGCTGAAAAAATTCTGGGATCTCGAAGAAGTGTCCGCCATTTCCCCCAAGTTCTCTGCTGAAGAACAGTTGTGTGAGGATCTATTTCTAAGATCCGTCTCCCGGAACCCTGAGGGTCGCTACATCATTCCTCTACCACTAAAATCTGTTGATTTAGGAGAATCTTATTACCGAGCTCTAAAACAATTTCACCGTCTCGAAGCCCGCCTCCAACGCGAACCTATTCTCCGGGAGGCCTATGTCGCCTTTATGCGCGAATATCTTGACCTCGGCCATATGTCCTTAGTTCCTGATCCTGATGACGCCCGCGGTGCCACCTATTATCTTCCTCATCACCCTGTTCACCGACCTGATGACCCTCCGTCTAAAATTAGGGTGGTATTCAACGCTTCCTCACAATTATCTAATGGAAAATCCCTCAATGACATTTCTTACACCGGGCCCAAGCTTCAAACGGACATTGTTACCCTTATCACCCGCTCACGTACTCACCGATATATATTCACCGCGGACATTAGGCAAATGTATCGCCAAATTTTAGTTCCCCCGGAACACCAAGACCTTCAAAGAATCATATGGCGTTTTTCACCCGAAGAGCCTGTGCGCTCTTACCGCCTCCGCACGGTCACTTACGGGGTTAGTTCTTCTCCTTACCTAGCCATTCGGACACTTCACCAATTAGCTCAAGATGAAGGGGACCGTTTCCCTAGTGCCGCCCCGGTTCTACGCGATGACATCTATGTGGACGATATAATCACCGGAGCCTCCTCACTCGCCGAAACCATTCAGTTAAGGGATAATTTAATAGCTCTTTTGCACGCCGGGGGATTTGAACTAAGAAAATGGGCCGCCAATCATCCCGATATCCTCGCCAATTTACCCGCTGACCATTGTCGTATCGGACCCCACGCCTTTGATTTTGACACGACTGATGAGCCCACCATTAAAATTCTAGGGTTAATATGGTCTGCCGATACCGATGCCTTCTCATACCGGTTCTGTTCCAATAAATTACCGGCTACCAAGCGGTTGATATTATCTAAACTGGCTCGCATTTATGACCCGCCTGGATGGTTAGTTCCTGTTACATTCACCGCCAAGCTGTTGATTCAACGCCTGTGGATTGGACACTCCGATTGGGATGAACCTGCCCCCGCCGATGTTACCCGCGACTGGGACATTTTTCAAAACGAACTTGAATCTGTATCAAAGATATCCATCCCTCGCCGTTTCCCCTTCTATCAGGAATCCCGCAGCAGTCAACGACTGGTCGCCTTCTGCGACGCTTCAGAATTAGGATACGCGGCCACCATTTATCTCCACTCTACCTCATCCGCCGGTGAAATCGCGGTTCATCTACTCATAGCTAAATCCCGAGTAGCTCCCCTCAAAAGGGTATCCCTTCCAAGGTTAGAATTATGCGGAGCTCACCTTTTAGCAAAATTAACCACTAAAATTCTCGGTATGTTCCCTCAACCATTTGAAGATATCGTTGCTTTCTCGGATTCCGCGGTAGCCCTCACCTGGATTCGCGGCGAGCCGCACCGATGGAAAACTTTCGTGGCCAATCGCGTCACTGAAATACAGGAAGTTATCTCCCCTTCTCAATGGCGTCACATTGACGGTAAGGAAAACCCCGCCGATTGTGCCTCTCGGGGGCTATTCCCCAATGAATTCACCCGTCATCCTCTGTGGTGGACAGGTCCCTCCTGGTTATCAAAACCGCCTAGTCAATGGCCAAAATCGCACATAGATTCCCCGCCTGACGCCGTTAACAAGGAGCGTCGAATCTCCAAAGAAATCATCACTTGTGTCGCCCTAACTTCCCTCGACTTGGAAAGTCGATATTCTTCCCTGACTCAACTCCAGAGAATCACCGCCTGGTGCCTCCGCTTCGCCCACAACTGTAGGAATCCTGATCGCCGATACACCGGGTTTCTTTCCGCCGTTGAACTAAACATGGCACTTGATATCCTAGTCCGCGGAGTCCAACAAGTCGCGCTAGCAGATGAATATGAAGCCGCGTCAGAACCCGCCTCCAAGTTGCGCATTAAACGCATTTTACAATTGTTCATCGATTCCCACGGCCTTTTGCGCGTAGGCGGTCGTCTTCATCTTGCTCCTCGCCCGTTTGATGCTAAACACCCGGCATTACTTCCTAAGGATCACCCCCTCACTCACTTAATAATCGATAATGCTCATCTTACCAACTTACACGCCGGTCCATCTGCTACTCATTCATTCATTCGCCAGAGATTTTGGATTTTAGACGGAAAGAACGTTGTTCGCCATCGCCTAGCAAAGTGTAACCGATGTTTTCAAGTCAACCCCCAACCACTCATTCCCACCATGGGTTCGCTCCCTAAAGACCGTGTTTCATCCACGTATGCTTTTCTTAAAGTAGGAGTCGACTACGCCGGTCCCTTCTCGGTTTCTTCTGCCCGCATTCGGGGATGCCGCGTCACTAAAGCCTATATCTGCGCCTTTGTCTGCTTTTCCACCAAAGCTGTGCATCTAGAACTCGCCTCCGAGCTCTCCATCCCCGCATTTCTTGCCGCTTTCGCTCGGTTCTGCAGTCGCCGCGGCGTTCCCTCTGACATCTATAGTGACAACGGTACTAATTTTGTAGGGGCTAGTCGCCAGCTGAACGAAATTGGGCGTTTCCTGCGACACGCTGATACCCGCGAGGCAATATCACAACGCTCATCCGCCCTGGGAATTCAATGGCATTTTATCCCGCCTAGTGCTCCCCATTTCGGAGGTCTTTGGGAGGCTGCAGTCAAATCCACCAAGCGACATCTCCGTACTGTTATGGGTTCCCAGATTCTGTCTTTCGAGGAATTTTCTACTCTCTTGACTCAAATAGAGGCCGTTCTCAATAGTCGCCCCTTGTGCGCTCTCTCTCCGGATCCTCAAGACTTAGAAGCCTTAACCCCTGGCCATTTTCTCATTCACCGACCTCTTAACGCCCCACCTAGTCGCGATGTTTCCGACACCCCGGTTAATCGATTAACAAGATGGAAACTAGTCGATAAACTTCACCAATCATTCTGGAAACGGTGGACGGTAGAGTATCTGCACACTCTTCAACAGCGTTCCCGCTGGACGGACTCCTCTCCTGAATTAGCTCCGGGTTCTCTCGTTCTGGTCAAAACCGACAATCAACCTCCCCTTAACTGGCCTCTCGCCCGTGTCGTCGAGCTGTTTCCAGGTACTGACAATGTAGCCCGAGTGGCCAGCATCTTAACCCCTTCAGGCTTGCTTAAACGTCCCGTTAACCGCCTATGCCCCTTACCCTCTCAATAATGCCGCATCCGCGCCATGGGGGGGGGGGATGTTCAGTCTCAGACTGTTTGAATTTAAAAACAATGTTTCCCGCCATCCAATGCCTCCTAACTTATTGTAAGTGCGTAGCTTAAGTGCAAGTTAAGAAGGCTATGAAAATCAGCTGTCGGATGTCTACCGCCACGTGCGTCATCCCCACTCCGCCTCACTCTGCTGTCGACCGCCGTCACGTTAAGATCTCCATCTCTCAATCATCCAGCCACCGGCCGCCATCACGACGCAGGTGCTATCTTTGGTCAGATTGCTAGTCGACCACGTAAGTAAGATCTTACTATATGCAATTGCCATTTTTCTTCAAAGAATTGACTCAGAGCAGAAGAGAGGTCAACGTTGGAGATTGTGCAACCCAAGCATATCTCTATGAGTTTCAGTTCGCCGGAAGTTCGCCTTCAGAAACACTAGTGGGTTTGTTCGCCGTATTTAATAACTAATTATTTTAATCACCAGGAGTGGATTAGAATACAGAGCTCTGTCAATTAGTATCAATTAGTCTGGTTTTCTTTATCTCTGTTTAATTTTCTTAAATGTTTCATGATCATATCTTAACATGCTCTAAGGCCTTAATTCATTGTAAAATTGTTAGTGCTAAGTTTCATTTAATTTCAAGAATTCTAGTTTCTTTTTTTCTTCATCTTTATTCATTCATAACCTTTTAAGTTATTGTTGTTATTAGAAGTGTCATATGGTTCAGCTTTATTTTATTTCATTTTATCTAATGCTCGAGCTGTTTATTAATTGTAATTTTCCTTAAGAATAAAAGTTTTGTTTTTCTCTCTCTGAAATTTCACTGCTCTTCTTTTTTTTATTATTCTCCTTCATCATTAATTTTAATATTAACGCCCTATTGAACATTTTGTGGTGCGGAGTGGGGATGACGCACGTGGCGGTAGACATCCGACAGCTGATTTTCATAGCCTTCTTAACTTGCACTTAAGCTACGCACTTACAATAAGTTAGGAGGCATTGGATGGCGGGAAACATTGTTTTTAAATTCAAACAGTCTGAGACTGAACAGGTTGAATTCATGATAAATGTGTTAAAAGATTTGAGATTCTAATATTTTTTTGCTCATTAATGATATTTATAATTTTTTTCTATTTATGGCATTGGTTTAATTAGTTTAATACTAGCTAGCTATATGGTTTATACTAGCTTATTACATTTTTTTTTGTTTAACTATTGTAAGAAAATAAATTTGTCGAGTAAAACTCTCACCGTCTGCAGGAAGGGACAACATACAATATGGCTCCCCTCTTAGGACAACTTCTTGCATCACAATACCGAAACTATATACATCGCCAGCTTGCGTTCCCATTTTCTTTAGGTTTGGATCTCTAAGAAATTCAGGTGCGCACCAAAGCAGATCTTAGAAATAAAGAAAAAAAAGATATATCTTAAAATAATAATTTTATTTTAATCGAAGTCTTTTCCTTTAGAAAAGTAGTTATGATACCTTTGGGCTTCTTATTTGGAGGGACTATATTTTGTCCTTCATAGAGGAACGGCAATCCATAATCCGTTATTTTCAGGACCCATCTAGCATCTATGACACAGTTTCTTGATGTCAGATTCCCATGAACTTTAATTGGAGAAGAATGCAGATATTTCATTCCCTGAAACCACATTATGATTAATCTATTAAAATATTTAATTTCAACATAGATATCTTTTTGATATAATTAGAGAAATTGGAAGTCTTCTTGCTCTTCAACACTATTCACACTATCACAATATGGAATTAAATAATTATTCAATAGTTTAAGAAAATTCATACAGAGGGGTCACCTACGGTGTAGAGGTTAGCATGGCAACCTACAATACTAAAGGTCACAGGTTCGCGTCCAGCGGTGGCCCTAGGATTTTTTAATGGGATTAAAAAATCCTTGGCTATGCCATCCCTCAGATAGGATGTAAAATGGAGGTCCCGAGCCTGTACGATGTCAGGTACTCGTTAAAGATCCCTATCCTAATTATACCTGTATAGGCAAAATTTTTGACTCCCAATGTAGCATCGTCCGATTAGCCTAAGTAGCATAAATGAACATTAAACAAACAAGGTTTGTTATTACAATTCATGCAGAAATGTTTTTTCTGCTATTAAACCTGGTATTACTTGAAAAAAAGGGCTTTTACCTAACTGGGTTATGGGAG
This sequence comes from Aelia acuminata, assembly GCA_911387785.2. Classification (NCBI taxonomy): domain Eukaryota; kingdom Metazoa; phylum Arthropoda; class Insecta; order Hemiptera; family Pentatomidae; genus Aelia; species Aelia acuminata. The sequence goes on from OU426983.1 coordinate 16,853,464, forward strand.
ACCTCAATGCCTAATATACTCTAATAGAATGAGAGAAGTAATAAAGAATAAAAGTGAATCACTAAAATACCTCTGTTATTCACCTGATTACCATAGAGATGTATATCTGTAGATATTATTGAAAGTTTGAAACTAGCAAGACTATCAGAAAGGAAAATTAACACCCCTATCCTCCTAGTTAACAGTCTAGTACAAAACAACAATTACAACACCAATCAAGACTGGAAAAGGGCCTACCCCCAGGTAATAGGTTAATACCTCTGACAAGGGGGTACTCGAGGATTAGGCCACCCCCCAGTCATCACCTCTTATAAGAGGGCACCTCATAATCTAGGAGCCCAACATAATCTAGCAGAATGAGAGATGTAATATAGTATGAAATATTTATAGTCCCATCGTAAATATAATAGTAATAGGTATAAAATATTCAATAATCCCATATCCCGGTCATTACCTTTGATAGAGTGGTTTCGCTGTCACTGTACATTGAATGCTACCAATAGTATCGATAGGTTATGTCTTTCAATATTAATATGATACAGATAATGTTTTACACCACTAGATTACCCTCCCACCGAGGCATGGAAAACCTCCAACATTGACCATCTTATCAGGCAAGACGGCAAGATTACTGAGTGTATTGCTAACTGAATAGTAGGGCAAGAAAATGAAAACAAGAATGGAGAATCTGGTTTCATCAGAAACTTAGAAAAGGTAAACAATCATATATCACCACAAGGAGATAATATTTTATTTATAAATATGCTTATTTAGGATGTTTTTAAAAATATTTTCAATTTGTTTGCTGACCTGGACTTGGACCTTGGCTGCATGTTTGTAAAAACGCCGCTGATTCTAAGTCAGATAATATTTGTTTGAAAAATCTTCATGCTTACCCTTACAAGATCGGTAAGAAGAGACAGTCTGAAAGACCAGTCCAGTTTGATTTCATCTGCCATGAGTACATCCTCTAGAGACCCCCTGCTGCAATATTCCCAGACCAAGTAGGGATGGACCGGATCGCAGAGGCAACCAAGCATTGGATTTAGGTTTTCATGTCTCAAACTGTGCATCTGGAATAGTTATACCTTGGGTTAAATACAGTGGTCATCTATTTATTATTTTCATTTATGATAGGTATAATTCAATACTTTTGATAGCAAAAAAAAAAAAAATAAATAAAAAAAGTATAAATTTTTATTTCAAACTAATCAGACTATCAACTTAATTGAATTATTGGCTATTAAGAAACATTTAACTATATGTAAGCTGATTGAGAAATTATACTATAAGTAGGTATAAATTATATTATATATTATAGGTATAAATTATATTGATTGAGAAATGACAATATCCAAATTTCATGTTAACTTTAAATTCATTTTCTTTTTGAGTAATCGTTATTGTTTTGAATTTTTATATATTAAGCTTAAAGCATTCTTGTTGCTTTTATTTTCTAACCATAGTAGCTTTCTAAGTATTAATAGCTTAGACCAAACTATTAAAAATAATTCAATTTGTAAACTTATCTAGTAGTATAGTAGTATTTAATTATTATTGTTTATCTAATTCATTATTATTTACTGATTATGTAAATGTTATGATTGTTAGAATGTTATGTTAAGTCGCTGTAAACTTAGTTAATAAGTTATTCTTCTAGTGTATATACTCATTGTGTTAACTGCCTTACTTTGTTTCAGTACTAAAAATGCTTCTTTAATATGGCGTTGTTTATTGGAAATGTTGGTTCATGTGTCTGGTTTTAAGGTCAGTTAAAAATTATGTTCAATTAAACATTTTGTTGATCTTAGGTAATATATATAGATTAAAGAAGTATAATTACTGCCATAAGATAGTCCATGGATTTGGACTTCAATTCGAAGTTTCCACTGGTGTCAGGTATGGGCTTCAGTTGAACTAGATCTCCCTGTAAACCATTTATTTGTTAATTTATTTTAAAAATATGTTATTTTATTTGTTAAATTATTTTAAAAATAAATAAATAAATAAAATGATGGTATCTAATTTAAAAAAAAAAAAAATTAAACTTATTGAAGTTGGTATAATTTAAATTTTGAGCAAAACAAGTCGCTGTAACTAGGAAAAACGAAACCGAAGAGGAAATCCTAATGAATAAAGCCTTCTGTCCGGAAACTTGAAAATAAGCGTTTACAAAACTAATATTCTTTCTTGATCATTTATGAATGTAAAATGTGGCTGCTAATATTGAGGAATGAACATAGGCTGATGATTTTTGAAAATAAAGTATTGTGTAGAATATTTGGGCCAAAGAGAGCTTGGCCCAAAGCTTCCTTGAGAGGACCAAACACATGAAAGTCACAGGGTGACAGGTCTGGATTGTAAGGAGGGTGTTCCAATGCTTCCCACCCCAGTTGCTCAAATTTTTCCCTAGTCAAGGCTGCTGTATGGGAGCGAGCATTTTCATGGAGAAGAACCACTTCCCTGATCGCTAGGTCTCGTCTTTTGTGGCGATCTGCAAGTTGGACCTCACTCAAAACGTCACAGTAGTAGGCCGCATTAATTGTCCTGCGCTCGTGCAAAAAATAAGCCTTCAATAAGCCGTCGAACACTGCTGATGTTCGCTGTAATGCTGGTGCGAGGTCTGCGGTCATGGCTCTCATTTTCAACACGATCGCGACCCTCCACGAACTGTTTATGTCATGCAAACACTCTGGCTTGCGACAGTGTCTCTTCCCCGCACTGGGCAGTCAATCTCCTCAAGATTTCGGCCGGTTTTACGCCTTCAGCGGCGAGAAACTTGATTAAAACACGTTGCGCAATTGACGGAGGTACCTCTTGCTCCAACATCGTCACGGTGGACACTGAGAGGGTCGAGGAGCCCATGTGCTTCCCCTACTCCTGACAAACCTACCCAACTACAAACAAAGCGGGAACGTTCTCCCTCCACTATTGTGCCTGAAGGGCGAAAAGTCTCGTTTATATTTGATTCACCCTCGTATTAATTCCCTAAAGCCATAATAATTCCTTAACACGTTAGGTGCGGATCGGGATCTTACATTCCCTTCTTAACAGCCGATTTTCACATGAAAATGTCAGAAAGTCCAAACACTTAAAACATTCAATTTAGTCAATTTTTAATGAGATTAATGCATTTTAGTGCAAAAAATGTTACTTACAGCTGAAATTCTGTTGTTCTTTAGAATCGGACTCCGAGGTGCGATTTTCGATAAAGAATGGCGTAAATCCTGTAGCGGCCTTTCCTGCGCCTATTATGTCCAGTTCCAATCCTTACCAAGAGATAATGCCCTTGATACGCTCATTTAATTCCCTTTTAATCAAAAGATAACGCTTTCGTCAAAGCATTCCCAGCGGACCTCGACGCCCGATACCGTCTGTGGCTCATCCCGGTAATCGGACCCCGGGGACCGATACCGTTCAATTCAGGATACCCCTAAAATGCGCCGCCGCACCTAACGTGTTAAGTAGCTTCTCATATTTTGGAAAAGTATGAAGGACACCACTTTTGAAGACAACCATGTAGAAATCTGAGGTACTGAAAAATATATATTAGACATTTTTTTAAGCCCACTTTTGCTCCATTGGGCTTTAATTTTGAAGTAGTAAATTAAAAAGCCTAATATCCCATTGAATCGTATGTATTGGCCTGGATGAAGAAGGTTTCAGTTTTTATCATTAGCGTGTAAAATTGAAGAAAAAAGGAACGGAATTCCAGGCCTCTCGCACAATGTAATCAGCTACCTGTTCGGGTTAATGAATGAAAAATTTAGTTCGAGCTGCAGACTACCAGGAAGCGCTAGGGTGCGTTTCACTCAATATTTATTCTTCATTCATTCAGTTCGTAATGGTTATATATTTCTTCAGCTGTTGTTTTTAAATTACACAAAATTAAGCTAATATAATTAGTTTCTCATTTGTGTTTTAAAATAAAATAATTATTTTATATCTCTGAAAATCAATCAATCAATTAATTAGAAAATCAATGAAATAGAAAATCAACTGAAAATCAATGAATTAGAAAATCAACTGGATTCCTCAAAGAAGGCTAATTTATCAACACATTACGTTTATTCAATATATAATGTACAAGTATAGGTATAGGTATAAGTATAGGTTACTTGACTAAATATAAATCGAAACAAAAAGTTTTAAGTGTTCTTAGTATAGTAATGAAAAAGAAGTTGGTTTGACTACTTTTTGTGATGAACCTTCCAGTTGAAGAAATAACTTACTCCTATTATAACATTTTTTCAATAAGATATTATCACCCCTCATAGTTCAGGATAAAAAGAAATATGGTAAAAAATTGTGCCTTCATCAAATTTTTGTATTGGCTTTTTAGTAGTAGTAAGATTCGAGATTTGCCGAGTCCGCCCAAATTAAGGGGGATATCTTAAGGGAGGTGAAATGGAAGAAAGGTCTTTGAAAAAAAGTTTCTATGAATCTTCGGTAGTTTCTATACTTCCGGATCTAATCGGACCATTTCTATGACATGACACTCAACAGATCGAGAGTTGTAACAGCATATAGTTGAAAAACCATACATTACTAACACTATGATTATTACGCACATACCGCACGTCGGCAAAACGATGTTAAAAACTATTGTTTCTTTTTTTTTTTTTTTTTGGATAGTTACATGTGAAATTTTAATTGCCTTCTCAATTTTACTATGTACCTACACACAGAGACTAGGAAAATAGTCTTTAATGATAAATAGTCTACGATAGGACCGTTTAGTGCTAACTCTAACTCAAAAGTAGCCCTTTACTTGCTTTAACACGATCATCCTCACCGCAAAAGAATAAGGTAAATTACGCCCGAAGCTAACGAAATTATTAATACTATTGTGACTAATATGGAATTGCAGGTTTTTTAATTATGATTCAAACGGTATTTATAACTTAAAATTGATATTATTAGAGTTTTAACAATCCGACGTGGGATATACAGATATATAGGAGTACAAGTCGATAAATCAGATTTTTCAACTATAATCTAATAAATTATTTACTGATTATTGTTGTTATGATTATTGTTATTAAATTATAAATTATTGTTGACTGCATGGAATGGGCTTATAGGATTCAGGATCACAGAAATCATAAAAAACGATGCATATCTTGAATTTGCAGCCAATTTTTCATTCATACCATTTTCAACCCCCATAAAGTATATAGGGTTCCTTATTTGGGGGGACTCTGCAGATCTCGATCTTACTATTAATACCCAGTTAAACCCGAAGTTTCAAGAAGATGCTAATTTTGTTTTATATTTCCTTTAATTTTACAGTTTTTCTGTTATTAAAACTATTACAGAACTACCGGAGCGAAGCCGGGCACCCTAGCTAGTATGTTCCTAATATGAAAAAAAACTCAGGACATATGAAAAATTAATAGGCTATGTAATATGTTATCATCCCGTTAATCACCACACAAAAGGTACATCGATCCGCTCATGTCGAAGGGACACGCGGCCTTGAATGACCTGCCCGGGGCCACCTGTCGCCAGCCTGTTGATGACCCAGGTCAGGTCAGCAGGCTTCGACCTCTGCGGCGAAGGTCACTCACTGCAACGGTTGTTGCTACTGATTGTAACTGATACTATTTCCATTCCTAAAACAACCTCTTGCTTAAAAAAAAACAAGAAACAGTTATTTACAAATCGGCACACATAATACGATTGGAGTCACCAATAGTGTAGTGGTTAGCATAGCAACCTAAAATGTTTAAGGTCGCGGGTTCGCGTCCCCTGGAATTTTTTAAAGGGAGAACGCTATTCTTCGCTTAGACTAAGCCACTAGTCGATCGCTTCTTATATATGGTCTGCTATGGAACCACCCAGAAAGGTCTAGACCTATTCGAATATTTGATAACGTTCTAATGTTCCCAGCAGAAAGGTTTAGAGACCGTTCTAGAACTTTGTAAAACTTAAAAGAATTAAACACCAGTTTTAGTTTTACGTCAAAATAATTAGGAGTCCTGTTAAAGTAATAAAAACTCTATAGTAAACAGACTTTTTACTTTAGATGCCCCAGTTACTTTTTATAGTAACAGTGATTTTGTTTATTAATGTAGAAGAAGAAAGTAAACAACATTTATTTACTACGGAATTACTTCAATAAAATAACTAAAACTGTTTTATTATCGTTCTGTTTCCATGGGTAGCTATCACAGTTCTTTCGACAACCTCTTCGTTAATTTTTAAATGTTAGACTACTATTTTCATAAAAATGAATCTTCATGATAAAACCCCTTCTGCTTTTCCTCGTTTTATATTGTAAACAATAATTCACGATATTTTTTTCATATATAAGAGTTGAATAAAGTTGTTTTATTTTAATAATATGAATGAAATTCATGTTTACTTAATTAAGAATAAAACTGTTTTAAAAGTAACCTCTCCAGAAAATTACATTTATACAGTAATATCGCTCGTTTGGAAGAAGAATGCTATTGCAAAAAAAAAGGTATTTTTCGTATTGTGATACGAAAAATACCTTATTTTTTTTTTAACTTCTAAGACCATAATTACATTAAATTTCTTTGAAAAAAATATACAAGTTTTTAAATCCAATATTTAAAGCTGGACAGCAGTCAAGGCAGTCTTTCATTAAGTTAAGAAACCGCAATAATGATCACACCAGGCAATTCTCCTACTTCGCGTCCCGCGGTGGCCCATGATTTTTTTGCCAACTCGAGGTCGCAGGTTCGTAGCCCGATATGGGGCCCTGGGATTATGGGATTAAAAAATCCTTGGCTATGCCCTTCCTTGGATGGAGGTCGTTAAATGGAGTTCTCCGAGCCTGTACGATATCAGGTACTCGTTAAAGATCCCAAACCTAATTATACCTGGATAGGCGAAATTTATGATTCCTACTGTAGCATCGTCCGATTAGCCTTAGTGGCAAAAAGTGACGTTACACCAACAAACAAAGGCACTTTGAAATTAAGATTCTTGGATTGTGACACTTCTCTTTCCAAACAAGCAAATATGTTTGTTACAACAAGCAGTTCTGGACTAACTGTCATGAATAGTTCAAATACTCCTTAGGTCCCTTCTCTACTCCTTTGATTGGTTGGTTCTCCCGATCAAATAGTAGTTTGGTTCTTATTGGAACGTTGTGCTGTTAGTCAAGGCGTACGTACAAAGAGTCGAGTACGTAATCGAACTGCTGGTTGGAACAAACCTTTGATAAAAGATGATCGCAAAAAAAAGTGGACTATGAGTAAGACGTTATGAAGAAATTCTGTCCACTTTTAACATCAAAACTACCCTCTACACATTAGATTTATGTGGCAAGTTTGTCACTTAAAACCCGAGAGTTCAGATTAATTTTTTTTTAAGCTTTCTAATTCTTTGTTTTATTCGAAAATTAATTTATAAAATTTATCATCAAACTAAGATATGGTAAATAAATAGTATTGCAATGACAAAGTGAACCGACTAGCAACTAATGCCGGGATAGGACTTCGTCCTATTAAATACATACCTAATAGCTAGAGTAAATGTTTTTACCTTTGTAGGTAGTACTCACATTGTACCTTGCCTTCGGATCAGAGCTGACTTTGGATATGCTCCCGATGCTCGGGGACTTCTTCATGTTTGACTTGAGCGACCCCACTGAGCCCTTGATGAGGTCCTGCTTGTCCACTTCTGGGCCTCCCATCTCCTGCAGCTGGTACAGCCAGCAGCACAGCATCGCCTCAATGCCCTCCTCCACCTGCACACAGCAAGGTATAGGTTTAAAAAAAATAATTTCTTAAGTAACTATACACCTCATTCATCATATCTGAGGAGGAATGGGGAGTAATAAAAGTTTCCTTATTCCAACTTTTCCTGTTATCAGGCCGAAGATCAGGCTCCCTAACTTTAATGATTTCCGCTCAGTCAGCTACATACTCCAACTACCATAGAATCTATAGGTGTGGATTCGGGGAAGGATACTGAAAAGTGATGGAAACAATTGAATACATGAAACTAATCTTGCGGTCGACAACAGTGTATTGGTACGAATACAAATGGTATCAAATTTTGTTTAAGGAATTCTATTTGCTTATTATATTGAACTGCATTCTCATAGTATCCATGAGTAAGGGAATCAGTATAGTATAGACGTCCAAAGAAAAAAAAAATGTAAAACTTGAAACAAAATAGGGGATACAAGGATGAACAGAAAATCAATGCGCAATAATTCATTAATGAAACAATAGAATATCTTAATTAAATAGGAAAATAATCAGTTAAATTTAGAAAAAAAACAAAAACACATAGATGGAGGTCAATCGTGGGGTCAGGACCTTCAAAGTCGATCTCTAAAGCGCTACCTAAATCAACCCTTCGAGTAGCGCTACCTTTCTCGGGTTAGGGCGGATTCACACTATCGCTCCGCTTCCGCTCCACTCCCGGTCCGCTCAAATATTCTAAAGAGAAATAGACTGAGAATTCCACTATCGGTACCGCTCCGGTCTCGCTCCACTCCCGGTCCGCTCCCGGTCCGGTCTCACTGGCAAAATATTCTAAAGAGGAATAGAAAGATGGTAATCACAATATTGGCACAGGTCCGGCCTCGCTCCGCTCCCGCTCCACTCTCCTAAAGTCTTTTCATATTCACATTATATAATTTTACACTGTTCACGATTGAAGCCATTAATAATCGAAGCCGTCTATATTTGGATTTTAATTAATAATTAACTTTCAGTTATTAAAGTATTTATTTAGGTAGGTATTAAAGTAGGTATTAGTAGGTAGGTATTAAAGTATTTATTATTCATTAATTTTACGGCCAAAAAAGTTCAACTTAAAAAAAATATATATATATATATATATATATACATATACAGTACAATCTCGATAGTCCGGCGGCTCGTTCATCCGGCGTAGCACGTAGGAACACGTGCGTCGGACGAAAACAAACAGGCCGTATCATGTGATTCCCCGTTTCCCCCTCCTCAATCTACTCACTCATTCCGTAATCGTTCAGACGTAATTCTTGTTCCGATATTGATCCATTGTTTATTAGTTCTTGTTCGGTTATTGTTTTATTGTTTATTAGTTCTTGTTCCGTTATTGTTTTATTGTTTATTAGTTCTTGTTCCGTTATTGTTTTATTGTTTATTAGTTCTTGTTCCGTTATTGTTTTATTGTTTATTACTTCTATATCCGTTATTGTTAGAGTAGTATAATGTCTACAAAACGGAAACACGTAACGTTAAGTTTGCTACAAAAGCAGGATATCATAAATGATCTCGATAAAGGCGAAACCACTGCAAGCCTCGCACGGCGATCCACGATTATTGGACGATCCACGATATACGACATAAAAGTCAACCGTGAAAAAGTCCTCCAGTTTATCAGGACCGCCGAGGGGAACTTAAAGGAAAGGAAGACAATTAAAACAGGTGAGTGTCCTGAAATGGAAAATGCTCTATTTACGTGGTTCATGCAAGAGCGTGCCCGGCATACGCCATTGTCGGGGGACATCCTTCGCGAAAAGGCAAAATATTTCTATGAAAAAATTACAATGAAAGGCGACTTTCGAGCTAGCGATGGCTGGCTTGATAAATTTAAAAAAAGGTTTGGAATCCGATTTTTAACTGTCACAGGGGAAAAATTGTCTAGTGATGTTTTGGCCGTGGAACCTTTTCAAAAGAAATTGCAATTAAAAATTCAAGAATTAGGTCTCATACCAGAACAAGTTTATAACGCGGACGAAAGTGGTTTATTCTGGAGGATGCTGCCACATAAGACATTCGTGCACTCCTCCGAAGAAAGTGCTCCCGGTAGAAAAATGTCAAAGGACAGATTGACATTTATGCCTTGTGCAAATTCCACAGGCACACACAAGCTTCGCTTATTAGTGGTTGGAAAATCGATGCATCCGAGGGCCTTTAAGAATGTAACAGACTTACCTGTGACTTACAAATATCAAGGAAAAGGATGGGTTACCCGAGATTTGTTCTCCGAATGGTTTAAGAATGATTTTATTCCAGCTGTAAAAAGTTTTTCAAAAGTTCACAACTTACCTGCTAAGGCTCTATTGCTGCTTGATAATGCTCCAGGACACCCAAAAGAAGAGGAACTTCAATCACATGACCATCAAATTCAAGTCCTCTACATGCCCCCAAACACGACACCTCTCTTGCAGCCAATGGATCAAAATGTAATCCAGCAAATAAAACTGAATTACAAAAAATCCCTACTTTCGGACATAATAAAACAACCGGATGGGATCATTCAGGTTTTGAAAAAAACAAACATTAAAGACGTAGTTTTTAATTTAGCGCACAGCTGGAATAAAGTGAAAAGCGACACCATCCAGTGTTCATGGAAAAATATCTGGCCAACACACCCCGGTTGTAACTCTAAAAAAATGATTGACGATTCTGAGCTCAACACAAGCTCAACTCTACAATTGTCCCCAGAATTTTTACAACAGTTTTCAAACAAATGTGAACTGAGTGTAACCCTTTCAAACGAGGACATCAATGATTGGCTACAAGGCACGAACGAGGAAAATTTGCAATTGCTATCTGACGACGAAATCATCAGCCAAATTCGGTCCACGGATGAAGAGGAAGATGGCGATGACAGCGATGTTTCATCTCACCGTACAGTTACCAGCAACGACGCATTCAATGCATTCAATCTCTGCACCAAATGGGCAGAAGAAAATGCCATCGCAAGTGACGATGTTTTAGTTCTCAAAAGATTGCAAGAATGCGTTTTTGATAAAATGTTTAAGGCGAAAAAACGAAAAAAGATTAATGATTATTTTTCATAAAACATATCTATGTATTTTTCTCAATCATTTTTATTTACTATGAACATATATATCATTTGTACATTGTATTTTGTTTTATATTAAATATTGTTAAATAATAAATTGTAATAAAAATATTACATTATTGTACCTTTTTTTTATTTTACTTTCGATAATCCGGAAATTATCGATAATCCGGCGGTTGTCTGGTCCCATATGTGTCGGATTATCGAGACTGTACTGTATATATATATATATATATATATATATATATATATATATATATATATATATATATATATATATATATAATTATAAATTAATTTAATTAATGGTGAAGAAATAATTTAATTTTTTTTCCGAATGTATTCGAATACGCTTGAAATGATTTAAAAAAAAAATCACCAACAATACGCGCGGTTTTTCCACAAGCAAAATTCATGGTATGTTTGATATATATTTTGCTATGAATTAATATACTCGTAAAAAACGGTCACCGATTGATTGACTACATACTCATTGCTATTATAAAATAACGTTCAATTTGAAACGAATAAAAATGCAGTATATTATGAAAAATGTCAGATCATTAACAAAAAATATATTAAAGCAAAAAATAATTAAAATATTAATCAGGAAAAGAAGAGAACACAATCGTTAAAATTGCAGCATTTACCGATTTCAACTTGAAATTTTCAAGCGGATTCGAATAGATTCCGAAAAAAATTTAAATTATTTCTTCACCATTAATTAAATTAATTTACAATTATTATTAATAATTATCATTGCGTTGCAATATATTCTTCTTATTATATTTTTCGATAATATTATCTTCTTCATCAAGAAAATTACGCTTACCAGCTATTTCTACAAACGAAAAATTGATTTTTTTTTGGCCGTAAAATTGAAGAATAAATGAATACTTAAATAACTGAAAGTTAATCATTAATTAAAATCCGAATACAGACAACTTCGATTATTAATGGCTTTAATAGCTTAAACCTTTCAAAAGTGAACGGTGTAAAATTATATAGTGTGAATATGGTAAGACATTAGGAGAGCGGACCGGGAGTGGAGAGGGAGCGGAGCGATAGTGTGAATGGGGTAGAGCGAGAGCGGACCGGGAGCGGAGCGAGAGTGGAGCGGGCGCAAAACCGATAGTGTGAATAGGCCCTTAAATGAAAAAAAGAAATGTGATTGTTTACTTCCTTGGTACAGATATAAATACAGTTGATAAATTGAATTTTTTTTTTGTTTTGCTATGTTAAAAACGAAAATTGAGCTAAATAGTTTCTTAACTCGAATAAGTAATGAGTTATAAGACAATAACTCATAACGGCATTATCTCCAAGGCTGCAACCACAAGCATGAGTCATGGTTTAAGGAGGCTGGATGTGTAGAGAATTACTGGGGCATTAGCAGCAAAATGGCTGCCTGCGGTGTACCGCTCCCGGGATCTGCTTCTTATTGCCCTAACCAGGCTTTGCTTAACTGTTTAATAGATTACATCAAAGCTTATTACTGGCCTTGGTGGGTTCCAGCCAAGGGGTGGGGTTCCTAAGACTCTTAGCGTCCATCGATTATGCAATACAATGTTTAATATGGCGACTAATATGGCTTGATTATGATTTCTAAGATTCTTTAATGATCTTCTTCTTTGAAAATTCATCAGCTCCTATAATTGAACCAATAGAACTAGCAATCTTACGAGGATTAGTTTGACTCCTCATTCTCTGCTCCATTGAAAGTATCGTAAAGATTGATATTTTATTTTTTTAAAGAAGTAGGCAAGGAGTAAAAAAACTCACAAAAGTGCTTGATAATTATTTTTTAGATATTTTATTTTTTTCTTTTATCGATGTTTGAGCATATATTTATCGCTATCTGTTGAAATGTTCTCTGTTCGATCTTCGGAGCCTGCCCAGGTACTGGTGTAAAGGTCCCTTTACACTCTGCGAACCTTACCCTCGAATAGGTAATCCGCCGAACCTTGCCGTACCGGCAAGTACAACAGATATTTACACTGAAACGTGAAGTCGAGCGAACAGTGATGTCTGATTGCGCCTATGCACCTTAATACAAACATTTTCGTTCGTTAAAAAGACGACTGACTGGGAACTAGTGGCTGTTCTGACTTTTGCTCTAACTTATTACGGATAAAAGCAACGTCAGATAATTGCCAAAAGAAGGTCTAGAAGCTTATCTTAACTAACACAAAAGCGACGCTAGCGCTATCCCCGAACATAGAGGCGGACAGATAAAGTACCTGTGCATTAAAAAAGTATGTTCCAGGTTTTCTTTCAATTTTTATCCCCACCACCCATTGTACTTATTCCAATAGATTAAGGATTGTTACTAAATAAGATTCATTTCACGTACGCTATATCGCTGTTTGCGTAACAAAGTCAAATTGATAATGCGGTGAAATTTCACATGTGATTATTCCAAAAAACAGTTTTACGAGTAATAAGTAATTAAAATTAGAAGCTTTGTAATATATGATTATGGTATTTATATCTACAGGATATCCATAAGATAAAAGGTGTTTTAACTTTTTTATTATAAATTACAAGCTATATATCCCGGTTTTACCCGGGGAATTTAATTTTTCTAATAAACGTGGGCCTCTCCAAAATCTATAAAATGAGAGTTTTTTGGACTCAAACGGTTGATTTCGTAAAAACCAATGGAAAGATCTTAACGATTTTTATAACAATAAATAATATACCCAGAAATTGGCTGAAGTTATGCAATTTTAATATGGACAGGTGTTTGCACCTGGCATGAAAGAACTACTGAGCGAAATTTGGAGAATTTAGGACAAACGGTATGGATTTCTATAGAGAACAAACAAAAAGAATTTCATCTTTATTTATATAGATTACTAACTGTACATACCGGTTTCACCCGGAGAATTTCATTTCTTAAATCTATAAAGTGAGACTTTTATCGACTCAAACGGTCGATTTCGTAAAAACCAATGTTAAGAGAGATCAAAACCGGAGGGGGACTTTACTTAATAGATTTTGTATCATTTTCACGTGTTTTTTTTTTGTTTACACAAAAACAGCTTTCACGATATTGATCAAACTGGGTATTTGATGTATGTATATGCCAAAGATGTGATAGCCAACATTTCATCAAAATTGATCAACCGGAGAAGGGACTTTACTTATTAAATTTTGTATCATTTTCACGTGTTTTTTTATTTATTCAAAAACGGCTTTCACGATTTTGATTATTCTGCGTATTTGATGTATGTATATGCCAAAGACGTGATAGCCAACATTTCATCAAAATTGATCAACCCGAGGGGGCACTTTATTTCATACCTTTTTTTCCCAATTTTTCGATTATCTCATGTTATGTTAGGTGTTATTTAATATGAGGTGAGCGTTATCATTATTAAAATGTTCTGAGGAGATTATAGAGCAAATAAAAATAAAAGTAAGAAATGAATGTGGAAAAATGTGTAACTTTGAGAAGTGGCATTAACAAAACGCATTAATTTCTTATCTAAGTAAGTTAGTAAGTGAAAGTTGTGTGTTGCGCGCACGCACCACATTTTTTTTCTGAATGTGAGAATGTAAAATAGATATTACACTAAGATATTACACTAAAAACTTTTTTAAATAATAAAAAGATATATACATAATGCTGGGCCAATATACGGAATAAGGCTTATTGACTCAAGAGATCCGAGTTAAGATACACCGTAGGGGGCCACACCCCGGATGCCGGCAACCCCGCATACTCCGACCGTCGGAAATCAGTTATCCAGGTCCCCTCCGTCATCGGAATTCTCCGGATGCCAGGGAAACCACACTTTCCGGATCGGCGGTGTCGATCTCTCCCCACTGCCAGGTTGATTATCAGGTCAGTGTACTAGGAGGCATTCCACAGAAAGAAATGTCAAAGAATGTTTTTTTTCGGTCGGAATCGACAGGGATGCCATTTCAGATTGTGAAAAAGGGATTATTTTACCTTTGAATTGTATATTTAATAACTTCATCTATTTTAAAAAAAAGAATTATGAAGGCAACAAGACTCAATGAACATAATACAGATTTAGGTACAAGATTTTTGATTAAAAAAAAAAAGATAATGTTCGGTATTTTGATTTAATTTTATTTCATCACAGATGATTCTTTTTTTATTTTTGGTTTTTAAATTTATATTTCAATTTAAATTTGCCACCTTAACTGTCACCGGAGATATCAATCGCTGGGCCAACAATTGGGTTATCAGCGGCATCAAGATGGCATTTGGAAGGGTTTAGAATTCCGGGGTCAGCCATTTTTTTTTGCATACTCGCTTCATTTATGTCGAACAGTAAGCATCATCGTGTTTGTGATCTCCAATTAGAGTCCGCCAATGGTTTGGTTTGTACCGCTTGGGTATCAAATTCTTACAATTTTCTACCTCCTGGGTATGAAATTTATAATTATTTTGAAGTTTTCTCTTCAACCATCATAGTTTGCCGCTTGCCGCAAAATTCAAGAAGGACGAGCAACAGCCTAAAACATTCCTTCAATGTCTTTTACCCGATTATCCTCTTTTCACCCGTGCCCGAAATTCCGAATCAGCGTACAGCGAAAGATTGGTAAGTTGAATTAAAGACTTATTTAATCTTTTTATTTTACAGTTCATTTAATTGTTTTAATTGCTATTCCGAGCTCACAAGAGCGAAATCATTTTTTTATCCATTATTCACGTTGGTGATATTAATCAGATTAATTGCATTTTTTCGCCTTTTTTTATTTTCACCAGAATTATCGTACAGGTAAATTGGAAGTATGACAATCACAAACTAAGGTGTGAGCAGATAATTATTTATAATGATATTGAAAATGGGTCCGAAACATTAAGGAGGTAAAATCGTGATATAAAAGTATAAAAAGGGTGGAATCTCTTCTAGATATAAATCAAATAAAAAATTATCTATTATAAGAATAAGCATACTGACATGAATAGTCGTCATGAAGTTAAGAAAGTATTGATGGCGTGATGTCCGTGTGGGCAAATGCGTTAGGAAATACCTCAAAAACGACATATGATTGGGAACCCGAAGATAGCCACTTCAAAATGTAGTGCCAGGGGACAGTTAATAATACTCGGCATCAATCCCCCACCCTCTTCTCCAGCCCGGGAAACCCCGTATAGCCAAAAAAGGCGAGGAAGAGGAGGACAAAAAGATACAATAATTATTCACAGCTTTCATTGACAAGATGTAGCTTAACTTATTGAAATATTAATCTTTGATAAATTCAATTTTTTTTTTAATTTAGGTAATTTTTTTTAAACAAATCTAGAAGCTTTGAACATTTGGGTATAAATTTAAAATAAAAGCATGGTAGACAACTTTTATAAAGCTCAAACATTCGATATGATACCCTCATTTTGAAAAAGATTCGGAAATAATTCTACCTTGCTTCGACCGAAGTTAATTCCAAAGCGGGGGATCGCAGCTGGTGGCAACCAATGCAGAGTGCTTTAAAGTGGCAGCATCGATAGCGGACCACTGAGGCAATTGGCAGTTAATAACGGAACAGTTTGTTACCGTCCAATCAGCGGGAGTGATAATTATGATAGTTAATCAGAACAGGCTACAATCCACCAATAGTATTGCAGCATCTTACAGCCATCCTGATTGGTGCAAGTTACCTCAAAAAGAGACGTGTTCTTGTTTTTTTTTTTTTTTTTTAAGTAGGTTATAATAATTATTTTATATATAATTAGATTAAATATTGATATTTATATTTAGTTTTTGCTCATAAAATGTATTGGTACGTTTTGTTTACTATTTATGTATTTATTTACATCGCCCAACAACAGGCAAATTCCTAATGACAGGTGGTCATACATTCATTACTTACATCTTAATATAATATAATATAGCTTAATCATTATGCATAACTTTAGTAACAATAAAAGTAAATGCTAACCTATAAAAATATTAGTTATTCTTTATAATAATAACCCAGCAAATTAAATGATCACTTATTACTAATAATATATAATATACTAAGCTATAACTAAAATCATGGGGCCCGGTGTGGCTGTGCGGTAAAGCGCCGTACTCCCATGCCGGAGCTGCGGGTTCGAGTCCCGCCCTGGGTGGTGCTTTTCTTTCGTAGGAGAAGTATCACCCAGTGCCATGGGTGTTAGTATGGGCAGTATAGGGCTTCAGTAGAAGCCTTAAAGTCCCAAAAAAAAAAAAAAAAAAAAAAAAATATTTAAAAAACTAAAATCATGTTGTACTATATGATTTATGGAATTCCAAAGTTTAGAAATTTTATTTATAAGTGAAACACGTGCTAAACCTACACACTACATACTGCTACATAAAGATCAGTGTTTACTCTACAGCATTACCTGCCATAGTTTAGTTTACTTAAGGATTCGCTGTCATCAATAATCCCTTTAACTAATTTTACTATGTGTAGGAACATAAACATTTCACATCTCTATGACAATGTATGTCGAACATCAAACTTGTTTTGAAATTTCTGCAAGTTTAGTTTCTCTGTTTTAAAATAAATATAACATAAAAGTCGTTTTCGCAACATTTATAGTTGATTGTAAAAGCGTTGAAAGGAGAAAATAGGGATAGGGAGTTGATGGTAAAAAATGATAGATCATAAAAATATTTAACAACAAAAATACTACGGTGATTTCCAATTTTCATTAAACCAATTTAAGTGGAATGAGTGAAGATTCTACGGGTTAATGCCCTCGAAAAATAAAATATTTTTCAGAAAAAAACACATTACGACAAAGGAAAGGTGATAAGAGGAACCGAAAACAAAAAACTTTGTGGGGGGGGGGGTAATTTGAATTATACAGGTTGCTCAACTAGTTGCTATCTCTTCCACTCCAACATTCTCAACTCATTACGTTCTGCCATTTAAGCATTTCTGAGCTGAGCCATTCTGACCTCAAATGTTACTCTTAATTCAAGGATCTTTATTTTTTAAATTCCTCTACTACGTTAGTTTCAGATCACAAATATACAACTATTGGGTCGGATTCGACCTTAATTTTAATCCCCTTTTTCAGAAAATAAGGATCCACTGAGGGTTTATTTATCTCTGATAAGAGGGAATCGAAAGCTGAGATATAGCGAAGTTGATCAAGCCCCTTTGACTTGAACTGGAAAAGACGCGATAGGAATTCGAATAGTAATTAGCTCACATAACTTCGCATAATATTTTATAGGATTATATTTTTTTATAATTTAATGCGTTGTCTATGCATTAAATGCATAGACCTCTTGGAACTTTAAATATACAAAAATAAACATACACGTTTGCATGTACATGTTTATGAGTGTTTATACTCTGGCATACTTCAAAGAAATAAAAAGTACCCAACACTTCATAGCCTCGTGTACAATACCTAAATACTGTTCCAATAAAAATCAATTAAATAATCATGAATTAATAAAATACTAAATTGTATAAAAATAGTTAAAATTTAATCAAATACTGTAAAGTTGCATGGCATTATAACTCTCAACTAATTTAGGAATTCAATTATTGAACGAATTATGAAGTGTTGCCCTGGCTGCAACAGGGGGTACCATCTATAATTGTGTGTTATACTTTTTGTAAAAACATTGATGTAATGGGTGTATAAGTTTTAACGAATTATTACATATTGTGTATTTATGTAGAATAAAATAAATTTTCCTTTTTAATATAGATGATAGTAAGTCTCTTTTTTTGTCTTAAAATGTTTGCTTACCAAAGAATTGTCAATACTAGAATTAGGTATTTGGCAGTAAGTTTGAGGCCAATTTCGGGCTAACGGTCTAGGATACCAAACCCTAATAATGTTTAAAATTGTAATTGTAAGTTATACAATTTATAACCATTCTATTCTGGCATAATAATGTGTATCTATATTTATATAGGAGTCCACGTATGATTTATATATATCATATTCAGTTTCTTCTGAGTTTGAGCATGTAATTACATATTACATGGTAAAACTCGGAAGAAGAAATGTATACAATATATTCAGGCCATGGAAGCCTTAAAACATCATTCATTTCACTTATTCAGCTATTTTAACAAATGATTCTTAGCAAATCAAACGTTTGATTTTTAAATCATCTATCTACCACTGACTTCCTCAAAGTTAAGCCATAATAGTTCATTTTCTAAGTTTTATCCTGAATTGAATTCTCCCAGTGGCAGAGTGGGACTATAAAATAAAATACAAAGGATGACGGGGATCTAAAGGTCGTGAACTCTTATATCATCCTAAGTCTTTACCGACGGTCCCCTGGCTAGAACAAATATATTGTCCAAGGCAAAAAATCCTCTAGGGCTTCTACCAAGACACGTTTCAACGATTTTTTTTTTTTTTTTTTTTTAACTTGCAATAAAAGGGAATAAATATAATATAACTAAATTAATAATTAATTTAGTTATATTATATTTATTCCCTATTTATATTGAACGTATGAAAGATCGCAAGGGTGTAAGCACTGAAAGTAATTCACCCTAGAGGGTTTAAGTCACATCATTTCTGTAAAAATGTCCTAAGGCACTTACACCCTTATGCATTTCCACGCTCCAATTCTTTCAATATTATAAAAGAGTTATAGGCCAGGTTATATATGTTTTATTTAACAAATATTGAATGGTATAATTCCTCTCAAAAATAATAATTCCCTCTCCTGAAGTAAATATAATTGAAAATTATTACAAGATGAAATATGATGGCAATAACTATAAAAAAATATTTAGGTGTGTTGTTCAGGAAAAGAAAAATATATAATTTATGTTTTCAATAATTTTGTCTTCAAATATTGTTTGGTTTTAATGGGGTCATTTGAAATGGACTAGAAAAAAAAAAAAATAATATGCTTGCACGCCTATTTTAGAAAAATATTATCAGTAGTTCAAAAAAAAAAAATTTTTTAATTTTAAGGGTCAACCATTTCAAAATGGCAGTAATTTTTGTTTCACCGTGCTGGTCGATTTTTGGGTTTTAAGGAAAAGTAGATTATGAAGGACTCAGTCAAGTCAAAAAAGCAAATGGAGTATAATCTCAGAAGCGCTCTTACAGAAAACTAATTTTCTCAAGACTGGTGGTAAGTCATTGACTAATAATTCAAAAACGATTGTTTTCCTTACAGTTTGTTCTATCTTTCATGTTCTCTTTATTATTTGAATGTTTTGAAGTCCAATACTTAAAAAGTGCTATTGAAAACAACTGTTTTAATTTCACAATAGACCGTTTTTGAGGGAAGGTTTTGGGTATAAGGGTATGTTCATCAGAGCTGATTTTTGGGCATGATAATAGAACTAAGTTGCTTCCATTAAAAGTATAAGAGCTTAACAACTCAAAAATTGGCCTGCACGGATTAACAAAAATGGCTGCCATTTGGTAATGGTTGATCCTAACTTTTTTTATAAAATTGCTTTGAACTACTCATTCCATACCTAATCGCTGGTAAAAATTTTAATTTTTTCTAAATTCGTCGAGCAACCATCTTTGGACCACTTGATATGGATTGACCCAATGGCGCTAAACTGAAATGGACATGAAATCCAACTCAACTACTGTTATCCTCAATATTACTAGCTTTATTAATACTTGCGATCGTTTATAACTACTTGATGCTCATACAATCTGCGCGTCCAGTCACGTCCAATCAATTTATCCGGTGAGTTATTTAATATAGGAAATTGGTCTATACTTCTAACTGAAATTCTCAATATGAGATTTGATTGCATTCCTCACTACTAAGTGTAGTGACCCTCTCTGGTCGTCAAAGTGTTTTAGCGGATTGCAATTAATGTGATTGAAATAAAAATCTACAAAATATTGAAATAGATGAATATAAAAAAAAAAATTATTCTGATAAAAAACCACAGTAGAATAACTAGCAAGTAAATATAAATAATATCTAGATTTGGCCAAAAACTACATTAATAAGTAACTACATCCGTTAGAGAAAGAAACTTTGAACATATGAATAAGAAAATAATCTTATAAAAAAAAAAAAAAAAAAAAAAAGAATAACAAACCTTAGTAACTATCATGAAAATTTCCAAAAACCAACAAAGAAGAAACACTAAAAGAAAGAAAAACAAATATACATTCTGCCTTGATTCCCAAAGTTACACCACAAAAATTGATGACTAACATTTAATAGTTATTTATGTATTTATTTATTATGCACTACTTAACCCTTTAAGGTTAATATTCGTCCACTGGATCAAACGCTTTAAGAATTTTCACGCTATGGTACGTAATTGCCGGTATGTCACCTCCATTTTCTATTAATATTTCGTTCAGTTAGTTGCCTCTGTTCAGTTTCTTTCTAGTGAGGATCGTTTTATTTTAAATTAAATACGAAATACTCCAAGGGAGTCCGCAGGATTCCGTCTTGGTGGGGCAGGCTGATGAAATTTTCGTCTAGGGGCGGCAGGCATGTAAAATTCTTATGCCTGGGGAAAGAGGTATGACGAGGTATTTTGACCTTGTGAGGCTTTATTAATTTTTCAAATAAAACTTATTGATATTTATAAGATGAAACATTTGTTTTTATAATGCCTTAAAAATGTAGTAAATTAATACATATTTTTTTAATTATAAGTTTTTGGTTCTCAAGATTGCCAGGGTGGGCAGGTGCTTTGCCCCCCTCTCCCCTGCGGACACCCAAGGTATACTCCACTTTAAGGACGGATTTTACTTTGTACCTACTTACTTTCATCCGCCCGTCAGAAGGTAAGTTACTCTAACAATAAATATTTTTAATACATTTACGTTCGGATCCTCTGCTTTTACTTCAGCTATTTGTATTTTATTGTTAAAGATCTTAATGTCCTTAACAAAAACCAAGTTTAGAAATCGCTACGAATAATAAGTTACTCACCCTCTTGGCTTCTTGTACCTGAGGGAAAATGAAGTCGTTTGGTGTCAGGATTATCTTGCAAGGTCCTTTGGACATCCTCGACTTGATGTATAACCTCCTGCAACATCAAAACATTATTATTAAATAATGACATCAACCCATTTCTTATCAAATTATTTTTTTTTTCGAAATTAATAATTTTGCCTTTAATTTCTTGTTAAAAACACCTTTTTTTTTTTTTTTTTTTTTTTTTGTGGCTTTGTGCACTGCGACCTCCTGGGTCTATTGTGCGCCTTACCTGTCTGGGTTCTAAATTGCTAAGTTTAGAGCCTCAGTGATGTATTACAACCTTACTAAGATGTATTACAAAAAGAAAAAAATAACAACTATGTATTTGACCTTGAAACAGGCTGTCCTATATTTAGGACAGTGGTAAAATGTGGGTGCAATGGAGTCAGAGAATTAAAATGAAAAATTATATATTTAAAATAATCTACTGCAGGAAAATTACAAAAAATAAAAAAAAGAAAAATTACAAAAACGTAACTATTTCTAAGTATGAAAATTAGCTAAAACATTTTATGCATAGTGTCACATTGCACTTTAGGCAAAACGTTAACGGTTTCGAAGGACAGCCTTTGTCCTGGCATTTTCTTTGCTCTTGCCTTGTTAATACAAGATGGTCTCTTCCATCAAACCTAATTGATTCTTGAATGGTAACCTGATTGAGACTTGAGATCTTTCAATTGGACGCCCTGGACCTTTTCGGCTACTTTTGATTTTTTAGTAAGATAGGGCCAATTCGTCTAGAAAGTCCAGCGACGCCAATTCCCTATTAGACATTTGGCACAGCAGGTAAGAATTTACTACCGCTATATCAATTAGTCTAGTGAATATGCACCAGTATCATTTCTTTTACATGCAATACCATTTCTTCCCCCTTACATTGATGGGATATTTGCCAGCCATCCAATCATGTAAGTCTATTCCACTCATTTAGGGGCTGTACTCTTTAGCAAGGAATAGCTGTGCGATTGGATTTTTTTTCTTTTTTCACGGCAATAACTGGTGACATTGCCTACAGGCACTGTCAGGCTTTAGCCAGACATATCTGGCTTTTCATTCGTTTGTACTCCGTCTGGCCGACTTTTTACATTTTAGGTAAATGTCCTTTTAAAACTTAGGCCTCAAAAACAAAAAAGTATCTTTTTCCCTTGAGGAGAGGACATGGGGACTTGAGAGCCGGACGGAAGAGTCTACCCCAATCGTCACCAGTTGCACTTACTTCTTACCATTGTCCTATAAATAGCACACCCGATTTCATGCCCTTAACATTTCCATATTTTGCTTGATATTTATAATAATGCTTTATTTTGTAACTTTGGTAAATATTTTAATACACTATATACCTAACACAGAAAAAAATAAATAAAAGTTTTCTATTTTTTACAATTTTTCAAATATCACGATCAAACTCGACCATACTTTTTTTCATGTTTCTATTTATAAAATTATTGGTAATAAATATTTCTTCGGAAAAAAACATGTAATATCTGAATAGATTCAGATTAATATAAAAATATTTAAATTGCAAAAAAGTTTAATGGGAAACGGGGAAAAAATTGAAAACCTAGCGTCCTATATATAGGACAGTGGTAAGAAATGGGTTAATAATAATAAGTAATAAATTACAGTATAAAGTATAAATCACAAATTGTGATAGGAAGGGGTTAGCATAGCAACCTACTATACTAAATGTCGCGGGTTCGCGCCGCGATGGCCCTAGGATATTTAAAAGGGAGTAAAAATCCTTGGATATGCCGTCCCTCGGATAGGACTTAAAAGTGAGGTCCCAAGCCTATACGATGTCAGGTACTCGTTAAAGATCCCTATCCTAATTATGCCTGGATAGGCAAAATTTAGGGCTCCCACAGTAGCATCTCCCAATTTGCCTTGTTAGCATAAAGGGGCGTTAAACAAACAAATAAAATAAATTGTAATATTAAGCTGTATTTATTTTTTATTACCATCATAATTTATATTTATTTAAGTTTAATGTTTGTTTTTTATAGTAAGAGTTAAATTATGGGTCCTTTTACCCACTAAGTTGAAGCTATCGAGCGGCCATGTTCTTACTAAGGAGTTCATGAACTTTGAAGGACCAGCTTTGTTTTATCGCTCAATTCGTTATCAAGTTGTCAATTTATAATTTTATATCTGTTTTCAGTCTTTATTCAGAGATTTTCTATATATCTGTGGCAAGCCACTACTAAAATTTAATATATTTATTTATTTTAATAATTTTATTATTTTTATATTTATACGAGTTGTGAAAATCATTACAGACAGTACAATAAGGATTGGAAACATTCCTTGACAAAAACAATGAGGGATAAAATTAAATAGAACAATAATATACAATATATCAACATGTTATAATTTAACATTTACTTTTTGTCAACATTGTAATGATTTCTGTGATTAATGTAATCATTTTAAATATTTTTTGTATCCTTGGAGGCAGACCTCCTCTCTTTCAGAGGGCCTTATAACGAGCAAAACACAAAACATTTATTAAAACATAAATTATAAATAGTTTTTGAAAATTCCTCGCTCCTCACTGCTCCCCAGAAGCTGTCAAATTTCATAAAAACTGTGGAATTTAGTTAGCTTTTTAATGGTGTAACCCATTATACAATTGAACTTCACCTTTTGAGTCTAAAAGAAGTTTTTCTGATGAAAAACACGATAGAGAGTAAATACTTG
This sequence comes from Aelia acuminata, assembly GCA_911387785.2. Lineage (NCBI taxonomy): Eukaryota > Metazoa > Arthropoda > Insecta > Hemiptera > Pentatomidae > Aelia > Aelia acuminata. The sequence continues at coordinate 16,877,865 of OU426983.1, forward strand.
ATTGCTTCACGTACCTACTAGAAAAACTACTTGATTGAATAAAAGTATTAGTTATGTTATATTCTTATCGATATGCATGAGGGGTAAAGAGTTGTGAAGGTGGCAAGCCCTCCATCCCCCCCCCCAAAAAAAAAAATCTTATTTATAGGGAGTCAAGGGGGGGGGGGAGGTGACCCAAATTCTTGCTGTTTACCTAATGTTACATAAACGTACATTTTTTTTCCTTTTATTTAATACCTATAAAAAAAACAAATAGGATTATTTGAAGAAATTAAATACACCAACAGAAAAATAACACTAATTCCGATCAGCACGTGATATCATTATCAGGGCTAATGATAGCAGGGCACATTATGAAAAGTCATTTTTCTGTTGGTGTATTTAATTTATTCAAATAATCCTAAATTGTTATTTTTTATAGGTATTAAAAAAAAAGGGGAAAAATGTACGTTTATGTAACATTTTACACTAGGTCTGGGACACCCAGTATATCTATCATGTAAAACGTTTGTGTAAATAAATACAGTATTTTTCTATTCTACATGGTATTTTATATGGTACAGAAACATTCCGACTGTGGAATTCCATTTTTGTTTTTTAAATTCCAAGTATAAAAATCTTTTAGGTAGAAATATAATGTTAGTCACGTTTGGAGTAACCATCTGTTTTATTATCCTGTGGATAATCTCTAAATATCCTTTTTAAGAGGTTCTTTAATATGTTTTTTTCACTAATGTGTAATAAACTTAGAAAGTTAGGCTATTGAAAAGCATACTTCAACGAGCAGTGTTATGTATAATCTTTTATGAATCATTAATAAAAAAAGAAAAGAAAATAGAAATGATATAAAATGGCCTATAAATGATAAATAGATTTAAAGTATATAATCGTTTCAAATAAAAAATGAAAAAAAAGAGTTCCCTTTTCATCATTTTCCTACTAACATCCTAGCAGTCACTTAAAGCAATCCGTCAAGCGGAAATATCAACTTTCATCCAAAGGCAACGCTGAGGAAAGGGATAACTTCATCAAATACTCAAGATTTTATTTCTGGGGGGGGGGGGTCGAGGTTTATCCAAACTCCCGATAAAAAGGTTAGTTTATCCCTTCAAATTCAGAATAAAACGTCCGGATTTCGTTACATTTTTATTTAGTAAAGTCACAACGCAAAGTTTGAAGTATTATTAAAAATGTTCTTTTATATTATTAAACTATTTTTGGATGAACATTAATGTGCTGTTTAGCATACATAATATGTCATGTATGTTATTCATGCTTGATTTATTTGAATTACTTTGTTATATAATAAGTTAAATATTATTGGTGAAGTAGATCCCTGACACAATTTCTTTTTCATGTCTAATCAGGTGTGAGTTTAGAGTTATAGATTAGTCATTTTTTTAACGTTATAGATGGGTCTGAAAAGTAACAACCTATTTTAAAGAAGTTTGAACAAAAATTTAAACCCCTAAAAACGTTTTTCCTTATTAATGTCATTCAGCTTTCTTTTTAGCTTTATATTTTGCAAAGTATGTTAATTGAGTATTTCTTTTAGCCATTTTACAGATATATATATTAAATAATGCATTAAATGCATTTATGCCACTTTCAAAGTTGAAGTTTATTATCTATGATAAAGTTTTTACAGGTTTTTTTTACTGCGAATTCCATAGTTAATTTATTTTGTTTCCTTTTCGTACAAAGTTTTAGATATTCCCTTCACTATTCAAGGCCTAACTTCTGCTCTGTGAATTTCTCCCCTAATGCTTCCCCTCTCTTCCTGTTTAACTTAGTTTCCCATTTTATTCATATTCTTCCTTACTTTTATCTATTTTCGATTTAAGAATTTTTGTGATCTACTTGAAACCATGGTAGAAGTGGTGACAACATTCCTGATGTTGATGTAGAGGGGAATATGTCTCAAAGCATAGAGAAATTTACATATTTAGGGGCGATGGGGTAACTAGAAAAAACGAAACGAATGAAGAAATTCAGGCTAGATTAAATGGCGGAAATTTTCGCTAGTTTTTACGTTGTGAAATATCTCAGTTGCGGGGCCGCCTTGGAGCTGCCGCCGGGGAAGAAACGTAGGTGGGAGGATTGCGTGAAGGAAGATCTGTCGAATTTGAATAAGGGTCGATTGAGGGGTGTAGGGAGCGAGTTGTGGTGTCAACATCGAAACATCAGTTCCGTTAAGTATTCATTATTATTATTACTTGAATCTTTTCGTTTTAAGTACCATATTCTTTAAGCTTCCTATTTTGATGATTCCTTTTTTTTTTTATATTATTCATTCTTTCTTTGTTTCAGGCAGCCTTCGTCCTTAACAAAAACCTGTCCTACCTCCTCCCTTGTTTAAATAATTTTATCTTATAGTTTTATAGATGGTTCAACCCTCAGAGCCATACAGAATCGGTGTTTTGAAAATTTAGTTTAATAATTTCAGTATTGATATTACTGTTAAGATTACGCTTTGCAAGGTGTAGCCTTCTTATACCACCATCGATCTTTGGTGATTTACAGGCTCATCGCTTACCTGAAAAGTCCTCAACAACAAGGGCTAGATCCGATCTACTTTCATTTGCATCTTAATCGAATATTCTTGAAACTAATCGGTTCTGTCTAGACCAGTTCATGTTTCAGTAAGACCCCTAGCCTAGCGCTCCCGAAATTGAAGAGGGGGGGCGTCACTATCCATCTTGGAAACCGGTTTAACGAGGAAGTGACGGGAGTCTAATTGTCTGCGCATCAGTCTTCGAGCTCGGGCCGCCTTTACCGGCAGGTTTAGCTGATATTTTAGAATAACAATGTCTTTTGAAGAAATACCTACTTAGTATCGTAGAATTCCTTTTGTTCTCAAGATTTTATCAATTTAGAAAAAATTAAGGTAAACGAAAGAAGCACTATATATTTCTCTTTGTTTCAACAGCCTATATTTTTTAATTTACTGGCACTAAAGTGGGTGGTCAGTTTTTGTAATTTCAATTTAGGAAACTCACTTCTGCTACTATAGATGCACTTTAGTTTAACAATTATTGTCCCAACAATATATTTTAATTAAGAAATATTAATAGGCCTCGGCTTGTCAGAATTCAACATCCCCGTCGTTTTCTGAATAAGAATTATGCGCTCAAAAATCAAAAATTCATTTCACATTTATTATTGACCATAAAATAAACTCTTTCCTTTTACGATATATTGCCAAAAATAGTTCAAAACTCGACTGTTTAGTGGCGTAAATAAAACTCCAGACGAATATCCTGGGATAGATCCTCTATGGAAGTTGGAGCTAATTTCTTAGCTATATGTAAATGACAAGTATCATGAAAAAAAAACCCTCATGAAATGCGGTTTTGAAAATGCCGAGGACTAAAAAAAACTGACTGTTCATTGTTAGTAACATATGTACAGGTTGTCGAATGGGATTAAAAAATATTCTATGTGTACTAAATCCACACGAAAATTTATTTATATTATTTTTTTTTTTTAAATTCTACGAGTCAAAATTTATAAAATAACTAAAAGTCTCCACGAATTTATTATTTCCTATAGGACTTTCTTCATCCAATCTCATAGAATCATAGAATGGTTGCATGAAAAGTATTTTCATGTTCAATACTAAATGTTTCCCGTACTTTTATCAACAAAATAAATGAACTACGACATTTCAAGTATTAAAATAAAAAAAAACAGATTTAAAGTTATATTTTCCTCCCCACCTTTTAATGGTGACTGTTAATTTGAAAACTTTTGATTAGTTTCAGAAGTTTCCATTTAGCAGGGCAAGTTGAAATACAAAAAGGCTTTTTTTTTCTATGGAGATTCTCACGTGGAAGCCGATGAAATAGCCTTTTGTTTTTTTTTCCGAGAATTAAAACTAAATGACTTAAAAATTGTGATAATGAATTGAGAAAAAAAGTGGAAAATAAAAGACAGATTTTCATATACATTTTTGTAATCATCTAATGGGTTGTTAAAATATAGAACTTTACCCTATATTGTTCTCTAAAAGAAATTATCTTGAACACTGATAAAAAAATATTGTAACATTTATGTGGGTTTGAATAATTATTACTAAACGAAAATAATAATTCAATGTCTGACAAATGATCAAAACTCAAACAATAATACCAGTAATGCAATCAGATTTTTTCTATCAGCTCAACTTTTTTAGCTTCAGCATACCTTAACAGCAGTTTTATTTAAATTTAAATACCCATGTTATATACAACACAATCCGGGGAATAGATGTGTAAATGAATTATTTCAACATGTTTTTCTCCTTAGTTTACATTATTAAACTATTAGCTAGCTGTATATAATTATTTTTGTAAGAATTGAAAAATAATAACTTCAGCATTTGGACCGTTTCCCACACAATTCAGTTAGTATGAGCGACGAGCAAGATGAACTATTTCACCAAGAAAGTTAAAACTTTTTGTAACCTTGTTAATTGTTTGAGATTTGATTAGGTATTTGTCAGACATTGAGAATTATCATTTTCGTTCAATAATAATTATTCAAACCCACATAAAAGTTACAATATTTTGTTATCAGCGTTTCAAGATAATTTCTTTTTCAGAACGAATAAAAGGGGTAAAGTTCTATATTGTAACAACCCATTAGAAGACTACACTTCTTTTCTCAATTCGTTATCAAAATTCTTAAGCAATTTATTTAAGATTGTATGAAAAAAGTCCTATAGGAAATAATATTTGTAGAGACTTTTAGTTATAAATTTTGACTCGTAGAATTTATTATAAAATAAAATAAATAAATTTTCGTGTGGATTAAGTACACATAGAATATTTTTTAATCCTAGTCGACAACCTGTACATATGTTACTAACAATGAACAGTCAGTTTTTTTTAGTTCTCGGCATTTTCAAATGCACATGTTGCATGCCGGAAAAAAAAAAAAAAAAAAAAAAAAAAAAACTATTCCATCAATGTTGAATGGTGAACCAAATACTCCAGAGGATATTTCATGAGGTTTTTTTTTCTTGATACTTGTCATTTACATATAGCTAAGAAATTAGCTCCAAGTTCCATAGAGGATCTATCGCAGGATATTCGTCTGGAGTTTTATTTACGTCACTAAACAGTCGAGTTTTGAACTGGTTTTGGCAATAGATCGTGAACGGGAAAGAGGTTGTTTTATGGTCAATAATAAATGTGAACTCAATTTTTGATTTTTGAGCGCATAATTCTTTTTCAGAAAACGACGGGGATATTGAATTCTGACAAGCCAGGTCAAATTAATATTTTTTTATTTAAATATATTGTTGAGACAATAATTGTTAAACTAAAGTGCATCTATAATAGCGGAAGTGAGTTTCCTAAATTAAAAATAGAAAAAATTTCGAGTCACTTTGGAAGCAAAACTAATGCTACTTGGGGAACACCGTAAAATTTCCTTTCATAATTTATTTTTATCCAATTTTTAAATATGTAAAAACCAATTTTTATTAGCGGATATCATAGCAATAGTTATCCGGTTCATGTCAATTTCCTCCTGTATAGGGAAAATGGAAACTCGCTTTTGATAATAAAGGGAATAATATGGAATAGGTTGGGGGAGACGGGCCACACAATGGAGCTTATTTATCTTGGATGAGCGGCCTGCTTGACAAAACTGGCGCATAACTCAGCCCACCCTAATTGACAAATTTTAGTCTTCAATCTCTGGAGCTGCTAAATTTAGGGAATGGTGTCGAGGGCAATGGCGTCGTTTGTTTTGGCTCCTTCATTCCACGTAGGATGTAAACATGTTTTTAACAACATTTTGTTTTAAAAACGTTCAAGTTGTACATTAGTTGTTGGAATATACAAAAAAAATCTGGTGCTTAATATAATATACAAATTAAATTATTATAGTTCAACAAGTTCATCACGTTAGAAGCGGCATCGATGGGTCCGATGTCTTAAATTCTCTTCTCAACAGCCGATTTTCACATGATAATGTTCGAAAATTCTTCAAACTTCAAATACTCAATTTAGTCGATTTTTAATGAGATTATTGCATTTTGGTGCAGAAAATGTTGCTAACAGCTGAAATTCTGTTGTTTTTTAGAATCGGACTGCGAGGTTCGATTTTCGATGAAGAATGGCGTAAATCCTGTATCGGCTAGTCCTGTGCCTATTATGTCTAGTCCCAATCCTTAACAAGAGATAATGTCCTTGAGACGCTCATTTAATTATTTTTTAATCAAAAGATAACGCTTTCGTCAAAGTATTCCCATCGGACCTCGACGCCCTTTGGCTTATCCCAGCAGTCGGCCCGATATCCCAGCCCCGGGGACCGATACCGTTCAAAATACGCCACCGCACCTAACGTGTTATGTTGATATATGTTGAATTTTATAATAATTTCTATATCATATGTAGACACATGAATAAGAACCACTAATAAAATATAACACGTAATTATTGTTATATGTTTTTATTTATTTATTACTAGCTGTATATCCCGGTTTCAACCGGAAAATTTCAATTTTTAAATCTATAAACTGAGACTTTTATCGACTCAAACGGTCTATTTTGTAAAAAACCAATGTAAAGCGAGATCAAAACGATTATTATAACAATAAAGAATATACCCAGAGATCGGCTGAAGTTATGCAATTTTAATATGGACAGGTGTTCGCACCTGGTCTGAAAGAACCACTGAGCGAAATTTGGAGAATTTAGGACAAACGGTATGGATTTCTATAAAGAATAAACAGAATTTCACCTTTATATGCATATATTATAGCTGTATATCCCGGTTTATCACGGGGAATTTCGTTTTTCTAAAGAAACCTTCGATTTCGTAAAGTAAGATTGTAAAGTGACATCATTATGATTTTTATAACAATAAAGAATATCAGCTGAAGATAGGCTGAAGTTATGCAATTTTAATATGAACAGGTGTTCGCACCGGGTCTGAAAGAAACGCTTAGCGAAATTTGGAGAATTTAGGACAAACGGTATGGATTTCTATAAAGAACAAATAAACAAACAAACAAACAGAATTTCAACTTTATTTACTTACTAGCTGTATGTCCCGGTTTCACACGGGGAATTTCATTTTTCTAATCAAACGGTCGATTTCGTAAAAAAAAACTATTGTAAAGCGAAATCATTACGATTTTTTTAGGATAAATAATATCAGCTGAAGATCGGCTGATGTTTAGCAATTTTAATATGTACAGGTGTTCGCACGTGGTATGAAAGAACCACTGAGCGAAATTTGGAGAATTTAAGTCAAACGGTATGGATTTTTATGAAGAACAAACAAACAAACAGAAATATTGCCCTGCAGTTTCAGCTTCTCGCAAATCGGCTTGCCCAAGCCTCTGTGACGCAAGGCGGGCCTCGTATTCTTGGGCAGACTCAGTTTCCTGCGATTCTGCCTGTCTAAGCCTCTGTTGTTCAATCCTATTTTGATGTTCGTCAAGATTTTCAGTTGCTCGTATTTGACGTTGTTTTTTAGCTTTTGAGCTCACTACTCCTATTGAAGCTCGCCTCTTTGGAGGAATTTATAAAAAATAAATTCACCATACATGTAAATAAACATATTGTAATGTTTAAAAAAAACAACATATGGTTTAAAAATCCCAGAACTCGGCGCCTGCCAAGGGACGGTCTTACCGAGCCTTGTTGGCATCTTCAAAATCTATAAAATGATTTTTTAGGCCGTTTATTCGACTCAAACTGTCGATTTCGTAAAAAAAACCACTGTAAAGCGAGATCATGACGAATTGTATAACAATAAAGAATATACCCAGAGATTAGCTAAAGTCATGCAATTTTAATATGGACAGGTGTTCGCACCTGGTATCAAAGAACCACTGAGCCAAATTAGGAGAATTTAGGACAAACGGTATGGATTTCTATAAAGAACAAATAAACAAACAAACAAACAGAATTTCATCTTTATTTATATAGATATAGATTTTTATTTGATGTTGTAATTTTGGGTTAAACAATTTTTTATTCAACGAAAACAACAATTTTCATTGCCACACAAACTATTACAATCAAATAATTAAATAGGTTACAGAAACAATCACTTTGTAACACAAAAATAACCATATGACTTTATGAGCTTCGGAACAAGACTAACTCTCTAGTCCATCGCTCCTTATATTAAGTCGTAGGAACAGTTTCGAAGGTCCCAGGCCAGTTTAGGAGGTATTCGAACATCATTGTGGCAAACATGTACTATGACAGTTTGTTCCAACAACAAGTCCAGAACTATTCGAAACCATATTTTTGTGTTTTTGTAGAAGTATTTTAGAGGTGCTAAAAAACTTACATTTTTTAAGATGAAATCATTATTGGAGTTACTGTTTGTTTCCCTTGGTTTGTATAAATGTTCGTTGAAAGTATTTTTTTGTTTTAAGAATTGATGTTAGTAATGCAGATTTCATTCATTATTATAATACTGTATAAATGTATAGTTTTTCTCTTCTGGATTATTAGGGGTTTCATGGGATCCTCCCCTACGCACCTTTTAATAAAATTAATAATGTTGTTGACATAAACAGTCAGGAAAAATGAATTTATTCCTTGTAGCTTACAAGGAATCTATGTAAATTATTACAATCAATTTTTAAGTCAAATATTAATCCTTTTACCCAAACTATTTCTGATGTGACCACTCTACGAATATAAGTTTTAAAGTACAATATATCAATAGTATATTTCATAAATGCCGGGGTCGTGTGGTTTAATATATCAAACTGATAAATGATAAAAGCTGTTCTCTCTTGGCACACCATCAATCCTCCCGAATTTGGTCGAAGAAGTCCATATTTCGACTTCTGTGAATTTTTTTCATTTTATTTATTATTGTCTTTGACATTCGACTGACTTTAGCAGCGTTACAGGGATTTTGTTTTATATAATTTATAGCAGTGTTGGATATATATCAATTATTGATAGTATGGTATATTATGTATATAGTGGAACGACGTATTAATTTTTTTGCGAAATAAAAATCAGTATATATACAACACGGATTTCCTTGTAGGCAAAGGTAATCTCAGGCTAGCTTGTTTGGTACCTGGATGGGTGTCCGAAACCAATACCGAAAATTTTAAATCTCAGCATCTGTTTACTTCATTTTAATCGGATTAAAAACAAAAAAGTCATCACCAAATGCATAATTAATTAATTCATTTATTTATTTATTATTGCCTCTTCCCGGTAGGGTCATTGGCAAAACCGCTTTCAATACAAACTTGGTTGTACAGCTTTATCTTTTTTAAAAAAGACATCACTACCTTCACCGAGTCCTCCATGTCTCCCAACAACTCCTTGAGATTATTTCCCATTTTCAATTCATTTCGAATCCTGGTAAATCTTGGACATTCCAGGAGGATGTGCTTTACTGTAAGGATTTTGGGATGGCACTGTTCACAGGTTGGGGCCTCAAGTCCTCTCAGCAGGTAACCGTGTGAAAATTCACAGTGCCTTTACACAGTCATAATAACAGATTCGATGTCAGTAATTAATGCAATAGAAAGCCACCACCCAAAACATGGTTTTATTCGAGAAACTAAAAACACGTGGTGGAGGCTATGTCAAGAAGGCAGGAGCATTGTTTTCGCCTGGGTACCAGTAATGAAAATGCCGATCATGCTGCACACATGGCTCGTACTAACAGTGCACAAATTTTCCAAACGTTTATCAATATGACAAAAGAAGATTGGTGCAAATCCATGATGTGCAAAATACGATGCAAATGGTAAGGCAGTTGGAGAATATCACGTACATAATTATCAGAGATCAAAGACGGACCAATCAAATGGAAAACGAGCTCACGGATTTCCAATGTATTTTACAGTCCTGTTTGCAATGGCCCTCAATCTTTTAAATTCAATTGCGTCAACCGGGTCCCTACTGCGCCGAAATTTGTTAAGAGCACGCTTTTTTGCTCTTATGGCATCGTGACAATCTTTATTCCACCATGGGACTTTTGTGTGTGAACCATTTTTATTTACAACGGGAATATTTTCGTAGCTGCATCTAACAATACTTTCCCCAGAGATCCAACTTTGTCATCTAGGGCGGATTCACACTATCGCTCCGCTCCCGCTCCACTCCCAGTCCGCTCTCGGTATGGTAAAATATTTTAAAGAGAAATAGACAGACAATTCCACTATCGGTACCGCTCCGGTCTCGCTCCACTCCCGGTCCGCTCTCGCTCTACCCCATTCACACTATCGCTCCGCTCCCGCTCCGGTCTCACTGGCAATATATTCTAAAGAGGAATGGAAAGAGGGTAATCACAATATTGGTACAGGTCCGGCCTCGCTCCGCTCCCACTCCACTCTCGCTCCACTCCCGGTCCACTCTCGCTCCACTCCCGGTCCACTCTCGCTCCACTCCCGGTCCGCTCTCCTAAAGTCTTTTCATATTCACATTATATAATTTTACACCGTTAACGATTGAAGCCATTAATAATCGAAGCCGTCTGTATTTGTATTTTAATTAATAATTAACTTTCAGTTATTAAAGTATTTATTTATTCATTAATTTGACGGCCAAAAAAAGTTCAACTTTAGAATACATATATATATATATATATATATATGATAATTATAAATACCTTTATTTAATGGTGATGAAATAATTTAATTTTTTTTCCGAATGTATTCGAATACGCTTGAACGAGAATATGTTTTTCCACGAGAAAAATTCATGCTATGTTTGAGATATATTTTGCAATGAATTAATGTACTCGTAAAAAACGGTCACCGATTTATTTATTGACTACTTACTCATTGCTATAACGTTCAATTTGACGTTTAATCATTAACAAAAAATATATTAAAGCAAAAAATAATTAAAATATGAATAAGGAAAAAAAGAGAATACAATCGGTAAACTGCAACATTCACCGATTTCAAGCGTATTCGAATACATTCGGAAAAAAATTTAAATTAATTCTTCACCATTAATTAAATTAATTTATAATTATTATTAATAATTGACATTGTGTTCCAATATATTATTCTTATTATATGTTTTGATAATATTATCTTCTTCATCAAGAAAAGTACACTTAACAGCTATTTCTACAAACGAAAAATTGAACTTTTTTTTTGGCCGTAAAATTGATGAATAAATAAATACTTTAATAACTGAAATTTAATCAGTAATTAAAATCCGAATACAGACAACTTCGATAATTAATGGCTTTAATAGCTTAAAACTTTCAAAAGTCAACGGTGTAAAATTATATAATGTGAATATGGTAAGACATTAGGAGAGCGGACCGGGAGTGGAGCGGGAGCGGAGCGATAGGGTGAATGGGGTAGAGCGAGCGCGGACCGGGAGTGGAGCGGGAGCGAAACCGATAGGGTGAATAGGCCCTTATGTTTCGCCTGACATCTGAAGTTTGAATTTGGCTTTTTATCGTCTCTTTAAATCCTTCCCGATTGGCCCTCTTGTAGGCCCAATGAGAGTGTATATTTTGTGCTATTTCAAGTCTATTTGACTTGAGGACTATTGGTACATGGTCGCTTCCGTAGAGATGGTCTTTGGTGTACCAAGTGACCTTTGGTGCGTACCTTACATCAGCGAAACTTAAATCAATGGCGGAGAATGTGTTGCTCTTGGAGCAAAAATGTGTACTTTCTCCTGTAATGAGCAATGTTATAGCTGAATGTCTTTCTAAAAATTTTGTTATTTTAACACCTCGGTGATTTACATCATGTAGAGGTGAGCCCCACAATGGGTTATGGGCGTTAAAATCTCCCAGAAGTAGGTATGGTCTGGGTAGTTGGTCGACTATGCCCATAATATCTTCAGTTAAGAAGGGTTGGGATTGTGGGATGTATATGATGCATATAGATATTGGCCTTGCCTGGACAGTCGAAGCAACGTAAAACAACATAAAAAAAAAAACATTTAATTAGCTAAGCTGACTTGAATCGCAAATGAATGATTTATATGCGACTTTTTTCCTTAAAAAAATCCTGTATTTTTATTTTCAGTATTTTTTGTTTGGAAACCAACCATTTATGTTGATACTAACATAAATGGTTAGCGCCAGGCCGTTAGCGACGACTGCTCTTCTTAAATATATGGCATTAATTCTGTACTCTTGAGGTATCTAAGGGTTTTTTATATACCATTGTTCGCTTTGTAGGGATAAGACGTTGTAATGTTGAGGTCGCGGAGTTGCTTCGAGTATTTTTGACATTCGAAGAGGTGTTCCACTATAAGAGGTGCATTATCAGTTGGCCGGTGAAGTCCTATACGCAGGTGGACGAGAGTCAGCTTCGTGTGACCAATTATTAGCCTGTTTGTTACGGCTGCTTCCTTTGGAGTTAGGTTCTTTGGAGGCAGCCAGGCACGGTTATCTTCTTTGACCAGGGGAAGGTTATTACGTTGTGAATTTTGCCACTCTTCGTTCCATTTTTCCTTAACTTTTTTTTAATCTGTTTTGCCCAATCGGAAGGAAATTTGTAATTTGTTTCTTTGTTTTAACGTCACTAAGGCTAATCGGACGATCCTAGAGTGAGAGTCCTAAATTTTGCCTATCCAGGTATAATTAGGATAGGGATTTTTAACGAGTACCTGACATCTTACAGGCTCGGAACCTCCATTTTACGTCGTATCCGAGGGACGGTATAAACAAGGATTTTTTACTCCAATTAAAAAAATCCAAGGGCCACCTCGGGACCTGAACCCGCGACCTTTAGTATTGTAGGTTTCTCTGCTAACCATTACACCATAGGTGACCTCAAATTTGTATTTTGATAAGTACATTTAATATAAAATATGTATTACAGATTTGTAATACTCATTTTACGAGCTATTTGTTTTTTAGTTTACTATGTAACGGTTTTTTTTTTTTTTTTTTTTTTTTTTTTTTTTTTTTTTTTTTTTGTGCGCAGTTTATAAGTTAGAATCCAGAAATTGCAAGAGGAACGAAAATTTGAGGTTTCCAAAACTGGAGGGTGTCAAATTTAGGATAATTTTTTTATTTCCAGCTTTCCAATTCTTCAGATCAACCGCAAAACCTAAAACTTGAACTCAATTTCAATTTATAACAACAATGATAAATTTCCATTTAGATAATTATACCTAATTACATAATTAGTATAAGTCAAACTATTAATGAGCCACGTGGCACTTGTGTAAACCGTAAATTAATTAACAAGCTTAGCTAATTTACGAAGCAGCTCGGCTCTTCACTAAGACAACTTTGGAATGTCCTTGTGTTGTGGGAGGCAGAGGCAAGGACTGAACATTAGCTATTCACAAAACGAAGGAGAGGGTTCATCAGTGCAGTGAGCTATTGTGGCTAAATCATCAGATGTTTAGGTATTCTCAAGGCTTTGAGCCAAACAGTGCACTAGATCAATATTGTAACATTAAACAAAAACAAAAAAACATATGGCTTAGAATAGTACTAGACCTTTTGTTAGAACTAACTAACAGTGGGAACAGAGTGTCATAGTACGTCTGTGACTAAGATGTTTGAGTACCATCTACGCTGGCCCAGAATGTTCAAGGCTGACGATTAAATATAAGGAGAAATGGACTGGAGAGTTAGTCTTGTTTTGAAGCTCAGGTCATATGGTTATTTCTTTGTTGCAAAGTGATAATTTTTGAAACCTTTCTAAATATTTGTGTTCTCATAATTTGTGTGGCATTGAAAATTTTTGTTTTCGTTGAATAAAAATTGTTTAACTCACATAACTGTTATAAAATATACGTTAATATAAATAAAAAAAGGCCAATATTTACCAAAAACAAATGGCTTCTAGAGCCATTTTCAAGCCTGTATGCATATTTACACAAATTATTAATTTATAAATTTACAATAATATATAGCCATTTTTTATTTTTTTTATAACATTTTGCCATTTGATAATATGTACCTACCATGGATCATATTTGGGATTGTTCTTATAGTGATTTAGAATAAAACATTGTTATGTTGTGAATAAAAAAAAAAAAAAAAAAACTTGTTGCTGGAGGCGTCATTTTAACATCTAAAAACTCGTAAATAAAAGTTGTTTTTGGTGAATATTGGCTTTTTTTTATTTATTTAATTATATTAACCACCAAACCTGAAAAAAATGACGACAGAATAAATTAAAATATGTTTTTATTGATTAATCTATATAAATAAATATGAAATTCTGTTTGTTTGTTTGTTCTTTATAGTAATCCATACCGTTTGTCCTAAATTCTCCAAATATCGCTCAGTGGTTCTTTGATACCAGGCGCGAACACCTGTCCATATTAAAATTGCACAACTTCAGCCAATCTCTAGGTGTATTCTTTATTGTTATAAAAATCGTTTTGATCTCGCTTTACATTGGTTTTTATGAAATCGACCCTTGAGTCGATAAAAGTCTCTCCGGGTGAAACCGGTATAATAATAATAATAATAATAATGCTTTATTATTGTAAAAAAAAGAAAATACAAAATTTCATTCAAGCATTTACGGCTTGGGACGTACCCGTCAGCCGGAGTGATGTTGACATAGCAAGAGAAAAATAAAATAAAAATAGAACCTTAATTGCAAAATTAATTTCACTAGTTATAAAAAATAATAGAATATAGTATTTACAACAGAAAAAATGCCTATACAAAAAACAAATTAATATTTTCTTTTTAATATTACAGAATATAATGTTTAAAAGAAAAAAAATAAGTGAAATAGTAAAAGATGGTATGAAGCTGAAAAGGAAAAAAAAAAGAAAAAGAATACGAGATAAAAACGAAGGTAGGTATACAATGACTAAATATAATTTGTCAATAATTAAAGTTAAACATAATAATGAAATACTTGTTATGAAAATAATGCATACCTTCAGTAATTAAACTCTTGCACTAAGTAAACCTATAGAGCCATGCAGAACGAGTCATAGATATCAGATCTCTACTAGTATTGGAGTTCAGCAAATCATGTAGAGATTGCTCAGTTAGGGAACGTACTCCCAGGTAGCGCAAACGAAACTCAGAGAGAGTCGGACACACGGCCAAAAAGTGGACTATGTCATCCTTAACATTTAAATTACACAAGGAACATTTTTCTGCGTCTCTATCCCTTTCCATCCATGGCGTGAAATTCAAATATAACAATTCACCCCTCATCTTGAAAAGCCAGCGCATGTCTTTCAAACCTAAAGGGGAAGGGCTCTGGCCATCAAATGAAAATAGTTTTAAACTTGTATCCAACTTTTTATAAAGCAAAAACCGATTGGAGGCTCCAAGCCTACTCATGGACTCCTCCCGGTGCACCTGACTGATTCTATCCAACAACACCGTCAACTGGGTCCTCCAAAGAGATTTGTCGTCCTCATTGAAGTCACAAGAGTATTTAGTTGCTAAATTAATCCAGTTTCGAAACCAATGCGTTTTTTCTCGAATAATTTTAATGGCAGTTAACTTCGAAAGCCTGTGAGACGGAAGATCCAAAACTTTTAAACAGTAGTTAAAATGCAGTCTTAAAGTAAAAACAAGAAGTAAGTCGACATCCGTTTCGATATAGAGCATATAGTCTGGGGTAGGTGAAGGGAGAGAGTACAACTTCTTAATAAAGAAACGCAATAATTTTTCCAATGACTCATACCGCTCAAAACCCCAGACCTGAGCAGCATAACAGGCAATCGACCGACATACTGCATTGAATAGCAGATACTTGCGGGACGGAGGAATCTCGTCCTCAGTAACGAAACCCGACCAGACAGTTAAGCTGGCCCTGAATACTGTCTGGTCGGGTTTCGTTACTGAGGACAAGATTCCTCTGAAACCGGTATATACAGCTGGTTATCTATATAAATTATTTGTAATTGTACTATATATAATGATTTGTAATTGGTTGATGCTAACTGAAATGTCGAACTCTGTAACGCCTAATTGTGAACCTTATAGGCAAACCCTTACGACATATGTTTCAGTTTTCCTAAATCTCCGGACTTTACAGGAATTTAGATTTTCACTTCTAATAACAGTGAATTAAAACAACTACAATATTTTTTCCGTAACTGATTAGAAATCAGGATAATCGATGGAATAGAAATTGATTTTAACTTTGATAAATCCCGTATTATTCTTCCTATGAAGGAACTGAGTTATATGGACATAAAGTCATGTGATTATTTTTGTGTTATAAAGTGGTTGTTGTTCTGTTTAATTATTTTGTTCTCATAGTTTATATGGCATTGTATACGGTTATTTTTCTTTGATTAAAAATTGTTTAACCCACATAAGCATTAAAATATTAGATAAAAATAATAAATAAATAATAACATAAACGTATTTTTATCAGTGGTTCTTATTCATTTGTATACATATGAAACAGAAATTATTATAAAATTCAACAAACAACAACATTTTTCATATATAATCATTTAATTATTGAAAAACAATAGGTTTATTCCTAAAAAAAAAAAAAAAAAAAAAAAACGAGCAGTCATGGATTATCTGTTGCGCATATCCCTTCACCTAATCTTTTGACCCTAAGTTTGTTTCTCTTATTAGAAAAACAACTAATCAAATTCAGAATTAAGAAAGTATTCACTCTTGTAAATAAAAATTTATTTGTATTCGTATTCACAAATATTGTTATATAAATAAATTTCTATTCATATTCGCATTAAAATTATAATTCACCCTTCGAACATGATAGAAACGGCTCAAAAACTTCAAGAGGACATCGACAGTATTAACCGCTGGGCGACAGAAGACAAACTGCGTCTAAATCCAGAGAAAACAAAAGCAATCCTTATCGCCTCAAAACCATTACTGAATTCCCTTCCTTACTATCCACTATTATTTATCAACAGCGCTCCTATTCAGTTCCAGGACTCCATAAGAAACATCGGTCTCACCTTTGATAATAGTCTCACCTGGAACCACCAAATATCCCAAATAACCCGAAAATCCATTGCAGTCCTAAAACAGCTCCTTAGATTCCCCAGAAGCACCCGCCATCTCCTAGTTTCCTCTCTCATCCTTCCTCACTTTGATTATGGGTGCCTGGTATACGGAGGGCTGTCTGGCGAACTAGAGATGAAATTAAAAAGATTAATGAACCGCCTTATAAGATTTATTCTCGATCTACCCAGACACTCTCACGCCTCCCAATTGTAAACAGAGCAAGGTTTTCTTTTTCCTGAATCCAGACGACAATATCTCCTTGGTTCCTTTCTATTCCATTCCTTTAGATCAAAAAAATTATTATTTATAAATATAAATGTGCCCAACTCTGTCATGGATTACGTTTGCACATATCCCTTCCCCTAATCTTTTGATTCTAAGTTCGGTTGGTTTTTTTAATTCGAGTGTCTCTTGTTAGAAAAGCAACTAGTCAAATTTAGAACTAAGAAAGTCCACAACTGCTTGTTGGAACAAACATGATTATAATTCACATTCTTGTGATTTTAATGGGCGTTTGAATGAATTGCCTGCATGGCGTTACAAGCTATCCGAGCTGATTTCAAGAAGAGTAGCTCATTACCAAGATAAAGCATTTAATCCAGCGATTTCTTCAGATCGGTTTCAGCTATACAGAGTGTTGGTGAATGATTACAGAGAATTCGTAACAGCAAGCTTTGTTGATAATTTGAGATATTCAGAGGCAAGATTGTTGTTTAAGCTTAGGGGCGAACTTTTATATTTGAACTTTAGGCCATGGTTAGAGAGAAATTGAGATTCTGAAACTTGCTCACTCTGTAATTCTAACTGCCGAGAAGACACTTTATAGGGGGATGTAGCATATTATCCGAATTCAGTCTTATTTATTTCGGGAAGCCTTCCCTCTCAAGGGAACAAATTATTTTGTACCTAACTGGTCAACAAGACCCCCGCCCTTTATTACGCTATGCTCGCCATGCTTGATATCAAGGTACAACTGGTTGTCTGATATATAAACTGTTTTCATTTTCTTGGTTTTTATTTTTTATTTTATTTAATTGTATCTTTTACTTTACTTCCTCAACTCTGTAAAATATGACTTCCTTAAATTGTAAAATAATACTTCATATGCCTGTAAAATATTATTTTTTTACTCTGTAAAACTTGGCGGTTGAATCTGCCATTGTCCACTGGCTTTTGCCATTGTCATTAATATTTTTCAATTTTTGATTGTATTATAAATTAATATTATTCATTCACTCATACATTCATAATAATATTTCTATATGAGAAAAAAGTGTAGATGGGGTCATTACAAAAAAATCTGGTGCCTGCGCGCAACACACAACTTTCACTTACCAACTTACTTAGATTAGAAATTGACGTGTTTTGCTAATTATCATTTCCTAAAGTCACACATTTTTCTACATTCATATCTTATTTTTGTTAGTCGTTAAAGCCGTTTTTGAGTAAATAAAAAATACCCGTGAAAATGATAAAAAATTTATTGAGTAAAGTCCCCCCTCCCGTAGATGAATTTTGATGAAATTTTTACAGTCATATCTCGGGCATATAAATACATCAAATACTAAGTTTGATCAAAATCGTTAAAGCCGTTTTTGAGTAAATAAAAAAAAACCCGTGAAAATGATACAAAATTTATTAAGTAAAGTCCCCCCTCCCGTAGATCAATTTTGATGAAATTTTGACAGTCATATCTCGGGCATATAAATACATCAAATACCAAGTTTGATCAAAATTGTTAAAACTGTTTTTGAGTAAATAAAAAAAAACACGTGAAAATGATACAAAATTTATTAAGTAAAGTCCCCCCTCCGGTTAATCAATTTTGATGAAATTTTTACAGTCATATCTCGGGCATATAAATACATCAAATACCAAGTTTGATCAAAATCGTTAAAGCCGTTTTTGAGTAAATAAAAAAAACACGTGAAAATGATACAAAATTTATTAAGTAAAGTCCCCCCTCCGGTTAATCAATTTTGATGAAATTTTTACAGTCATATTTCGGGCATATAAATAGATCAAATACTCAGTTTAATCAAAATCGTTAGAGCCGTTTTTGAGAAAATCGAAAAAAACGTAAAAAGTTATTAAATAAAGTACCCCCTCCCGTTGAGCAATTTTGATGAAATTTTTGCTGTCACATCGCGGGCATATAGCTACACTAAATACCCAATTTCAGGTTCCCACGGTTTATAGTTTTTGAGCTAGTCTGTTCACATACACACACACACACACACACACACACAGACACACACACACACAGACCATTTCGCGGGACTTGGTTATTTTGACTCAGGGGGTCCCAAAACGTGTATTTCCGTTGAAAACCGGAAGTCGAAAATTTTCACGATCGCAATACTTCCACTTACTATATATTTCATATATAGGTAAGTGAAAGTAAAAAAAAAGGATAAAATACAATTGAAATTTTCTTATGATATTAAAAAAATAATTCATCGTGCGATTTTATTACTTGCTATTTGAAATGGAGAAATATTATTCCTCCTATGAAGGAACTGATTTTAATTTCTGAAAACAGTCATTTACCGAGAATACCGTTTTGCCTTGTATACAGCCACCCAGTTTATATTTTACAGTAAAAAATTTAATTACAGTTCCTTATGAAGAAGTTATGAAGGAGATAAACAGAAGAGGACAAAGAGTGGCCTGGGAGAGTGAGAGTGAGAGTGAGAGAGTGAGAGAGAGTGAGAGAGAGAGAGAGAGAGAGAGAGAGAGAGAGAGAGAGAGAGAGAGAGAGAGAGAGAGAGAGAGAGAGAGAGAGAGAGAGAGAGAGAGAGAGAGAGAGAGAGAGAGAGAGAGAGAGAGAGAGAGAGAGAGTGGGAGGGAGGGAGGAGCTGATAAGATTTTTCCGACATAAAGGACTTAGCCCCTGTTGTCAGCTCCTTTGTCCTAGCCCTGAATAGGATATAAAAAATTGTATTTGCTCCTGCGCCCCTAATGCTTCCTTTATATCCTTCCGAAATCTTTTCAAGGTCTTCCGACTTTCTCCGGATCATTGAAGGAGATCGATATAATTCACTCGCGAGATTTAATAATGGCCAAATAATAGAACTTTCTCTGCTTTCTTAACAATGTGTAGTAGAAGTAGTAACAATAAATCTATTTTAACCCTAAAATTTTAGCCATTCAGACTACTACCAAGCCATGATCGAAAATTACATTTTTAAATAATTTATTTTTTGAAGAGAAAAGATTTGATCCGCCGGGATTCGAACCCGGGTCTTCCGCGTGACATGGACGGTATGCTAACCACTGCATCACGAAGCTAGCTTCCGAGCGGTGCCAAATCCTTCCTATTCACTGCCCAAGAGATGCCCAAAATTGGACAAAAATTGTCCATCTTCCGTAAATACTCGCAAAACTTGCGAGATCTAGGGAGAGCTGTCAGTGAAAAGGAAGGATTTGGACCGCTCGGAAGGGAGCTCCGTGGTGCAGTGGTTAGCAAACCGCGTAAGTCAGGCGGAAGACCCGGGTTTGACTCCCGGCGTAGCCAAAGCTTAGAAAATAAATTATTTAAAAAAACTTTAAAGGAAGGTGGTACCCACAATGATGATTAAATTAATATGAAAATTACTTTTCTTTAGTCTTAGAACGAGCATAAATAATATTAATGGGTGTTGCAGTACTTTCATGTTATTAAAATGAAACTACTAACCATAGTTTGAAATAGTTTGAAAAGAGTATTTATAGTTGAGAAATAACAAATTAAATTAAAATCTTTATTCCCGCTTTTTTGAATAATTGCACGGACATAATGACAGAATAATTAAAGACATGGCTACAGCTGACATTCCCGTTAGAAGGCGGCTAAAAAGAAGCTGGATGAGAGACCTCCTCTCCTGAATTAGTGTCTAGTCCGGAAAGAGGTGCTGTTTGGCACCTTTCTTGCCTCATACCCAAATGATATTGCTAATGCGTAGCAGCCATCAAAGTCGCTTATTGTCGCTGTTTGCTAACAGGCGTGAATTCAAGTTTAAAGAGAAAAAATAAAATGTAAGTTTTATCTGGAATTTTAAAAAATTATTTGAGGATTTCAATCAAGGGTGATTGTGAATTTTTATCATAAATGAAAAATTTTATATCCTGATCACTATTTTTTTTTGTGTGTTAAATGTTTGTATAACATAGTCATCCAAAAATAATATTATTTATTTTTTAATACTTTCTGAAATCAGAAATATAATTTTTTGAGTAGGCAGTAATATGTGATGAGACCTGGCGGTGGGATCACTGAAGAAAAAGGATCGACAGTGCTGGGATTGTTCCCACGGTTAGCTCAGTGGTAAGAGCACTGCAACGGAGAGGCAGAGGACCTTGATTCGTTTCACGGCCGTGGTTCAATCTTTTCTCTTCCATTCAAATTACTTGTAAAAAAAAAAGGACCTTGATTGAGCCAGACGGTTTGAATTTAGAAATAAAGGATTTTTTCCAACTCAGATGCCAACAAGTAATTGTATGTTAATATTCAGAGGTGAGCAGTTTATATAAAACCCTTATAATATAACTGGCCTAAGTATTAAAAAATGTAAGGAAATAAGAGTGGAAAAAAGTGTGGAATAAAAAAAGTAATGAATTGTATTTATTTATTTACAGTTTAGCCTCTATTCCTAAGGGTCATTGGCTTTAATTTTTCCTTTTTATATCTTACTATAGTAATTTGCCTTTAACTTTAGGGCGGAAGACTCTTCATCCCACAGTATTTCTTTCACAGTTTTCTGTAGCTTTACCTTTTTTCGAACATCATTATATTTTACACAATCTAGCAACACTCTTTAGTTGCCTGTTATCCTGAAGTGAGTTAGAACCCGGACCAATATTACGATTTTTTGACTATTTCTAAGTTCCCTCAGTGTAATTACAATTTCTGTTATTATTGAGCTAGTTGGGGCTGGGTTGTTGATAGCTGAATGAATTATAATGAAACCTCTAACAATAACATTGAAATCTATCTATTAAAAGGTGATTTTTATTTTCTGATTAATTATGATTTTTATTTGAAAAGAATAATCATATTACAATAACCCTGGTACAAACTATATACAAGTACCTACAACGCATTACATTAACAATGTTGCGTGATATATTATATATTTTTGGGTGTAATGCAGAAAATAATTTTAATTTTTTTTCATTTATTTTCTATTTCTTCTACATTCTGGCAGGTTCAGGCATCGATGGACGCTATTTTCTTGCAGTCAACCCTGTTGTAGTCGCGACAATTACCTGAATATTTGCATGGTTGACAAGTGACACTCACAGCATAATATTGTTATCCTATAATTTATTTTCCTTCGTGCCTTACTTTAACGTTAACCCTAGGATTACCAAAGATTATCTGACTTCTTAGTTCTATATATAGGGGGTCTCTGTAAATAAGTTTTAAAAAATTCATTTCATGAGATTACAGTATTTAAATATTTATAAAACTGTGAATGTAAAAAAAATATAGAGAAAAATTAAAATTTTTTCTAGATTATCAAAAATGTCATTTCCAATTTTTCTAAAATTCATCATTCATGATATTTAAGATATTTAACTACCTTACACTAATTTATGTTTTCGGGCACCTTAAAGAAAAAAAACTCGTTAAATGTTTGAAATTTATTATCAATGCCTATATAAAATTATAATTAAATAATTTTAAATTATATCGCCAGCCCATAAACGGTTTTTTTTTTCACTCAACTATTTTTTCTGGATACATGTTACGATAAAATTTAAATTGACGTATACATTAATCTTAAATTTTTTTCTGGACAACTGATAACTTTTTTTCAGATTTTTTATTTAGTAATTTAGGTGCAAAACGGTAGAGAAATATTAATAGGCTCCAAAAACCCCCTTGGTAATGCTAGGGTTTATGTTAGAAATTGTTTATAAAAAAAAAAAAAATTCATAAAGTAACTAAAAAAACATATTTAAACAGGTATGTTACCGCTGGCTAACACCTAAAGATGTTTCCAAGCTGTATAGAGTGTATATTTGCATAAAGGAGTGCAAATGTTTTGATGCTGTATTAATTGGTTTACGTGAGGACTTATTGCCTGAATGGGCCTTCGCCTCGGAAAGCCAATAATTACTCACCTATGGTAATGCATTTACTGAGAATCAAGAATTAGAGGAAATTATTATTGATTATTTGAAACACCTCTCTGCTTGGTGTGAATTCGTCCATTACTCTACTCTAAGCTCAGGCATACAATCATAAATATTTCAGTTGAAAAGATAACTCATTGAAAGATGACATTAAACAAGGGTCGAAATTAACTCTTATTTTCTCGGAAAGAGAATAAAAGTCAAATCCGGACTTTTATAGTTCTAATACAGATTATTTTTGCTTGAAGGAATGCACTATCTCTGTTTCTGTTTTTATTTGATTTTAGTTTTATATTATTCACATGTAAGTATATACCATAATTAAAAAAAAAAAAAAAAAAAAAAAAAAAAAAAATTGACAGTGTTTCTGTATATATATATATATATATATATATATACTTATAATATCATATACGGCCACAATGGCTAGATTCATTTATTATGTATCATTAATTTATTCTGAAGGGACAACAGTCCCAGGATAATAAAATTATTTTACATTTTCATTTTAATAAACAAATAAAAATCACACCATGACTTTTATATTCCGGGACAGAAAATCAAAGTCCTGATTTTATCTCTGTAACAATGATATCTAATATAAGAGTCTGAGATTGATTTTAATTATTTAAATATAAATAAACAAGCATTTTTTTTTTCGGATTTCTTCAAATGGTTATACATTATTGTGGCAACCATTATTTTATGTATATTTATTTTTAAATAGGTGCTCTTTGATTTTCGTTTAGATTGGAAATATCTGTATCATGAATACATATTCAGATAGAACCAAAATGTACGTTATTCGTTTTAAATAAAGGTTGGAGAACATTTTTGATGTCAGCTTCTTCTAAACATTGAGCTTGTGGATCGTTTCTTAAAAGGTATAAAAAAAGGTTTTACTCTAGGATAAGTACATTTATTCTCCGCCTGTTTTATCTTAAGGCCAACGGAGCTCGGTTATCGATTTCCCCTGGGGGCAAAGTACACGTGTTTTGTGGCTATATATATATATATATATATATATATATATATATATATATATACAAATAAAAACATAGTATATCGTAAACGTTTTTTCTAGCTATATTACGTTTAAAAATATGATCAACTTGTATTCAATTTCTGAATAATGTCGTTTCTACCATTACAGACGTTATTTAGACTAAAAACTATATCAATATTTTTTTTCAAACTTTCTGATATAAATACATTTTTAAAAATAACAAATTTAAAAATGAATTATTTTATGGAAATTCGTTAAATGTTATATACCTAGGGAGATTTGACAAAAATAGCAAATTTATATAAAAAAAAAACAATACATATCGTTGCGTTTTTTATACGCTAGATGAAGTGGAAGAAATGAAAAACGAAACTTCACCTAAACTTAAAAGAAAAGAAAATATTGACACTGACCAATTTAAAAACGAAAAGCTCTTGGCGTTCGAAAAAAAAAGTGATACGGATTAACGATATTAGTAATTGCAATCATCACATCATATTCTTATTTCTAAAAGCCTTTTTTTTTTTGTCGGTACGCCATAACTTCCTTAACACTTCATCAAATTTCGTGAACAAAGCATCATTTTAAAGCTTTCTTTAACCGCTACACCGGGAAAATATACAAATCACTCATTTCGTGAGTTATAAGCGCAAAACCGCTTCCCGTTCGAGAAAATCAAAATAGTCGTAGAGGTTTCTAAATTTTGTCAATCTTTTTAAGTTTTCAACGAGAGCATTTTCGGTACACACATACATTTTTTCGATATACCCCTTCGTTTGCGAGTTGTATGGGGAAAACTGCAATTCTCTGGAATAAGGAAGAAAACGGAAAACTGCAAGCGACAATATCAAAATGGTCGCAGGGCTTTTTCGAAGGTGTCATTTTTTTCAGTTTGTCGCGTCGAACATTTTTGGTCATATCAACTTATCCTATTGTCATCGTCGTTTGCGAGTTACAAGTAAAAACCTGCAATTTCAGTCGATGAAATCAGCGCACACGCGTTCCGCGGAACGCGTGTGTATGTTTAAAAAAATAAATAATCTACGATTTAAACACATCTATTCTTTACTACAACCTTCACCTATGCCAAGGACGCACTATACGATATAAATATGCGGTGAGTACTTTAATTGAATGGGATTTAAGTAAGTTAAGAGTGCGAATGGTTCGCATGGGTCAGCTAGTACATATTTAATATAATAAGAATTTTGGAATATTTATTTTTGTTTTAGTTTATAGTTTATCTAGTATTGGTTTATTTATTTTTGTGGTATTAGACTGTTTCTTTTTTCACTTGTTAGATTAGTTCATTGATTTTATTTATTTAAGTATAATAATTTGTTTTTTTACTTTCACTTACCTATATATGAAATATATACTAAGATGAAGTATTGCGATCGTGAAAAATTTCGACTTCCGGTTTTCAACGGAGATACACGTTTTGGGACCCCCTGAGTCGAAATAACCAAGTCCCGCGAAATGGTCTGTGTGTGTGTGTGTGTGTGTGTGTGTGTGTGTGTGTGTGTGTGTGTGTGTGTGTGTGTGTGTGTGTGTGTGTGTGTGTGTGTGTGTGTGTGTGTGTGAACAGACTAGCTCAAAAACTATAAACCGTGGGAACCTGAAATTGGGTATTTAGTGTAGGTATATGCCCGCGATGTGACTGCAAAATTGCTTAAAAGGAGGGGGTACTGAATTTAATAACTTTTTAAGTTTTTTTCTATTTTCTCAAAAACGGCTCTAACGATTTTGATTAAACTGAGTATTTGATCTATTTATATGCCCGAGATATGACTGTTAAAATTTCATCAAAATTGATCAACCGGAGGGGGGACTGTACTTAATAAATTCTGTATCATTTTTAGTTGTTTATTTATTTACTCAAAAACTGTTTTAAAGATTTTGATGTATGTATATGCCAAAGACCAAACGGGTATTTGATGTATGTATATGCCAAAGATATGATAGACAAAATTTCATCAAATTTGATTAACCGGAGGGGGCACTTTATTTTATAACATATTTTCCAATTTATACCTTTCTTTGGACTATCTCAAAAACGGCTTTAATGATTTTGATCAAATTAGCCATGTTTAATGAAAATAAGGTGTTCTTTAATATCAGGTAAGCTTTATCGTTATTAACATGTTCTGAGGGGGCTTAAATGGGGAAGGGGTCTTTTTTGTTTTCCTGTAAAATATACTTGTTTTTGTTTATATGGAAAAATTAACTGTCTTTCATTACGCCCAAAAATAAGAAATGGCTAAATATGAGATATGATAAAAATAAAGAAAACACAAAGAGGAGAAAAAAAGAAAAATATTCAGTCAACTCATAAAAATCGTTGAGCCCACGCATGCGGAGTACGCCTTTAATGACACACCATTGTACATAATTAAAGCCGTTCTGTTCATTTGAGAAGTGGCAATTAACAAAACGCATTAATGTCTAATCTAAGTAAGTTGGTAAGTGAAAGTTGTGTATTGCGTGCACGCACCAGATTTTCGTGGTATTAGATTGTTTCTTTTTCACTTCTTAGATTAATTGATCCATTTTATTTATTTAAGTATAATGATTTATTTTTTATTATTAGAGTGAACTAGATGATCTAATTAGTTTTTATTATCAAACTCAGTAAATAATTTTGATAAGGTAGAAACGGAGTAATTTAATTGCGCTGCCTGATCTGGTGTCAAAATTCTTTGAACCTTCTTGCCAATTCAATAATAATGCAACTTAAAATTGTGATCTATAAGTAAGTCTTGAATAGACTTTATTTTCCGCAGGTCTAAGAAGAGTATACTTAAATTATAATCATTTATATAAAGTAAAATTATTTTTAAATTTTAGTGATAAATCAAATCACAATAATATCGATAATTTTTAATATAACAATATCTGAAAGTGTTTACATTCCTAACTTTTATAGTTCTAGAGCTTTCTAAAGGAATATTTCTGGAATATTGTTGACCCGTAACTAGCTCTATTTTTGGGTTTAATCTCTATTAAGATTATAAATTCCTCATGAAGTTTCGAATACAATATATCATATGTTGTCAAATCTCTGGTTTTCCAATTCCATTAAGCCCTGAAGAAATAATAAATTGAACTAATTTATTTGTTAAATAAACGAATAAATTATATTAAGGAACAATTATAAGGTGCATGATGAACAGAGTACATAATGCTACTTCGAATTATTCCTTACAATATCAATATTGTTGTGAGCAGTACCTGTTACAATTTCCTCTATACAATTTTCAGAATATCTGAAGGTGTTTTATACTGTGGGAAGTTCGGAACAGTGTTCGGCTAATCTAAATAAAACACGAATTAAAACAGGCACTTTATAATTTCGCCTATGTGTTCGGGGATAGCGTTAGTGTCGTTTTTGAGTTAGTTGTGATAAGCTGCTAGACTTTCTTTTAGCATATTACTGACGTTGCTTTTATTCATAATAAGTAAGAGCAAAAGTCCGAACAGCCGCTAGTTCCAAGTAAGCCGTATTTGTAATGAAAATTATTGTATTAGGGCGGATTCACACTATCGCTCCGCTTTCGCTCCACTCCCGGTCCGCTCAAATATTCTAAAGAGAAAAATACAGAGAATTCCACTATCGGTACCGCTCCGGTCTCGCTCCACTCCCGGTCCGTTCTCGCTCTACCCCATTCACAGTAGCGCTCCGCTCCCGCTCCGCTCCAGGTCCGGTCTAACTGGCAAAATATTCTAAAGAGGAATAGAGAGAGGTTAATCACAATATTGGCACAGGTCCGGCCTCGCTCCGCTCCCGCTCCACTCTCGCTCCACTCCCGGTCCACTCTCGTTCCACTCCCGGTCCACTCCCGCTCCGCTCTCGCTCCACTCCCGGTTCGCTCTCCTAAAGTCTTTTCATATTCACATTATATAATTTTACACCGTTCACGATTGAAGCCATTAATAATCGAAACCGTCTGTATTTGGATTTTAATTAATAACTAGCTAGGGTGCCCGGCTTCGCTCCGGTAGTTGTGTGGTAGTTTCAATAACAGAAAGACTTTACAATTAAAGGAAATATAGAACAAAATTAGCAGTTTATTGAAACTTTTAACATATTATCAATATTAAAATTCGAGATCTGCAGAGTCCGCCCAAATGAGGAACCCTATATACTTTAAAGGGGGTTGAAAATGGCGAATAAACAATTAATTTTGCTGCAACTTTGTCGAGTCATGCATCGTTTTTGATGGTTTCTGTGATTCTGAATCCTATATTTCTATATTTCCTATATTTCTTTTTATCCTGAACTATGAGGGGTGATAAAATCTTATTGAAAAAATGCTGTAATTGGAGTTAGTCATTTTATCAACTGGAATGCTCATCATACATAGTAATAAAACCATTTTTCATAATTGCATATAATAAGAACACTTCAAACTTTTTATTTTCGATTTATAATCAGTCAATTCAGCTCTTCTTTTTTGCTTTATTTCTGTTTATTTCGCTCACTGTACTACTAAAAAATGTTCAGTCATATTGCATTAAATTTACTTAAGTAGATGTTATATATTGATTAAATATAATGTGTAAATCAATTAACCTTCTTATGAGAAAATTAATTTTGTAAGGTATCCAATCGGTTTTCTAATTGATTGCAGATATGTTAAATCATTATTTTATTTAGAAAGAAATGGTGAAACAATTTTAAAAGTAATTTAAAAAGGAACAGCTGAAAAAATATTTAACCTTTACAAACTGAACGGAATTAATGAACAATAAACATTGAGTGAAACGCACCCTAGCGCTTCCTGGTAGCCTGGAGCTCGAACTACATTTTTCATTCATAAACTCGTATGTTATTCTCAGGTAGGCTAATTAAAATTCCCCGAGAGGCTTAAAATTCCAGTCCTTTTCTCTTAAATTTTACACCCTTAAGAGAAAAACAGAACTTTCTTCTCCGTTAAGGGTTATATAGCAACACGCTGAGATAACTTCCTTAATCCTACGTGGAGTCGTTTTTGAGCCTTTTCGGCTCGCACGTTGTACACTTTGCTTTATAATATATATTGATTAACTTTCAGTTATTAAAGTATTTATTTATTCATCAATTATACGGCCAAAAAACTTCAACTTTAAAGTATATATATATATATATATATATATATATATATATATATATATATATATATATATATAATTATAAATTAATTTAATTAATGGTAAAGAAATAATTTAAATTTTTTTCCGAATGTATTCAAATACGCTTGAAATGATAAAAAAAAAAAAAAAATCACCAACAATACGCGCGGTTTTTCTACGTGAAAAATTCATGTTATGTTTGAGATATATTTTGCTATGAATTAATGTACTCGTAAAAAATGGTCACCGATTTATTTATTGACTACACACTCATTGCTATTATAAAATAACGTTTAATATGAAACGAATAAAAATGCAGTACATTATGAAAAATGTCAGATAATTAAAAAAAAAGTATATTAAAGCAAAAAATAATTAAAATATTAATCAGGAAAAGAAAAGAATACAATCGGTAAATTTGTAGCATTTACCTATTTCAACTTGAAATTTTCAAGCGTATTCGAATACATTCCGAAAAAAAATTAAATTATTTCTTAACCATTAATTAAATTAATTTATAATTATTATTAATAATTATCATTGTGTTGCAATATATTCTTCTTATTATATTTTTTGATAATATTATCTTCTTCATCAAGAAAAGTACACTTACCAGCTATTTCTACAAACGAAAAAATGTTTTTTTTTTGGCCGTAAAATTGAAGAATAAATGAATACTTAAATAACTGAAAGTTAATCATTAATTAAAATCCGAATACAGACAACTTCGATTATTAATGGCTTTAATAGCTTAAATCTTTCAAAATTGAACGGTGTAAAATTATATAGTGTGAATATGGTAAGACATCAGGAGAGCGGACCGGGAGTGGAGCGTGAGCGGAGCGCTAGTGTGAATGGGGTAGAGCGAGAGCGGACCGGGAGCGGAGCGAGAGTGGAGCGGGCGCGAAACCGATAGTGTGAATAGGCTCTTAAGGTGCATAGGTTCGGCCAGACATAATTGTTCGCTCAATTTCACGTGTAAATCGCTGTTCGTAGTACGCCGGTACGGCAAGGTTCGTGGAATTATCGTGGTCTCTTCTTTTCCTGATTCATTTTATAATTATTTTTTGCTTTAATATATTTTATTAATGATCTGACATTTTTCATATTATACTTCATTTTTATTCGTTTCAAATTGAACATTATCTTTTAATAGCAATGAGTATGTAGTCATAATTTTTTAATTATTCTAGATTTTGTATAAAGCATATATGCATTTCCAAATTAAAATTACTTGTTGTAATACGTACAAATATATATAAGTAATGAAAGTTCGCTCCTCGTATTCATAGTATGCAAAAATTGTCCTAAGATATAGGAGAAAAATAATTCATTTTACATATTTATCTGTAAAATAAAACAGTGTTGGTAAATATATTTTACTTATTAATAAATTCATTTTATATTTTAAAGTTCACTAGAAGGATTTGAATGGTTATTTTCAAGATGATATTGAAGAGGAAATCCGCCCAAGTATCCAACGAGGCAACGACATACTACTCAAGGCTATAAATCTTCTTAGTTAATTCACAAAGGGTTGTAAAATGCTTCAGAGTGGCATTACAGTTATTTTTCACAGTTGTAAAAGAACCGGCACTTTATCATAGCGACGTCAGCTGAAGTAGGCACTCTCGAAAATCAAGTCGAGGTTTATATTATTCCTGTAAGAATAAGCTCTCAGATGATATTTCGAAATGTGGTAAAATTTTATAAAACTGTGATAATATAATTTTTATTATTTTCTTTATGTGAATATAGGAATGTTTCTCTATATTTTATATATTTATATTTCTTTAGAAACTTCGTCATAGAAAAATAATCCTAATCCACGTTTCCTTTTCTCCTCCCTGTTATATGGAATTTTAAAAATAATGAGGCCGAGAGATCGCCTTCTTCAATGGTATATAATGCCAGAAAATAAATTAAATGACTGATATAATAAATTTGCAAGATATTTATGTGCCCAATTGTAAATGAACAGTATAATAAAAAAAATACAAATATTTTAGAAACGTTTACTGTTTTCTTTTTTTATTATTTTTCAGTGTATTCTTTCATGTGAAAAATCCTATATAGATACTAAGCTAATTAAATTACTTGTTTTCGAGCTTAAGACCTTAGAATCAAGGTAATTGAGACACATATGTTATGTATATATCATATCTATATCAGTAAACGTATGTTGGCAAAAGATATAAAAATAACATATATTTAGAAGTAATAATAATGTGGAACTATTATATAATAATTATATGGTCTTGGTGCCAAGAGTTTTATTGCTGATTCTGAGTATAATTGCTGCGCTGAATTCTAATTTGCCATTAGTTTTCCTCTATCAGTTCTAGTTGTTGAGAGACCATAATTGCTCGAATAGATATGGAAGTTAATAGTAGGTGGGAAAAAACAAAGATATTAATATGCTTTATATAAAAATTTTAAATAAATTAAAACGATATAAAAACACACATTATTTACATAATCACTTTGTAACTAAAGTTGATATTAGTTTTTTTTTGTTTTGTTTTTTCAAGAGAAACCAATTACATTTCAAAGAGATCCTATTTCAAATTTCGGAAGCTTCTTTTGCGTGACTTTCTTGGATAAAACTACTGTTTAGGTATGGTAAAGCTAAAAATGTTGAGCTGATAACAAAAATGTGATTGCATTATTGAAACCAGCGCCCCAAAGTTAAAATCAGCTATAAGGTTCTAGGCACCAAAAAAATATTAATAAAATAAAAATGTTAATATTAGGATACAAAGATATATTATGTAATTTTGTTGAAATAAATATTGATAGTCGGATGTCAGTCATATGGTACATATTTTTAAACCCAAGAAATATGATATGTTTTTACAAACGTATTTACATTTACACGCCGGACGGCTAATATTTATCATTTTAACAACATACAATACATCATTTTACAATACATTGTAAAACTTTCTTATAAATCGAAATCCCGAACTGAAATAAAGAGTTTCAACATCTTACTAGACTTGACTAATTGCTTGAAAAGAGAAATCTGTGGATTAAGGCTTCATCGGATTTCAACTAAACACGGCGAGGAACAAACAAACGGCAATCATCAGGTTTCGACATTGTTCGCCATCTTTCACAACTCACAACGGAATATCCTCTGAACCCTTGATCAAGGTACCATTTAGTTATTTGAATTTAGTTTGTAAAAATTGGTTGCCATAGAAATTTATTATGAAGGCTTAGTTAATTTATCCTTCGGTCGGGCGCAATGCAAATCCTAACAAGTTCGGGCGCAACTCATCTGTGAGATTAAAAAGAAATTTCTGGTTAGAAGTAAAGGAAAAAATCATTATACTCAACTATTTAATTTAAAATCGTTATATTTTTGTTTTAAAACAACATTACAAATAAAATCATATATAATATTCATAAAAAATTATTAATCTAATAAACAAAGAAAACTATATTTAACTGATTGGTAACAGTGAAAATAACATTTTTTTGACATATTAAAAATACAAATACAAGCTTGTTATAATTAAAGGAATACAGATTAATCTTACTCGCTATGAACTTAATTAAAATCATTGGGGGAGCACCAATAAAACTTTTGAATTCAAACCTACTGACTTGGTTTGGTGTCCCTTTCTCTTTCGTAATTTACCTTTATTGTCTCAATATAAATATTTGTCTATCTCACAATCATTTCAATTATCGATTCTGAAAATATACACTTCCAGCATTCATATGGTGATTTCGCATATCTGGCATCCCCAATGGTGCCAGGCAAACGCAGCAAGACATTGTGTGCTTCTCGTCGAACTTTCGCCGAAGGCTTGTTTTTTGACCACTTTGTAACTTTGTCTTTGCCCAAAAATAATTCTAGGCCAGGTTCTTCATCATCAGAACTTTCAGCATCTTGGTCAGTCTCAGAATCTTCGTTTCTTTTCTGAATTTCCTTTTCCATGTCGGTGTCTTCTTCGTCTCCATTGTCTTCCCGAAAAAGTATAACATCTTCAGCTAGAAGAATTTCGTGGATAGCTACTACATCAGTTGGGATTCTGCAAGTTAAAGATGCGTTGATTTGATTGTTTTTGACTTTGATTGGAAGAAGCCATATTTTTCTGAACAATCAACAAAAACAAATGTTTAGGCGACATGATCGGGCGCAATTAATCTCGCAGATTATTTACGAAAAAACAACAAATATCATTGAATTAGGGACAGAAATATACATATACGATTACAATAAGTAAATAAATAAATGTTTTGAGAAAAGACTTTTTAATTTCGGAAATCAAAAATACTTACGTAATCGGGCGCAACTCATCCAGTAGATTAAAACGTCGATCTTGAAGATCATCAGTGCACTAGAGAAATTTGAACAATACCCTTGCTTCAGGGGTGTGGAATCAGGAAGCTACTCTGGCCCGTCACCATTGTTTACAAACTCCGCCCGTAAACAAACCAAAAAACTAAATACTTCATCTCACAGATTAGATGCGCCCGACCGAAGGTTATTAATGGTCTGATGTATTGCTAGATTTTCTAATCTAATTAGTAGTTTATAAATTATTTTGTTAATCTATTGTTTAAATATTGTTAGTTTTGTACAACTATTTAATAGAAACTAACTTAACTAACTGTTTGGAGTTTAAAATTGAAAGTTAACTTATAAAGCTAAATAGGTTTATAAAGCTATTTAATCGAGGTTAACTTAATTTAGTGTTTAGAAATTGCTAATTTTGTGGAATGTTTTAATTACGATTAACTTAATCGTTTTATAAAATCGGACTAGGTAGTAAAATTATAATGTCCAATGTCGTTATTTACTTGAATTGATGCTTCAATAAAATTTATAATTATTTATTTATTTCAATGGTTACAGGGAATCCACTGCTAGGCTGATGTTTGCCGACTTATGTTGTTAATTTTTAACCTACTACTAATAACAGTTCAGTATATTATAGTAACAGTTCAGTATGATTTAAAAAGGTAGAGAAAAAAATAAAAAAATGCATATATATATACATAAAGATACTAAAACAAAAAAAAAAATATATAGAAAATTTGATAAAAAACCAAATCATGAAATGAGGGGGTGGATAATAATGAAATAAAAATTG
Source organism: Aelia acuminata (assembly GCA_911387785.2). NCBI lineage: Eukaryota > Metazoa > Arthropoda > Insecta > Hemiptera > Pentatomidae > Aelia > Aelia acuminata. Next base: position 16,912,107 of record OU426983.1, read on the forward strand.
TATACAGTGTAGGGTGTTTAAATCAGTTCATGTATTTCTATTTGTTTTAGGTATTCGAATAAGGGTTTAGCCACACATGTCCGCACCGGATCCGCACCGCAGCACTAATATAGGTTATGTTCAGAATATTTTTAATTTAACTTACATATTACCTTTAGTTATGCTTAAAGTGGCCTGTGTCTGACATCTGTGGCCTGACCTTTGGCATAACTAAAGGTAATATGTAAGTTAAATTAAAAATATTCTGAACATAACCTATATTAATGCTGCGGAGCGGATCCGGTGCGGACAGGTGTGGCCAGACACTAACTCAGGAATATACGTGTTAGGCGGATTCACACTATCGCTCCACTCCCGCTCCACTCCTGGTCCGCTCTCGGTATAATATATAAATATTAAAAATATTTTAAAGAGAAATAGACAGAGAATTCCACTATCGGTAGCGCTCCGGTCTCGCTCCATTCCCGGTCCGCTCTCGCTCTATCCCATTCCCGGTCCGCTCTCGCTCTATCCCATTCACACTATCGCTCCGCTCCCGGTCCGGTCTCACTGGCAAAATATTCTAAAGAGGAATAGAAAGAGGGTAATCACAATATTGGTACAGGTCCGGCTTCGCTCCGCTCCCGCTCCATTCCCGGTCCACTCTCGCTCCACTCCCGGTCCACTCTCGCTCCGCTCCCGGTCCACTCTCGCTCCGCTCCCGCTCCACTCCCGGTTCGCTCTCCTAAAGTCTTTTAATATTCACATTATATAGTTTTACACCGTTCACGATTGAAGCCATTAATAATCGAAGCCGTCTGTATTTGGATTTTTATCAATAATTAACTTTCAGTTATTAAATTATTTATTTATTCATCAATTTGATGGCCAAAATAAGTTCAACTTTAGAATATATATATATATATATATATATATATATATATATATATATATATATAAAATTATAAATTATAAATCAATTTAATTAACGGTGATGACATAATTTAATTTTTTTTTCGAATGTATTCGAATACGCTTGAAATGATTAAAAAAAAAAATCACCAACAATACGTGTGGATTTTCCACGTGAAAAATTAATTGTTATTTTCTTCTAAATTTAGTTGGAAGATATTTATATATTAATTGATAAAGATAGCAAAAAATCTTCCTTATTTCACCATAAATATTTATTTACAGCACATGTTGACGTTTCGGGGCTGTTTCCCCATTCTCAAAACATAAATAATTTTTCAATGGTCTTTTAATAAATATTATAACAAATATATTAATGTATTATGCTTAAAACACACTGTTTTACATTTTATATATGTCAGCTCATACTTGTCCATTTTTAATTGACTAAAAAGCTTTTTAGTCAATCCATTTTTAATTCAATTAGTCAATTAAAAATGGACAAGTATGAGCTGACATATTTAAAATGTAAAACAGTGTGTTTTAAGCATATGACATTAATATATTTGTTATAATATTTATTAAAAGACCTTCAATCATACGATAGAAAAATTATTTATGTTTTGAGAATGGGGAAACAGCCCCGAAACGTCAACATGTGCTGTAAATAAACATTTATGGTGAAATAAGGAAGATTTTTTGCTATCTTTATCGAGAAAAATTCATGTTATGTTTGAGATATCTTTTGCAATGAATTAATGTATTCGTAAAAAACGGTCACAGATTTATTTATTGACTACATACTCATTGCTATTATAAAATAACGTTTAATTTGAAGTTCAATCATTAACAAAAAATATATTAAAGCAAAAAATAATTAAAGTATGAATCAGGAAAAGAAGAGAACTGTAAGTGGAAGTAAACTGCAGCATTTACCGATTTCAACTTGAAATTTTCAAGCGTATTCGAATACATTCGAAAAAAATTAAATTATTTTTTCACCATCAATTAAATTAATTTATAATTATTATTAATAATTATCATTGTGTCGCAATATATTCTTCTTATTATATGTTTTGATAATATTATCTTCTTCATCAAGAAAAGTACACTTTACAGCTATTTCTACAAACGAAAAATTGAACTTTTTTTGGCCGTAAAATTGATGAATACATAAATACTTTAATAACTGAAAGTTAATCATTATTAAAATTCGAATACAGACAACGTCGATTATTAATGTCATTAATTGCTTAAAATTTTCAAAAGTGAACGGTATAAAATTATATAATGTGAATATGGTAAGACATTAGGAGAGCGGACCGGGAGTGGAGCGGGAGTGGAGCGATAGTGTGAATGGGGTAGAGCGAGAGCGGACCGGGAGTGGAGCGGGAGTGGAGCGATAGTGTGAATGGGGTAGAGCGAGAGCGAACCGGGAGTGGAGCGGGAGCGGAGCGATAGTGTGAATGGGGTAGAGCGAGAGCGGACCGGGAGTGGAGCGGGAGCGGAGCGATAGAGTGAATGGGGTAGAGCGAGAGCGGACCGGGAGTGGAGCGGGAGCGGAGCGATAGTGTGAATGGGGTAGAGCGAGAGCGGACCGGGAGTGGAGCGGGAGCGGAGTGATAGTGTGAATGGGGTAGAGCGAGAGCGGACCGGGAGTGGAGCGGGAGCGGAGCGATAGGGTGAATGGGGTAGAGCGAGAGCGGACCGGGAGTGGAGCGGGAGCGGAGCGATAGTGTGAATGGGGTAGAGCGAGAGCGGACCGGTTGTGGAGCGAGAGTGGGGCGGGAGCGAAACTGATAGGGTGAATAGGCCCTTATCCTCATTTTATACGATCGCTAAATGATAGGGTAGATCCGTACTTAGCAACTGTCTGCAGTCAGTCAGTAAGTGTTTAACTGTCAAGGGTACGTTACACTATATACAGGTTGGTCTTGGTTTTCCAGTCAGCAAATGATGATGTGTGAGTAATGTATATCCAATTCATAGCCTTGTTAATATAATTTCTTCTCGTCTGTTGTTCCGAATCGATGTTTTCCATGGTCGTATTGATTTCTCGTAGAAATTTATAATTATTGCCTTTTAAAATCAAATGATATTTTTATATTATTTTAAAAGGTACGTTAATAAGTATAGAAGGTTTTGATTACATTTTATGTTTAAATTTATGTATGATAATATATACACACAACTATAAAAGCCAAAACATATTATGAATGTCAAAAGTTGGTTTAAAACGCTCAAATATGTATACATGGAATAAAGGGAAAGTAAAATAATGGAAATTTTTGTTTCTCACATCACTTTTCTCATGAATCAGAAATGTGATGTAAGCTTCGAAGGTTTCTTGAAATAAAATGATTTTACAATTGCGACTTTTTCTCCTTCAAAAGTGGTTCATTATTGTTGGAAAAAAAAAGCAAGTAAATAAACCTTGAACAAAAAATAATACATATTAAAAAAATGTCTAACTAAATCCGTTTTCTCTCTTGATTTAGTGTAACAAATGAGGTAGTTTATTTAAAAAAATCTGGTGCGTGCGCGCAACACACAACTTTCACTTACCAACTTACTTAGATTAGAAATTGACGTGTTTTGCTAAATATCATTTCCCAAATTCACAAATTTTTCTACATTCATATCTTATTTTTGTTAATCGTTAAAGCCGTTTTTTGAGTAAATAAAAAAAACACGTGAAAATGATACAAAATTTATTAAGTAAAGTGCCCCCTCCGGTTAATGAATTTTGATGAAATTTTAACAATCATATCTCGGGCATATAAATACATCAAATACCCAGTTTAATCAAAATCTTCATAGCCGTTTTTGAGTAAATAAAAAAAACACGTGAAAATGATACAAAATTTATTAACTAAAGTCCCCCCTACGGTTAATCAATTTTGATGAAATTTTAACAATCATATCTCGGGCATATAAATACATCAATTACCCAGTTTGATCAAAATCTTCAAAGCCGTTTTTGAGTAAATAAAAAAAACACGTGAAAATGATACAAAATTTATTGAGTAAAGTCCCCCCTCCGATTAATCAATTTTGATGAAATTTTAACAGTCATATCTCGGGCATGTACATACATCAAATACCCAGTTTGATCAAAATCGTTAAAGCCGATTTAGAGTAAATAAAAAAAAACACGTGAAAATGATACAAAATTTATTAAGTAAAGTCCCCCCTACGGTTAATCAATTTTGATGAAATTTTAACAATCATATCTCGGGCATATAAATACATCAAATACCCAGTTTGATCAAAATCTTCAAAGCCGTTTTTGAGTAAATAAAAAAAACACGTGAAAATGATACAAAATTTATTAAGTAAAGTCCCCCCTCCGGTTAATCAATTTTGAAGAAATTTTAACAGTCATATCTCGGGCATGTACATACATCAAATACCAAGTTTGATCAAAATCGTTAAAGCCGATTTAGAGTAAATTAAAAAAAACACGTGAAAATGTTACAAAATTTATTAAGTAAAGTCCCCCCTCCGGTTAATCAATTTTGATGAAATTTTTACAGTCATATCTCGGGCACATAAGTACATAAAATACTCAGTTTAATCAAAATCGTTAGAGCCGTTTTTGAGAAAAACGAAAAAAAACCTAAAAAGTTATTAAGTAAAGTACCCCCTCCCTTTAAGTAATTTTGATGAAATTTATGCTGTCACATCGCGGGCATATACCTACACTAAATACCTAATTTCATGATCGCACGGTTTATAGTTTTTGAGCTAGTCTGTTCACACACAGACACACACACACACACACACACACACACACACACACACACACACACACACACACACACACACACACACAGACCATTTCGCGGGACTTGGTCATTTCGACTCAGGGGACCCCAAAACGTGTATTTCCGTTGAAAACCGGAAGTCGAAAATTTTCACGAATGCAATACTTCCACTTACTATATATTTCATATATAGGTAAGTGAAAGTAAAAACACGTGAAAATGATACAAAATTTATTAAGTAAAGTGCCCCCTCCGGTTAATGAATTTTGATGAAATTTTAACAATCATATTAATCTTCATAGCCGTTTTTGAGTAAATAAAAAAAACACGTGAAAATGATACAAAATTTATTAACTAAAGTCCCCCCTCCGGTTAATCAATTTTGATGAAATTTTAACAGTCATATCTCGGGCATGTACATACATCAAATACCCAGTTTAATCAAAATCGTTAGAGCCGTTTTTGAGTAAATAAAAAAAACACGTGAAAATGATACAAAATTTATTAACCCGCCGTTGGTCGCGTTGTGAGCATTTTGCTCACACTTGCCGAAAATCTTGTGTATTTCGCTTATTTCTTTTTCTTTAATTCTGATATTTTTTTCTATTTGTCATTTATACATTAACTCACTTTAGGAAGTTGTTTTTGAAAAAAAAAATTGCCGCCCTAAGCCCCAATAAAACGTTTTGTTCGAAAAAACGGGAGCGTGAGCAAAATGCTCACAGCGCGACCATCCGTGACACAGAACTGAGCCACCGTGCGGGCCGCTCCGAGACCTGCACGGACTTGCCCATCTCCGCTGTAATGAGCCCAAATCTTGTCAGTACACGTTTGTATATCTTTGATAAAATATTGTAACTGTTCTGTTTGTTAGTTAAGTTCGGAATATGAGTGGAACAAGACGTGCTGCGAAGATATTACGGCTTGTGGAAGAAAAAAATGACTAAGTATTTTCGTTTCTTCTCTTCGATTTTTTAGTAAAAGCTTAGATTAGTTTTTATATTTTTGAGTGAAACGGGGTATTTCGTTTTTAGATTGTTATTCGTTATTTTTTTCAGGCACCTCTTGGCGATCGTCAATTTTTAATTGTATATTAATTTAATCTATTTTTGCGGGTAACCACCTTGTTTTAAATTCTTCAACCACCTTCTTTTATCTTCAAAAAATATATTATTTAAAGTAATTTAAAACAAGGTGGTTTCCCACAAAAATAGGTTAAATTAATATAAAATAATTTAAAAATTGACGATCGTCAAGAGGAGCCCAAATTACATTATAAGTATAAAAAAAAATATAAAAACATAAAAAGCACATAAAGTAGGTACCATTGGAATAGGAAGAATCTCTATTCCAATGGTACCTACTTTATGTGATTTTTATGTTTTTATAATTTTTTTTTATACTTATAATTTCCTATTTTTCTTTTTATAATTTAGGTTAATGTATGATGCTGCACTTTTCTTACAATAAAAACTTATTTTTTTAACTAAAAATCGTGTTAATAAAGCATTTATTCTTGTTTACTCTCTTCTATTCATTCCCCTCCTATAAAACAAGTATAATGAATGCATTAAACAGATGAAAACACCTTAAATAGATTAATAATTTATTGATAAACATATTCTAAATTAAAAGAAACAAAAATATGACGAAGAATGCTGCTTAAAAATAATAGAATAGCCAAAAACTGAGGTGTGAGCAATTTGCTCACGCGCGACCAACGGTGTCTCACGGAGGGGGGCGACCAGCGCCGGGTTAACTAAAGTCCCCCCTCCGGTTAATCAATTTTGATGAAATTTTAACAGTCATATCTCGGGCATGTACATACATCAAATACCCAGTTTGATCAAAATCGTTAAAGCCGATTTAGAGTAAATAAAAAAAAACACGTGAAAATGTTACAAAATTTATTAAGTAAAGTCCCCCCTCCGGTTAATCAATTTTGATGAAATTTTAACAGTCATATCTCGGGCATGTACATACATCAAATACCCAGTTTGATCAAAATCGTTAAAGCCGATTTAGAGTAAATAAAAAAAAACACGTGAAAATGTTACAAAATTTATTAAGTAAAGTCCCCCCTCCGGTTAATCAATTTTGATGAAATTTTTACAGTCATATCTCGGGCATATATGTACATCAAATACTCAGTTTAATTTAAATCGTTAGAGCCGTTTTTGAGAAAATCGAAAAAAACCTAAAAAGTTATTAAGTAAAGTACCCCCTCCCTTTAAGTAATTTTGATGAAATTTATGCTGTCACATTGCGGGCATATACCTACACTAAATACAAAATTTCATGATCGCACGGTTTATAGTTTTTGAGCTAGTCTGTTCACACACAGACACACACACACACACACACACACACACACACACACACACACACACACACACACACACACACTCAGACCATTTCGCGGGACTTGGTCATTTCGACTCAGGGGACCCCAAAACGTGTATTTCCGTTGAAAACCGGAAGTCGAAAATTTTCACGATCGCAATACTTCCACTTACTATATATTTCATATATAGGTAAGTGAAAGTAAAAACACGTGAAAATGATACAAAATTTATTAAGTAAAGTGCCCCCTCCGGTTAATGAATTTTGATGAAATTTTAACAATCATATCTCGGGCATATAAATACATCAAATACCCAGTTTAATCAAAATCTTCATAGCCGTTTTTGAGTAAATAAAAAAAACACGTGAAAATGATACAAAATTTATTAACTAAAGTCCCCCCTCCGGTTAATCAATTTTGATGAAATTTTAACAGTCATATCTTGGGCATGTACATACATCAAATACCCAGTTTGATCAAAATCGTTAAAGCCGATTTAGAGTAAATAAAAAAAAACACGTGAAAATGTTACAAAATTTATTAAGTAAAGTCCCCCCTCCGGTTAATCAATTTTGATGAAATTTTTACAGTCATATCTCGGGCATATAAGTACATCAAATACTCAGTTTAATCAAAATCGTTAGAGCCGTTTTTGAGTAAATAAAAAAAACACGTGAAAATGATACAAAATTTATTAACTAAAGTCCCCCCTCCGGTTAATCAATTTTGATGAAATTTTAACAGTCATATCTCGGGCATGTACATACATCAAATACCCAGTTTGATCAAAATCGTTAAAGCCGATTTAGAGTAAATAAAAAAAAACACGTGAAAATGTTACAAAATTTATTAAGTAAAGTCCCCCCTCCGGTTAATCAATTTTGATGAAATTTTTACAGTCATATCTCGGGCATATAAGTACATCAAATACTCAGTTTAATCAAAATCGTTAGAGCCGTTTTTGAGAAAATCGAAAAAAACCTAAAAAGTTATTAAGTAAAGTACCCCCTCCCTTTATGTGATTTTGATGAAATTTATGCTGTCACATTGCGGGCATATACCTACACTAAATACAAAATTTCATGATCGCACGGTTTATAGTTTTTGAGCTAGTCTGTTCACACACAGACACACAGACACACACACACACACACACACACACACAGACCATTTCGCGGGACTTGGTCATTTCGACTCAGAGGACCCCAAAACGTGTATTTCCGTTGAAAACCGGAAGTCGAAATTTTTCACGATCGCAATACTTCCACTTACTATATATTTCATATATAGGTAAGTGAAAGTAAAAAAAAAAAAAATGAGAGGTAGATTACTCAGTTAGAATAAGATTTTTACGAAGTTATTTATTGAAGGAAGATTGTTTTCTCTCTTGACAAAAAAAACAAACAGAAATATAAAATCTCTATAGGGAAAACTTTTTACTTTATTCATTTAAAATAGAGTATTGAAATTCACTTTAATATTAATGTGAAAGTTGACATATCCTGAAATCGTGTTTAAAAATAGTTGTTAGTTGATAAATTGCTTAATTTTTATCTTATAGTATTTTATAGTCGATTTATAATTTTGAGTATATACAATCAGTCAAATCTCAATGTGTCGAACTTCTAAGTCAAACAAAATCTTTGATCCCAAGTCATTGCTCATAAATTTCACCTCAAAAGATAGATTAACCCAAGGATGACCAAGTGGGGATTCCTTGAACTCAAGATTTTTAAATGGCGAAATTTCCCCAAATATGGTCTTCAAAAATTTGGAAAAAATTGTATTTGTCAGAAAAATACTGCAGATTATGAAACTGGAGAAAAAAAAGAAGGAATATACATATATTTCTTTATGCCGTAGTTAATAAATTTCAATGGCCGAGCGGACTTGCGGGCGCGCGGGATCCCCCCGTTGACCAAGTCCGAGGAAAACTGAGGAGCCTACAATGAGCCAGCCAATGTGAAAACAAAATAATTCAAACAGAAGAAAATTATTTCTTTATGAGCTTGCTGACTCACTTGTAAAGCACTGTATTCAAGAAAGGAGCAAGAAGGTCAGAGGACTTCAGAGACACACACTGAACGCTATGTCATAAATTTTGTGACATTCGATGTCATCTGATCAAACGTACACAAATATGCAATTGGGGAAGAAACGATGCTACTTGTATTTAAAGGAAGCCAACTCAAAACGACAGAAATACAATTATATATCAAAAAGTAAGCAAACCTGTGGATTTTGTAAAAAGAACTTTTGCAATAAACATTCGGAAAAAAAAAATTATATACAATATTTTAGAAATAGCTTTTATTTGCTTATATGTAATAATATATAGAAAATAAAATTTTCTTATCTTCTGTTAGTTAAAACGTTTAAAAGATAAGTGAATAGATACATTTTTTTTTAATTTTGAAAAAAAAACATATTATAAACAAATTTAAGAATTTAAATGAAATAAAGACATCCCTCAAACAAACAATGACATTTTATAAGGACGTTTGGGTAAAATTTGGCCATCGATAGGTCATAAAAATGTGTGGACTCCCGGATTCCCCCTTGGCCAATTTAAGATGGCACAAAACCTTGGCCTTCCTAGGGTTAAAATTGAAATATTATGTTATTAAGTCGTACTTAAAATATGGGTCATGAGACAGGATTTCTTGGAGTTGGAACCCATCGCCGCTATAATTTGAACTCGAATTTTCAACAGAGATCTTTTGGTTGATTTGCGTTAATGTTTCCTCTCAAAACTAGAGGAATATAAAAAATATAATTCTTTTTTTTATGAATAATGATATAACAAGAAAAAAGGAAATAATGGAGTGCTCATTGTTTATTTTATAAGTGGGTAAATATTCTGTGAGTACTTTGAATAGCCGTCTTCATTACTTACCCCTTCTTTGGAAAGGAGTCGAGAGCTGGCGAAGAATAAAAAACTTATTAGCACCCTTCCTTCCTCCAGCTCCTCCACTTCCTTAAAAGTTCCAATTGCCTTCACGGCAATTTAGCTTCCGTTGTTTTCAACTTTATTTTCGGGGAAAGAGATTTCATAGAATTTTATCAAACATCAATATGGCTAAAATAATATTTAGTAAGTACTTTTATAAAGATATCGGTATACATTTTGCGTCGGTATTGATAAAAAGTTAAAAAAATGAATTAAACGGGTTCACCTGTGGTGTAGTGGTAAGCATAGAAATTTATAATACTGAAGGTCGCAGGTTGGCGTCCCGCGGTGGCCCTAGGTTTTTTTAATGGGAGTAAAAAATACTTGTCTATGCCGTCCCTCGGATAGGACGTAAAATGGAGGTCCCGAGCCTATACGATGTCAGATACTCCTTAACGATCCCTACCCTAATTATACCAGGATAGACAAAATCTAGGACTCCCACTGTAGCATCAAAATCCAGTGGTCCAATTAGCCCTAGTGTAATCACACTGTCCAATTAGCCTTAGTGCCATAAAGTGACTCGCGTCCATGTGTCAAGCGCGTATGACCAATGCGAAGACCCGTCAAGATTACTTCCTCTCTGCACTTACTCCTGTTAGAGGACTTCCATGGGATCACCTCTCTTTTAATTTCAAGTAATTTATTTTCAGATAAATTTAACCACCTGTTTTCCCAACTTTGTTTCATTTTTTGCTTGATGAGGGATAAAAAGTCCGCTGCTAGAACCCCTAGATAAGGAATGCCATCTGTTATTGCTTTTTTGGCGGCCTGATCCGCCAATTCATTTCCAACTATTCCGCAGTGACTTGGAACCCATACGAAGAATACTGTGCTATTGTTTGTCACGCTCGACTTTATTGAAATGAGGATATTTTGAATTATGGGATTTAAAGAGAAAACATTTTTCAAACAGATTAGAGCGGAAAGTGAGTCAGTGCAAATAACTATGGTTTTCTTTGTGGCCTGAATAACATTTAAACTTTTATGGATTGCGACGATCTCCGCAGTAAAGTTGCTACAAGTAGCAGATAAGGAAAAAAGATGCTGCCTGTCATTGCATATTATCGAGGCTCCTACTCCTATAGAACTCTTAGAGCCGCCGGTGTAAATGTAGTTAGCGTCCCCTAGTTTTTCTTTAAGTTTATGAAATTCGTTTTTGTAAATTAGTGGTGCTGTGTTGTTTTTAAGTAGCCTTGTGAGAGAAAGGATGATTTTTGGGCTAGGTAGTCCCCAGGGATGGATAGGAGATGTTACATTCTCGTGGAATGTGGGTATATCAAGGTTGTGGTCAAATAAGGATGCTGCAACACGGACTGCAAAGGATGTTCTCTTCTTTAAGGAAATTTGTTGTTGGGATAGGAGCTGTTTATTGGGGAATAGATAATTCAAAGGATGATTGTAGGTGGAGAGGATTTTAACTAAGTATTTGAGATCGAGTTCTTGTCGTCTTAGGTCAAGGGGAGGTACGCCAGCTTCAACACAAAGACTACTAGAAGGGCTAGAACGAAAAGCACCTGTAGCTAACCTAAGACCCGTATTCTGTACAGATTCCAGCATTCTTAGGACTTGAGTAGAAGCTGAGTTGTATGAACAGCAGCCGTAATCCAATTTAGATCGTATAAGAGTTTTGTATAACGTTAACATACTGGCCCGATCTGCACCCCAACTTGTATTTGATACTATTTTTAACAGGTTTAAGGAGCGGAGACAATCTGCTTTTAATAGTTTTATATGAGGGGACCAACTGAGAGTTCTATCAAAAGTTACTCCTAGGTATTTGATTGTATTTGAGAAAGAGATTGGTTGACCGGCAATGGAAAGTGATGGCAAAATATTAGGTTGTCTTTTACTGAACAGGACTGCAACTGTCTTAGCTGTTGAAATTTTGAAGCCGTTGGTACTAATCCAATGATTGACCTTATTCAAAGTGCTTTGAATATCATTCTGCAGTTGTGTTAATTGTTTCCCTTCCGAATAAATTACTAAATCGTCAGCATATAACATAGCTTTTACCGGTGGCTTAACTTCATTCATGACTTGATTAAAACCAACACAGAAAAGTGTCGCACTTAAAACGCAGCCTTGTGGTACACCGTTCTCTAATTCGAATTCTTCAGACAAAATATTTCCAATTCTAACCCTGAACCGTCTATTTGTTAAAAAATTTTTAATGAATGAAAATTTTTTAATGAATTTAATGGATGAATGGATGATTACAGAATTTAGACAATACACATAAATTAAAGATCAAAGGATTAACCTGACAAATATAGTTATTGGATCAATTTGCTCTGGTGGGCAGGCAGTATGCTTTTCTTTTCTTGATTGCGGTGTCCACTCTTCTCTTCTCTCGCGTCTCTCCGCTCGAATTCTCAGCTCAGGGAGCTCTGAGTTCTATTCCATTATGATAATATTTACAACACTGGAGAAAAAAAAAAAAATGTCCAGCTCAAGCTCAATTTGATACGAACAGGATTGGCGACGGAATAAATGGCGACTCACTAAATGAACATCACAATCGATTGTTTTGTTCGATTCTTGGTTTCTTATGAAACGCAAACAGTACTATACTACGCTAAAGGGGAGTTCTGCAGTCCTTATATCTTGATTTGCCAATGCGTATCAAAAACTTAAAAAAAGTTACAAAGTTATGAGGGAATAAAAAAGAAACTGGGCGAACACCTCCATTCTTGATTTCATGGGGCTCTGTTTAAGTTCAGATTTCGTACATTATCTTTTCTAAAGCGAGAGATGCTCAAGTTATATTCTCATAAATGCTGATTGTCGCTTGTATGATGACATGTGCGAATAAAAATATGAATAAACAAAGTAATAAACCTATCTTTTTGTTCGCTCATTATTTTCTTCTTTTATCTAGGTATAGGAAGAGCCACAAGCCAAAAAGATAATAATAACCTAACGATATCAAGGCTTTTAATGTTTTACATTCAAGTAATGATAACATTTCCATAAATAATTGAATCATTTTGCCTGCCCACAAGGTTTATTTTATTTTTAGGCGTACTCGGCCTAGCCAGTAATTAATGAGCTGTCAACGTCAGGTTCTCGTGGCCTGTTCCTTAACGAGCCAGGAATAAGAACCCTTGTAGGAGCTCCCTGGCAATGACAGATACTTAATAGAAGTGGAAAACTATTAAATAAAAATTGTGTACGTTTTATTAGTTTTATGGTATCTATTGTGGTTATTGTGTTTATTGAGTATTATTATTTTAGAAAATTTAGGGCAGATCTTTGGCACACAATAAAATAAATATTGTTGTTTTGATTTTTGTTTGTTTGTTTAACGTCACTTTATGCCACTAAGGCTAATCGGACTAAAGGTATAATTAGGATAGGGATCTTTAACGAGTACCTGACATCGTACAGGCTCGGGACGTCCATAGTTCTCATTTTCTGTTTAGCTGGGTTAAGGGCACAATACAGCACCAGAATGAACAAGAGGAGACTGAGGCTACAACCTTGCTTTATGCCTTGGTTCGTTAGGAATTCCCTAGATCTGTAATTGTACATTCTGACAATATTTCTCTGTCTCTCGTAGAGACCAAGGATGGCCTTTATTAGTCCTTTATGAACTCCGTGTTTTTCAAGTGCCATACCGATGTCTTCTTTCTGGATCCTGTCAAATGCATTGTTTAGGTCTACATAGCAAGCAAAGACCTCCTTTTTTTTTGCAATGACCTCTGATATTTGTCTCATCGTGAATATCAGGTCTTGAGTGCCCCTGTTTGGACGGAAACCATACTGTGTCTCCCCCAGCTTATGTTCTATAAGGGTCCTTATCCTACATAACTTTCAAACTTAAAAAGGTACGTGTTCCAAGTTTATAAGGGGGACAATAAGTTTCCTCAGTCCGACACAGTAAGTTCGTTATCTTGAGTAAAATGTCAGGCATTTTAATTGCCCCTGTGTAAAAACGGAAAAAAAAGACAACAAACGTCAAAAATTATACACTTACACCGAGATTCTGTGATGAGGCTCATAGATTTTCGGCTAAATAAAATATATGCTCTTACGAAAAATAAAAAATGTTTGGTTAATAAAAATGTGGGATGAAAAAAAAAAGATATTTTAGTCTGAAAATTACCATCTTTCCTAGATTCCTCGATCCAAGTAAAAAAAGTAATATACTACTGAATAAATTCATTTTATGATCTTATATCGTCTGAAATAAGTTGTTAAAGGAATCTGTAGAGTTGTTTGCCATTTTATTATATGATATATTCGTTCCATATGAATTTCCGGCAAAATTAAGAGTTTATTTAAGCGAGATGAATACAGTAATCCAGGGATACCTAAATGTATTTCTTATTCATTCGTGCGTTGAAAAATTGAATAAGTTATTCAATGGGAAATGTAAGAGAATATGTGTAATTTATATAAAGGTTGCTATATCCTGCGGAAGTAGCAAAAAACTTTTTTGTTTTTTTTTGGGGCTAAAAACGTTGGGTAGGGGCGAAACAGTTGCCTTATTTCCATGAAACCTCTCATCTCCTACTCGTATATCAATTTGGCTCTAAATCGCTGGCCTGCTCTCACCACACACTCTTCCACCAACACTCCACAACAACTGGAGATATAAACTATTTTTATCCTATTTATTTATTTTTTTTACTTTTAGTAAAAATAATTTTTTCTAGAATATATATTTTTTTTTAATTTACATATTTTAACTTGATACATTTTTATTAAATTTGCTATCTATGTACTTGCGTAATAAGCAAATATGCTGACATGACTTATAATATGAACACACAAAACAAACCCACACAAAGAAAAGGAATTAACAAACAGAAATAAAAGAACAAAGCAAAATCGAATAAGTTGACAAATGTAAGAGAAAACTGTAAGATAACTGTTTAATGCAGAAAATCTCTTGGCCAACGCCTCAAAAATCTTCTTGGCGGATTATAAGGGTTTGTGGGAGTGTGTAGAGCTTGTGTTAGTGGGTTGGAATTTAGAGTAAGTCTGTCATGAAAGTTACGGTAGCACACTATGGCTGTTTCTTCGGCGTAAGGAATGTCAAGGTCAGTGTTTAAGGTCTTATTGGTGACATAAAAGGGGGCATCTACGATCTTTCTTAGTATTTTAGATTGAACTGACTGTATGAGTCGTATATTAGATTTTTTGGCTGTTCCCCATAGCTCAATACCGTAAGTCCAAAGTGGTTTAAGAAGTACTTTGTAAACGGTTAATATGTTTGTCGCAGATAATTTTGATCGTCTGTCAAGTAGCCTTGAAAGAAGTTCGTACCGCTGGTATCAGTTATTTTCTTTTGCGTTTAACATGGTCTTTCCAAGTCAGTCGTTTATCCATGTAAAGGCCGAGATAGCATACTGAATCAGAAGTGGGTGTAACCCTAATTATTTTTATTTTATTATTTTTTTTTCTAGAATAAAAAAATAAAAAATTGATAAGTATAAACTAAAAAACTGTATCCATAAGTCCATACTTATAAGGTGAGGACATGGCCAGTATCTCACTAGTCTTCAACAATAGCTTCAAAATATATCAGACATGTATTTTCCCTTTTCGGTCAATGGTCCCTAGAAGATGAAAGAAGAAAAGAAAATTTGCAATAAATCAATATAAAAACCCTAGAAAAGTTTGGAAAAGTTATTTACTTTTATTTTGTTTAGTTTAACAAATAATTTAAATTTGTAAAACTATTTGTTAAGTAGTTTAATAAATAAAGCCACTTTATGCTACTAAGGCTATTGGACGATGCTACAGTACTAAATTTTGCTTCTCCAGGTGTTAAAGCCCTTGTCAATTTTTATTTTATCTTTATTTTCTTTTTTTTCCAAGGCCCTTTTATTTGTTATAATGATTTTTTCTTTCTTTATTACTTATTAATTTATTGGTTAATAGATAATAATTCTATGTGTATTGTAAATAGTGTGTTTATTTCGAATATTATTAAGAAAGAATATCATATATATGGTGTCTATTGGTATTAAGGACCACAAATACGGCGATAAGGCCGGGGCCAGTAGTAGTATGCGAGTTGTACGGGGCACACTGATTTATGTTCTCACCAATCGTGCCCTCACCCACCATTATTGTTTCATCTCGTCTCATCTTCAATATATTAAGATCCTGCATATCAAGATCTTGGATATCTACAAGGACGATGTGTATATAACACAACAGTGGATTCACTGAGAATTTCTAAATAAGGTAGGATCCTCCTTACTCACCAATTTTTTCTAATGGGAATATACAACGTCGAAGAACATCTTTTCTTTTTTTCTCTCGAAGAAGAACTAGTTTAATGGACAATTATTTTATCTAATTTTGTGCACAAAGCGTTAGATTCATTTTTTTTTCATTATTTTGTAAAGAAGTTAATTTTTTTTTTTTTTGTTCTTCTAATTTATTCCTTTTTGTTTTTAAGTTGTTTTCTTATTTTTCTTTGAATATCCGTATGTTAATTTTGTGGGTTAACTGTTATCAATTTATTTTTTTTAATCCTTTTTTTCTTTATTAATAGAAACATGGAAGAGCCGTTTATTTATTTTAAACCAAAACCTATAAACTATATTGATTTTATTTCATTTTCACTTTGCATGAAATGTTTTTATATTTATTAATTTATATTTATTTATTTTGCAGCCCTACCTTGCCTGGTTGGCAAAACGGGTTTTAGCACCAGTTGGTGCTACCCATTCCTGGGTAGCAAACAACTGCTGCTTGTAAAACCATATAGAAATAACCTGCTGTGGCCATTATTAATTTATATTATCACCATTGTTTTTTTTTTCCTTAAAGCAAAACCCACCTTGCCAATATTTTTTTTTTAAACAGTCCATTTATTTCATCTTTGCCCGTTTGGAGGGGGGAGACGAAATTCTCACCGGGGAAGGATTGCATTCCAAACAGGAAACGCCTCTTGCCCCAACACCAGGTATATTAGGATTGGGATCTTTAACGAGTACCTAATGTGGTACAGGCAAGGAATTTACGTGTCGTAAAATATAAATATCATATTTTACGTCACATCCAAAGGACGTCATAGCCAAGGATTTTTTAATTTTTCAAAAAGGAAAATCTAGATCGTTAAGATCAACAATTACTAGAAAAAACGATATTGAAGAGGAAAATTACTAAGCTTACGCCTTCTGTCACGAAATTTAAAAAACTATTATTCTTTACGGAAGTGAAACATGACCGCTTAGAGTAAGGGATGAGCAATGCCTTAAGGTCTTTGAAAAGTACTGTGTAAAAAAAAAAGGATGATTCAACAAGAGAAATTAGAGTAGAAAACGTCCGAGGGTTAAGCCTAGGCGAAGGTTGGAGGATTCAGAGAGGATTCAGATCGGAAGGGGGGAGGTGGATGGAGATGTGTTGGGAGCGACTGATAATGTCGGGCCTTCGGGTTCGTTAAGCCTTTATTCTATTGTAATGTTATTTATTAATTTTGCTCGGGTTAAAGAGACTTATCATTTTAAAATAATTATCAAATTAATTTTAATTTTATTTGTAATTTTAGACCAGGAACACTGATTGTATCCTTCCCATAATAAAAAAAAGAAGTTAGTAAGTAACAAATCTTTTTTTTTTAGACATTTCTACTTTTATATTGCTAAGGGTTTTCATAGGAATCTATGGCTAATTATAAACACACTTATGTGGGAAGCCATTGTGTCCCATAGCTTTTTATTTTTATTATTACCTTGAGATGACCCACACATAATTATTTGTAATTATATTAATACATATAAATGGTTATTATACAGGGTGTCCAAAAATAGTATATAAGAGAATAAAGGATATCAAGTAGGATGTTTACGTTTTATTTAAACACAATGAACTGGAAATTTATTTTTAAAAAACAATATTGTCTAGGTGTCCACCATAACGCTGCTGGCACTCCTCGAATTTCAAACGCAGATTTCTAAAAACGCGTTGACACATTGTTTCTGAGATTGCCGTCATTTCTGTTCTGATATTTTGCTTCAATTGCGTTAGATTCGTCGGTCTACCCTACTTTTCAGGTATCACCACAGAAAGAAGTCAAGAGGACTGAGATCGGGACTCCTGGGAGGCCAGCTAATGGTGCCTCTACGAGAAATCACTTAGTTTTGGAATAATTCTTTTACCGTAGCAATTGATAAGTCTGAAGTATGGCAAGTGGCCCCGTCTGAGTTAGAAACTTGATATAACCGCCACATAGATGCTGCCTTGATCCGGCCAACACCACTCATTTATTAAGGCAAATATTATTTATAATGTTAGTTATATTTCGCTTTATGTATTTATGTATACATTATCACCAATAATAATTTACTTCCACTCCGTAATTCTGTGTTCTTTACTTGTGCCCCAATGATTTGAAGTAATTATGATCCACGGACCTTTTTACTAACCCTATTAATTCAATTAAACAATTCAACTAAACAATTCAATTAAACAAGGGACATATCAACCTCTGAATGTAGAAGTATATTAATATACACTATATTAGACAGACTTCTAGTCACCTCCTTGATATTCCCCCACCTTGACTATTTTTGCACGGTGTATGGCGGTATATCAGGGGATGTCGACGCAAAACTAAAACGTTTAATAAATTGTTTCATCCGATTTATATTCGGGATCCCAAGAGACGTCTCCATATCGCCTTTTTATGAAAAGTTAAAGTGGTCTTCCTACCGCCGTAAGTATTTCCTGGCAACCTTCCTTTTCCAAGTTATCCGATACTGCCGTCCATCATATATCTCCGAACTTCTTCATCCCAAATCCTCGGTACATTCCCACAATACCCACTCTAGGCCTTCAGACCTATAAACACCGGCCCACTCTTATGGAATTCCATTCCCACTTCCATCCGTAATTCCAATACCCTCTCCACCTTTAAATCCCGTCTGTATCATCACTTCTTAGCCATTTCTTTTTAAGCCGATGGCAGTTCTTATTTTCCTTATACAAAGTACTTTATAATCATTTTTCTTTTTTTTTTAAGAAATATAAATTCTATTTAACCAATCTGTAAATAAGTGTGTAAATATGTATATATTATTAGATGCGAAAATTAGTTTCTTTCACCTGAGTGAATACTTAATGTGTATTTTATTTTCTCTTTTTAAACTAGAGGTTCCCTACTTATTTGTAGTTATTTAGTTTCATTTTGATTTGTTTATTTAAACTTTAAGGCTCTAAAGCCCCCTTTGTATATTATTTCAATTTGTTCTTAAGGGACACTGGTCCCAGAACAAATAAATGAAGAATTTATTTAGTATTATTATATAATATGTAGTGAAATAAGTTAAATTCTTACCTCAGGATTGAGATCGAAGTGGCGAAGATACCCGTGAGTAAGACTGCCACGCAGGAGACGAGGATGATGTTAATCGTATTCGTGAAGAATCCTGAAAATTATGAAACAAAATAGGTAATGACAATAATAGATAACAGAAGACTTAATCCTATAATTGCAATTTGTGTTCTCTATAAAACTGAGAAGCCGAATTAGGGATGTAGATAATTTTGTTTTAGTGAATTTTAACTGGCCCTTTTAACCAAAAAAAAAAAAAAAAAAGATTACGAAAAAAACGTTTTAAACAAATATACCTATGAGTAAAATGTGAGGTTTGCATGAAAGCAGAGAAAGTTTGTAACAATTAAAAATTTTTATTTAACGAAAATAACAATATTAATTGCTACTCCAATAAAGAGAACACAAATATTGAAACCAACAATTAAGAAGGTTACAAAACTAATCACTTAGTAACACAGAGATAATAATATTCAGAACCACACTACAGTCTCCAGTCCCATCGCTCCTTATATATAGCCGTAAAGAAAAGAGTCTAGAATCTAGGAACAGCGTAGATGGTACTTGAACATCGTAGTCACAAACATGTGCTATGACATGTGGTTCTGTTTAACGTTACATGTTGAAAATTTAAACAAATGACAGAGGTAAACCAGGTGTTAGATGATATTACTGATTAGAAATAGTAATAATACCAAAATAAAAATGATGTGTTTATATGAAATTTTAGATATTTAAATCATTTTAATGAATTATATATTGGGTAATTCCACGTCAATTCAACACAGGCTTGAGCCTCACCATTTCAGATTTTCTTGAAATTTTGTATATGTGTACTACTTGTACCTACTAGAACAATTGTGAAATATTACTGAGAAATGTCAACCCGTTTTTGAATTATTGGTCTCTAAAGCCCTCAAAAATGGGTCCAGAAACAGAAAAAAATCATGATTAAAAATAGCTGTACATGTTTTCCAAATTTGACTAGGACTATGAGATTGGTGTCGTTTAACAGCGCACATTTACCGAAGTTCAAGAAAATCTGAAATGGTGAGGTTCAAAATGATATATTTTTGTGTTGATTTGACGTGGAATTGCCCTATTATCCTTGGCGTGTACTTTTAACTCAACATTTTTTCAAATACTTTCAGTTCAGCTGGTTATTTATTTATTGTATGTTTAAATACTACTCGGGGGGGGGGGGGGGGGTCACCAGTGGTATAGTGGCATGGCAACCTACAATACTAAAGGTCGCGGGTTCACGCCCAGCGGTGGCCCTAGGATTTTTTAATGGGAGTAAAACATCCTTGTCTATGCCGTCCCTCGGATAGGACGTAAAATGGAGGTCCCGAGCCTGTACGATGTCAGGTTCGTTAAAGGTCCCGATCCTAATTATACCTGTATAGGCAAAATTTAGCACTCCCACTGTAGCATCGTCCGATTAGCCTTAGTAGCATAAAGTGACGTTAAACAAACAAACAAATCCTAATCGATTACAACGACAGGAAAAACACGATTGAAGCGGTTGTTATTTTAAAAAATCTGGTGCGTGCGCGCAACACACAACTTTCACTTACCAACTTACTTAGATTAGAAATTAATGCGTTTTGTTAATTGCCACTTCTCAAATGAACAGAAAAGTTTAATTATAATGCATTGGTTTGTCATTAAAGGAGTACGGCGCATGCGTGAGCTCAAGGGGTTTTATGAGTTGACGGAATATTTTTCTTTTTTTCTCCTGTATATGTTTACTTGATTTTCTTCATATATCATATTTAGCCATTACTTATTTTTAAGCGTGATGAGAGACAGTTAATTTCTCAATATAAACTAAAACAAAGGTACTTTATAGAAAAACAAAAAAAGCCCCTTCCCCATTTAAGCCACCTCAGAACATTTTAATAATGATAAAGCTTACCTGATATTAAATAACAACTAATTTTCATTAAACATAACGAATTTGATAAAAATCGCTAAAGCCGTTTTTGAGATAATCGATCAAAAAGGTAAATATTGGACAAAATTTATTAAGTAAAGTCCCCCCTCCTGTTGATCAATTTTGATGAAATTTTTACAGTCATATCTCGGGCATATAAATACATCAAATACCAAGTTTGATCAAAATCGTTATAACCGTTATTGAGTATATAAAAAAACACTTGAAAATGATACAACATTTATTAAGTAAAGGCCCCCCTCCGGTTGATCAATTTTGATGAAATTTTTACAGTCATATTTCGGGCATAGCAATAGATCAAATACTCAGTTTAATCAAAATCGTTAGAGCCGTTTTTGAGAAAATCGAAAAAAACTTAAAAAGTTATTAAATAAAGTACCCCCTCCCTTTGAGTAAATTTGATGAAATTTTTGCTGTCACATCGCGGGCATATACATACTCTAAATACCCAATTTCAGGTTCGCACGGTATATAGTTTTTGAGCTAGTCTGTTCACACACACACACACACACACACAGACACACAGACACACATACACAAACACAGACCATTTCGCGGGACTTGGTTATTTTGACTCAGGGGACCCCAAAACGTGTATTTCCGTTGAAAACCGGAAGTCGAAAATTTTCACGATCGCAATACTTCCACTTACTATATATTTCATATATAGGTAAGTGAAAGTAAAAACGGTTTTAGATTTTAAAGTCTCCTCCCCCCCCCCTAACACTGAATCCTATGGACACCCTTGGGATTATCCAATAGAATATTTTTTTATCCTAATATGTTATTATTTTTTATCAAAAAGTTTTCGATAAAGAATGGCGTAAATCCTGTATCGGCCTGTCCTGCGCCTATTATGTCTAGTTGTAATCCTTACCAAGAGATAATGCACTTGAGACGCTCATTTAATTCCCTTCTAATCAAAAGATAACGCTATCGTCAAAGTATTCCCATCGGACTCCGACGTCCGATATCGTCTGTGGCTCATACTAGCAGTCGGACCCCGGGGACCGATACCGTCCAATTCAGGATACCCCTGAAATACGCCGCCGCACCTAACGTGTTAGATATATTATTAAAATAAAATACCAAAATTATCTTAAAATGGTTATAAATTGAAGACAGGCAATATTACAGATTGCAATGCATTTTAAGGCCTGGTCACACATAACCGCATTTACGAAGGATGGATAATAAACGGTTACTATCTATCCTTCGAACTTTAATCAGATCCGATACACGCCCGTTCTGCGGTGCGGTCATGTTTAACCAGGCCTTTATTCGCTGCATCAGAAGGGAAATTCTGACAAGTAGATTGATCGGCCGATCCTAATCAAACAGAACGCTGCTTATATAAACAATGTTGTGAACAGTGATTGGATATTATCCGTTGGCATGAATATTTATTTCATGATGAAAATTTTTAACAGATCAATTTCCTTTAATTTATCCTTTAAAAAACAAAATAAATTTAATACTAAGCAGGCAAAAACGCGTAAGGCAAGTGAAGTATTCTTATACTAAATAATAATTTAACATTATTTGAAATAAACAATTTTATTCAAGCACACAGGTAACCTCCATTGTAACAACTGTATTAATGAAAACATATGGTTTTATAAAAACATATGGTTAATTAATAAATAAACTAGAAGTCAAAACTATTAATAACAACTTAATTCTTTAACAGATATATCAGTCCTCCCCACTAAATTTTGATGGTAGGAGCTGATCTATATGTCTTCTCCATATCTGTCCGTTGTCCTTTTTAACCGAGTAGTGTAGAACACCGTCCCGCTGAATGATATTGCCGAATTCCCACTTCCTCTTCTTCATCGAGTATGATCGCGCCTGAACTCTGTCTCCTATCTTCAGCGAGCGAACACCTTCTATTTCTTCCTTTTCTACTTTCTCCTGAGACCCTTCATTCATCAGGTCAATTTTAGTACGAATATTTCTGCCAAACATTTACTCATATGAGCACCTCCCCGTTGAGTTTGGAGCTTTCCGTAGTTGGGTTAAAAGTTGTGAAACTTTTGAAAGTTCATCTCCGGCTTCTTCTGCCATAGCCAAAAGAGATTTCTTTATTGTTTGTACAAACCGTTCTACTTGGCCATTTGTCGCAGGATGATACGGTGCTGTCGTCTTATGAGTAATGCAATGATTTTTTAGAAAATCTTTGAACTCCCGAGAAAGGAATTGCCGTCCATTATCACTTACTATTACGTATGGGAGACCAAAAGTTGAAAATAATCCCCTCAGTTTAGATATACACCAACTGGCCGTAGTTGTCTTGCTAGGGAAAACCTCGACCCATTTAGAAAACGAATCAACAACTATTAAGAAGTATTTCCCCTGACTCTGGTTCTGCAATAAATAGGTTTAGAACCTGGTTTTAGTTTGAAATGCCCCTTCACGTTTGGTATTAATCCAACTTCAGCTTTAAAAACATCCTTATATTCATGTAGCAAATCCTCTAAATTATTGTTCGATAAATTTAAATTTAACGCCTTAATTTCAGCCCAATCCAGTTTAATTTAATTTAAGGATTGCCATATAGGTGATTGGTTGTCTAAGAGGGTTATCACATTTTGTTAGTTAAGTTGGAATAATTGACAGTCTCTTATAACTAGAACTTGGATTCCCGTGCAATTGCATCTTTTTTTGGGAAAGTCAGAATATAGCGAACTCAAGTTACTTATCCGAATCAAGCTTAATGGGATGTTTTAATGTAGTTTTATACTGCACGAAATTGCACATTTTGGGGTTTACTGCACGAAATTGCACCTTTTGAATGTTTATTGCACCATTTGATATTTTGAAGAAAAAATATATGACAAATTGTAATTTTCTTTAATACACATCCAAAAATAGTGGAAAAATATATGTGAATTTTATAGACAAAAAAAATAAAGGGATCTTGGGAGATGTAAACTAACACAAATCTCCAATTTCCAAGAAATGAGGGTCCAGTAGTTCCTGGATGTTTACATATTGTGTCTAAATTCCATTCCTTCTGTCAGTATCAAACTAGCTTCTGTCGAGTATATTGTTACTAAAAATGCCTAAAATGGGAGCAAGTGTGTCTTCGAAATCTGCGGGATGGATTGAAAAATATCCTGATCTCAATAGGGATGCTCGTGCAGTGTTCTGTAAATCTTGTGATAAACAATTGGATGTGAGAGGAAATCACAAATTGATACCCGCTGTAGCACAAGTAAGTACCTAATTTTCTTGAACCCTAGAACGGTACCAGGGGTAGTGCGTGTCACCAGAGTGATTTAAAAATAAGTCTACGCAACGGATATTGCATCTAGTGATTCCATAATTTAAGTAGTATCTTTCCTTTTTTAAGATCTTCCTATTTCCAATATATGTAATTACTGCTCACATGCGAGTATTTTAATCTGTAATCCACATCTTGCTGTTACTATTTTAAGTAAATATTTTATGTTCCAATTTTTTTTCAAAAATATATCAATAGTTTTACAAAATTCAGTGATTTTATTAAAATCTATACCAAAACCAATATTATAAAAATAGTCTGTAAAAATAAAAGAGTTTCTGTTTCAATTAAATCTCCGCTACTTATTTTTTTCCAAAGTAGCTATTTTTTGTTGACAAAAAAATTTAATGTCTGATTTTCAAGCAATACATTTTTATTGCATGTTTTGAATTTTTTAATGGACGTTTTGAAGTTTTTATTGCAAGTTTTCAATTTTTTACTGCACGGAATTGCGAGCTTTACTTACAAAGATATCAATAAGTTGGATTATATATATATGCAGAGAAATTATTTATTTTACAATTGAATCAGTCGTTTGAGAGACCGGGCATATCCGAAAAAATTGATTTTCGTTTTAATTTATCTTTGACTCGACTAGCCCAGCTATTCTATCGGCGTTTATAGAGCATTCAAATAATCGTTGTCAGTAGATGCTTGAAAAATCCAGGTCATAAAAAAATATTTTCCACTAAGCAAAGCAGTAATTACTTTTTACTTATATATATTACTTTTTACTGTAATTACCTTTTGGTGTGAAAAGTTTGCTTGGCCTGTCACTGTCAATGAAAATATAGGAAAAAAAGACTTGAATGAATAACCATAAATTTGAATCTTGCCCATTTCAACCTTGTATATTTATAATTTCAGTTATACATAATTTTTTATACAATATACAGTACAAGTCAAAAGTTTAGACTCACCCTTAGATTTTGTAAAATAAATAAGTAACAACATTTTATTTATTGGACAACGTAACAACTCTAATTTTATTTTTAATTTATTTATAACTATCTTTAATATCCCGGTTTCACCCACGGAATTTTGAAAACAATGAGAAAAGCCGTGAGTCCAGAAAAGTTCGTTAGGACAGAAATGAGATTTTTTTTTACTCCAACGGTTGATTTCGTAAAAATATAATGTAAAGCGAGATCATAACGATTTTTATAACAATAAAGAATATACCCAGAGATTGGCTGTTATGCAATTTTAATATGGACAGGTGTTCGCACCTGGTATGAAAGAAACACTAAGCGAATTTCGGAAAATTTAGGACAAACGGTGTGGATTTATATAAAGAACAACCAGAATTTCATCTTTATATACATAGCATTTCTATAAAGAACAAACAAAAAAACAAACTAACAGAATTCCATTTTTTATTTATATAGATTGTATTCGAAACAATCATATAATATTTGAAATGTTATATCTTGAGTTACAATTATTTTTTAAACTTGAAGATTGTGAATTAAATACAAGTGAGTCTAAACTTTTGACCGGTACTGTATGTAAGCTTATAAATGTTCGTATGATAATTATATGGTTTACAAGAATCATTCGTCTTCCATAATCAGGAAAAAAAAAAACATTTATTTTTCAGATCTATGGAAATAACATAGATTTATATCTATAAAATATATATACTTTATCAAATCATGATAAATGTGTTCTGAGTAGGAATATATGTCGGAAAAAATAGTTTAATTTAAGGAAGTCTCCTAATGCAAAAGTAGAATTTTTTTCTTCTTTCTAATTATTTAAATTTGTGTAGCCTAGAATACTTGGACAATGTGTTTTACTTTATTATATCATCATTTAATATTTTTAACTCTGGTAATTTACCTGCAAACCCAGAAATATAAAATAATCTTTTAATTATTCGTATGCTTGAGTTTCATGTAAATAAAGTGCATCAGAAGAAATGTATATAAAAGAAAGATATTTATATTTAAGAAAATTTGGATAAAATTTTATTTTATATAAATGATGGTAATTTTTAAAATTTTCATGTTTATAGTTAGTTTATTTTGTTAGTTGAAGTATAGTTAAATTTAGTTTAATCCTGCTTATGTTAGTCAGTAAATTTCTTATATATTAGAGTATCTCTCGAATCTTCTATACATATATACAGCGCTCAATGGTTTATTTGTTTTGCTATAGGTAAAATGATAGTCAGGATTTTCAGTTTACAATGATTTTATTGTGGTAAGCCAACGTTGCGATCCAACTTGTGGATCTTCATCAGGGCTAAAAAAAAACAAATATATGAGTATCTATGCTAGAGGGTGACAATGAATGGATACATTACAGAACTGATAATAATATAAAAGATGGTGTATACATGAATATTAAAATAAGTGGCAGGTTAACAAGATAAAATAGAATCTGATATTTACCTACTGAGTCCAGGTGGATACTAGGACTGAAGGTAAAAATAAGGTGAGAGGTAGTGGTAGGGGGTTAGTTCGCCAACTTTAAAGGTTTATGACGGGGAAATCCAACGCCTTTGAAGTGAAAGACACAATCAGAACTGAGTGGACACAAATTTTTTAAAAACTAACAAAATATTTGGTATTGTATACTAATAGTTAAGTCTGGACTCAATAATAACATAAAAATGAGATGATACATAATGTAACAATGCATACAAATTGGAAAATATACAGAAAGAAGTATACAATACAAAAAAATAATAATAGTACAAGAGGTGCAGAGATAATTGCAAGTACCTATGTAATCAAAACTAGGATTTGAGGATGCGGAAGATGTTAGAATAAGTGGATGAAATCATCTCTTTATCTGCATTATGATTTACAGGGTTATTTTTTTCCAGATGGATGAAAATGGATTCTGAGAAGAGTCGTTTATCGTGGTTAGGAACAGTAGCTAATATGGAGGGGTTCTCAAAGTCGAAGGTATGGTTGTGGGCAATGGCATGTTCTGCTAATTTAGACGTAGACGAATTACGCGTGGAAATGCTGTTGCAATCAAGCGTGGAGCACTGGATACGATAAACTACATTACACTTGTCTAGGAGTGGTACTGGGTATACAGATTTTTTAATTTATTGTTATTTTTTAATACTAGGCGTATGTGTGGGAAACTCGATGAGAAGGATTTTTTAATTTTGTTTGAGAGAATGGGATATAAGGGATAGATCTGTATTGGAAAGGAGAGATCGGAGGTTGTTAGAGAGATTGTGGGTTTTAGCATAGTTATTGATAAGTGTTTTTATTAAGTGATCGGGAAAATCATTAGATTTTAAGATATCTTTCAGGCGGATTTTGTTTTGACAATGAAATTGTGGATCGGACGATGTGAGGCTACGGTGGATTAGGTTTTTAGCGCCATTGATTTTTTGGTGATATGGATGTTGGAAAAAATAGTTTAGGAGTCGGCCAGAATAAGTGGGTTTGGTGTATCAATTAGTGGATATGGAATTGTCCGGGTGTCTGGTAAAGGAAATATCTAGAAATGGAAGGGTACAATTGGTTTCTGATTCAATAGTGAAACGGAGACGAGGATGGTAGGAGTTAAAGGCGGCGAGAATATCAGTAATAAAGTTTGGATTGAGAATCAATAGGAGGTAGTCTACATATTTTTTAATGAAAAAAATATCGTGATATATAAAATATAAAATGATGAAGATCCACAAGTTGGATCGAAACGTTGGCTTACCACAATAAAATCATTGTAAACTGAAAATCCTGACTATCATTTTAGCTATCGTAATTGAAGAACAGTTGACTATCTCTCACCTCTTTATTTGTTTTGCTTTAAGTTTATTCTAACCTGTTAACTAACTCTAACTAACATTGATTGGGCCAGACTCCGTGGCTACGCTATCTTATAAGCCAATAAATAAACAAATATTTTATTTTTTTTTTAAAATTATTTGAATTTGTGGACGTGTTGTGTTTCTCAAACGGCCGATTCAATTATACTAACACCTGAAACTTTACTGAACCAAAGAATATGAAAAAAAAGAAAAAACTCATTATTGATAAACACATGGTAATTATTTATTTATATCAGCCGGGACACATAAGTAACCACGGAAAAACGATAGGCTTTTTTTTTTTTAGGTTTTTAGGCTTCTTGTTTTTCAACCGGAAAATACAAATGTCAATTTTAATCCTGCAGATAGGTACTCGATTCATTACACCATTTTTCATGACAAGAAGTGAAAAATGATTTTTCAAATGATAAAACGTTTCCATCAGAATGAAAAATGGGGGAGCGGTAGCATGGTGAACTGAATTAATATGGATTCCTCGATTACTTTTTTATTCCTTTCTTTCAAGATCTATTTTTGATGTTCACTGCTAAAATATTGAGCTTTATTTGTTAAGGAGACTGAACCTGGTCCAGTCTACTCGAAATCAGTGCCAGTCACTGGGTTAATGAAAATTTTTGGGGGTAAGAGCCCATTGTTAACGCAATTTTACCTTGGAATATCTACAATGAGAACGAGAATCAGGAATTGATACAATACGCTATTAGTAGTAGTAGTAGTAGTAGTAAAGTAAATTTTATTTAACAAAATATATAAATGTAAATTTTATAAGCTTGTATTTACAATAAGCTTGGCAATATTACCATCAGCTAGAGTGACTTCACAATTAATCAAAAATAAATAAACATAAATAAATAAAATAGAATCAAAATTAATCACTTAAATTTGCTTCTTCTCTTTACACAGTTTTTTAAAGTCTCTGTTCACTTTTAAGTACATATTTTTCATTGATTGTGAATCTGATTGTCTGTAAATTTGAAGAAACTTAAAGGAACGCTGACGTAACTTATGACACATGTGATCGAACCATGGTTGCATTGTATCTCTTCTATCTTGCTCTGAGTACCGACCTCTTTGGGCCGCCGCTCTTATCAGGGAGTATATCTGGTCAAGCATAACCTCTTCATCTCCTTCCAAACTGTTTATCTTATCTGTGTGTTCACTCAATTTAGTTTTATAATATTGTTCGTCTATTTTTGTGTAAATGAGTTTTGGCAATAAATGTTTTAAATAACTCTCACTGTTGTTTTTTTTTTCATTTGCTCCTCTTAGATTAATCACTGTAGGCTGGTGATCTGAGAATGGAAGACAGTCCACACTGAAATCATTCACAAGATTTATGCTTTCTCCTGATGCAAAACTAATATCATTTACTGAGGAACCCATAACCCCAACAAATGTTATTTCTCCAAGACAATCTGAAGGGGATCTCCCATTTAATATTATAAAGTTGTAATTTGCACAAAATTCTAAAGACTTTTTTCCATTATTTGTAATGTTTGGATCTTTTGAATTCTTATTGGTCTTAAATGGTGAGATTTCTCTTGCTAGTTCTTCTGGTATTATCTGGCCTTCAGCAATCTGAATATTTAAATCTCCAAAAGCTAAAAACTGCAAGTGATCATTACTTTCAATAGTGTTAACAAATTTACTAAATTGTTCTGTCCAACCTTTACTACTGAAATAAATGGGGTACAGATGCATATTTGTTGTTGATATCTTCAAAAGAACTTCTTCTCCTAGGTAAACAAATCTTATTGTGTTATGAATTTTCTTTATTCCTAACAGTTTCCCTCCACTTGCTCGACCAAAGTGTTTAGTTTTCTGAGCTGGAATCCATTTCAAGATAAATTCTTTGAAGTATTTGGAGTAATTATCTATATTATTTTCTGTCACATGTGTTTCACATGAATAAATTATATCAAAAGAACATACATATTCAGAAAAATCAGGATGTTGAATTTTACTCTTCATACCATTAATATTATACGATAAGATGTTTAAACTATTAATATTACTCTCCGTTGGCTTTCTTGGTAGATTTTTACAGTTAACTATTCTATACCCTGAAAGTCAACTTGATTTTCCTGTATTATCATTAAATCTGATATTTGAAAAACTTGGCATGAATATTTGTTTTTTTTTCTCTTGTCTAGTTCCCTCATTTTCCTGGTGTTGAGATATTTCTGTAAATATATGGGCCAAATCTTTCTCAAATATTGACTCTAGCATCGTTTGTTTGCTTTTGTCTTCTAAACCAAATCCCTCATCCATTGAAAACCTGAACATTTCATTATTAATGAACATGATATTTTTCCATAAATTTACCCTGATATCAGGTTTGATGTTCTTCAGTTTTCTTCTTAAAAGTAACATTTTCTGTCTAGTTTGCCTCTGTTTGTAAGTTAAATCCTGTTGGATTGTTATACCAGTATTTTTTAAATGTCTAGCATTTTTCAACAATGTTCTTACCTCATTTTCAGACTGGAATTCAACTAATATAGGGTTCCTCTTTTGTTGTCCACTCAACCTGTAGGCATTAATAATTTTTGCTCCACTCACCTTTAGAATAGAGTTACATACATCTCCAATCAAGTCTGTTATTTTCATGTTATCATCAAGTTGTAATCCATAAAAAATTAGTTTGTTTCTTTTAGAATGTTGTAATAGAATTTCCACCTGTTGCTCAAGCATCTTGCTTTCATGCTTTTGTTTCTCTAGTTCATCTTTAATATGTTTATTTTCTTCTTGCAATACTGCTATTTTCAAAGTTAACTGGTCAATATCCTGTTTTGTTGCTAGGTTTTTTTGATCTAAAAGATCACTAAATAGCTGTTTTAACTCTAACACAGACAAAAGGTGGGCCCCACCCTGATATCAACTTTTAGTATAGTAAATGCATTTTAATAATTTAAATTAGGCTATTATTTGAAATAATACTCTATAAATGTTGTAACAGCACCTACTGTCATAGGTGTAACCTAATAGAAGCCTGACTTGGGGAGTCAGTGTTGCCAAAAATTAGTGAAAATTAGTCAATTGGCTACACTGCGGGTAACCAGTCGTAAAAACTCCTTCTCAAAAAGGGTGTGTTTTGATTAGGTGTTGTGGGATACTTTGTGATTTGCTAAAGAACTGCATAATTAAGACTTTAATATTATATTTTCAGTTAATTTATTTAATAGAAGTTTCTTTATTTTCATTATTCGTTTTGTTATTATTTAAATACAGTGTTTTTTTATTTTACCAAACCTTTTTATCATTTTTATCCCGAGATCTAAAATGTAAAATTTAAAAAATGTCAGTGAAGATTTGTAATTCCTCCTTTATCAACAATAATTTAAAGTTGAGAAAATTTAATCCCAATCGAATAGAGGCTGTTACTTCCTAAGTTGTAATTATCTTTAAATGTAAAATTTAAGAAATGTTAGCGAAGATTTTAATCCTTTCTTTAATTTAAAGTAGGCTATTATATATGTATGTATGTAAATGATATTTACTTATCTTGTTGAATAAGAATTTACTTTGATTGTTGAATAAGAAAGGATTACAAATCGCGGCAATTTTTTAAATTTTACATTTAATGATTATTACACCTCTACTGAACAGGAATAATTGTTATTTGGGTAACCTCAAGTTTCAGATTTATCCGCCATAAATATGAGAGTACTACTGCAAAATAATCCATCGGCAGATATATTTTTTAAACATTGCTCTATATTGGAAACGGTGAAATAGAGCTAGCTGTATCGAAATTCAAAATTTATCAAATTACCAGAAAATTTCTGAACTGTTGTAGAGACGAAAAATGAACTGTCTACGAAATATAAAGTGTCTTTCCTGATATTTTGAACAATTATTTGGACTATAAGTGGCTGGGTAGTCGTGCTATTTTGGCATCAAAAAATGTTGATTTTGATGAAATAAACTTCCAAAATCAATAGACAATGTTCTAGATGTAAACGAAGCCGTAAATTTCCCATCTGAATTTTTTAATTCCCTGGATATACATCCAAACAATCTCCAGTTGAATAATGGCTCACCGATCATTCTTCTTCGTAACTTAAATCCACCTCAATTGTGCAACGGTACACGTTTTGTCATTAAAAGGATCATAGGAAATATTATTAAAGGAAAAATGTTACCTGGAAGGTTTACAGGAGATATCGCCCTGTTGCCACCTATTCCCTTGGAACCGACAGAATTTTCAATAAAATTTAAAAGGCTTCAATATCCTATTCGTTTGGCTTTTGCCATGACCATAAACAAATCCCAAGGGCAAACAATGTCCACTTGGACTTTGAAAATCCGTGTTTTTCCCTTGGGCAATGGCATAACTCACGTGGGAAATGGGTATCGCCTGCTCACGTGTGTGGAAACCATCAAATCTTTGGTTTGTGTTAAAAAAAACAAAAAACAGGTTAACCCAAAACATTTTGAACAAATTAGTACTTGAATAAATAAAAATTCTTAATTGTATTATGTAAAAACCTCTTTAAGAAGAGATTTATTATCACTCAAATATATTGCTAAATTAAAAGCTTCAACACACCACCCTCCTACCGAACACTTATTAGCCGAAGGGTTGGGAAATCGAGGTCTCAAAGATTTGTGAAAAACGCCTATCAAAAGGACATATATGACGCGTTAACCAAGATTGGCATGACCCTGAGCAAAATTTAACCCTTTGTTAAACTAACAATACCAAGTTGAAGTAGTGTTAGGCCAATAATTATTGGCCTATTGCCATTGATCTATTGATTATAATCAATAGATCAATGGCTGAGGTTATCAAAACTTACTTCAGTCAACCTTTTTAAAATTAGTGGAAAAATATAGCCATTTCGAGTTAGTTTATACCAATCCATAAAAAAAGGGCGATAGTGTTGGCAGCTCTGTGAGTCGTAAACACAACCAGCTCCTTTTTAATCAAACTACATTGAAGTATGAGATGTAAAAAATAAAAACTTTAACTTTCCTATATTCTTTACCAAATACTTTTAAATGGTGTAATGCTCTATTCTCAATCACGTTGGATTTTGATTAGCTGAAAGGTTTTCATCTTTATCAATGAATATTGGTATTATTGATTTGTTTTTTTTTGTATTTGTTTAAAAATATTAGGATATAACTACTGAGCCACAGCAACGCGTGGCCGGGTCTGCTAGTATCTTTATAAAAATCTCATGTACCGATGTTTGTGGAGGGTAAAATCAGAAACTACTCAACCGATCTTTATACAATTTAGTTCATTGTATGTATTTTGTCCAACATTAAAGATAGGATATTTTTAATCTCGATTATTGGCCCCAATATTTCTTTTATTGCATATTAAATCCTTATTATACTAAAATTTAGTGTGATTATTTTTATGCTCTACAAATTTCCAAAAGATGGCGGTGTAAGATGATTTATTGACACAACAGTTAATTTTCTTTCGTTATATAGGGTGGATAAGCATCCAGTAGCCAAATCTATTTATTCCTGCCTGGACTAGGAAAATGCGTGTTTATCCATGGGCAATTGTGTCGCCTTTTCACATCGAATCTATTTGTTTTAGCAAAAGACAGATTTACCATAATCATTGGACACCTATGACTATAATGAATTGAAATTGTGAACTCTAATAAAAAAAAAAATTAAGTATTATTATAAAAGTTATAAATTATCTATAACGCTTGGCGAGTCTGCTCGTAATTGATAATGCATCATCTATCTGAAAGTTTAGTAAAAAGGGGACTTATTTGTCAGACCCAAACACCAGTATGATCTCAAAAGATCCAACACTTAATTTAACTTCATAAACATATCACTAATCCGACCTTTGGTATAGTTCACTTCAGGAACCAAATGAAACTTCTCCGAACTCACTCAAAGAAATGTTATTCCGATCTCAAATAAAGTAATGTTATTTATAGTTAAGTAGAATTAAATATTATTTTTTATTACATAAATTAGGATTATTGTTAAACAGTTAAAACGTTTTTATTAACCCAAGACCGGGCGCGCTGGTTGACTTTAGACACCAATTCTCATTAAAGGTGAGTCGTGCAGGTAGCAATTTGAATTACCCCTTCCCGCCCTTAGTACCTTTGCGTGGACTCCTCCTCCCTAGATAAGTCTCACACTGGCTTTTGTTCGAGTGACAAGTGACCAATTATTGCGTGTTTATTATTGAAAACCACGGCTGGTGTCCAAAAGCAACCACGCGCCCGGACCTGTAAGTTATAAATTTCTTCTTTTTATTATTTCATTTTCGGATTTTTTTTTTTTTGGTTTATGTTAAATATCCGAAACTTATTCTCTTTATGGGGCAATATTATAAAATATGAAAACATTCCAAGGATTTTAAGAGAGATGTATGATGAGGCGAAAGAAGAGATCTTCTAAGAATCGGAGTCGGATTTTTATGATGGGGAAGATGAAGCCACAAATTATTCTGACCCAGAGCACTAGAGTGACTCAGAACAAGAAGGTCTGGATGATGAATATGAGTCGGATGATGTTGATAGGGAATTCGATTTTGGAAAGGACGGTGAAACAATGTGGTCAGCGAAAGATTTTTCGAAACCTAATTACAGAACGAAGTCGAAAAATATTTTAAAAACATTTCTCGGCCCTAAGGGGGACGCAACAAATGCTTTTTCAGAAATTGAATGTCTTACTCAAATAATTGATTTAAATATAATAGATCAAACTGTTTTTAATAGTTTCAAATGGTTGTTTTTAGATTTTTCAAAATATTTTTAAATATTCAAATTGATTTTTATTATTATTTTATTGTTTTATTTGTAGAAAAATCATAATAATACAACATTTATAAATAATTTTAAATTATTAATACACCTTTACCTAATTTTAAGTAAATAAAAGTAATGGTGTCCAAAGCCAACCACGCGCCCGGTACTGTAAAAACATTTGGCGCGCCTGGTCTAGGGTTAAATTAGTTAATTTTTTATTTCAACTAGAAGAATTTTATTTTTTGTTATTTCTTATTACTCTTGTTATTGTTGTATTAGTGCACTTTGTATATATTTATATATTATTTATTTCAAAGCATTATTTTGTTATATTTTTTTTAAATTTTTATAATAAAGGATCCATTCATCATTCATTGTTAAACAACCTTTATTGTTTATAAACATACAAACAGTACCAGTCCAAAGTTTAGACTCACTTTTGTTTAATTCAAAATCTTCAAGTTTAATAAAATAATTCTAACTGAAGAAGTAGAATTTGGTGGATATCTTCCACCATCATTAACTCAAGAGGTAACATTATATGATTTTTAAGTTTAGAATAAAATTATAAATAGGGGTAACCTGTGGTGCAGTGTTTAGTATAGTAACATACAATACCAAAGGTCGCGGGTTCGCGTCCCGGGGTCCTAGGATTTTTAATTGGAGTAAAAAATCCTTGGCTATGCTGTCTCTCGGATAGGACGTAAAATGAAGGTCCCGAGCCTGTACGATGTGAGGTACTCGTTAAAGATCCCTAACCTAATTATACCCGGATAGACAAAATTTAGGACTCCCACTGTAGCATCGTCCGATTAGCCTTAGTAGCATAACGTGACGTTAAACTAACAAACAAGCAAATTAAAAATAAAATTATAGTTTTTATATTGTTAAATAAATATGTAGTTAATTTTGTAATTTTACAAAACTAAGAGTGATTCTAAACTTTTGACTGGTACTGTATATTTCATATGATTCGTGGATTGAATTTAAAAGTTATTATTCATCATTTGCTTCAAGATGAAATAAAAGCAAAATACTGAGAAGATGCTAACAATGAGAATGTTCGGGTCTATCTTATATAATGACAACTAGCGAGAAACGTAAACCACCAAAACCAATGCAAATTAATGAATTAATATATTTTTTATTTGTTGGAGTGATTTTACTTGAACAATCCCCTAATTTTATATCGATTCATCGCACGTCAATATCCTTTGAAGAGGTCACTCTGTCCGCTGAGTGTCTGCGACCAAGGTCCTTCGTGAGGGCAGAGGATTGCATGTCCTTGGGAAGTTGTCGCTATTGTCCTAAGGACCGTCCCAATAAAAGAGAAAAACAAAGGAGTTGAAAGTTCTGTTATTGCTTGTCGTTCGGAACCGCCACTAAAAATGGAAAGCTTTATCAGAGCTCGTGTTTACCTCTTAGGATGATAGCTAGCGAGTTGTATTAAATCAATTTTCGAATTATCGATTATAGTATTTAAAATAGAAAAATATAAACTATTCGTATCTGGCGTACGTGTTGTGATCTATTCTATAGCACTTCATATCTTGTTTTTAATCGGAATCTTCTAAAAATTACATAAAGAAATATTTATAACCTCGCCTAATCATATACACCAAAAAAACTTTCCCTGCAACTGAAAATTTTTAAAAAACATAGAGGTGTGTAATGGTCAACTGTTTTCCATAGGTTAAATGATAATCAGGATTTTCAGTTGGATTTTTTTTTTTTTTTTATTATCGAAAGGCAACGTTTCGATCCAACTTGTGGATCTTCATCAGGGCTAAAAGAAAACAAATATATGAGTTTCTATGCTAGAGGATGACAATAAATGAATATTTTACAGAAATGACAAAAATATAAAAGATAGTAAGCATTATACAAGAATATATAAATAAGTAGCTGGTTAGCAAGATAAAATAGAATCTGATATTTACCTTCTGAGTCAAGGTAGATACAAAGACTGAATCTAAAATAAGGTAAGAGGTAGTGGTAGGGGATAATTTGCCGACTTGCAAAGGCTTATGATGGGGAAACCCGTGAGGTAAATATTTTATCTTGCTAACCAGCTATTCATGTATTATGCTTACCATTTTTTATATTTTTTTCAGGTCTGTAAAATATTCATTTATTGTCATCCTCTAGCATAGATATTCATATATTTGTTTTCTTTTAGCCCTGATGAAGATCCACTAGATGGATCGAAACGTTGGCTTTCGATAATAAAAATATAAATAAAAAATCAAACTGAAAATCCTGATTATCACTTAACCTATCGTAAAGATTAACAGTTGACTATCTCTCACCTCTACAACGGTCACCTGTTTTCTTTAAGATAGGTAGATAAATTTTGAGGATTTTCAATGAACATTTTTTTATTTAGAAAGCCTACCTTTCGAACCAAAAATGCGGATCTTCATCATCAGGACTAAAATGAAGACAAATATATGAGCAACATGTGGTGTATGATTGCTTAAAGGTGAGATCAATTACAGATAGTAACAATAAGAATTAATCCAGCTGGTGGCACTTCTACACCCTTTTTTCCCTGCTCTATAATTTTCTTTTTCTTTTTTTTTTACAACAGTTCTATAAATTTGTAAATATTTTTATTGGTAATCCTAAGGTTAAGAAATATTTCACTAGTAAAATAAAAAAAATACATATAAATATGTTTTTATTTAAACTTACCCACAGGTTCTTCGCAATCCGCTTCTTCACAATTTTCCGTCCTGTTTGGAGGAAGTAATGGAGTAGCCCATCCGTTCACCAAGGTCTTGGAGTACAAGGTCTCCCTGCAACGAAAGCACATTTCAAAGTCTAAAACTTAAAAATGTTGCTTATATATATCATAAAAATCATTGGTAATATTTAAAAAAAATGTTAAATTAAAAAAAATTAAATTGGAGTTATTCAAAAAGGCTCTTAACTGATATTTATTGGTCTTTGGTGAAAGTTATTCTAATTTTATTTGGCTATTTCTTCGCCCCTTTATGCCACTAAGGCTAATCGGACGATGCTTTAGTGGGAGTCATAAATTTTTGCATTTCCAGGTAAAATTATTGTCCTCCTTTTTAAGTCCTATCCGAGGGACGGCATAGCCAAGGAATTTTTACTCCATTTCAAAAATCCTAGAGCCACCGCGGTACCATAACCTACGACCTTTCAAGTATTGTAGCTAAACTAATAAATGTAATATTGATTTTATGAGCAGATAATTAGAATGTTGAATAGTTAGATTAAAAAATATATATATTTTTTTAACTTGAATTTATAAAAGATATACAGTACATTATTTTTTTTCTGTAGCCCTTATCATTATATAATTTCTCGAGTCAATTTATCTCTTCTTCTTCTTCTTTATCTTCCTCTTGTGCCATTTCTAGCGTCGAGGAGCCTCGATAAACCGCAGCCACTCCTGCCGGTCCCTACATAGCTGCTTCAGTTGCTGGAGGGTTTTACCTCTTTTCCCCCCTATCCTTTGTATATTCTCCTGGAAGGAAATTCTGGGACGTCCTCGAGGTCTTTTCCCAGAGGGTCGAGCTTCTAAGACTTTTTTGGGCTCTCTTTCATCCTCCATGAGGCACACGTGGCCAAACCACTTAAGCTGTCGGGATTCAAGTGTGGTCTTGAGTTCTGGCACATTGAATTGCTCCCTTATTCGCTCATTTCGGATGCAATCCCTTCAAGTCTTCCCAACCGCTCTCCTCAGAAACTTCATTTCTGCTGCAGTAATGCGACTGGCTAGCTTATCAAGCATTACCCAGCTTTCGCATCCATAGGTAAGAGTTGGGAGATAAACAGATTTATATATATGCCGCTTAGTATCTATACCCACTTCTCGGTGACCGATTATACTATTACAGATCTGATAGTATACTTGATTACCTTTATAAATCCTGTGGGATATCTCTGGATCGATCTTGCCTGAGGAACTTATCACGGTCCCTCAGTAGGTATATTCCGGCACAACTTCTAGAATTTCCCCATTGCAGCCCAAATGAACGTCAACTTGTTCTTCTCGAGCCAGAACTAAGACCTTGCTCTTCGAGGTGTTGATAACCATTCCCTTACGAAGCAGCTCCTCTTGCCATTCTATCAATGCCTCTTGCATTTTTTCTTTGGAATCAGTGATGAGGACAATATCATCAGCGTACAGAAGGCTTTGCACAAGAATGGTCATCAGGTTCCATTTTCCAATAGCTGTCCCAAGCAGTTCTTCTTTTACATATTTTATGGATCTCGTCCATAAATACTATGAACAGTAGGGGACTTAGGCTGTCACCCTGTCTCACACCTCTGTCCATGATGAACGCCTCAGATTCTCTTCCATTGATCCGCACAACTCCTTTTTATCTCCTGCTTGAATAATAGGCTTTTTACTGCATTTACGTATTTTAAGGTATATTGAAAAACTGTAATTATGTGGAATGAGTGTTTTGTTAAGTTATCGGTGATAAGCTCACTTCTTTCTTGAATAAACCTAAATTCTAATACTTAATCCTAACATTCGTATATTTGTTGCCATCGTCTTGAGAAATTTGCTGGACTGAGGCTATTTAACAATGGATTTAACAGCTGTGGTAGTTTATCTAAACAAGAATTGTGCCTCTTGGTTAAGTATTCTCGGATATTGGGTAATTCAATAACTTGTACTTCTGAGGTTCTCATTCACTGCATGTAAGTTCCTTTGATTATTTTCCTTGTAATTCCGTTTTGAAAGGATTGCAGCTTTTTCACAGTTGATTTGCTTATAAAGCATGTAAGTAAATCAACTGTTAAAAACTTAAAATCCTTTCAAAACGGAATTACAAGTAACGGTGCACCACTATTCAAGCAAATATTGGTACACCGTACAATAGCGCTGGCCAAATTATTGTTTTGTATACTAAAATTTTTAAGCGTATCGATAAACTTGTAGTTGTAAGTATTTTATTTAGCCAGTACGTTTTTAGTCTTAATGTTTTAATTTTTCTTTCAAATTGTCTCGAAAAATTTCGGTGTCTGTCGAAGTGTACGCCGAGATACGTCAGGTTGGTCGATAGTTTAATAAATTTATTATTTATGTGAAATTCTGTAGGAATTTTGTTTTTCTTTCTTTGGTAAGAAAAAATAATCCTTGTCGTCTTATCAGGATTTACTTCAATTTTTAGGGTTTTGAGCTGTTCCGTTTTTTTTTTTTTTTTTTTTTGGCAAACCGTTTCTGCCTGCGGCAATGCTTTCTTGGCATTTAGACTACTACTTGTAACCGCTATGACATCAGCAATAGTAGTTACAGAAGCATTTTTGTGTTTAGTACCAACTATTTCTGCTGTGTAAATCAGAAATAGGACTGCTCCATGTCCAGTACATAATATATAAAATAAGTTAAATAAC
The DNA here is from genome assembly GCA_911387785.2 of Aelia acuminata. Lineage (NCBI taxonomy): Eukaryota > Metazoa > Arthropoda > Insecta > Hemiptera > Pentatomidae > Aelia > Aelia acuminata. Next base: position 16,952,515 of record OU426983.1, read on the forward strand.
TGTAATAGTATTGTACAGTTTTTAAGAATGGGGACACAACCAGGAAACGTCGACGTATAAAAGTTGTAAGAAAATAAAGAAAAAGAAAAAGTAAAATACGGTGCTAATATTCCATACAAAAAAGTTATTTACTCGGAGTTGAGCATTTCTTTTAAGCATGTTTTTTACTTACATAGTTTTTTCCTTTTTCCAAATATTTGTACAAACTATAGAAGAAGCCTGTGAAAGAAGAGAGAAGACTTGGCTGCTAAGTTATAGAGCCGCTACTTATGCTAAGTACCGGAGGGTAGGAGATGAAAGGAAGCCTTTATCAGCTGAATCTTATCGCAATCTTACCAAGCCTTTCAGTAAGATTGCAACTTCCAGCCTCTTCCCAATTTCCCTTCACTTCCTGTTTAAACTAGCATCATTTTGATGTTTACTTCAAAATAAATTTACAGGCTCAATTGGAATAATAAAGAAATAATTTTTATTTTCCAAATTCAGATATTAACCCAAGGATTACCGAAGGGTATCTGACTTCTTACTTATACCAAGAAAGGGGTCTCTACGAACACATAGCTCTTTTATATTAATTACCTCTAAATATGTTTTATTAAAATTTATTTCATGGGATTAAAATATTTACAAATTTATAAAAATTTGGATGTAAAAAGATAAAAAAAATTTCTAGATAATTAGAAATGTCATTTCAATGTTTTCTAAAATTCATCATTCATGATATATAAGGTATTTAACTAATTTAAACTAGCATTCCCCTTCGCGGCTTTGCCCGCGAGACTTTAAAATCAGTTCTGTGATCATTATTTTGGTATTGATTTAATACAATATGTTAACTGATGTTCAGGAGATTTAGTAGAATCGGAGCTTCCCGTAGGTGGAATGTTGGAGAGGGGAGCTGCCGGCTCGGTAGAAGAGAGGGAGAGGCGCAATGGAGAGAGTTCACTAAAACCGCCAAAACAAAAAATTGCTTACTCGTCCTGAACGCTTCATTTTCGGCTTTAAACAATGGTGTTCGACGCCCCATAGGGGCTTTCGAGTTAAACTCGTCGTATCAAGATCTTTAAAATGAGTCCAAATTAGATATTTTTTCTCAAAGTGCAAAAATAGTTGTCCGTTTGAGTTAAACGACAATTTCGCCATTTAAACCCATTAGGGGTTACATTTTTGAAATTCCTTTCTTAGTGGTTACCTACATCGCGTTTAAAATCTAAATTCAGAATTTCAAGTTTCTATCATTAGTAGTTTTTGCTCTGCGTTGATTCTGTCAGTCAGGAGAAAGCCTCTTATATATTACTAGCATTCCCCATTGCGGCTTCGCCTGCGAGCCTTTAAAATCAATTCTGTGACCATTATCTTGGTATTGATCTAATATAATATGTTAACTGATGTTAAGGAGATTTAGTAGAATTTGAGCTTCCGGTAGGTGGAATGTTGGAGGGGGAAGCTGCCGGCTCGGTAGAAGAGACGGAGACACGCAATGGAGAGAGTTCACTAAAACCGCCGAAACAAAAAATGACTTACTCGTCGTGTTAGATATTCTTAGGGGTTACATTTTTGAAATTCCTTTCTTAGTGGTTACCTACATCGCGTTTAAAGTCTAAATTCCGAACTTCAAGTTTCTATCATTAGTAGTTTTTGCCCTGCGTTGATTCTGTCAGTCAGGACAAAGCCTCTTATATATATAGAGATATATAGAGATTTAACTATTTATTATATATATAAATTTAACTATCAAAAAAATTGTGTTTTCAGGTACATTAAAGAAAAATAAAACATTATTTGTTTGAAATTTAGTATAAATGCCTTTATAAAGTTATAGTTATTTTATATATTATAAAGTTTTATAATAATTTCAAATTATATCCACGTGCCCATAATATTTTTTTTTTTTTTTTTTAATTTTAACTATTTCTCCTAGATAGAAAAAAATGAAGAAAATTTCAATATACGTTTAAATTAATCCTGAATGTTAACTGACAACTTTTTTCAGATTTTATTTTGTTTAGTAATATGTGTGAAAAACAGGGTGGACAGATATTAATGGGTTCCCAGAGACCATCCCTAATTTATAATCTTAGAGTTAATCTACGCCAGTCAATTAAATCTCGACAGTCAGCAAATGTAGCCTCTTGCTCGCTAATAGAACGGATCCCTGCAAAAAGGGCTTCAGTCACTATAAACGTGATTTTCGGAAAACCATGAAAAACTATTCCTAGTAATACACAATGTCTAAAAAATATGAAAAAAATATATTAGGTCCTATATATGGCATATGGGATTATGGGACTGAAGTCCTGCTTGCACAAAAACATGAGGCTACATATACATAGCTCAATATTGGAAAAAATGTGACTGAATCCCTTTTTGCAAGGACCCATTCAATATATTAATGACTTGAGGAAGGAAGCTCCAAGCACTACCTCTTTTCGGACCTGTATTAGTTAATCTGGTTATTATAGATTAAAAATATCAGTAGTAGTAATAATGTTTAGTGCGCGAAAAATATGATACAATATAATCTAGATTGTAAAAATAAAAAAACATTTTACGGCATAGCGAACTGTCTGCCGGTTAATTTTATACAATTCATTACTTGTACAGCAAGCGTGAAATGAAAACCAAACAAAAAACGTAGTAATATTTATAAATACAAAAGAAAATGTACAATAATTCCTATTTGAAAAATAAATAAATTTAATTCTTAAAAATACTGTGTTGAAATAAAACAAGAGGCAATAGGAAGAGAAAAAAAAAAAACAAAAAAAAATTTAAATCATTAAAACAATTTAAATGGAAACTGTAAATGTTAATTTAATCATATGGATCCTGCCTACGTTGGATTAAGGAGATTATATCGATGATTCCACGCACGACGAACAAAATTCACTATCGTACGGCACTCTGTTTTAGAAGGGGCATTCAAAAGTGAAATCAGGAATGTATTTCGTAGAGGGCTAGCACCCAGAAACTCGGAACGGATCTCACTCAGAGCAGAAAATTCAGCCAAGAAGTGAAACAGGTCCTCTTTTCCGCAATGTTGCAAAGTGGACGGTTAACATTCGTCCTAACCAGCCAAGGAATATAGTTCAAATATAGCAGTTCAAAATATCAGTAATCTATTTTTTTTTCTCAAAAATTTCAATTTTTGCGCTACAGGGACTAATCCGACACAAATTTCAACGAAGGTGGTGTATTGTTAGTAAAATGTGAGTAGGATATATTAATTGGGTAGAAGTATGGTATCGAAATATTGAAAAAACAAATGCTGTGCAATGAAAGTAAAAGTGTAAACCTGCAAATATATAAAAGTTTTATTCAATGAAAACAGAGTCTAAGGAAGTTACTAAATGGGATCTATAAAACAATTTTAAAATGATTCTATGTTATGTTGATGAAAGTGCTCATGGAGGGCTCTTCCCCAGTCTAAAAAAAAAAAAAAAATGAAAAAAAAAAGCACTACTCAGTGCATTATAACGCAGAGCTGAAGAGTAAAGGCAAGTTTGAAAATGGCAATTGAAGAAAAGTCATGTTCATACTGAATATGAAGATGTGCAGATCTCTTTGAAATTGTAGGAGGACGGACTTGGATAGAAATTTTTAGGAATGACAGAATAAGAATGGGGTTAAAGAAGTAATCCTTAACGCCTAATTAGAGAAGGTGTGGTTTAAGAGATTCAAAGAGCAATTTCTGTTGCAGAATCTTGTAATTTTGAAAAAAAAAAACTCAAAAATATTTCAACACTACTTATTCTCTGTATTCTGCAGTATTCATATATATATATATATATATATATATATATATATATATATATATATATATATATATATATATATATATATATATATATATATATATCATTTGGGAAGGGAAGCTGAACTTTATTCAGACATATTTATATAGAAACCCAATTTAAAACAAAAACCAAAACTGTTGTATTGAATATATTTACATATTATCATTATGTATTAGCAACAGTATGTTATGCACATGTTTCCGACACCTTCAACTCAAGTTGTTTCGAAACTCTACTTTGCACAGCTTCATTCCGGAGTTGGCTTCCGAGCACATTCATTATTCCCACCCTAATTAATTATTCTCCATGAAGAAAGTTACACCCACAGCGGTTCCAGTGGTTCGGGCCAACATTCTCTAATTATTCTAGCTAGTTTGTCAAGTTTATTACCATCTTTGAATCTGATATGTTTCTCAAATATATATATATATATATATATATATATATATATATATGTGTGTGTGTGTGTGTGTGTGCGTGCATGTATTTTTCGTTGAAATATTTTTATTGCATTCCTTTAAATATGGAGGTTAACATTCCTTTAAATTACAAGTATTCATTAAGCATTCATTAGAAGTTAAATATCTTGCTACTGGTACTGAAATGCTGCTTATGCGCCGTTCACCAAGGTGCCCTTCAAAGTAAGGCCAGATCTCCACTGAAAAAGACCCTTTTGGAGGTTTATTTACCTCTGAAGAGCGAGCGAAGCGAGCGGGGAGTCGAATGTTGGAATCTATGAAAGCCAATCAAGGCATAACTGAAGAAAAGGCGATGGGAGTTCACGCCACGCCCAGCAGCCAAAGTCAAGCAATAAATGTTTAAATAAAACGTATTTTCTATGGCGGTAGGAATAATTTCAAGTTAGAAACAAGTATCTTATGCGGTCACGGAAAACTAACCATATCTTACGGTCATGCCTACTCCTTACGCAGGGAAATTTTGACATTGTCGGTGAAGATGACCCAGGGAGGAAGTGTAGAGAATATCAACAGGACAACCTTATTATTTTTACTAATGCCTTAAATGGCAGGATAGAAACTGGAATCAAATGTGGCTTAAGGTTACGAAGAATAACTTAAGATAAATTAAACTTCCCCGTCATGAGCAAAGAGAGAAGGTGATTCTATGGGTAGGCGACTCTTAGCAGAGCAGATCAGTTTTTGTGAAACGTGAATTATTAAGGAACCGCGCATTTTGAGACGCAGAGCAGGGCAACGCATTCCTAACTACCGCACGTATTACAAAACCTGCTCTGCGTCGCCTGCGTCCCAAAGTGTGCACTACCAAACACGGCTCGGTATAGGCCACACCCGACTGACCCATAGCTATCTTATAACCCTCGATTAATCACCTGAATGTCAAACCTGAGGAAACCAACTCACAATCAAACATACTGACATTATGCATTACTTAAAACTCTTTAAGACTTACTGTACAAACTAACAGAACATCATCGCAATATTCTATCGGATAATATATTAACACTAAATAATGTATTAGAATTAATATTTCTCTGTAATATTTTATATCCGGAAGAAATAATTAAGTGGAAAAAAACCCGCTAATTTTTTTATTTATTTATTGAAATTTACAACTGTGTAAACAATACAATAAGTAAATTTAATATATGTACATTTATGACATGAAAAGACGTAGGGAGAAACTACCCACTGGTAGCACTCGAATGTCCTTTCTGTTTCGAAGATCTCTAGGCCTTTTCAGACAATCTTCTTTTCAGGCGCATCGGAGGATTGTCTGGGATAGAGGAGGAAGAAAGGTTGGAGACAAGAGGGTTAGGATGAGCTGGGAGTTTACTATGAAAGGAGTGGTATCTGCATCGGGATAAATCGGTTACTTAAGGAATATTAAGGTCTTCGTGGATATTTTTATTTTATAAGGAGCATTAAGGATTGTAGAGTAAGATTGTATAAGATTTGGATTGTAGAGATTGGATTCAAAAGGACAAAGGGAGGAAGTAAGGAAGGAATGGTTGGTGGAACCCCAAAGTTCGACTCCCTAAGTCCAGATAGGTTTTATTATTATCATGTAGATTAATCTTTTGTAGTGAATTGGAAGTTTGTAGCGTTTGTCTAGTAAATGTTGTAATAATCGAAATCTGCGGGCAGTTTCTTGTCTTTTCAGTCTTGTGTGAGGATTCCACGAGATACGTTTATCTATATGGAGTCCTAGGTATCGGATTTGGCGGTTATAATTTAAAATTATTAAACTATTATTTTATAAAAGCAACAATTAATGTAATGTTTTTCGTTTTGAGGTACCAGAAAACATTTTCAAAAGTGTAAATTAGTTAAATATTTAATATATCATGAATGATGAATTTTTACAAACGGGGAAATTCTAATTATTTTGAGAAATGACTTTCATTTCCCTTTATAATTTTTTTTTTTTTACATACACTGTTTTATAAGTAGGGTGTAAATATTGCAATCTCTTAAAATTCATTTCAAAAATATTATTTAGAATTAATTAACAATAAAAAAAAGTTATGGGTTCTTAGAGCGCCACCCCCTTCGGTAAAACTAAAAAGTCAGGTCCTCCTCGGCAATCCTAGGGTTAAATGTCGCATTGATTTTCAACTCTGGATTCCAGGCGCAAGGTGCTACAGTGCCCGCAACACTCGAAATCATTGCGACATAGAAGTTCACAATCGTCTTGCTCTAAAGAATCTCTAACGCAAGAGTGGAGCCCTCGATTAACTGCCTGATTGTCAAACCAACTCACAAACATACTGACATAATGCATTACTTAAAACTCTTTAAGACTTACTGTAAAACCTACCAGATCATGTTCGCACTATTCTAAGGGACAATATATTAACATTTATTAATGTATTAAAATTTAGATTTCTCTGTTATAATATAAGACTGACCAGATCTTATACATAAAATTATTAAACTATAATTTTTTAAAAGCATTGATGATAAATTCTAAACAATTAATGTTATGTCTTCTCTTTAAGGTACCAAAAAAAAAAAAATAAAAAATTTCAAAAGAGTAAATTAGTTAAATATCTAATATATCATGAATGATGAATTTTAACAAACTTTGAAATTCAAATGATTTACAGAAACGACTTTCAACTTGATTTTCAACTCTGGATTCCAGGCGCTAGGTGCTACAGTGCCCGCAACACTCGAAATCATTGCGACATAGAAGTTCACAAACGTCGTGCTATAAAGAATTTCCAACGCAAGAGTTGAACTTATTGAAAAATTACGTTTTGATAAAATGAAAAAAAACAAATAAATACTTTTATTTATCGTAAAAAAATAATAATTTTTGCTCTATTAGAGCAAAAATATTCACCGGTATTCTAGTATTAAATGTATTTGAAGGATCTGTAATAGTAATTACTTATAATATACTTTCAGTAATTAACCCACTGTTTTTTTAATGAAAATGGTGTAGATTTTACTGTATTGCATTATTAGCTGCAAAGACAAATCACGATGCTATCCTCTTTTGACTTCTGAATAAATGAACTGTTAAAATGATTTTTTGTTGAAGATCACATGTGTTTGAGGTTACTAATATTTACCCTCCCCTTGGTAATATTTAGAAATCAGATAACCATTGGTGATCCTAGGGGTTTAAAAGTGAGTGATATTTGGAGTTAAAATATTTAGAGTTAATTAGCAATAAAATAGAGCTATGGGTTCGTTGAGTCCCCCCCCCCCCCCTTGGTAAAAATAAGAAGTCAGATACCCCTTCTGGGGTTGTTTAAGGTTCCAAGCCTAATTCAAAATTACCACTGACTTAAAATACCGCATTTAAATAAAGTCATATAAAACAATAATGAACATCGTGTTTGACGACGACAAAATAAAAGGCAGAATTGAGCAATAATAATTATCTGGAAACAAACTGAATTCTTTAAAATAACCTCTTTACGTATTTATTAGATAAAAACAAACACGTTAGATTTAAAAAAATAAATAAAAAAAGGAATGTTAAAAACAACTTTCCTTATCTTGAAAATTCCTTCTAAAGCATTGTAATTATAAAAAGAAATGAATTGTTCTGAATAAAATTTAAGTTGGGAGATTTAAAACAGGCAAGAAGCCGCTTACTTTTTAATTGAAAAAACAAAATGACGCTTGTGTTAAAAACAGAGCTTTTTATTTAATGAGTAATTAGGTGAGAAACTTGTTTTGCTTGGTTTCGTTTGTTTTTTTATTTTTTTTTGTGACACCCTGAGAAAAAATATTGTTTAAAAATATTCTTTTAAAAATATGTTCAGCATGGACCGAATAAGATCAAACAATTAATCCCTCTGAAAAAATATATATAATTGCTAAAATTCATGTGATGATATGAGATGTTTTCAAGATCACCGTAAAATTTATTTATTTTTTGATAGGCCATGTATAGACAGATACTGGGATAATTACAATTAGTTCGACTACTTTTTTTGGTGAAAAAAATTTTTGTTCCTGTTTTTCTGATTCCTAATAAATTTTCCTTTATTATAACAAGAGTGCATCTTAAAGTTTTTTTTTGTATTTTCAATAAATATCATAAGTAATGAAACAATATTGAAATGCGATTAAAGAAATTATTTAATAATTAATTAGAAATAAATAATTCTCTGGGCTACTTCATACGAGACAACGAAGTTGTTTTTGTTCAAGAATAATGAAGTTTTACGTCTTTTTGGTTTAATAGCCACTGTTGGGGCATTAAATCTTTTACGAGCTTTACTACTCTTAATAATAAATAAAAAAAAAAAAAATAAAGAAAGATATAGTACAGAGTTTAGATAGCTCTCAAACCTTACTCATTCTCCTCTCATTTACATATTACGTTCACCAGATTGTAATTTTTACAATGCTTGTCTCATTCATGGTAATGAGGTTCAAGAATTTCAAATAGACACGTATTCATTTCATCTATAGGTTAAAAATTTTCACTTAACGAAAATAACAATCCTCAATGCCACTCTAATTATGAGAACACAAATATTGAAACAAACAATTAAGAAGGTTGCAAAAATTATCAGTACGTAACACAGAGATAATCATATGACGGGCTTCAGAACCAGACTAGCTGTCCAGTCCACCGCTCCTTAAATATAGTCATAAGGAGAAGAGTCTAGAAACTCGTGGAACGGCGTAGATGTATTCGTATTCGTAGGTATTCGAAAATCGTAGTCACAAACACGTGCTATGACAGTTTGTTCAAATAATTCTAAACGATATGATTTTTTTTTGACGTTATAATACTACACTGCATGTTGTTATTGTTGTAGCCATGAAGCTCAGTAAATAAGGTTCTGTGCTGTTATGAGTTAGTTCCCGGGTTCAAACCTGGGAGTGGCATGTAATATTTAATACTTATTTAAAATGGATATTGTATATTCTTGATATGACCAATTATATATACCTATTAATATACAATATAGTATACAGTATAACTTACTGTCGATCCTGCCTAACGACGTGCTGGTAGAAAACTTGCCTCCACCGAACAGAAGAACTGTTTCCGTCCAAGGCCCAAAGCATGAAACCTTCCACCTGAGATCGGAGAATGTCCTGGGAGCTGCCGGAGGTGTCTTCCAGCACCTGGAGGGAGGAGTTCAGGATCCCGTCCAGGCTATCCGCCTGGAAAATAAAGGAAATATTTGAAGCGCGGAAATATAAAAGTGTATAAGTGCCAAAAAATAAAAAAAACTTTTTATTTATTTTTTTTTGGTCAAATCGTTGTATGTGCAAAAGCCATTCGTCAGAAATGGTTATAAGATTTTGTTGTTAGAAATTAGTTCATTGGATGTTTGAAAGGTGGCATTGGTGTATGTGCCGAACTTGTTTACCCTCTTGGGTACAAGTCAAATAATTTCTGGAAAAAATTTCTAAGGCTCCTATACCCTTTTGCATGTCCATCCTTTATTTATCAGTAATGACCTCTAAGATTTTAATTAAATAATCAAAATATCGATTAATATTTCCGAGACTTTTAATCATCGAAACTAAAGCAAAATGAATGCCTCCATATTCTTAGTTATGAACATATATGTAAATAATATGTTATACATTAAATAATAAAGTAAATGAATAACCTAAATAATGATCATATCTAATTCTATCCTACTGTCAAAAACCTAGGTGTAACCTTCGACCAAACCCTTTCTTGGAAAAACTACATCTCTAATATCTTCCGCCGTAACTTATCTACCTTAAAGCAATTGAATTCCGTAACCTTCTTCCACTTGAAACCCGTAGAGTTCTGGTCTCTTCTCTGATATTTCCCTACTTTGACTATTGCTGTAAGGTATATGGGGGTATATCCGGGGATTTCGAAGCAAAAATAAAACGTTTGATTAATTGTTTTGTACGATTCATCTTTGGGATCCCAAGAGACGTCTCCATCTCACCTTTTTACGAAAAGTTAAAGTGGCTATACCCATCCAACCGTCGCAAATACCTCCTGGCATCGTTTCTTTACCAAGTTATCCGATTCGCCGTCCTTCATATACTCTCGAACTCCTTCAGCCCAAATCCTCAGTTCAATACCCGCAATACCCGGTCCAGGCCTTCAGATATATGTATACCGGCCCACCGAACGTCAGTTTTCAAAAGATCTTTCATATTCAGGTCCTCATCCGTTTGGAATCCATTCTTCCTTTTATTCGTCATTCCAACACTCTCCCTACTTTCAAATCCCGCCTGTACAATCACTTCCTATCAATCCAGTTTTTCGAAAAATTGAAATAGAAACTTCCAATTCAGAATCCAAATTTTAAAGCAGAAGTTGTTATTATTTTCCAATTTAACCTCTGTTCATTTTATTTATAGTTATGTATGTACGTGCAAATTTAAGTAGTGCAACACCGGTTATGTTTGTTAATTATTTTTATGTATTGTTATCTTTAATCATAGAACAAGAAGTTTTCCTTTTAATTTATGTTTATATAGTTCTTCGAATTTGTTTTGTTTTAATGTTGATCTAAGGCTCGAAATATTATAAATTTATAATATAATTTTGTTCCGAAGGGACTTGTCCCGGAACAATCAAATAAAGAATTTATTTATATGTTAGAGTTAGTATATTAATATATACTATATTAATATAATATAGTATATTAATATAAGTATATTAATAATATACTGGGTGTTCGAGCCAAGTGTAAAAAAAAAATAAAAAAAAATGGGTCATACTGCATGTTAAACGGGGTAGAATGGCGCAAAAACGAGTTTCCTATCTCAATCTGTTGAGGAGATAGAATTTGTTTTGTTTTATTTTTAAAATCTTACTTTTTTCTAAAAAATGGCAGTTTTCTCTACTTCAGTTTAGCGTAGAAACAAAAACAATGATATTTTCTTAATCAGACTTGAATTTCCTAAAAGATGAGTTAGGTTTGGTTATTATAAATCCACTTTCACTGGGCCTTTTAACGCGCAAAACACAAAAACTTTATTAAAACTTAAATTACTTATTATTAGTTTTTGTAAATTTATAATAATAATCTAAAAGTAAAAAAAAAAAAAAAAAGATAAAAAAAATATTATTATTGTAGATCCACATTAAATGGATTATTGCAGCGCATGTTCAAAATGTCCTCCATTAATTTGGATGCAGGCTTATATTCAACATTTTTCATGTAGAATTTTTCAACTTTTAGAAGAGAAGAAAAATGTTTAATTTATTTTAATGAAAGTATTTTTTTAATTTAAACTAATGAGTATTTTTTTTACTTTTAGATTATTATTACCCTTTTTATATTATTTAGGATTTAGTTCTTTCTAGTCTTAAAAAAGTAAAACTAACTCTAACTCATGGGATGTTTGGCATCTATTACTTTGGATGCAGGCTCTAGCACACTTCCTCATTGCCCCAGCAGTGATATTCTCTAGCGTGTTTTTCATCAGAAAAACTTCTTTTAGACTCAAAAGGTGAAGTGCAATTGTATCATGGGTTACATCACTAAAAAGCTAACTAAATTCCGCAGTTTTTAGCAAAATTTGACAGCTTCTAGGATGCTCCAGTGAGGAGCAAGGACTTTTCAAAAACTATTAATAATTTAAGTTTTAATAAAGTTTTTGTGTTTCGCGCGTTAAAGGCCTACTGAAAGTGAATTTAAAATAGCCAAACCTAACTCATCTTTTAGAAAATTTAATTCTGATTAAGAAATATCATTGTTTTTGTTTCTACGCTAAACCGAAGTAGAGAAAACTGCCATTTTTTAGAAAAAAGTAAGATTTTAAAAATAAAAATAAACAAATTCTATCTCCTCAACAGATTGAGATAGGAAACTCGTTTCTGCGCCATTAACATGCTGTATTACCCATTTTTTTTACACTAGGTCTGGGACACCTAGTATATATATGATTCTGGATAGAAGGAATTTCCTACTGAAAAGGTGGATTGTTGAAGAGATGGGGTTCGTAAGTAGGAAGGGCATTTGAATGACAGACAGAGAGAGGGTCGGAATACCTCAGGGACGAGAATAGGATTTGTTGTGATTTCGGGAAACCGGGGAAGTGCGGTGAAGCGGAATAAACAAAACGGAAAGGTGGGGATGGGTTTATAGCAGAGAAGGTTCCAACGAAAATAGTTTCCTCTGGAGCATGGGAACCTGTAAAGACTATCTAAATTTTGGAAAAAAAATTGAGTTTGAATTTTTAAAGCATTGTATACCAAGCAATATATCCAAATGACGAAACGATTCGATCTTCTTATCACAAATTAGAAAAATAGTATACTTGATAATATTTGAATAATAAATTAACGGAAAAACTGAATCTCCTGAATAGAAAGACGGGTTTTCTTAAAATTGAATGCCAGTGTTTCGGTCCAGTGTAGTTCTAACAATTGTAACTTAAAAACTAATAAGATTTACCTACAAAGTAAAAACGAACTTATTTCATAGATTAGTATCAAAATAAATATCCGAACATTTAACATCTTTGAGTGAATGTTGTGAAATTTTTCAAATAATATTATAAAGATTAAAAAAAAAACATACAATGAGCTACAGATTCTATGCCTTATCTTGAAAAAAATTAATAAAACCACTTTAATTCTTGGTACTCAAGTTAACGGTTTTTTACTGCTAGCAAGTGGTGGCTGGTTATATATTCACATTATTTAAAATGTATATGAGCATAGGCACAGTAAAATTTTAATATCCATAACTAGGATTTGGTCGTTACTGGTTTAAAAAGTACTTTCTAGAATATTAGGATTTAAATAATTGGACTAAATAAAAGGAGCAATGGACTACTCTTTACAAAATAATAATTTGTGCAAAACATGTGTATTTAGCCAATAATTTTTATATCTCACTGTGATTTGACATTTTAATGTCTAAAGGATGTATAAAAGAATTTGAAGACAAATTATGTTTATACGTGCTTATGTGTAACAGCAATGTGTAAAGGAATATTTTTGGTCTTCCCAATTTTTATCGCTAAAAGTGAGATTCTTCCCTTCGAGCTGTGATTCCGCTGGAGTTTAATTAATTTTTACTCTTTCAATTTAATTACCGTTTGATGAGTTCCAATCTGATCTACGATAACTTTATAATATAATTTATTATTATTATTTTTTTTTATTTATCTCACAAGGAACTTACTCCATCTATTTTGGGCAAATGGACATTATGATCAGGATTCAGCTCACATGTTCCCTAGTACAATTTTTATGTTTCTATCGTAACGTGTATATCTAAAATCTAGGTTAATGAAAAAAATAATAAAATCAAAAATAGCTGTATGCTCTCATTATTTTGTGGATTTTTATTAGGACTTCTATGGTAGCGCTTTTATTTTTGATTAAAGAAAAATAAAAGATATATTTGAAATATCTTTTTGTTTAGTTTAAAAAAGCTCCAGAGTGATATAAAATCAGCCCTATTAAATCGAGGAACAGTAGGATGAGGTAAGGGGCATTAAGAGAGGGCTGAAAAAAGGAAAAATTATACAAAGGGGGTAGTTTAAAAGTTGGGCATGGTGGCCATTAATTCGCCCCAGCTCTCCCTAACTTGCCCCAATTACTACGGACAACAGCTGCGGCCTAGGCTGTCTTCCATCCCAGCAACCTTTTTTTTTTTTTTTTTCTTTTTATATGTGAATACCTATTTAATTTTATTTATATTGTATATTTTTATTATTATGATCTTGGCCGGATCCAGGAGTGGTTGTTTCTTCCCATACTCTCTTCAATCTTTTACTAGTATCCAACAAGTTCCTGCCGCAACAAACATAACCCAACACATCCAATCCCACATATATTATTTCACAAAACCTCAAAATCAGTTTTTCATAAAATATAAAGACCTGTCGAGCTCAAATGCCGTGGATGTAATATCATTGGATCTAGAATTTTGGGGATCGCATTCACAGTTTTCGTTTTTTGGTCTCAAATGAATAAAACTGATATAAATCTTTCGATTCAATGGATCAAATTTGTTTTAAGAAAATGTGATACGAACATTATGACCCAGAGGTTCTATTATATGTAAATATTGTTAAAGATGAATCGTTAATATTGTTAAAGATGAAATCGTTTTCGAGTTATTAGCGAGAAATTGAAAAAAGTTCGAAAATGTCGATTTTTTTCGCCTGTAAAATTTAATGGCAACCGATCTGAGGTGACAGACGTCCATATTTGTTGTCCATCAAATGAGTACTTTCAGCCTATATGATCAAAAATATTCTTCAAATCAGGCACCTCTTTGGCCCTCAGCTCCCGGACTATTATTATAGATTAAAACCGAAATTTAACACTTAAACCTTATCAAATTTTAATACCTTATCAAATTTTCAGCATAGTAAAAGGCAGAAGAAAATAAATAAAATTTAGATTATAGCCGTAATGAAAATTTAATACATTACAAATTTACAACGTTTCGAGGTTTTAATGCCTCATCTTCAGGTGTACTGCAACAATTTTTTACATAATATTTACAATTTGATAAAATTAATTTACAATCATTAAAAGTAATTAATGAAAAGTAATGATTAAAAGGAGACAAAGTAACTAAACGGGAACGTATTTAGCGCTTTGTGGTCTAAAATCCGTGATTTGTTTTGGAATTTTTTTCACTTTCTCTCATATAATTCGGCAAATACAGATCACAAAGTATTGCTTTCTTCATACTATAGTATTGCAAATAGAATGACATATCTGAAGTTTAAATCGGTAAAGAGATTTAGCCGTGTTCGGTACATCAAAAATCTGTAATTTTTACGATTTTGGTGGAAACCGTGTTCCAACGCCTCTAACTCAAAAACACCTAGATTAAATAAAAAATGTTTTAGATAAAAGTTGCAGAGTATCAAATTTAGCATGAAACATTAGCTAAGCCCGGCGTTGAAATACTAATGAAAACGTGAAAGATTTCGGAGTTCCTCCGGACTTCCTGCGAAGACTTCGGTTTTTGAACTAATTAAACAACCATCTTCCATCAGTTAAAATAAAAGATAAATTTTGCCAAGTACCTACCTGTATACGCAGTTATTTTTATGGATATTTTTGCTTTTTGATGTTAGAACATGTCAAGTCCGTCTTAGTGAATATCCAAAAAAGTCATAATATTTTCCCCTAAAAGTGATCATAAAATAAAAATTCTATCTCATATCAAAATATCATCATCATCCCTAACTCGATAATCCAACTCTGGATTTCGGTCTTCCGATTTACCTTTTACCTATTCGTAAAACATGGTTCCTTAATATTCTTATATACATATTTGAAAACATTAGTCTCTTCTTAAAGGTCAAGAATTTTCCTATTGTGCACGACTCCCTATTTGTTTTCCTTACAACGGCCTTATATCTTTCTGAGAATTTTCCTCTCGAACACGAACATTTTGCGCTCAAGGCCTTATACATAGTCATGGCCCATGTATCTGACGCATTATAGATATATAGGTATATATCATTTCTATATAGATACTCGTATAAGTTTACTTATATATTTTTAAATTCAAGGTAGAATAATAATTTTTTTCATGATCCAATTTATCAAACATTTTTTCGTCTATCACCTATTTTAGCCTTTACGTGATATGCGACTTTAATAGCCTTTAATTACTTCGAATTATTTACATCTATTGTAGTAATTCAGAAAATGTCTTTCCACTAAAAGCCATTTAATAAGTAGGGTCATTCCATGTCAATTCAAGACAGTCTTGAGCCCCACCATCTCAGATTTTCTTGAAATTCGGTTTATGTGTACTACTAGTACAACTGTGAAATATTTGTGATATTTTATTTGTATATATTTGTTTGTACGTTTTAGAATTATTGGTCTCTAAATCCCTCAAAAATAGGTCCAGAAGCAGAATAAATCATGATTAAAAATAGCTGTAGATGTTTTCCAAATTTGACTATCATTATGAGATTGGTGTTGTTTAACAGCGCATTCCAAGCCCTTTCGTATGAGATACAGCAATGTATAGGTTGGTACAACAGAATTTTTCTTGAATCCTAGTTTATAATTTTAATTGAAATTTTCTCGAAAAGGGCATTTTTTAAAAAAAAATTTTTTTTTAAAAATACGTAATATTACGTAATTCATACGGGATGAAAATTTCTTCATTACTAAAAAAATTTAAAACTAGTCCATAAATCTAGTATTTTGCGATTAAAAATAGCTGTAGGTGTTTTCCAAATTTCCACCCAAATCCAAAGACTGTGATATTGGTGTCACTTAAGCGCACTTCATGCCAACTCAGATGATATACAAAAATGTATAGGTATAGGCAGTATGACCTAGTTTAAAAAAAAAAAAATTAAAAATGCCGTTTTTGAGAAAATTGAAATTAAAATTTTACAGTTAGTTTTAAAAAATTTCTTTAGTACCAACCTACACATTATTTTATATCATATGAAATGGCATGGAATGCGCTTTTAAAGGACACCAATCTCATAATCCTGGTCAAATTTGGAAAACATCTACAGCTATTTTTAATCATGATTTATTCTGATTCTGGACCTATTTTTGAGGGCTTTGGAGACCAATAATTCAAAAACGGGTGGACATGTGTCAGTAATATTTTAAAATTGTTCTAGTAGAGACAAGTAGTACATATATACCAAATTTCAAGAAAATTTAAGATGGCGAGGTTCAAAATGATATATTTTTGTGTTGATTTGACGTGGAATGGCCCAGTATTATAATAACATTGCATAACATATTTATTTATACAATGAAGTATAAGAAAGATTATAATTCAAAGGCGTGTGATTTTTACCCTGAGCAGGTTTGAAAATCTCACCTGTGGATCTTTGACTTAATTGATGCCAATCTGTATCGAAAGAAAGTTTTATCGCCCCAGTACCGGACATTTGGTGATATATCGACTATGAATTTTCGCTCCAATGATAACAAGAGCTGCTCCATCCAAAGAGGATGAGGAATCGATCGGAAAGGTCAGAGTTCCGGATTTCGCAGGATATTAATTACAAACTGTGATGAAGCGGCCCCTACGCCCGGCAATTAAGTCCTATGTGCTTTTGCCTGCCAGTATATTATATTCAAAGACATTTTTGTTTGAAAGTGTTTTCGTTAACAAGTGAGAATGAAATTAGTCCAGAGCTATAAAAAGTGTTAACAATATGCTAATAATAGCGATGGAACTAAGAAATTGTAAAATAGATAACCTCAGAAGATGGGCCAATGGCCCGAAATTTTGGGACAATTAAATATAACATAACATATGGAACAGATTCCTTCATTAAAGAAAATCCTGTTCTTGTTTTAACTTCTTAGTATTGGTTTTACAACTTAAGTCAGGCATTTGAAAAAATATTTATTTTTTGTAACGATTTTCCACGATACTTGCGATATTATGATATTTGATACTAGCTGTGTATCCCAGTTTCACCCGGGGAATTTCATTTTTCTACCTTCAAAATCTATGAAATGAGACTTTTTTCTACTTAAACGGTCGATTTCGTAAAAATCCAATGTAAAGCGAGATCATAACTGAGCGAAATTTGGAGAATTTAGGACAAACGGTATGGATTTCTATAAAGAACAAACAAATAGAATTTTATCTTTATTTATTTACTAGCTGCATAAACCGGTTTCACCCGGCGAATTTCATTTTTTAAATCAATACAGAGAGACTTTTATCGACTCAAACGGTCGATTTCGTAAAAACCAATGTAAAGTTAACCAATTTTAGTTATGCAATTTTAATATGTACAGGTGTTCGCACCTGGTATCAAAGAACTACTGAGCGAAATTTGGAGGATTTAGGACGAACGGTAGGGATTTTTATAAAGAACAAACAGAATTTCATCCGGGGAATTTTATTTTTCTAATGTAAAAAACCAATGTAAAGCGTTCATGCAATCATTACGACTTTTATAAAAAAAAGAATATCAACTGCAATTTTAATATGGACAGGTGTTCGCACCTGGAATGGATTTCTATAAAGAACTGACAGAATTTCATCTTTATTTACATAGATTATGGCTGCATATCCCGGTTTCACCCGGGGAATTTAATTTTTCTTATAAAACGGTCGATTTCGTAAAGAACCGTTGTAAAGCTAAATCATAACGATTTTTATAAGAATAAAGAATATACCCAGAGATTGGCTGAAGTTATACAATTTTAATATGGAAAGGTGTTTGCACCTGATATAGAAGAACTACTGAGCGAAATTTGGATAATTTAGGACAAACCTTATGGATTTCTATAAAGAACAAACAAACAGAATTTCATCTTTACATATATTACGATGCTTTATCTAATCGAAAAATAATCTATATCATTGAAATTTACGAAGCTCCTAGTTCTTATATTCATTGACTTATCATAGTTAATAAATACCAGGTGAAGTGCTTATAGTCTTATTATCTACTATTATAACAGCAGCTGCCTTCTGTATTATGAAGTCCGAACATAATACCTTTTTAATATCAATATACTACAAGTTGTACCTGTGTACTATGTGCTACAACAACAACAACAACAACAAGTTGTAACCTCACTAGGACGCTTCATAGTTACACTTGTTAATAAAGTTAGCTTTGGTGTGAAGTTTAAGTTGGAATTAAATCAAAGCCCATGCCTTTCGAAACACGTTTTCTGTTATTCTCTGTATTGGTTTTTAGAAGATGTTTAGAGGGTCGAGTGCGTGAATCGAACGATTTTTCTTTCAAACTGACAGTACACAGAAAAATCAACTATACTGCTGAAAGAAAGTAGTGGTTGAGATTTAAAAGTACATAAAAAAACATTAACCTACCCTAGACAGCTAGTTTTTGAGCTCGGTTGAAGTTTGACTTTGCACTTCTTGTAAGTCACTTTTCCCACTTTAACTCAGTTCCAAATTGGGGAAGTTTTTGTTTTATACATGCATTTTCATAAATATTTACGATTTTAACTATTAAATTAAAATAGGAAGAGATATTTTTTATATTGCAACACTTATGTGGGTTATAGAATATGTATTAACAGAAATATACAGTTATCACAATGCCAACGAATTATTACAACTTAAACACCTGAGCAGGTTACAAAAATGATAACGTTAAAACACAAAATCATATGACTTGCGCTACACAGTCAAGACACGGACTTCAACTAACTCGTTCAGTCACTGCTCCTCATGTATAATCGTAAATAGTCAGGCCTGGATTGTTCTAGGACGATTTGGGCAGTTCTATGCCTTTGTGGACTAGGCGCGAAAGATCTAGACCCCAACAGTTCGTTCCAACCGCATATTTTGTTCCAACAAGCGGTCCGAGAGGTTACGCCATATGTTTTTTTATTTGCTTATCGGTTTAACGTTACAATATTTTTCAATAACTTTATCAAATACATTGAATCGTTAAATCGTTAAATAAAAAAAAAAAAAACACATATGATTTAAAATCCATGAACGTTTGTAAGAACGAAGTTGTGACTAGATCAGCTGGTCTTTATAAGACAAAAGTTATAATTTTTGTAACCTGATCGGATATTTATGTTGTTATAATTCGATTGGCATTGATATTGTCATATATTCGTTTAATAAATATTTGTTAACCCACAGAAGTGTTACAATATTTTTTCTCAAGGCTTTTTTTGTCTGTACGCCATAACTTCCTTAGTACTTCATCAAATTTCATGAATGAGGCATTATTTTCAAGCTTTCATTAACTGTTACACCGGAAAAATATACAAATCACTCGTATGTGGCGTTTCCAGGGTGCGCTCTTTCAGTGACATATACATCTGTGTAAAGCAAACCCACCAAAAAACACTCACAGATGACCATTTCGTAACTTCAAACATAGTGTTCAAAGAGGTCCTTTTAAACACGTTAATACTATGCAAATATGTAAATACCTTAAACTTATGTTTCAAAAAATAACTAATCTACAATTTAAACACACCTAACCTTTACTTCAACCCTCAGCTATGCCCTTGACGAACTAAACACACTCTTTACGATATTAAATATACGGCGAATAGGTACTTTAATTAAGTGGATTTAAGCAGGTTAAAGTGTGAATGCTTCGCAAGGGTACGCTAGTAGTTTAAAAATTTAAAATTATATCCCACAAGCCAATTTTTTTTTTTTGTTGCTTAACTATTTCTTCTGGAAATACCTAAAATGTTACAGAAAAAATTCAATTCACGTTTAAATCAATCTTGAATGTTTTTCTGACAAGTACTAAATTAATTTGTTTTAGATGCAAAACAGGTTGGAGAAATATTAACCCTTTGCACTCGGCACCGTTTCGTACGTTACCTACCGGCAACTCGACACAACTTAATCGCGAAAACGTACACGTTGTGAAAACGTAATTTTATACTGTAAAATTTTACAAGCAAGTAAGAAATTGTAATGAAATTTATGTTATATGTATTTATGTTAGTTACAAGAAAATATTAATTTTTTTTTATTTTATATTAATTTCAATTTTTTTTTTCAATTTTATAATTTTATTATAAATTATAATAAACGTTAACGATGGAAATCCCTTAGATTTCACATAGGTTTCGCCATTCCTTATATATAAAAGCATAAAAAATCTAATTGGAGAAGTAAAAACAGTTAAAAAATTAGGAGATGGGACCTTTTTAGTTTAAGTTTTCTCAAATATCCAATCAGAAAAGTTCCTAAAATGTGAAAATCTACTTAATGACTTTCCGCTTAGAGTAGAAGCACATGGGAAACTAAATCAAAGTAAAGGGATTATTTGGTGCTCCGAACTAAATTATTGAACAATTGAGGAAATAAAAGATGAATTAAAACCACAAAATATAACCGATGTTAAAAGGTTACTATAAAAATAATGAAAAACACAGCGAGCCGCGACCGTCATTTATCACCAAAAGTGAAATATCTTATAAATAAATTTTACGATTTGTTCATGTCCTTATATGTTAAAAACTGAATATTATTTGCATTGTCTCCGTAGTAGAGATGCGACATCGAAGGCAAAACATCGATGTTTTTGCAATCAAAACATCGATGTCGATTAAACATCGACCACAAAACATCGATGTTCAAGAAAATCGACGTTTTTTGACATCGATGTTTTTTAATATATAAAGTCATTAAACATTAACATATTAGTGCCCAAACGTAATTAAATCGATGTTAAAGTGTAAAGCATTTTATTTTTCATATTTAATGTATAAAAAATTCCATTTTTTCGACATGTTTTGACAATAACATCGATGTTACATCATATTTGTTTATGTCCAAAACATCGAAGTTATTGTCAAAATATCGATGTTAAAACAGACAATAACCCGGCTGTTATTATCATCGATGTTTTGGACAAAAACAAAGTTGTATTTAACATATATGTCTTGATAATAGCAAAGTTGTTTTAAACATCGATGCTTTAACCATAACAAATTAGTTTTGGACAAAAATAAATATTTTAAAACATCGATGTTTTGAAGAAAAACAAATTTGTTTTAACAGTATCCCGCCTATTATTAACATCGATGCTTTTGCTGAAACAAATATGTTTTAACATCGATGCTTAGTAAAAAAACAACAACAATATATATATATATATATATTCAAAGATGTTTTTAACATCGATGCTTTACCATTAACAAACTTGTTTTGAAGAAAACCAAGTTTATCTTAATATTGATGTTTTGACAATAACATCGATGTTATGGATAAATATGTACTAACATCGATGTAATGGACAAAAACAATTTTTTTTTAACATTGGTGTTTTAAACAAAAACAAGTATACTTTAACATCGATGTTTTTAACAAAAACAAAGCTGTTAATAACATCGATGTTTTTAACAAAAACAAGTATCCTTCAACATCTATGTTTTGACAATAACATCGATGTTTTGGATTAATATGTATTAAAATCGATGTTTTTAACAAAAAAAAAGCTGTTAATAACATCGATGTTATGGACTAAAACAAATTTTTTTTTAACATCGATGTTTTTATCAAAAACAAGTGTACTTTAACATCTACGTTTTGACAATAACATCGATGTTTTGGATAAATGTGTATTAACATCGATGTTATGGACAAAAACAAAGCTGTTAATAACATTGGTGATATGGACTAAAACAAATTTTTTTTAACATCGATGTTTTTAACAAAAGTTTTGATAATAACATCGATGTTTTTAACAAAAACAAAGCTGTTGATAACATCGATGTTTTTAACAAAAACAAAGCTGTTAATAACTTTGGTGATATGGACTAAAACAAATTTTTTTTAACATCGATGTTTTTAACAAAAGTTTTGATAATAACATCGATGTTTTTAACAAAAACAAAGCTGTTGATAACATCGATGTTTTTAACAAAAACAAAGCTGTTAATAACATCGATGTTATGGACTAAAACAAATTTTTTTTTAACATCGATGTTTTTATCAAAAACAAGTGTACTTTAACATCTACGTTTTGACAATAACATCGATGTTTTGGATAAATGTGTATTAACATCGATGTTATGGACAAAAACAAAGCTGTTAATAACATTGGTGATATGGACTAAAACAAATTTTTTTTAACATCGATGTTTTTAACAAAAGTTTTGATAATAACATCGATGTTTTTAACAAAAACAAAGCTGTTGATAACATCGATGTTTTTAACAAAAACAAAGCTGTTAATAACTTTGGTGATATGGACTAAAACAAATTTTTTTTAACATCGATGTTTTTAACAAAAGTTTTGATAATAACATCGATGTTTTTAACAAAAACAAAGCTGTTGATAACATCGATGTTTTTAACAAAAACAAATTTTTTTTAACATCGATGTTTTAATCAAAAACAAATATACTTTAACATCTATGTCTTGACAATAACATCAATGTTTTGGATAAATATTTATTAACATCGATGTTATGGACAAAAACAATTTTTTTTTAAAATCGATGTTTTTAACAATAACAAGTATCATTTAACGTCGATGTTTTTACAATAACATCGACATTTTTAACAAAAACAAAGCTGTTGATAACATCGATGTTTTTAACAAAATCAAAGCTGTTAATAACATCGATATTATGGACTAAAACAAATTTTTATTAACATCGGTGTTTTTAACAAAAACAAGTATACTTTAACATCGATGTTTTTAACAAAAACAAAGCTGTTAATAACATCGATGTTATGGACAAAAACAACTTTGTTTTAACATCGATGTTTTTAATAAAAACAAGTGTCCTTCAACATCTATGCTTTGACAATCACATCGATGTTTTGGATTAATATGTATTAACATCGATGTTTTAAACAAAAACAAAGCTGTTAATAACATCGATGTTATGGACTAAAACAAAATTTTTTTTAACATCGGTGTTTTTAACAAAAACAAGTATACTTTAACATCGATGTTTTTAACAAAAACAAAGCTGTTAATAACATCGATGTTATGGACAAAAACAACTTTGTTTTAACATCGATGTTTTTAATAAAAACAAGTATCCTTCAACATCTATGCTTTGACAATAACATCGATGTTTTGCATTAATATGTATTAACCTCGATGTTTTAAACAAAAAAAAAAAAGCTGTTAATAACATCGATGTTATGGACTATAACAAATTTTTTTTTAACATCGATGTTTTTATCAAAAACATCGATGTTATGGACTATAACAAATTTTTTTTTAACATCGATGTTTTTATCAAAAACAAGTGTACTTTAACATCTACGTTTTGACAATAACATCGATGTTTTGGATAAATGTGTATTAACATCGATGTTATGGACAAAAAAAAATTTGTTTTAACATCGATGTTTTTAACAAAAACAAGTATACTTTAACAGCTATGTTTAGACAATAACATCGATGTTAAAACATATTTATTTTTGTTAAAAACATCTTTGTTATACCTAAAACATCGATGTTAGAACATATTTATTTTTGTTAAAAACATCTATATTAAAAACATATTTATTATACCTAAAACATCGATGTTAAAACATTTTTATTTTTGTAGAAAACATCGATGCTAAAAACATTTTTGTTATACCTAAAACATCGATGTTATAACATATTTTTTTTTGTCGAAAACATCTATATTAAAATCATCTTTGTTATACCGATGTTTTGAACAAAAACAAATATGTTTTAACAATAACCCTGTAGTTTTTAACATAGATTTTTTGGACAAAAGCATATATATTTTAACATCGATGTTTGGACAAGAACAGCTAAGTTTTAACAATAACATCGATGTTTAGGACAAAACCAAATATGTTTTAACAAAAACATCGAAGTTACAACTTATTCGTTTCTGTTATAAACAACTTTGTTATTATCCAAACATCGATGTGAAATATAACATTGTTTTTGTTAAAAAAATCGATGTTAAAACCTATTTGTTTTTCCTCGGAATATCGATGGTATTCTAAAAACATCAATGTTAAAGTATACTTGTTTTTGTTTAAAACATCGATGTTAAAATATATTTTTTTCGTTAAAAATATCAATGTTCATAACAGCTTTGTTATTGTTAAAACATCGATGTTAAATACAACTTAGATATTGTCAAAACGTAGATGTTAAATAAAACTTTGTTTTTGTCCCAAACATCGATGTTATAAGATATTTGTTTTTGTCAAAAACATCGATGATGATAACAGCCGGTTTACTGTTAAAACTAATCTGTTTTTATCCTAAAAATCAATGTAAAACATATTGGGTTTTCTCAAAAAAATCGATGTCATTGTCAAAATATCAATGTTAAATTATAGTTGTTTTTGTTTAAAACATCAACGTTAAAACAGATTTGTTTTGTCCAAAACATAGATGTTAAATACAACTTTGTTGTTGTTCGAAATATCGATGTTAATACATATTTATCCAAAACATCGATGTTAATACATATTTATCCAAAACATCGATGTTATTGTCAAAATATCGATGTTATTGTGAAAACATCAATACAGTAGAACCTCCATTATCCGGGCCTCGATTAACCGGGGATCCAATTAACCAGGGTGCCGAGGAGCCAAATTTTTTTGTTAATAAGCTTTTTTTTAATTTGTATGCCATTTATTTTGCATGTATAATATTTAAAAACAACTTATACATAAATATTTAACGATTAGATAATGGTTAACTATCTAGTATGAAATAAAACAATAAATGGAAAGACACAGTAAGCGAGTATTGTATTATGAGATGTTTCCGGTAACTAATACTCCAATTCCTAATCTAGGAACGGTATTATTTTCAAGTCTTTCCAGGAAACTCCTAATCTGGTCTGTTTGGCTACAAAACAAAATATTGTCAGTTGTAATTTAGTCTCGATTTAAATACTTACGAAGTAGCAAATGTCGGAAAAAAGAAACGTGTCGTTTTGAACCTTGAACAGAAATTAACTATTTTAATTATTAATTAACTATATTTTGAAGTAGAAAAAAGACATTTTCGACTTCGTATCGTCTTCGGCCCATAATATATAAAATCATACATTTACTTTATTTGTTATTTTTGTGTATTTTAATTTAATGTGTATAAAACGTTCGTTTGTTAATAAAAGCGATTATACCTTACAAGTGATTTTTTAACCTTTGTTTCTATTACATTAAGTCAATAAAATATTTTAATTCGATTATCCGGGATTTTCAATTATCCGTGGACCCCCATACCCATCATTACCCCGGGTAATGGAGGTTCAACTGTATTAAACTATACTTGTTTTTGTTCAAAACATCGATGTTAAAACATATTTGTTTTTTACCAAAATATCAATGTTATTGTGAAAACATCAATGTTAAAGTATATTTGATTTGGTTAAAAACATCGATTGTAAAACATATTTGTTTTTCTCAAAAACTTTAAAGTTAGTGTCAAATCATCGATGTTATTGTCAAAACATAGATGTTAAAGTATACTTTTTTATGTTTAAAACGTCGACGTTAAAACAAATTTATTTGTGTACATAACATTGACGTTGAAAACACCTTTGTTATTTTCAAAAATTTGTTTTTGTCCATAACATCGATGTTATTGTTTAAAGTATACTTGTTTTTGTTAAAAAAATCGATGTTAAAAAAAAATTGTTTTAGTCCATATCATCGATGTTATTAACAGCTTTGTTTCTGTTAAAAACATCGATGTTATTGTCAAAACACATATGTTAAAGTATACTTGTTTTTGTTAAAAACATCGATGTTATTAACAGCTTTGTTTTTGTACATAACATCGATGTTAATACATATTTATCCAAAACATCGATGTCGAAAACAAATTTGTTAATGCTAAAGCATCTTTGTTTTAACTAAAACATCGATGTTAAGAATATATATATATATATATATATATATTGTTTTTTGTCTAAAGCATCGATGTTATTGTCAAAACATCGATGTTAAAACAAATTTGTTTTTGTCCATAACATAGAGTTTAATATATATTCATCCACAACATCGATGTTATTGTCAAAACAAAGATGGTAAAGTATCCTTGTTTTTGTTAAAAACATCGATGTTAAAAAAAATTTTGTTTTTGTCCATAACATCGATGTTATTGACAGATTTGGTTTTGTTAAAAACATCGATGTTATTAACAGCTTTATTTCTCTTAAAAACATCGATGTTAATGTCAAAACATCGATCTGATTGTCAAAACAAAGATGTTAAAGTATACTTGTTTTTGTTAAAAAACACCGATGTTAAAGAAAATTGTTTTTGTCCATAACATCGATATTAATATATATTTATCCAAAACATCGATGTTATTGTCAAAACATAGATGTTAAAGTACACTTGTTTTTGTTAAAAACATCGATGTTAAAATAAATTTGTTTTAGTCCATAACATTGATGTTATTAACAGCTTTGTTTTTGTTAAAAACATCGAAGTTATTAACAGCTTTGTTTCTGTTAAAATCATCGATGTTATTGTCAAAACATAGATGTTAAAGTATACTTGTTTTTGTAAAAACATCGATGTTATTAACAGCTTTGTTTTTGTTAAAAACATCAATGTTATTAACAGCTTTGTTTCTGTTAAAAACATCGATGTTATTGTCAAAACAAAGATGTTACAGTATATTTGTTTTTGTCCAAAACATGTTAAAAACAAGTTTGTTAATGATAGAGTATCGATGTTAAAAGATATTAGTTTTTCTCAAAAACTTCGATGTTATTGTAAAAACGTCGATGTTAAATTACATTTGTTTTTTTCATATTTTTATTTGTCGAAAAAATCTATATTAAAAACATCATTGTTATAACTAAAACATCGATGTTAAAACATATTTATTCGTATACCTAAAAAAGAAAAAAAGAAAAAAAAAAAAAAAAAAAAAAAAAAAGGTCAGCTATCAAAAACATCGATGTTAACATCGGCCCACAAACATTGATGGTCGGAAAACATCGGCTGTGTAACATCGATGTTAAAAACATCGACATCGATGTCGCATCCCTACTCCGTAGTGGAGCCCTCGAGTTTGAAGACAAATTTTAAATGGCTACGTTTCGGAGACCTCGAGTGCAAAGGGTTAATAGTCTCCAAGAGACCCCCTCCGATGATTAGTAGCAGACAAGAGACCTCTTGACACGCTTAAGAAGAGCAGACGGACAGATAGCATCAACTAAGACAGTGGAGAGCTAGATGTAACGAACTGGAAAGAAGTAGCCCGAGATAGACAGAGCTGGAGAAGGCTGGAAAGGTAGATAAAGTTTAGCTCTGTAATGCTAACAGCAAAAAAGACTTGTTTGCATTGTTTTCTTATTTAAACTGGAATAATAGAGATAATGAATAGAGATAATAGAGATAATGCTCTAAGATAATGAAAATAATATTCTATTTTAGATCGCTGACGATATTTATATAGACTTGAATAATAAACATTCTTTCTTTTTCTTTATTAAATATCTCGAGATTCATTAATAATTTATGGAATTTTAGGTGTTTTCTGCATGAATGAGCAAATGAATTGAAAATGACGGGGGAACGTTTTTTTTTTTAAAGCGGCAGAGAACGAAGAGAGATGGGGTCCTTAATAGGGGCTCTTATTAGCTTCATAAATCTTAAAAATCCTGAAAAAAAATGACTTTTATTCCAATGAATATTTCCAAATAAAAAGGTTCATACATTACTCCGTTTTGTTTGGGAGCTTCTATTTTATACCTGATTATTTTTGAACCCCTTTATCTTGAATATATCAGCTTAGATTCTTTATGTAATTCCCATTTATATCGAGTAGAAGGGATTATTGATATATCACAACGAGATATATGCCCTCCAGTTTATATCGGCGACCATGATTTTGATTAAACTGGTCACGTTCAATGAAAATCAAGTATTCTTTAATATCAGGTAAGCTTTATCATTATTAAAATGGTCTGAGGGGGCTTAAATTGGGAAGGGTCCTTTTTTGTTTTCCTATAAAGTGCATTTCTTTTTGTTTATATGAAGATCTGTCTCTCATTTCGTCTAAAAATAAGAAATGGCTAAATATGTAATATGAAAAAAATCAAGTTATTATAAAGAGGAAAAAAAAGAAAAATATTCCTTCAACTCATAAAGCACGTGAGCCCATGCATGCGCATTACGCCTTTAATTAAAGATGTTCTGTTCATTTATTGGAAATTAATTGTTTTATGGAAATTATAGGAAGTTTTTAACTACTACATAGAGAATTATGAAATCAGACGTCTTGGAATATTATGCTTGCATTGCCGAATTTTCACAAGTAAAAACTTATATAATATTAAAAAATTTAGCGTACTTTAAAGAGCAAATAAAAAAAATAAAATAAAATAAATGAATGTAGAAAAATGTGTGACTTTAGGTAAGTTGGTAAGTGAAAGTTGTATGTTGCGCGCATCGCACCAGATTTTTTACCTTTGCAGTTTGATTGATATTGAATGATAGACCACTGTTTTTTCTGTTTATTTTATATCAACCCTACAACAATACTATGCAACCTTACAATACTAATGAAATAAAAAATGATCATTCAGCTTTACAAGTCCATTTAAATTATGTATATTTTAGTTTAATGACTGAACCTTTGTTAATGGATATAGTATACATATATATAAATTATATTAATATATATATATACACATATATATTTTATTTCCTACCTTTATCGGGTACACAGCCATGACGAAGCCGAGGGCCTTGGAGAGAGGCGGAACGTAGGACTTGAGGGAGAGGTGGAGGTGCGGGTGGAAGAAGATGAGTGCCTTCGAGTTAGCGGCGAGTGCCTCCATCAGCTCCTCCGAGTGCCGCCAGCTCAGTGGTACCAGGATAACAGCAACTGCAAAGTAAGTATATCAAGTGTTCAAATATTTTCAATAACTAGTTATTATTAATTTTAAATAACTCATTATTTATATAATTTTGCATTAATAATTGCAATATTATATAGAGGGCCGGGTTGGCAGAGTGGACATAGGAGCTTGCAGTAGGTAAAGTTAAGAAACGTCGAGCGTGGGTAATAGTTGGCTGGGAGACCGCTGCCGGATGAAAGCCACGCAGTTCAAGCCTTACTCGTCTGGGAAAGTGGCACCAGTAGGCTTACGTACTGGAGGTGACTCACACCGACCAAGCGTAAGAGTGTTAACCCTGCCCCGTGTATCGTATCGAGAAATGTGGAGTGTTTTTCCAGGATATCAGTAGCTATCAGGTCGTTCCTTCCATGGATGGTTTTCTTCAGGGAAAGAAATTTGTCCTCGGGGCCTGCTGACTCTGACCTATCTTCATAATCCTTGGGCCTGGCCCCTTTTGTTACGGTCCTTGGCCCAGATTATCACCGATTCAAGACCATGGTTTGCAGCAATATGAAGTTTGGGCTACCCCCTCCAGGCTGTAAGAAGACCACACTGCGTGACCAAGGGTCTCATTAGGCCTACGGCACCAATCGCAAAGAAAAAATAAATGTAACAAACAAAAATCAAGACTTAAACTTGAAACAAGTAAAGAATAGGAATCAAAAATTCTATAGCTTCTTCACTGATCGGTAAAAATGATCGAGTTGACGAAGTACCAAAGGAACCCGCTAACAACCTTGAACTTCTTTTTCTAAAAAAGACTTTTCTCACCGAATGGGAAGAACAGATTAACCTTGAATTAAAGTGGAAAGAAGATTGGGGAGAAGTGCAATTTAGTCACCTTCGCCCAGACAAAGAGCACAACCTTGCCTGGCTGCCTCCAAAGGATCTAACGCGCAGAGGGTGTTTAAAAATATTTTTAATGATAAACTAAATATCTCCACCTGCTTCTTGGATTCAACGACATGATTTCCATAATTGTGAGATTGTTCCAATCACCATAGAACATCTTTCCGAATGTCGAAAATATCTTAAGGAACACCTCGACCTCAAAATTACAAATCCTTGCCCCTACTAAGAAGCCAGCGAAATCTTAAAATACTAAAAAAAACTCAGAATAATTCAAATAATGCATAAGATTTGTCACTCGAAGCTAGCTAACTTATGGATAGATGGAAGACCGAAATAGTTTAAACTTCACCTTAAAATTTTTTGTAAGCACTGTGTGTTACCTACGTTAAAAAAGTAACATAGGTGAAGTATAGTGTTTGGCGAAAATGCATTTGTTATAAAAATAGTATAATTTGTGAATATTAGAATTTGTTATAAAAAAATATATATATATTTCTGCTTTCTATTTTTAGTCTTTATTTTTTATTAGAAAATTTGCAGCTCACTAGTAGCGACATCGATTCCACTTAGGAGCATGAAGAAGGAGGGTCTTAAATGCTTTGATCCTATCTTTTGTCTGGAGTTCTTTGTTCTTCGTTGTGGACCTTAATTCTTGTGGGGTGAAAAATATATTTAACGGTTATCTGACTCTCTTTGATTCGCTTAAAAATCACTGTTACAAGCCAAATTGGATAAAAATTAATAGCCTTTTAAATGTTGATTATGTATATAGATGTATATTTAAATTATTGGTGAAACTTTTTTCGAGGAACTGTTAAAAAATAAATAAGCAAATTAGACCAAGGTCGGTAATTATGAGATTTTAACAATTATTTATTTAGGAAATGAATATCATTAAATGGTGCATTTAAATATGAAGTAGAACTTATCTTGTTGAAAGTGGTGTTTCCGGGGTTGATTTGGGTAACCATAAATTCAACTAAAATACGGTGTGATCACTAAAACAAATTTTTCATCCTTATGGCATTTATTAAAGCCTGGTATTTGAGAAATAAAAGACATCGCTAATTAATTTAATGTAATCAAAATATCGTAAAGAATCACTGGAAGTATGACGCAAACACTCTACAAAATATTTTTTTTGCATTTACCAATATTAAATAAAATAAAATGAAATAAATGCTTTACTGGGACTGTAATTAAAGCTTCATTGTGCTACAATTTATATTAAAGCAACTGAGTTTTAATCAATACTCTCAAATTTATTTAATATGAATTCTTAATGTCGCCAAACAAGAAAAATATAAAATAAGATTCAATTTATTTACATCATATACAAAGGGATGTATAAAATAACTCAATAATTAAAAATCGATAGCATTGAAATAATATTGTTTTATCCTAAGATATAGTTCCAAAAAAATTGTTCTTAAAAAAATAAATTTGACATATCTGTTAATACCTTTTGACAAAAGAAATTTTCCAGTAACTAAGTAAATTTATAAATTTGAAAAGTGTATTGCCATAAAATTTTTATATAAATTTAACATAACTGATAAAATGGATATACAATTTGAAAAATAATGAAAATAATATTATTAATAAAATGGCGATGATGATGAAGTAATCTTCACTTATAATTTTTTAATGTAAATTAGGCGTTTTAGAAACTAACTTCATACTGTAAATGTATATTTGAATTATTTAAAAGAAAAAAAAACTGAGAATTGTGCTTTTATTTAGACAGGTTTTTTTTTTTTTTTTTTTTTTTTTTTTTTTTTTTTTTTTTTTTTTTTTTTTTTTTTTTTTTTTTTTTTTTGTGCACTCTTCATAATGCAGCGTCATTAAAAACATATTTTTTATCACCGAAATGATCTCATATCAACATCAAATTCGTGTTACTCGTTTATTTAGAATAAAGTAATTTAAAATCAAAATATTTTTTATTTTTATGATTTATTTTATTTTATTTTAGAAAAGTAGCTCCAAAATTGAAAAATAGACTTTCTGGGATCGAACAATAGTCGTTTTCCAACTAGACTCATCACTAAATGGACTAACCGAAACACCTCTGCAATTTCTATTAAAAGGCGGGGGGGAGGGAGAATGAAAGACTCACAAAAGGACTACGACGATAAGAGGGAAGATTAAAGCCAAGTATTCATTGCCAGGAATCCTGAGCAATCCTGAATCCTTCCGAAAACAAATGTTCTCCCGGAACAGATGTCTTTCTTTATCCTTTGGGATAAACAATCTATCGAGAAATTTAATCCTAAATAGACCTTAATAGGATTGAAATTGCAACGTCAAATTTGATTTATCGGAGCAAGAGTATATTTATTTCTGATTGTCCGTACTTCACGAGAGATTTCACAGTAATACAGAAATATTTTTTTAAGGGTTACATCAGTTCTTAAATATTAATTGGTTTTTACTTGATAGTTTGTCAGTTTTTTATTAATAAAAAAAAAGTGTAGGGGAGAGCGGGGTTGGTTAGCATAGGGGGTAGGATGGCCTTTGGCTTATAATTTCCGTCACACCCGTTGTGAAAACCCCACAATCGTACCATGTGACCCGCTCGACCTCGGGAGTCTTGCCCTGAATTTTCAATCCGATGCTAACAGCGTAGAGAAGAGTGTGCTTTTATGATTGATTTTACAACATGTGAGTAAATTTTTATATTTTAAGTTGGTTTAAAGGCATGAAAAGACATTTGACTCCGATTCTGTTCACATAGCCCCAAACTCCTTTGAAAAACCTAACCTTTCACCTAACCAGTTTCTTGTTTGATTATTCTCCCCTGTCCTGGCAGTCATCTTTCATATGATCTCTTCTTTGGGGTTAGTTGGTTCTCTTCAACTGGGGTTTTTTGGCGCAGTAGCAATTCACAAAAGCAAGGTAAACATAAACAAAGTTGAAACTACCAACTGTCGTTAGTTCCAGCGAGGAGGATGAGAGCATTTTTTCTTTTGCAGAAAGTTACGACAGTCTAAACTTCTATCTTCTTCTATTGTCATTTTATTTTCTCTTAAAAGCTGTTAAAAACCGATTCAAAATTATTATACCATTATGGTGCAGCTTTTAAAAACAATAATATGTGTCAGGCAGTACTTTAATAATAAAGATTTGAATATAAATGATTGACCTTGGCTAGGCTTTTATTTTTTTTTTTTATAATTTATTATCATTATTTTTTTACATTTTATTATGTTACAACTGCTATGTAGTAATTTAACGAATTTCTAACTCATTTGTAATCTTCTGCAAAATTAAGATAAACAATATACACTTACTAACAAAAGTCTCTGCACACCCTCAAGCTTTTTTTTTATTTTACCTAAAGATACCTTATGAGCCAGATATGGGCAACGAAACTCACATATTTTTTTAACCGACTTCGAACGAAAGAGGAGGTTACTCAATTCGATACGTATGTGACTTTTTTTTTTTTTTTACATAATTTAATCTATTTTAATGACCAACAATTACATTTAATATAACTTATTTAACTTATACATTATGAGGAAAATTACATAAAATGGCAAAATATTGATGCGCCAAAAGTCTCTGCACGCAGTGGAATTAGCCAAGATACTGATATGTATACAATTTGCACATTATGCCATTCATCCTCCGGCTAATCCTAAGTTGCCAGTGTTAATTTGGGCCCAAACAGTTAAGACTGTGATAAAAAATGGAGGTTCCAACACCGATTCCCGACCAAATTGTAAATTTGAGGAAACTCATACAGGTAAATAGGACAAATCGTCAACAGGGGCTATAATACGGTAAGGTATGTCCTATAACGGTATGAAAAACTGGGTACAATGGAAAGTAGATACCGCTCTGGCCGCCCCCCGTACTCCAAGCTCACCACAAGAGGGCTATCATAAGGACTTTGGCCGAAGAACCCCACACAAGTGCTCTAAATTTAGCAGGTATGGTGTAAGAAAATTACAAGATTGGGGTATCTGCACAAACGATTAGAAGGACCCTAAAGAAAGATGGCTATAATGTGCGTAAGCCTAGGTGTAAGCCATTCATTAGTAAACGAACCGGATATTGAAACTGCAGTTCGCAAAGGAACATGTAAACAAGCCCTTATAGTTCTGGGAACGTGTTTTATTTATTGACGAGAGTAAATTTAACATGCATGGATCAGATGGAAGGGGGAAAGTTTTGAGAAAACCTAACAAAGAGCCCCTGGAAAAAAACATAGTTGGTACTGTGAAACATGGTGGAGGGAGTGTTTTGGTTTGGGGGTGTATGTGTGCTGCTGGAGTTGGTAATTTGAAATTTATCGACGGAATAATGGACCAACACCTATATATAAATATTTTGAGGAGTAATTTACCGGAAAGTTTAATGAAGTTTGATCTCCAGGAAGAATTAATTTTTCAACAAGATATCGACAGCGCGAAAAGTTCAAGAATAGTTGCTCTACAATGCTCCACAGCAACTTAAAACACCTCTCCAATCTCCTAATCTTAATCCAATACAACATCAACTAGGCTGTCAGAAAGTAAAAATTAAAATAAAGAACAAAGACCACTTAAAAAGAGCACTAAAGGAATTGTGGGGTAAACATACTCCAGAAACTACAAAAAACTACAAAAAAAACTACAAAAAACTAGTTCACACCATGCCAAATAGATTATGAGAAGTGATAAGAAATAAGGTAGGAACGACTACTTATTAAAGTTGATTTGGTATCAATAATTAAGCTTCAAGTTGAAGAATAATGATGTGTGCAGGGACTTTTGGCGCATCAATATTCTTACATTTTATGTAATTTTCCTCATAAATTATAAGTTAAATAAATTTTACTAAATTTGATTATTGTTAATTAAAATAGATTAAATTATGTAAAAAATTTGTAAGTTTCATTGCCAATATGTGGCTCATAACCTATCTTTAGGTAAAATAAAAAAAAAGCTGGAGGGTGTGCAGAGACTTTTGTTAGTAAGTGTATATATATATATATATATATATATATATATATATATATATATATATATATATATATAGTATGACTTACAAAGGCATGGAACATGTATTTCCAATAAATAAATCGTCTCTTTATGGGGTTACCATGAAGAGAAAACAAGAATATATATATATATGTATATACTAACCCTTTGACTGTATCTGTATTCTATCCGGAGGCGGGCCAAAGAGGGTGATATGCTGCTTCACACTGACGTTTGATCTGAGTAGGCTGTTTTCGAGAGCTATGCTTAAGTAGCCCCATGCACCCCACTCTGTAAAAATTAAAATTAAAGCTAAAATTAATGCGGGTACACTGCATAGCAGATGAAATAAGAGAATAGGCTTTGATAAAATTTATTCAATAAGTTCTAAAAAAATTTTGACCTTTTTATAAACAAATCTACATTAATCTGTCATCCTCTTTTTCTTCTTAAAAAGAGGAGAATTTGGTTATTCTTTCCATGTCGGAAAATATTAGACATTAGATTAAAAATCGCGTCAATGGGCCCTAAAAGTCGAAAATAAAATAAAATAACATTAAACTACTTTACTTTATATCTCAATTAAAAAAAATAAATCTAGTTCGATGTGCGCAACACACAACTTTAACCTACAAACATACTGATTAGAAATTGACGTGTTTTGTTTAATGCCATTTCTCAAAGTCACACAATTTTCCACATTCATTTGCTTATTTTTGTTTGTTTTTGCTCTTTAAAACTAACTTTTTTTATTATTAAATAAAAGATTTTACTTGTGATAATTCAGCAATGCATGCCAATACACTCCAAGTAGTCTGATTTTATAATTCTCAATGTAGTTGTTGAAAGCTTCATATAGTTCCCATAAAACATATAATTTCCAATAAATAAACAGAACATGTTTAGAGAGAAATGCTTTATTTTTTTAAAAAATAAAACCATGCTGCCCAAATACATTGGGTTGCTATAACACACAGCATAAAACGTTGCTATAACACAGTTGCTATAAAACATTGGTCTGTCATTAAAGTCGTATGTGTTTTATGAGATGACGGATAATTTTTCTTACTTTTTTTTCCAGTATATATTTACCTACTTGTTTTTTGTTTTTTTTTCATAT
Organism: Aelia acuminata; assembly: GCA_911387785.2. Classification (NCBI taxonomy): domain Eukaryota; kingdom Metazoa; phylum Arthropoda; class Insecta; order Hemiptera; family Pentatomidae; genus Aelia; species Aelia acuminata. Next base: position 16,988,964 of record OU426983.1, read on the forward strand.
TTCATGTCCATTTCTTATTTTTAGGCGATACGAGAGACAGATAATTTCTCCGTATAAACAAAACCAAAGGTACTTCTTTATAAGAAACAAAAAGGCCCCTTCTCCATTAAAGCTCCCTCAGAACATTTTAATAATGAGAAAGCTTAGCTGATATTAAAGAATACTTGGTTCTCATAAAACGTGACCTGTTTAATCAAAATCGTTAAAGCTATTTTTGAGAAAATCAAAAAAAAAAAAACGAAAAAAAAATGGGAAAAAGTCATCAATCTAATTTTTTTTTTTTTAAATTTCATTACAATAGATTATAGAATAGACTACAATAGAATACATTTCCCTATATTCTTAATATAGGAATATTCTAAATATAAATATGAAACGACTTTATTTTCCCTTAAATTTACACTAAAAATTTTAAACTACAACAACTTTAGTGCCTTTAAAATTTTACATCTTTAGCAAGGAGTTAATCATTAGCAAGGCATAAATCATTTACATCAATAAACTTAAGACTTTGTGATAAAAGAATAATATATCACAACTAAAAATTACTATGATGTAACATATTGTAACGTGAAACACAATACAGATGATCGAAAAGGGTTATTGACTTACAAACTGTTCTAGTACCGGTTTGAGAATCTTTTTCGTTATTTTAGAACCTTCTAGACTGTTCTTATTCTGACTAAATATAAGGAGCAATGGAATGGAGAGTTTTTCCGGCTCAAAAGCTCATATGGTTACTTTGGAGTTCCTGTGCCGTTACAAGTTGATAATTTTTGTAACATTGTTAATTATCTGAGTTTTGATTGTTCGTCAGACATTGTGATTTATAATTTTCGTTTAATAAAAATTATTTACACCCACATAAGTGTTACAATACAGTCCTATTAGAGTATTAGCGTACAGTGATGTTAAGAACAACTACAGCATAATATAAAAGTGAATATATTTGTACATAATCCTACATTTATATATAAATTTACATCCAAAAATAAAACTCTACGTACGAGGATCATGTCGATATCATTTTTTTTTTTTTTTAACTCGATATATAAAATAAGTAGTTTAATGTAGTTTTTTTTTTTTTTTTTTTTCCCGGCTTTTAGGGCCCACTTGAACGAACGGCAAAATACGAGTCTAATATTTTTCGACCAAACCTCATAAATGTTTCAAGACTCTTAGGAGAGTGACTGTGCCTCCTTCCCCCTAAAGCACGTCTTATGCCTACCACTCAGTTTGGAGTAAATGTTTTTTAATATATTTTTAAATGGTTTTAACTTTTTTTTTAAAATAATTTTTATTAGATTAATAAAATATATAAAATGTGAATATTAATTCACAACGCCCGAATAAACAATAAAAGCAATCAAATCATTAACAACGTTACAAAAAGTTACTGCTTGTACCATTACAGTAACGTATTAGTAATCATATGCTTCGATGTACCTAGCAAGACTAATACCCTAGTACATTGCTTCTTATAGTTAGTCCTAAATCGAACATTCGAGAAGGGCGTAGAACATTCTCGTAAGTTATCTAACCGTTTCAACAAAAGTCAAGGACTTTTTTGAATGTAACATACAAAATCATATGATTTTTTTTTTCAAGTTACAATATTTATTTATACAAAGAATCATTTTTATTACTTTATCATATCGATTGATTATTGCTTCAGTACCTATCGAGTTAGAGGACAAAATTAAATAAATAAATACTCAAAGAAAACATTATTTATTTATTTTTTTGTTGAATTATTTCTAAAACAGTAAATATGATGTAGACTACCACAAACATTTACGTGTTTTTTTTGTAATGATGTTACAATTAATTCTGTATTAGGAAATGAAATTTGTAGCTATTTGATCTATAAAAATCTTTGGATTGTTAAATTTCAAATTGAACTTTCTGATTAGAAGAATGACTTTAAACAAAATCTTATTCCTACTTTACTCTTTCTTTCTAAATCTTCGAATTTCAGAGTCGACAAAAATCGATACATAAAAAAAAAAACAAAATAAAAAACAAGAAAACATACCTCTCCATTCTTCTTTTAGCAACTTAAACCATTTTTGACTAAATACGACTTATTCACTGGGATGTCATATATATAAATATAATTATGTGGAAAAAAATATAATGAACTAATCCTACGTTTATAGATGAGGCTAAGATAACCCGGGCTGAATATATTTTACAGAGTGGGCCCAATAAAGCGGGTTAGTGAAATTCAATAGATGATCGGTGTCGTATAGTAATATCGCCATTAAAGGAGTTTTATTGCATCGTTTCGTTCAACTTATTCAAGTGGCTGAGTGTTCCGGTAATTAAATTAACAAGGTATTACCCAGTTCGTAATTTAAAAAAAAAAAGTATACTTATGGAGAATTCACCGAATATGATGAATCTAATTGGTATTTTATTTAAAACTAAAATCATATAGGTATATCATTTTATTTAAATTATTTGAATATAATTGCACTCGAATCTGCAAAATTCGTTCTTTTTATTAATAAGCACCGTCTCTTTAAAATATCAGATTTCGTTTTTTAATAAAAAAGAAGTATTTTAAGAGACATAAAGATTAAACAAAATAAAATGTTATTGAGTGCATATGTATTTATAAAATAAATACAGGAAATATTATTTTCAAAAATATACAGGACCTTTAATAGGATTGCCTCTTGCTATTTCTTGAACATACCAAAGCTTAGAAGCTTCATCCATTGAATATTTGTCTTGCAAAATAATCGCCCCATGATACACAGTAAGAAATTAAATCGGGATCTTTCTTCCAGTCTTTCACGGTGGTTAACACGTTCACGCTGGTACGTGTACCACCGGTGGCCCGCACTAGACTTCCGAATGGGACACCTTAGTCAATCAGAAAACTTCCCACGAAGATTTATAGCAGATAGAATTGTATTGTTTATTTTATTATTGTTGGGTTCTCAATACTGCATAATGCCCTTGAATAACACCCGTCCGATAGAGTGAAAATCACTAAGCCCAGTTTGCTATTTCGAATTAATAATTTTTTCGCCTTTACTATCCTCTCGGGGGCCTTCATTTTTCCCCGATGAAAATAGATTTTTTTTCAGGAGCCATGACTCCCTCGCAGCCTAAAAGTCGCTGTCAGTATGACATTTAAAAAAAAATAATAAAAAATAAACTGACGGAGGTTCAAAGAGAACATTGAAAAATGTAAAAAAAAAAACACACAAATAGGGCGGGTTTTCCTATATATGCATATTCTGTAAGATCAGATTAAAAAATGACAGGGGTTGAAAAAGGGGAATTACAAAGAGCCGTCCTTTGAAAAAAAAAATATCGAATTTCAGAGAGACTCTGCGGAGGAACAGATTAGACAGTTTCGACTGTAAAATTATTGTGTAACATGTGAGGTATGCGTATATTATTCAATATGTATAAAAACTTTTTGTGTAATATTTATAATTTTGCTAATATTTTCGTGTAAAGCAGTTACTCACTCAGTGACACGATGGATGCAGAACGATACCTCAAATGCTTGACCACATTAACAATCCCAGAAATCACAGTGCTCATTTTTGGCTGTACTCTGTGCACGCTGTCGCTGAACTCGCTTACTATCTGAAACAGACAATTTCATTAAAATTAAAATATTAATCTAGCATTAGTTATAATTTTGAATTACTATGATTGGTTTCGAATTCAACCTTAATGTATAACGTTCCTCTGGAGGAACAAAGTTTCGTTTGTGTTTTAGCACCACCTCTTGTCATATCTGAGAACTAAGAGACTCTACCTTTGGCGTTTTTATTAAACGAAAATTATAATTAACGATGTCTGAAAAACAATAAAAACTAAAATAATTAACAATGTTACGACAATTATCAACTTGTAACGACACAGTAACACAAAAGTAACCGTATGATTAGGTATTCAGAGCCAGACTAACTCTCCAGTCCATCGCTCCTTATATTATGTCTGGATTAGAACAGTTTAGAAGGTTCTCGACAAGCGCAGAAGAATCTCGAAAAGGTACTAGAACAGTTTGAAATATTGTATGAATTGAAATGTTGAAATCCTTATATTATGTCTGGATTAGAACAGTTTAGAAGGTTCTCGACAAGCGCAGAAGAATCTCGAAAAGGTACTAGAACAGTTTGAAACTTTTCCAACAAAAATAACAGTAATAACTCTTTTCGATCAAATGTTTTGTATTTCACGTTACAATATGTTACATCGTAGTAGTGATATATAATTCAAACTTTCGTAAACCTAAAAGTATGATCTATATTCCGTTCATTTTTCTATTATTATAGTTTTTTTTTATTTTAAACAAGTATTTAAGTACTTGTCCTCTCCAAAAACTATTTTATCACGCCTTGTCAAGGCCTCCTTCGAATTGTTTGATGGACTTGATCATCTTCATTAGAACAGAGCTTTCGACTTCCGCTGGCTAAGCGTTTTCGGTTGAGATCCGGTTACAATAAACGGCTTTTCTTTATGTCACTGAGTGTAAAGTTAGATATAACAGTCACTTCGGGCAGCTAAAAGCACGTTAACAGTATTTCTTTGTTTTTATTGAAAATATTTTACAGAGTTTAACCCTTAACTACTCAACTGAATCAATGTTACTTATCTCCTCACCTGGGGTCAATATGACCAGAACAAAAAAAAAAAAAAAAAAAAATAAGCAACCTTAGGGTTAAGATATTAGTTTTAAACAACAGGAGAAGGCTTGAAAATATATATTTATTTATGTATACAATAATTGAAAGTTTTAAAATATGAATAACATGTTGAATTATAGGTCTGAAGTGAAGTACTAAAATAAAGGAACTCCTTAACATTACTATTATTAACATAATTTCTTTTGATTAAAATTCAAAAAAATTTTCTACGAACAATCTTTGCAGTTAAAAAAGATAAGAAACGAGTGGTTTTATTCATATTTATTCCCCGCATCAGACACAAAAAAAAAATGGCTTACACAACTACTCACCTCGGGTCAAAATATGGGTTTCGATAAAATAAACACCTCCCTCATTTTTCAGACACTGCCAAGATGTAACTGGAGCCAAAAAAAAGGATATGTCAAAGTTTGGTTATCATTCAATGCCAAAAAGATGTAAATAGAATGAAATGAAACTTGGTAGGGGTCAATATGATCCGACGTGAGTAGTTAAGGGTTAATGTAAAAGAGAGAACAAATTTAATTTTTCACCGTTTAAAAGAGCATTAAATTTTAATTAAGGAAAAAATAAAACAAATGTAAAATTAACAAAGTAATTTTTTTCTTTCATTGTTCATACACATCTTTCAGCAAGAATGAGAAAATAAATGAAAATCAGACATCAGAACGAAAAGCACACAACAGCGCCGTCTTCCTGGCTTGATTCTTTATTTATTTATTTTATTACTTAATTACTTTATTTATTCTGATATTTATTTATTAATTTGTAACTAACATTGGTCATTTTAGCCTCTATAGAACATAATGTAAGAGTGTATATGTAAGAGAAATATGTAATGAGTAAAAAAAAAAAATACATACAAGATAATGATATGATGGTAAAATGATAGGAAAACTTTAAAATTATAAATGCCAAATTACAAAAAGAAGGTAGTACCTAGTAGTAGGTACTAGAACAGTTTTTTAATATGTTTTGTGTTCCATGCTAGAATATGATAAAAATGAAATACAGCTGAAATAACATAGTTATTTACATTATACTGCTTATGAAAGAATTTCTTTCTAGACTGTTAGCTAGCCTAGAAAGTGATCCATTACACTACTAGTAGTTTAAAGGAAACATCTGTTTTCTTTACTGTACTAGTACAGTAAAGAAAACTCTTAAAAAGCTTACTAACCTTTTTATCACATTAATTCAAATATGTCTGAATTTAGATTTGTAATATTCCCAAAAATATAATTGATCAAGGAAATGAAGCTACCGAAGAACTTATTCGAAATAAGGACATTGATACGAATGTGAATATAATAAACTAAGGGAATAAAGACAAGTTTATGATCTATTTTATCTATACAGTACGAGGTCAGGTTTGACGAGCGAGGTGCAGCCGAGCTCGGTAATTAGACCGAGTACTGTAGAGACACTGTCTGTAGAACTGTAAAAGTATTTTACATTATACTGAAAAAAAATAAGATAATCTATTATAAGAATTTTATTTTGAGTAACATTTAATAAAAAGTGTAAGGTTAACAAATAATGAATGAAAATCATAAGGGAGGAGCTATTGATGACTTGTAAAAAATCTACAAATTTATATTTATATTAAATGTACTATTAGTATTAGTAATTAATATTGAATCCTACAGATTGTAATTGAATGTCACGTTTGGAGTTAGAATATTTTTAAGTATTCATATTATATAATGGATCGTCCTAAATAGATCATCAACTTGTCTTTATTCCCTTAGTTTATTATTTTCACATTCGTATCTGTGTCGTGATTTTGAAGGAAGTTCTTCGGTAGCTTCATTTCCTTGATCAATTATAGTTTTGGGAATATTCACAGCACTACCTAACTTCAGACATATGTTTTATTAACATGTGTTTTCTTATTGTTCTAGTATAGTAAACAAAACAGATGTTTTCTTTACACTACTAGTAGTGTAATGGATCACTTTCTAGGCTAGCTAACAGTCTAGAAAAAAATACTTTCATAAGCAGTTTAATGTATGCCTTTTTGATTGATTTATTATTTTTATTTAAATAATAAAACTACTTAAAAGATTCAGGTCTTTTCAATGGCTATAAATGAGAGGCATTTTCTTTTTATAAAGATCCGCAACAAGTGTTTCCTGCTTCCGAGGAAGGAAGAGATTTGATAATCAACTGATTCTCAATATCCTTCCTCATCTTTTCTTTTTTTCTTTTTCCTCGAAAAAAAGTGTTTTCCTTATACCGGAAAATGTGTTGGTCTAAATTATATAGATTATTCATTCAAATGTAATTCGTATTGTATGAAGTTTGATCTGAAATAAGTATTACGTTCGCTAAATTATTGTCACTAGTAAAAAAATTAATTATTAGTTTTTTATAGGGCACGAGTTCAGGAAATAAAATGCAATTAATAATAAATCATTAAATAAAGTTTTGTTGTTCGTTTTACGTCCGTTAATGCTGCTAAGGCTAATCGGACGATGCTATAGTGGGAGTCCTAAATTTTGCTTATCCATGTATAATTAGGATAGGGATTCTGAACGAGTACCTGACATCATACAGGCTAGAGACCTCTATCTACGTCCTATCGGAGGGACGGCAAAGCCAAGCATTAAAAATTTTTAGGGCCACCTTTAGTATTGTAGGTTGCTATTCTAACCAATACACAATATGAGACTCCAAATAAAGTTTTAATTGTTTATTTTGTTCTTACGAATTCTGAAAATTTCACTCAGACGTTGGCTGAGATAAAAATTGAACTAATTTTATCATGTTGGCCTCCACACAATTTAAGCTATCACCTTTCTTACTTTCCGCTATCAGTAACATTAACGCAGATTCGTTTGCATTATCATATTAAAGGTAAAAAAAAAAATAATTTGGAGGAAATCAATAAGCGATGATGATGATTGGTGAATAATGCACTTCAATATTATGCACTATGGTTTAGGGCTCTCTCAGCCTCTGCAAAGAGAAAAAAACTGAGTGGTTAAGTATTATGTCGGTATAATCACAATATTAGCATTCCCCATGGTAATTTTCAGAACTGTCCAGTATAAAAATTATATATATATATATATATATATATATATATATATGCATAATTAAAAATGTATGACTTTTTATTAATAAAATCCTTAATAGTATATTACATTTCCTGGTTATGTAGCAATTTATTTTACTATCAGTTAAATGATAATCAGGATTTTCAGTTAAAATTTTTTTTTTTTTTTTATTATCGAAAGCCAACGTTTTAGCCCTGATGAAGATCCACAAGTTGGATCGAAACGTTGGCTTTCGATAATAAAAAAAAAAGAAATTTCAACTGAAAATCCTGATTATTATTTAACCTATCGTAAGATTAACAGTTGACTATCTCTCACCTCTACAATTTATTTTATTATTCAGATATGAAATCAATCTTTTGACTTTTTTTTTAGGGTTTTAATCGAGACCTGAACTTATAATCGGAAGTTTTCTTTAATGTTTAATTACACTATTCTTAACATAAAATGAAATGTTTGTTGTAATTTATATATATATTTTTTTAAACAAGTTTACTTACTATACATCAAATCTTCACGGTATTTTTTTAATAAATTAGATAATTAGACTAAAAAAAATTATTTTTATTTTTAAAGGATTTTTATACATTTTTATATTTAAAGGATGCAATACTATATTTTTCCTGATAATCACATGAAAATTAAACAGATTTTGCACAAAATAAAAAAAATGAATAATTAAGAATGATATAATGGAGTGGTGTCCTTTGGGATTCTACCTAAATGAGGAAAGGATTAGCAGAGCGATGGAGACAGGTGCAGAATAACCTCATTCCATTTGTGACGATTGCTTCCCTGCGACAGATTGGGACAGATTCATCAGCATTAGCAACCTCTAGTGTTCATTATTATTCCTTTTTTATTGTATTAGAGATTAGTTTGGTTCTGAAATAAAATATATTTATTTATCTAAAAAAGTATTTTGAGATTAACGGTATACATATATAATTACATGAAATACATTGTTACGCCATTTAAAATACCAACGATCACCCAGAAACTAAAGATACTTCACAAACGTTCACACACTAGCTTACACGACATATTATACCTACTAACGATATTTAAAAAGGTGTTGGATGAAAGATCTCCTTGTTTTACACACCAGGATAACTGAAAAGGTAAAAGGTACTGCTGGGCGCCAAAAATGGTCGGAGCCGCGCGGATTTACTAATGGAGAAAAAATAAAAATAAATTCAATATATTTTTTCTTTTTCACATGTAGTAGAAACGCCATTTTCGATCTCTTACATCTTTCAAGACGTCCCAAATTTGGAAAGGATAAGAAATTTTTTTTTATTTTCATTGTTTCATTTACATCCTAAACAATATTTTCAGATTAACTGTATACATATATAATTACTTAAAACTATATTGACATACCATTTAAAATGCCAACAATCACCCAGAACATAAAGATACTTTACAAATGTTCCCACACTAGTTTACATGGACATGTTATACCTACTTATACGATATTTAAAAAGGTCTTGGATGAAAGATCTCCTTGTTTTTTACACACCAGGATAACTGAAAAGATAAAAGGTACTGCTGGGCGCCAAAAATGGTCGGAGCCTCGCAGATTTAAAAATAAAAATAACTTCAATATATTTTTTCTTTTTTACCTGTAGTGCAACCGCCATTTGTAGTCTCTTACATCTTTCAAGACGTCCCAAATTTGGAAAGGATAAGAATTTTTTTTTTTTTCATAGTTTCATTTACATCCTAAACAATATTTTCAGATTAGCTGTATACATATATAATTACTTAAAACTATATTGATATACCATTTAAAATGCCAAAAATCACCCAGAACATAGATATTTTACAAAAGTTCTCACACTCGCTTACACGGACATGTTATATCTATTTATACGATATTTAAAATGGTTTGGATGAAAGATCTCCTTTTTTAATAGACTAGAATAACTGAAAAGGTAAAAGGTATGCTGGGCGCAAAAAATGGTCGGAGCCGCGCGGATTTATAAATGGAGTAAAAATAAAATAAATTCGATATATTTTTTCTTTTTCACATGTGGTGCAACCCCCATTTTTAGTCTCTTCCATCTTTCAAGACTTGGCCCAAATTTGGAAAAGATGAAAATTTTTGTTTTTATCTTCATAGTTTGATGCATATCAGCAAATAGCGACAATAAGTGAGTGGGAAGTACCGTACTTAATGGTAGTCTTGATTGTTCAAACCATGTATTTCAGAATAGACCTTTTGACGTTCTGCAACTTCTCATATTGCAAACCCACTTTTTTTGTTTGAAGTTCAATTTCAAGTTGTGCCCTATATCACAGTTTTTAAATTTAGGTAAGACATCCTTATCTTGAAAAAAATGTATTAAATTTTCTTCTTCTTTACACAACAAAATTAATTAAATTAAATTCATCTCTGTATCCGTTTTACACAGGGAATAACCTCTTTAATAGAATTTGTGGGTGCCATATGGTTTAATTTATATTTAAAAAAAGAATGATTAAGGGCCGCTTTCTCCAAGTTTGTTTAAACCGCGTTTACATTTAATCCGGATTATCTCTTGGTTTAAACCAGATGTGAGTTTCTTCAAGTCTGTTTAACCTCTAAACTTGGTTTAAACTTAGATTAAGTTAATCCTTCATTTTTCCCGGTTTAAACTCTGAATTAGGTTTAAACTGCAAAATATAAACAAACATTTTGTGTGATAGCATACTCGCTCTTGTTACTCAAGAATTATTTTTTTGCACTTGACTGAATACAAAAATTGAAAATATACATACTTAATTGAAATTTTAAATGACATGGAAGAAGAAGATTATGATGTGTTTTTGTTGCCAAAGAGACGCATCCATAGACGCTATCAGTTAATCCAAGAATAGTTTCAGAATATGTTAAATCAGTGAAGTAGAATTGAGATGAGAAAAAATGTTTCTTAACGTGCATTATTTTTAATGTAATTGGTTCATAATTAATATCAAGGTTATGTTGTAAATTATGTTTCACTTGAATATCTCATAATGATGTAATTTTATTATTATTAAGGTATAATAATTATATATCGCTCAACTTAGATCATTTATTATTTAAACAAAATGATAATAATAATAAATAGGTTCAACATTATTTGAAAAAAAATTATGAAATGTAATAGAGTTTATTATTATTCTTGGCATAATAATATCATATTATAAAGAACTTTTTATCAACATACAAATTAACCACTCGTTCTTTCGATTGAATTTATTCGCCAATTTCTTCCATTCATCCTCCTTCTCTTTGACAGTGACGAAATCTGTTTTTTTTGGTTTCAAAAATGTCTCTCTTCTCTTCAACAAGAGCCAGAAGAACATTAATGTCACACTGAGAAAAGTTTTTACTTCTTTTTGATTCTTTTTGCTCCATTTTTATAGAACACTTTCACCTTATTTACTTTTTTGTTAAAAACAAAATAATATGTATAAATAATCTTTCCATAACCCTTACATTACCTTCTCTTTCCATAGAAGTTTCAATAAGGAAATGTAAACAAATATGTACCAACCTTTTAAAAACATAATAACCTTCACATGATTAGATTTAAACCGAGCTTAAACTAAACTAAGGCTGTAGAAAGTGAATCAGAGTTTAACCCTCGGATTAAAGATAATCCGGTTTAAGTTAATCTAAGTTTAAACTATATTGGAGAAAGCGGGCCTAACTGTTTAAACTAATTATTTGATACCAAAAAGTAACTGGCGGACTTAATGTAGAAAAGACCCAAATTTTTTTTTCAAGAGAAATAGATATGTAAACGGAAAAGCACCTATCAACGATAGTAAAAATCTCTTTTAATCCTACCCAATTACACTCGGCTGAGCTGTGCTGGTAGTTCGCATTGCAAGCATGTATGACTTAAAATGTTGGTTATAAATTCATATTTTCAGATAGTAAGATATTTTTTTAAGAAAAAAAGTATATAAAAAACATAGAGCACTATGTATTTAACTTTTCATGAAAGATTTGGAATCCTGAACCACTCAATGTCGTGGTAAACATACCAACTAAAAACCAGAACACTTATAGTATTAGAAAAGTAAGAGATTTAATATATTTTTGAATTATTAATAATAAACTGATATACAAAAAGAAGAGATATAACTTACAGTGGGGCAGTCCCAGACGACCAAAGGCATGCTGACTATAGCAGCCAGGCGCTCCGTAGTCTGGCAGATCTCGGGTGGAAACGACCCGATGAGAGCAGAAGTTCTGTTGAGGAGGATGGTCTCCATGATACCCAGTTCCGACCAGTCTAAAACAGAGGATGTATAGCAATATCAATATGAAAAATATATATTGCTTTATAAAGTTTTAAAATAGCCAAGATTGGAGTTAATGGCAAACGAGAAATATTTAGAAAGAAATATTTCTTTAGAAACATGTAATTTAGAAACATTTTTTTTTTTTTTTTTTTTGACAGTTGTATCAATACCTCTCAGCAAATAGCATAACTCAACAAATTGACATTAGCTAGAAGATAATACCTTGAATGGTATAACAACACGCCAAAAGTAATACACCAGGATCTTGCCAAATATATATTATATGAGAACTGAAGGATGTGGCAAAGGACTGGATGCGCCCGAGTCACCGACGCCTATTGGCCGGTAAGGTCCGTTTTTTATGAACCTCGTTGATATATTTTGAAATTTGACCAGTGATTATTAAAGAAGAATAATTGCTCCAGATGTTTAATCACAAATTAACTTGGAATTTTAAATTTTACGTGAGTGACTTGAAAAAAATTGGCTTGAAGGTATTTTATGTTGCCTAGACTAATTATTTTAGAACGCTTGTTTATTTATTCTGGATCTAGAACTATCTAGCTTTAATAAAAGACCAGTCGTGGCTAAATTAGGCTTAATGGTGAATGTCAGTAATAAATAAACTAACTAAAATCAAATTCGTTATTCCGCCAAGTTTGAACGCCATTTTGGGTTAGTGCGGCCACTTTTGTTTCTGGGAACATTGACTTTTTCTTAATCTTATATCACAAGGAATACAACTATATGCAATTTGTAGGGAAGGGGGGGGGGTGGTGCACGGTAGGGAGGTCTGGCCCACGTACTATAAAAATTAAGGATCTTCGTTGGTAGCCGCATCACTTGAGAACGTCTGAACGTATTTGGCTATTTTTTTTTTAATGTTCGTAGTTGTCCGAGTATGTTTCATATGGAAACGAAAACTTTAAAAGACTCCTGTAAGGTGTTAAAACTGTTTCATTCGTGCATAACTCGAAAACTATCAATTTTATGCCAATTAGCAAATATAAATTTTAGATATTTTTTGATTTCCAAAAAAAAAACAAAAAAAAAAAACATAAATATCGGACTATTATTAACCAAGATAAACTTTTTTTTTCAGAAGTTCCCTTAATGTATAATAAAAATGAAATGATGTTAAGTAATATATCCATATGAAACAAGTGAATTATTTTAAACAGTGAGTTAATCGAAAATTGTTTCCTGGATTAATAGACCCAAAGTTTTGGTTCTCAAAGTGGTAGCGTTTCGTGCGAGGTTGTGAAGAAGGTTTGTGCAACAGGATTTGCAGTGAAAGGGAGAATTCAACTATTTAGTTCAATTTTCATTATTTGATTAATAACGTTAAACCGTTAAATAAAAACATATGCCTAAAGTTGCAGAAGAACTGTGAGGAATCCTACGTGATAAAGAAGCGCATCAAAGACGTGATCTACAGGGTTTGCAAGTATCCCAAGGGAGGCCCTGTGATCATCCATTACAATCGCTTGGCGCCATATGCCGGGAGCCACGATGAAGAACCAATGATGATGAAGAATGACCAACCCTTGTGGAAAAGAAGACATCCAGGAGGAATGTCTCTAAGAAGGGGGCAGTGTAACGTTAAATCGTTAAATAAAAACGTCCCAGACTTTTTGATGGAACGAACTAGCGGTCGGAACAAACCGTCAGAGCACGGGTTTGGGACTAGATCTTTCGAGTCCAGTCGACGCAGGCGTAGACCCCCCCACGCCGGGCCTTTTACGACTATATGTAAGAAGCCAGCGACTGGACGAGTTAGTCATAGAGTTAGTCTTTGTCTTGACAGTCACTCAAGCCATACGAATTTTGTGCTATAAAGTTATAATTTTTGTAACCTGCTCGGATATTTATGTTGTTATAATTCGTTTGGCATTGATATTGTTATATTTTCTTTTAATAAATATTCCTAACCCCACAGAAGTGTTACGATATTTTGTTAATTATTCCTATTACAAAGATTCCATTTTATATTTTTCTAATTATTTATTTTTATTATCATCCATATAAAAATATAGTACTAGAGCAAACATAATATTTTATTTTAGTCCAACATAGTGGACAACGTCACCCAAAAACTTGAACTCCTGCCTTATCTAATAAAGATATAACAAAACATATTGGGGAATCTTTTCTAAAACCCTAACATATAAAAATGGCAGAAAACTTCAAAGTTTATATTATCACTAGCTGTATATACCGGTTTCACCCGGAGAATTTCATTTTTTAAATCTATAAAGTGAGACTTTTATTGACTCAAACGGTCGATTTCGTAAAAACCGATGCAAAGCGAGATCAAAACAATTTTTAAAACAATAAAGAATATACCCAGAGATTGGCTAAAGTTATGCAATTTCAATATGGACAGGTGTTCGCACCAGGTATCAAAGGACCAGCGAAATTTGGAGAATTTAGGAAAAACGGTAGGGATTTTTATAAAGATAAAACAGAATTTCATCTTTATTTCCCGGTTTCACCCGGGGAATTTCATTTTTCTAATGTAAAAAATCCCAATGTAAATCGAGATCATTACGATTTTTATAACAATAAAGAATATCAGCTGAAGCTCGGCTGAAGTTATGCAATTCTAATATGGACAGGTGTTCGCACCTGGTATGGATTTTTATAAAGAACAAACAGAATTTCAACTTTATTTACATAGATTATTGCTGCATATCCTGGTTTCACCCGGGGAATTTCATTTTACTAATGAAACGGTCGATTTCGTAAAGAAATATTGTAAAGCTAGATCATTACGATATTTATAACAACAAAGAATATCAGCTGAAGATCGGCTGAGGTTATGCAATGCGGACAAGTGTTCGCACCTGGTATCAAAGAACCACTGAGCAAAATTTAGAGAATTTAGGACAAACGGTATGGATTTCTATAAAGAACAAACAAACAAACAGAATTTCATCTTTATTTATATAGATAATTTTTTCGGACTGTGTCCCAAAAAATAAAAATAAACACTTACGAAGGTAGTGCGCTATTTTCTTAATTACATGCGCCTATATATAGTAACGAATTTTATAAATAATGTTCTATTATGCTGAAGCCGCGAGAATGAAGTAAAAAATACAATTTTATGCATCTAAAATGTCTTAGAATAAACATTTCTGGGGTAATGTGTAACTAATAGATTTATAACTATTTAAAGTGGCTTTGGATATCAGTGCAAATATTTCTTTTTTCCTATTCAAAAATTGTACTTGTCGAAGCTGCAATACTTTTTTTATTTTGAAAAGCCAACTTTTCTATCCCTGCAGGTGGTTCTTCATCAGGGCTTCAGAGAAATACAGAGACTGTTTTTTTGAGTCTCTGTAATACTCTGGACTCAGAAGCCCTGATGAGGATCCATGTAGGGATCGAAACGTTGGCTTTTCAAAAAAATGTTGAATCGAAAATCCTGACTACCAATTAACCTATCATAAACAATAACAGTTGACTATTTCTCACACTTCAAATATATAAAAATATATTTTACATTACTACTAATTTAAAAAACGGTTCTGTAATTCTTTCTTCAAATAATTCATAAAATAATTTTGTTTGACTTCAAGAGAAGCTCTAAGGAATGGTATAACTATTTCAGCATTGTAAATATCAGCCCAATTTATATTCGGACTTAGAAGGAACAACAACATACGAAATTTTCAATGTTGTCCTATCATCAGCAATTCTAGCAGTGCCCTAGTTCATACCCATACTGCTCTGTTCAATCTTTTTAGTTGATATACCTAATTTACTCTATTTTATATAAGTTATTCTTCGTGTGCAGGATTATGAAAAAAAAAATGTCCGGATAGGCTAATAGTTTTGTGGTTTTACAAATGATACGGAGTTATATTAATTTTTAAATAGAACTTGACAGTCACATCATATTTTTATAGGTTAGGTCCTGAAATGTGAATGTGGTAAAATTATCTAAAATGTTTGTTGTTTTAGTTTTAGTTTTTGTCAGGCCGGTAATTGGTAAATTATTATACGAAGAGTCGATGGAGATTCCAAAGATCTATAAAGAAAGGAGTTTGCAAAATGAGCGGTACGTTCGCGAATATTCCAATATTAGTAAAGACGACTCCTTTCGAAGAATAAAAATAAAAAACATTTTTAATCTGTAAAATTTGGCAGACCATCAAGAAGCAGTGAAAAAGGAATAAAGAGGAACTCCAACAAACTGAAAAAAAAATCCCAGAAACTACTATCAGTTGATACAGGTCTCCAATATCAGTTGAACTAATGAAGTGCAGTATGATTAAAGTTCGAAATATTTAATTGAATTATATCAAAATTGGACTAAACATAGACATTCTACAAACAAGATAGGCAATTATGGTAAAAAGAAGATCAATGATTCCCACATACTTTCTTTAACAACGCATTTATTTCAGCGAGCCATCATCAGAACTAAATAATCGGCAATTATTCGTCACATTTGATGTTTTCGCCAACAACATACAGCTTGGACTAATCTAAACATCGTTAAATTTTGTAAAATGAACACTACCTCATGGTAGGGTAAACCGGACAGTTATCGACACTCTTAAGACTAAATTTCTGTAAAGAAATTTAAAAAAATACTTTTTAAGAAGGGATCAAATTGAAACTTCCTATAGCTCTTCTTTATCTATCCTTAATAAGACTTAAGAGGTTTTTTTTTTGGGTCAAAAGTTCAATAGTTTTAACATATGGCAATATTTATTGTAAAAAGTGCAAAAACTAGTTATTGACATCCTGTGGATTTAATTGCGAAATCTTCCCTAAACACTTCAGGACCTTTAAACATTAGATTCATGTATATCTTGAAATAAAATAAGGACTTGTTTACTTATTTCTTAAAGTTAAAGTTTGGGGTGTCAATAACTGTACTGAGTGTCAATAACTGTCATTTTCTAAGATTATTTTATTTCTTAGAAAATGATACCACGAGTTGACGAACACATTAAATGTGACCAATATTTTTCCAATTTTTTAGCATTGAAGATGGTTCGCTGAAATATATGAGTTGTTAAAGAAACTTTGTGGGACTTATTGATCTTCCTTTAACTATAATTAACCAAGAAGTCACAAAAATCCAATGATATTTGAAATTAGGTATAATGTGTTTATATTTATTTTCTTCAAATATGCAAATAGCTCATATCGGAAAGTATCTACATGAAATAAATAAATAAAAGTTAATTTAGAAAAAAAATAATTCAAACTGGAAAACTTCTATAATATCGTCCCGTCCATTTTCAATAGACTCTCTATAATAACTTCCCAAGAGAAAGTCCGGCCATCAGCTACTAACTTTCCAGAGAATTCCATCAAAGCTTTCCTTCATCGTCGAATATCAACTCTCAAATTCTTCTTTTGATTACGCCAGAGTGAAAAATAAACGAATTTTCCAGCTATCCTGAGCCAGATTGACTTTATGGTTATGATACATCCAACTAAATTTCCAAATTATATTTTATGATATTATATATTACACATTATGTTTGCTTTGTAATAGTTTTAATTTTAGTCAATTTTTTTTTTTTTTTGTGATCCTTATATTAACTCAAATTTTAAAATTTTTTGTCCAAAGTTTTGGCACCCACGCCATTATCAATCAACATCTGTGACCACAAAATATTTTCAATAAAATAGGCTGTATGCCCTTTCCATAAAAATTGAAAGCTGTTAATAGTTAAAAACCACAATCCTTTTCTACTCAACCTTTAAAGTAAAAATTTTGAATCCCAATGGACAAAAAATTGTAAAAGTTGTGTTTAATATAAGGATCACAAAATAAACTTAAAGATGATAATAATGAATTATCATAAGTTTTTATTCTTAATTTTTCAGTTATGTTTTTCATTATTAAAATTTTAGATTCAGGCTTATTAAAGTCTAGCCTTGGAATTTATTATAATTGTTAAAATTCTTTCCGTTTGTTTTGTTGTTTGAGGACTAGATTTACAAATAAAAATCTGGTGCGATGCGCAAAACACACAACTTTCACTTACCAACTTAAATTGATTAGAACTCTGTTAAGTGTAATTTCTCATAGTAATTCATTTTTCCACAGTCATTTAATTATTTTTGCTTTTATTTCCTCTTTAACCTTGCAGAAGAAATAATTAACATATAAATATAAAGGGGCATAGGAACAAATATTTCAGTCATATTTATTAATACAACAGAGTAATAAAAAGACATAGACTTAACAGAAAAAAAAGTTAATATAAAGAATATAATTATGAATAAATAAACTTCTGATTCTGACTTCTTCTGATTGGCTGGCTCAAACTTCTTCTGATTGGCTGGCTCCAGACTTCTTTTCATTGGTTGGCCGTCCTAAAATTCCCATCCCTCTCTACATTTCTTCAGCAGTATCTTTGCCGGGAAAAACCGGGGTTTATGTCCCAAAATTTCTCCAACAATCTTCCCCTGGTATTTCCCTGGGTGTTTGTCGGCAGCATTGTCGGTCTTCGGTTTTACATATTTTGAATTTCTCACAGCAGGTTTATGGCCCCAATAACATACAAGGCGGTATTTCCAGGACCGTGCCGCCTTCAGGTAAAACTGACCACTTGGTTGAGAATATACAGTACTTAATATTTTTACTTTCACTTACCTATATATGAAATATATAGTAAGTGGAAGTATTGCGATCGTGAAAAATTTCGACTTCCGGTTTTCAACGGAAATACACGTTTTGGGGTCCCCTGAGTCCAAATGACCAAGTCCCGCGAAATGGTGTGTGTGTGTGTGTGTGTGTGTGTGTGAACAGATTAGCTCAAAAACTATAAACCGTGCGAACCTGAAATTTGGTATTTAATTTAGGTATATGCCCGCGATGTGACAGCAAAAATTTCATCAAAATTGCTCAAAGGGAGGGGGTACTTTATTTAATAACTTTTTACGTTTTTTTTTTGATTTTCTCAAAAACGGCTCTAACGATTTTGATTAAACTGAGTATTTGATGTATTAATATGCCTGAGATATGACTAAAAATTTCATCAAAATTGATTGAACGGAGGGGGGACTTTACTTAATAAATTTTGTATCATTTTCACGTGTTTTTTATATTTACTCAAAAACTGCTGTAACGATTTTGATCAAACTGGGTATTTGATGTATGTATATGCTCGAGATATGACTGTAAAAATTTCATCAAAATTGATTAACCGGAGGGGGGACTTTAAAATTTCGGGGGGGACTTAAAAAATTTCGTATCATTTTCACGTGTTTTTTTTATTTACTTAAAAACGGCTTTAACGATTTTGATCAAACTGGGTATTTGATGTATTTATATGCCCGAGATGTGACTGTAAGAATTTCATCAAAATTGATTAACCGGAGGGGGGACTTTACTTAATAAATTTTGTATGATTTGCACGTGTTTTTTTAATTATTCAAAAACGGCTTTAACGATTTTGATCAATCTGGGTATTTGACGTATGTATATGTTAAAGATGTGATAGTCCGCATTTCATCAAAATTGCTCAAACGGAGGGGGCACTTTATATTTTAACTATTTTTGCAATTTTTACCTTTTTTTCGATTTTCTCAGAAACGGCTTTAACGATTTTCATCAAATTCGTCATGTTTAATGAAAATTAGGTGTTCTTTAATATCAGGTAAGCTTTATCATTATTAAAATGTTCTGGGGGGCTTAAATGGGGTAGGGGCCTTTTTTGTTCCCTATAATACTAGGGTACAAAGGTACTATAAAGTACCTTTGTTTTTGTTTATATGGAGAAATTAACTGTCTCTCGTTACGCATAACAATTAGAAATGGCCAAATATGAGATATGATAAAAATAAAGAAAACATATAGTTGAGAAAAAAAAAAAATATTCAGTCAACTCTTAAAACTCGTTGAGCCCACGCATGCGGAGTACGCCTTTAATGACAGACCATTGTTCATAATTAAAGCCGTTCTGTTCATTTAAGAAGTGGCAACTAGCAAAACGCATTAGTTTCTAATCTAAGTAAGTTGGTAAGTGAAAGTTGTGTGTTGCCAGCACGCACCAGATTTTTTGTAATATGTAATGACGCTGATAGTCGCGTATCACCTCAGAGGTGAATGTTGCCGCCAATGACAGGAAATGCAATCTTTGGTGATCACCGGGGTACTGACTGATCGGAATACCAAAGAGGGGAGCACATCTAGGAGGAGACTACACTGTGGCACCTTACTAAAAATTGGTGCCAACAAAATAAAAATCATGCACCTGTCAGGTCCAAGCGACTAACGGAGAGTTAAAGTACACTAAATTTTTTTATGAAGTTTTAACTAGTGATAATTCGGCAATAAAACTCCAAATCTTCTGATTTTATAATTCTCTATGTAGTTGTTGAAGACTTCATATAGTTACCATGAAACAAATAATTTCCATAAAATGAACAGAACATATTTAACTATAAACAATTGTCTGTCATTAAAGGCGTACTGCGCATGCCTGGACTCATCGTGTTTTATGAGTTGACCGAATATATTTCTTTTTTTGTCGTTTTTACTTGATTTTTTCATATTTCATATTTAGCCATTTCTTATTTTTATCTTTATTAAAGTCACTACGTTCTTATTTTTTGTTATACCAAGACTGTAACGTATTATAGTGCTGAATAAATGAATCGTCAACAAATTACCCTACAATACGCTCTCCTTACCAGGCTGAAATTCAGTTAGCAGGGGATTCTACAGTATTTTTCGCGCTCTTTTAGATAACTTTTTAAATCAAAACTTGCTGTGGATATGCAATAAGTGCATTTAAATGTATAAAAATCAAAATATAATAAGTTTTCAGTCCTTTCTGTTTCGAAATCGGATACAATTCATTTTTACCAAATTATTACATAAAATTCATAATTGTTTACAGCTGATTCAATAGAATGCACATTTTCTTATAAAAAAAGTAGAAACAAGAGGAGGAAATTTGAAAACCAAATTTTTTTTTGAGGTAAAAGGCTATTTTTGTTGTTTAATTTAAAAAAAAAAAAATCTTAAAAACAAAATCAATCTTTAATCACATTTACTTATTGTATTATTAATCATTCACTTGTAAATTTCAATAAATAAATTGAGAAAAAATCAATGCAAGTGATTTCGGATATCAAATTATTTTGGAATAATTTACAATTTCAGTTAAGAACTTGACTTAAGAGAGAGAAGAGAATATTTTTATTATTTAAAGATATAAAACATAAATTATTGTTTTGTACATGATTTCGGATTATTCATCCTTCCAATCAACATGCTAATTTACATGACTTATTTATGGAACAATAATAATAAATATTTAACAATATTTTGTATGTGAACAGTAGGAAAAATTAAAAACCTATCTATATAAAATTCGCAGTTAAGAACTTTGTATCAGCATCTGTAGTGAAAAAGACCAACTTTTCATAAAGTTTGCTCATTGAGAAACCCATACTAAAATATTCAATCCAATTTGAATTTTTTGATGAGAAGCACAAGTGAAACCAGTTTGATTCGCTATGCAAACTTGATAACCGAATTTCCATTTCAAAATCCGCTTTATAGGCCTACAAAACTGATGAAAAGAAAACCTCGGCAGCTACAGAGCCCTACTAACGAGGGACTATTTTCAGTAATTAGCTTGATGAATTAAATTGATAAAATTCTGCAAGGCCTATTAGGTTTATTAAAAGACGCTCTTTAAGTAAAATTTCTTCTTTTAATAGATTAGGTAAGGATTTTATTTTAAATTAAAGGGGATTGTATCGGGAATTTAGACGTTCTTATTATACAGTTGTAAATTGTTGTGAGAAATACAAGAGCTTTTCCAGGCATTCAGAATACTCTCTTATTAGAATGATACACAAACGAGGTAAAGACATATTCAACCCGTCATCTTACGGACAGATCTGCCTACTCCCAATATGCTCTAAATTATTCAAAAATTAATACACAAGAGACTGGTTGACATATTGACAGACCAAAAGGTAATACCTGACCTCCAATTCGGCTTCCGCACTTACCATTCGACGACGCGTCAATTACACAGAGCTACTGACTACATTGCAGGAGCTTTAGAACAAAAACTATATGCGACTGGAGTATTTTTGGACGTGGCCAAGCTTTCAATCTTTCCTCTTCCATAGATTTTTCTCCGTCCGACAGGATTCGGAAATTTCTTCAATTTATCCAATCTTGGCGGAAGTACCCCAAGGCTCAATACTAGCACCTTTACTCTACATCATATACACGCACGATATACCTACTAACAACGAGACATTGACTGCAACTTAACGCTGGGGGGCAAATGGCAGGGGTAAGGGGGGCAAATGGCAGGGGTAAAGGGGGGCTGAGGCGGAAGACGGGTGCGGGAGTCTTCCTCCCCTCATGTGGGAACATCAGGCTATAGTGCCCCACTCACTGTCTGTTGTTCCCCGCTTGCCCGATCCCCTGCAACGCCTACTGTCACCTCCTTGTGGTGCCCCCTGGGGAGTTGTTTACAACTCGCGAACGACAGAGGCGCTGGCACGGGACCAGTCCTCCTTAGGCCATGGTGGTAAGCCCCCGCCATCATGTCCTAAGTAGGAGCATCCGTAGGACAGATTGTCCGGCCCGCTATCCATTCGGGAGTTAAGGCGGTGATGCCAAATGGTACCACGGGGATGACGCTCTCCCGGGCGTCATCGTTGGGTGGTGCCGAGACCCCTCGGGGTGCTCGGTATGGACGTGGTGGTCGTGGTTACTGAGACCACCAAGCGCCGACCTGTATAGGTCATGAGTGTTTGTTGGGGTCAGGCTGGTTAGCAGGTTCTGTCCCCGTCCTCTCTCTCCTCGCCTCTTATGGTGCAGGGGTGGTCGGTGTAGGCCACTGGCTAGGTACGATCACCCTTGGTGCCGCCATGAGTGGATTAACGAGATTCCCTCTGCAACTTAACGCTGACGATACAGCATTATCACTAAAGATCAGGACGCAACACAAACTTCATTAACTTTACAACATCACGTACACACAAAAAATGGACAATTAGACTGAATCATGATATATCAAAACACATCACATTTACCCTAAGAAAACATACCGCTCCCCCTTTTAAAAGACGTTTCTACTTTCGCATTAAGAGATTTCCTTAACTCAAATTATTTTCTACAACATTCCTACTTAGAATACATTTTTCATGGTTTTATATTATTTTATTTATTTTGGTCCATGTTCAATCGACAGATCTGAAAAATATAATTTTTTTTTTGGACATGTAGGGTTTCTCCTGATTATGGAAGACAAAAGATTGTTATAAACCATAAATTTTGGAAATTATTGTACAAAACAGTTACAGGCTTACATATATTGTCTAATCATTGAAAAATAACTGAAATTATAAGTATATAAGGTTAAATGGGCAAGATTCAAATTCATGGTTCTTCATTCAAATCTCCTATAGTTTCTTTGACAGTGACAAGCAAGCAAAACTTTTACACCAAAACTTACTGCTGCTCTTACAGGATGACATTCTTCAATGTCCTGGACTTATCGAGTTTCTCCTGACAGTGATTATCTATAAAAGCTGATAGATCAGCTGGATTTGATGTATATCTCTTGAAATAGATGTATCGGCATGCAAGGGGTTCAAAAATAAAATCAAATGAAATCGATTTTTTTGAACATTTTTCTCAAACGAATGATTCAATTGTAGAACAATATGAGATATCTGTAATTACCCTTTTTTATAATTTTCAGGGTACCTAGGAAAACTCACCCAGGAAAATATTCACAGTAATAATATCCTATAACATACTACCCGCTCTATAATACATCTACCAGAAATATATGTTTATTAAACTTTTTTTAATAAAAAATAATTTATTTTTTTATCGACTCAAAAAATTTTTTTTTTACTTCCACTTACCTATATGAAATATATAGTAAGTGGAAGTATTGCGATCGTGAAAAGTTTCGACTTCCGGTTTTCAAAGGAAATACACGTTTTGGGGTCCCCTGAGTCCAATTAACGAAGTCCCACGAAATTGTCTGTGTGTGTGTGTGTGTGTGTGTGTGTGTGTGTGTGAACAGATTAGATCAAAAACTGTAAGCCGTACAAAACTGAAATTGGGCATTCGGTGTATGTATATGCCCGAGATGTGACAGCAAAAATTTCATCAAAATTGCTCAAAGGGAGGGGGTACTTTATTTAATTACTTTTTAGGTTTTTTTCGATTTTCCCAAAAACAGCTCAAACGATTTTGATTAAACTGAGTATTTGATCTATTTATAGGCCCGAGATGTGACTGTAAAAATTTCATCAAAATTGATCAACCGGAGGGGGGACTTTACTTAATAAATTTTGTATCATTTTCACGTGTTTTTTTTTTTTTTACTCAAAAACGGTTTTAAAGATTTTGATCAAACTGGGTGTTTGATGTAAGTATATGCCAAAGATGTGATAGCCAACATTTCATCAAAATTTTTGCACTTTATTTCATATTTTTTTTTTTCCAATTTTTAACTTTTTTCGATGATCTCAAAAACGGCTTTAACGATTTTTATCAAATTCTTCACGTTAAATGAAAATTAGGTGTTCTTTAATATAATGTAAGCTCTATCATTATTAAAATGTTCTGAGAGGGCTTTTTTGGGGGGGCCTTTTTTGGTTGTTTGTTTCCTTTAAAGTACCTTTGTTTTTGTTTATATGGAGAAATTAACTGTCTCTCGTTACGCCTAAAAATAAGAAATGGTTGAATATGAGATATGATAAAAATAAATAAAACATAAAGAGGAGAAGAAAATAAAAATATTCAGTCAACTCATAAAACTCGTTGAGCCCACGCATGCGGAGTACGCCTTTAATGACAGACCATTGTTCATAATTAAAGCCGTTCTGTTCATTTGAGAAGTGGCAATTAACAAAACGCATTAATTTCTAATCTAAGTAAGTTGGTAAGTGAAAGTTGTGTGGTGCGCGCACGCACCAGATTTTTTTAAATAAAGATGGATTTAGGTTCGATTTATTATATAGCGGATTTTATGTAAAATTATATTAATATATAAAAAAGATAATTACTGCGATTAGTTAATAAGCGAACGGCGCTAATAAGCCGAAGCTTTGAATGGTTTTTGAAATAAATATTTTGATTATATATAAATAAAAATATGATTTTTTTTTAATTAAGATGTATTTTGGAATGATAATTCTATGTGGGGTACTATATCAAATCATATTTTTACCAAGGGTAGAATGAAAACAAAAATTTAAACATATAAGAAAGTGTATAACTTTTTTCTAAAGTGAAAAATTAATTATTCATCAAACGATTAATTTGAAGAGATTTTTAGAGAGTAAGTTTGATACTTACAATATGTTTAATTTATTTTTATATTATACAATATTATTAATTTATTATTTATTATTGGATTAAGAGATAATCCATAATTATCTCGTATTAAGTGTATCTTCTTTTTTTTTCATACTAATTTAAAGGTTCCAAACAAATAATGTTTTTCATTAATTATACTTATCTATAAAATTTATATTCTTTCACTTTTATATCTATACACAATTAATAATCAAAACTCCTTAAAAAAAAAAAAAACTGTATTTACACAATTATTATCGTTCCTCTTTTTCCTTTTCCTTATTAGTTTTACAAACATTAATGCTGTACAGTAACGAATTTTTTTTTTTATTGTTTATGTATATTTCCATATACAGTATGTTTTTTAATAAAAAAATTCGCTCACAAAGGAAGGCTTATTGCTTTGGTCTAATCTACTGCCTAAATCATTTTTGAAATTTTATTTTTAAAAATTTATTATTTTGACCAGTGGTAGAAAAAATAGAACTGAAACGTCGGCCAGTCGGTAAGAATAATATATTATACTAAATTAAAATCTACTAAAATTTTATAATAATTTTAACAAAGTCGCGATGATACAAAAAAACATTTTATAAAAAAAATTAAACCGACTTCGAAACCTAGGAACCAGTAAAACTAAATTCACTGAAAAGTATGAAATAATTACCTTCTGATTTTTATGAATACACAGCAAAATTAAAAATGGTATAAAAAGTGGAAAAATGTAATAAGAGGAATAATTTCATTTTGATTTGTACAAAAACACACTAATTGTTAATGAAAATTATTAAATTTAAATATTAAATACTATGTTCAGTTAAACATAATCTTTTCGGAGGCGGCGCAAAATAGAAATGACATGTTACGTCATGACGTCATGAAAAGATTTTCATAAGGCCTAGTGTTAACAATTTTAAATTTTGCGCCGCCTCCGAAAAGATTATGTTTTACTGAACATAGTATTTAATATTTAAATTTAATAATTTTCATTAACAATTAGTGTGTTTTTGTACAAATCAAAATGAAATTATTCCTCTTATTACATTTTTCCACTTTTTATACCATTTTTAATTTTGCTGTGTATTCATAAAAATCAGAAGGTAATTATTTCATACTTTTCAGTGAATTTAGTTTTACTGGTTCCTAGGTTTCGAAGTCGGTTTAATTTTTTTTATAAAATGTTTTTTATTTCATACTTTTTAGTTGGAGAAGATAAAAAAGTAGAAAACGGTACGTTGGTTTAAAAAAAAATTTCGAAATCTTTTTACGCTCTACCACATTCGTCTTTCTCGGGCCTTTTTATTATTATATATTATTACAATAAGATCTTACAAATTGTCTCAGATAGACATATAGTATGCTGTGTATTAGCAACCCAATGTAGTTTGGTAGCATCTTTTTATGATGAATAAAGTGTTTTCCTCTATATTTAAACAGTCACCTTTTTAACTTTATAATTACACACAAAAGTGGGAAAGCAGTGCGTGTATTATACAATTTTCAACATACTACGTTTTATGATTAAAAAGGGATTTTATTTTTTTAAAGATCAATGTTCCATTGGGAAGGGAACACATAAAATGTTTATCCACAATGACAATATTTTTCCTTTGCTAAATATTGTCGTCAGTACTTGTCATTTACATACATCATCGGTTTTCCGAGATGTGTTGAGTTAAATATACATAAATAAATAAATCCGGCTATTCCAAGATGAAGTCACTGAACAGTCGAGATTGTGGCCGGTTTTGGACAAGATATCGTTAATGGAGAATCGATGAGGATGGCAATATGACCTATATTACTCGTAAATTGGAAAGTAACTATGGAATTATGATTGCTTGAATATTCTTTTGAGAACTATGGCGATATTATGCACTACTCCGGTAGGGACCGTTAATATTGCTTTATTTAAATCGATCGCTGGAAAAGTAGTGATTAAAAACCATCATTGGATAGACGTCCCAACAAAAAAGGGGCAGCCATAAAATTGATCGATATCAAAAAGACTGCCCCGCTAGGATTATGTTCGTAAATCCTTTCGATGAATTTTTGACTAAATTTATTACCGAACTACTATGAATTATATCCTTCGTAATAAAATATTATTCAGAAAATAAATTGCTAAACACTGTTGCTTCAATTCTAGTGGCGTAGCATTTATGATATCAATCATTTTCATGGCTGCCAAATTTTTGCTGAGGGGACTTTCATACAATGAGGTTGTTTTCTGGGCGATATCAAGTTTTATTTTACTGATGCAACACTCTTCATTGATGGATGAACATCCGCAAAAGCCTCAATAGTTACAGAAACAAAATTAAAAACCGAGCACAAGTTCTACGACAAGATATTAAACAGTGACCGAGTGTATCCGGAAGAAGACAGAGGTATATTGTTAAGTCAACTGAAAATGAGCTTTTCCAGGAATTAATGTATTCCTTTTTCATGTACTTAGCGAGTGGCTACGATTTTAAATTTAAACGAACCTTCGGGAACTTGACGAAGTCTTAAATTCTGCATTAAAAGGGTTATCAATACTCAATCTTTCTTGGAATTCCACGAATTTTGTGGTCTTATGATTATGGTGTCCAACCGTCGATTAGATCTAAATTAAGAAGGTTTGCTGCTATCGATGAATACCTAGCTGTCTAATATTTATGCTAATGCTACAGAAAACGACAGCGATATTATACCTATTCTGCTGATATTTAAATCTATTGTTGAAAAATTAGTTAAGGTTATGTATAGGTTTGTTCCAACAAGCACTTAAAACACATCGATAACCAATAGACTGCTCATGTTCTCCCCCCACTTTTTTTATTCCGAATTTGATTGGTTGGTTTTCCCATTTGGTTCATCCAGCAGTAAAACAATATTGAGATTTGTTATTTATCAATTAGTTTTAATAGCTTGTTGGAGCATACCTTATGTTACATATGCCATATGTTTTTCCAATAAGTAAACATTTTGAGCGACAATTAAATAATTATTATCATGTTTTTTCCCTATAACTTCTTAAATAAATTAAGAGCCCAAAAAAGGTTTCAATGGGACCACCTTGGGAAAATACTCTACAAGATGCAAAAGGTTTCGTTCCAATTGGTCCATCCATCTCTGAGTAATCGGTGAACATACATAGAAAAAAAAAAAAAAAAAAAAAAAAGGCACAAAAAAAAAAAAAAGTCACATACGTATCGAATAGAGTAACCTCCTCTTTCGTTCGAAGTCGGTTAAAAATAATAAAACAATTAAATTTCATAATAAATTGTAAAAGAAAATAATGTAGATATATCCCTAGAAGAATATAAAACCTATGTTTAATAAAGTTTTTATTCAGTGGATTGCGCTCATAAAATCTTACCTATCTGATTTTGAATATAATATGTGATTGTTATGAATATAAAAAAAAATATATAAAATATAAAAAGAAGAAATAAATATAAAAAGGCATTGTAACTTGGGCCCAGGAGGGAGCTTTTAGTAATAAAAAATATTTCAGTAAAATAGCCTTAAAATGAGAGAGTATAAGCTTAACTTTCTGAGGCTGTGGAGGCAATAAATTTACTGTGGTCATTTTTTTTACTGTGGAGGAGAAGGTGTGAACTGCTTTCTTAAGTAGGGGCGATTGTCCACGACGGATTTCTCTTCGTTATTCTTTAATGTCATCGGTCTTATTTCTCTTTCTGTTGATTACCACATATTTATTTATTTCCCATGTAAATTCAACCACTAAATTATTCAAGTTTAAACTATTAGACGGAATATAAAAAATATTCTCTAAAGTCAATCATAAGCCTAGAATCACTAAGGGGGGGAACCTTGGAGCCCATTAATATTGGTCCTATGAACCTTAATTATCAAATGAAAAATCTAAAAAAAGTTATTAGTTGTCCGAAAACATTTAAGATGAATGTTAAAGTGAAACGAAATTTTTGCAGTAACAATTTATATCAGAAGTTTAAAGAATAGTTTAGAAAAAAAGGACCGCTTGTGGGCTCATATATATAATTTAAAATTATTAAAATATATTTTTGTAAAGGCAATGATAATAAATTTGAAAAAATTGAAGGGGTCGGGACAAAATAGTGCCAAGCAACATTTTTAGCAAAAGTAAAATGTAACTGCAGTCTGCTGTATATTACGTAGAACTATAAGTCTATGATGGAAATTCCACCTAATTATGACTATATAGAGCCTCTATAGTCAATAGTCCTATGTAATATACAGCAGACTGCAGCTTCAATATATTTTTGTCAAAAATGTTGCTTGGCACTATTTTGCCCCGATCCCTTCAATTAATGTTTTTCTCTTCATTAAGAACCTGAACCATCTATATCACAAAACCTTTGTTGTGATTAAGGCGCTCCTTAGTAAAATTGCCCTCCTGCGGCTTATCTGGTTTTTAAAAATTTAGTTTATGTTCTGTATAATATATATTTAAATTCTAGGTAATTTAACCATAGAGCTATTTCTTCTCATTTAAATAACCATCAAAATTGTTTGAGTCGTTACTGAACAAGAAGTGAATCCACTTTCAATCCGTTTACCGGTTCATTCTCTTCTTAAATCATTTTGAATTCAAAGGAATCAGTACTCGCTAATAGCGGACTCACACTCAAAAACCTTTTTTTCGGAATAAAATAATTTCGTGGCACACTTATCGGACTTAGCAACTGAAAAAAAAATCGTTGGACGCTTATTATTTATCCGGCGATGAAGTTAAATTTCAACTGCCATATCGTCGTTAATATGTTTCAATGACGAATGAAGGTCAAATTTTAAGAAGTTCAAAAACATTAAAACTGTGTTCTACTCTATACAGCGAGTAAGGTTGGAAGAGCCATGAAAATATTATAGGCAATCAGGATACCTCTAACATTTGCACGACAAATTACCACCTTCGATAAGCCTTATATTAGTTTTTAGAAGACTTAATGTTGCGAAAAAACTTGTTAAAAAAATTTATAAAGCAATAAAAAAAATTAGAATAATATAGTTCATGTTTCATTATATCATTCGGTGTAAATTAAGACTCATTATGAGAGATAAGTAGCGAATTTAACATATTGGTCAGTTTACAATTCCTTTTAATTCAGTGTCACGTTTGTAAGTTTTACATTAGACATTTTTGAAACTCAGTAAACTGCTGACACAAATAAAATTTAAAAAAAAAATGTATGTCACATTCTTTAATTATATGTTTTGTAAATTCATGCAGATATTTAACTATCTATAGAAATGCAAATAAAATGTAATAGAATTATTATGAAGGGAGATGACAAAAGGACTTTTACATCAACTTTTACTAACACAGAGATTATATTTGTACAACCTAAATCTTATTAAAAGACTTTCTTTATTTTTTTATTTTCTTTAAATGGATATAGCCCTTTATGAAAAAGACTTAATTTAATATATCCTAGAGAATTCGATTTTTAACGATATATACAAGAGGGTATTACACAATCTTATATACAATTATATTCGAGAATTTTATTAAATTTTCAGATTTAAGTACACTTTATTGAAAAATTAAAGACTGCATAAAAGTTGAAAGTATCATTATCCAGTTAAAGTAGAATTAGGTTTTAGGAAACTTAACCTGTTTCAGTTCTGAAGATTAGACTTTATGATGGAAGAGAGTTGACCGTAGATATAATGAACAGGAATTGGTTTGTAGGTGCGGTCAAAGTAATAAGTACAGATATGTGTTATTTACATATTTTATTCTAGCTTCGACCTAAATTTTAGGTCATCATCAGGGCTAAATGAGAAAAAAATATCACATATTTGTACTTATCATCATTATAAGTTGAATTACATTTTAGGAAACTTAACCTGCTTTCAGTTCTGAAGTTTAGACTTTATGAATGTGTGAACTCGACTATATAATCAATTTTTCCGTTTTCGCAATACTTTTCTGTGAATTTGATGTTACCCTGACAAAGATTTCACAGATTAGCTTCAAGAGACAAAAGAGGAGAAATTTCAATTTCTATCTGACGAAGAAATCATAGGCGAAATTCTATCCTGATGTAATTGAAGTGATGATATCTTTGTGCCTTAAAATGTTACAAGAAGGTATTATTTTATCGAATATATAGGTAAACAAAGAAAACAATCTCATAAGCAATTATAGTCGATAATTTTAATAAATTTTCAGATTTCAGTAAACTCTTCATAATTCTTATATAATAAAACAGAGTGATAGAATAATTATTAAAAAAAAAAAACATTAAAGACTTTGTTGCGAAAAGTTTAAAAGTGTCATTATTCAGTTCTAATGCAAGTTGGTTTTATGAAACTTAGCCTGCTTTCAGTTCTGATGACTAGACTTAATGACTCAATGAACTCGACTTTCTAATCGATTTTTCCTTTTTTGCAAGACGTTTATGTAACGTAGATGTTACCCTGAAAAAGATCTCATATCTTTATCTGATGAAGAAATCATAGGAAAAATTCTATGCTCTAGTGACTAATGTACTGACTTAAGATTTGTGATGTAATCTAATTATTTATCAGTGCGATTTTCCAGAATGATTATATACCTATATTATAAATATTTAAAGTATAATTATTTATTTATTTATAACCAAATGGTCTCTCCAACCACTTGGGTCATTCTAGCCCCCATACAACATTTACAAAAGTATGAAAAGAAATATCAGAGTACAATTATAAATACTATATTAACATAAAAATTATGGGTGATAATAAAGAATGAAAGCGATTTTCCAGATTCCAATAAAAAAGGTAGTATCCCCATTAGAATTTAGATGTTGCTTGAAAAGAGAATAAAGGATAAAATTATAGATGAATTATAGTAAAAACAAAAGAAAAATGAAAGATAATAAAGAAAAAAAAATACATTAAAGTTTGACATAAAGATTAATTTTCCGTAAAAACACGAACAACTTTTCGGCCATCTTCAAGGTGTTACTGAGTACCTCGCCTAAG
This sequence comes from Aelia acuminata, assembly GCA_911387785.2. NCBI lineage: Eukaryota > Metazoa > Arthropoda > Insecta > Hemiptera > Pentatomidae > Aelia > Aelia acuminata. The sequence goes on from OU426983.1 coordinate 17,021,273, forward strand.
TCGGTGCCAAGTCCCACTTTTCTCCGCTCTATTTATTTACTAGCTGGGGTGCCCCGCTTCGCTCCGTTAGTTGTGTGATAGCTTTAATACCAGAAAAACTTTAAAATTAAAGGAAATAGGGAACAAAATTAGCACCTTCTTGAAAATTCGGTTTTAACATGGTATCAATATTCTGCAGACTTGAGATCTGCAGAGTGAGCCCAAATAAGGAACCCTGTATAATTTACAGGGGGTTAAAAATGGTAAATGAACAATTAATTTTGCTAAATGTTTTCATCATATTTCTTTTTATCTTGAACTATGAGGGATGATAAAATCTTGAATGCTGTTATTGTAGTTAGTCGTTTTGTCAACTGGAATGCTCATCATACATAGTAATCAAACCAACTTCTTTTTCATAAATGCAATAAGAACTCTTTAAACTTTTTATTTTCGATTTATATTCAGTCAATTCATCTCTTTTTTATGTCTGATTTTATTCGCTCACGGTACTACTAAGAAATCTTCACTCATATTGCATTAAATTTACTAAAGTATATGTAAGATATTGATTAAATGTAATGTGTTAATCAATTAACCTTCTTATGAGAAAATTAATTTTGTAAAGTATCCAGTCGGTTTTCTCATTGATTGCAGATATGTAAATTCATTAATTTATTTTAAAAGAAAAGGTGAAACTAATTATTTTCGCTTGATTTTTTAGTAATTTAAAAAGAACAGCTGAACAAATATATAACGGAATGAGTGAACAATAGACATTGAGCGAAACACACCCTAGCGCTTCCTGGTGGTCTGCAGCTCGAACTAAATTTTTCATTCATAAACTCGTATGTCATTCTCAGGTAGGCTAATTACATGTTGCGAGAGCCTTAAAATTCCAGTCCTTTTCTCTTCAATTTCACACCCTTAAGAGAAAAACGGAAACCTTCTTCTCCGTTAGGGGACATACAGTTACACGCTGACATAAATCTCTTAATCGTATGTGGAGTCGTTTCTGAGCCTTTTCGGCACGCACATAGTACACTTTGCTTTATAATATATATTGATTATTGAAAAAAAGAAAATTTACTATTCCTTTGCAGTTATATTGCCAACAGAATATCTAGCACAAGCTAGATTTAGCATGTTTTGTTAATATATGCGGATATTAAAATATAAAAATGCTAATAAAAGGTAATGGAATTATTATTAATGGTAATGAAAAAATACTTTTACAAGTTATGATTTAAGATCAAATTTTACTAATACTGAGATAAAATTAGTACAGCCTAAATCTTATTATTTATAATTATGTGTGCTATAAAGTATATCTACTAAACTATAATTTGTTAAAGCAATATTATTATTTATTTATTATTGAAAAAAAGAAGATGTACTATTCCTTTAGAGTTATTTTCCCAACAGAATTTCTAGTACAAGCTAGGCCAAACTTAATTTAGGGTGGGATCCAGTGTTGTGCCCTGTTGCTTTAGTCCCCTCTCGAGAAGTGGAACACAGGGAATACATTACAGCTCCTCTTGTAGACTGTTGTGGTTGAAATCTCCTTTAGTCCTGTGCTACTCCGAACAATCCTCAATCAGAATATCAAAGTGTATTCCAAAATAGAATATGCTCGATTTGTACCAAGTTAAAAAAATCAACCAAGCTCATATTCCGTACAATTTCGATAATCCGACATGTAAGCGACAAGAATACCGCCGGATTACCGTAAATTCCAGATTATCTGGAGTAATAAAAAATACATATAATTTTCAAATATTATGGAATATTTTATTTTGTTTGATTGTTGTTTTCTTTGTTTACTTATAAATTTGAATTATAAATGTGAATTATTTGCTGACCACCTTTCTTCAGTATTTACACCACTCACAGACTTAACAGACTCAGAGTACGAATCCTTGGTACTTAATACTCTGGACATTCCATTACAATTGACTCCACCCCCGCTTTCATTTACTCCTACACAAGTCGCACAACACATCAAACAATTACCTATAAGAAAAGCCCCAGGTTATGACTTAATAACAGCCGAGGCGCTCCAGCAAATGCCTAGAAAAGCTTTAGAGTTTCTTACGACAATATATAACTGTATACTTAGGACAACAAAGTTCCCTATTCAATGGAAATATTCGTACATCAAAATGATACACAAAAAAGACAAAAGTGCATACAATCCTTCCTCTTACAGACCTATCAGCCTCCTTCCAATTTGCTCAAAACTTTTCGAAAAATTAATTTACAAAAGGCTTATAGACATATTGACTGACCAAAACATAATTCCTGACCATCAATTCGGTTTTCGTACTTCACACTCAACAACACAACAATTACACCGAGTTACCGACTACATTGCTGGAGCACTAGAGGAGAAAAAATACGCTACTTGTGTATTTTTGGATGTCGCCCAAGCATTTGATAAAGTCTGGCACCAGGGGCTTCTCTTCAAACTCAAAAACGTACTACCCCACACATACTATCTCATACTCCAATCTTACCTCTCCGAACGATTTTTCTCTATCCGGCAGGGCTCAGAGATTTCTTCAGTCCGACCAATCTTAGCAGGAGTTCCGCAGGGGTCAATACTCGCTCCCTTACTATACCTTATATATACACATGACGTTCCTACACACCCCGAAACATTAACTGCAACGTACGCAGACGATACAACAATTTTAACAAAACACTGGCATCATTAAACTTACAAAACCACCTAATACATTTAAAAAACTATTTCTCACTTTGGAAAATGAAATTAAACCATGACAAATCACAACACATAACATTCACACTCCGACGAGATACATGCCCTCCTGTTTATATCGGCGACCACCAAATTCCTCAAACAGACAACGTACGGTACCTTGGACTAATATTTGACAGAAGGATGACTTGGGGCCCTCATGTCAAGATGAAAAGACAGACTTTAAACAAACGACTTAAAATACTGTACTCACTATTCTCCAAATCATCAAAATTGAAAATCAGACAGAAGCTCAATACATACACATACTTACTGAAACCCATTTGGACATACGCCTCACAAATTTATGGATCAGCAAAAAAGACGCACTTACAAAAACTACAAACCTTCCAAACCAAAATTTTACGACTAGTAACGAACGCACCTTTGTACGTTAGTAACAAAACACTACATACAGACTTACAACTACCACTATTGACGAACAAATAAGGACTCTATATTCTGGCTTCCATATCAAATTGCACGGACATAACAACAGACTTATTAATGACATGGCCACAACTGACATGCCTTTTATGAGGCGACTAAAAAGGAGTTGGATGAGAGACCTCCTCTCCTAAAACAAGACCGGGATGATGTGCTGGTGGGCACTATCTTCCCTCATGCCTTAAAATCCCAACATAGAGCAATTTTCATCACATTTGCTGATTGTCGCTTATTATTTGTGACAGGTGCAAATAAAAGTATTTAGTGAAAAAAAAAAAAAAAACTTATAAATTTGATAAAAAAATTCCTTCTTGTAACTTTTTAAGAGACCAAGACATCAGTGAGTAGAATTTCGCCTATGATTTCTTCGTCAGAGAGAGACTGAAATTTTTCCTCTTCTGCCTCTTGAAGCTAATCTTTGAAATATTTGTCAGGGTAAGATCCAATTCACAGAAATGTATTGCGAAAACAGAAAAATTTATTATAATGTCGAGTTCATAGATTCATAAAGTCTAATGAACAGGAATTGGTTGGGGGTGCGGTCAAAGTAATAAGAACAAATATGCGATATTTACATATTTTTTTGTTTTTTCTCATTTAGCCCTGATGATGACCTAAAATTTGGGCCGAAACGTTGGCTAGAATAAAATATGTAAATATCACATATTTGTACTTATTACTTTGACCGCACCCCCAACCCATTCCGGTTCATTATATCTACGGTCAACTCTCTTCCACCATCATAAAGTCTAATATTCAGAACTGAAAGCAGGTTGTTCCCTAAAACATAATTCTACTTTAACTGGATAGTGATACTTTCAACTTTTATGCACTCTTTAATTTTTCAATTAAGGAGTGTACTTTAATCTGAAAATTTAATAAAATTGTAGACTATTATTCTGTATAAGATTGTGTAATACTCGTTTGAATACATCGCTGAAAACCGATTTCACGAGAATATATGAAATCAAGTTTTATTCATAAAGGGTTTTACTCATTTACACAAAATAAAAAAATAAAAAAAGGTCATTCAATGAAAAAAATAATTTCATATTGTCGGTCAGATGATAAAAAATCTATTTGGTAAGGTCAATATAGCTAAAGATATCTGTTTGTTTACAATGTCAAAGCTTGATGTCAGTTTTAGCATTGATATGATTCATTCATGTTTTCTTCGGGCGACCCAGTTCGTCGCAATCTTCAATGATCTTGAAAACACAAACATGTTACGATAAATTTAGAAACATTAGGCTGGAGAGATTGTAAAATATTAGAAGTATCTAGAACGAATCTTGAGTATTGGAGAAAATATTTTCTTTTACGACGAGATTTCCCTTTTTCTGAAGATATTATAACACTTATGTGGGTTTAAATATTTTTTATTAAAAAAAAAATAATAATAATTGAAAATGTCATACAAACATAAAAACACAAATAATTAACAGTGCTTTTAACCGCAAAGTAACCATATGACTCGATCTTCAGAGCAATTCTAACTCTCCAGTCCATCGCTCCTTATATTTAGTCTGAATTAGAACAATCCAGAATGTTCCCGACAAGCGTAGAAGACACTCGAACAGTCACAAACGTACTGGAACAGTTTGTTCCAACTTCCGTCAACATGTGTAGAACTCTGTTCAATCATATGTTTTGAGTTTCACGTTATAATATAAAATTTGTTTGACGCACTTTTAAGCCATTGACACATTTAAAGATATAACGCAGCACTTGTACAGTTAGTTTCCGAAAACTTGACCCCCACTGTTCATCTCTGTAAAGTTCAAGAAGTTAAAACTTTATCATACCGTTAGGACAATGTTACAAAAATATTTTGGGATATAGTGACAATATTATTATTGTTACCTAAATCCCTTATGGATTAAATCGAGTTCTTGATTGGATCAACCTCCCAATGAAGAAGGAACCTCCTAGGTCCTTACCCCTGAGACCTTAAAGTTCCTTAGTTGGATCATGTGTCTGTCAGTGATACCGAAATTGAAAAACAAATCTGATGTTTTAAAAGTGTCTTATTGTTGGAAGCATTACCAACTGTTATAGCAATATAATACATGTTTGTGACTGTTCGAAAACCTTCTACGCTGGTCGGGAACCATCGGGAATGTTCTGATTCAGACTAAATTTAAGGAGCGATGGACTGGAGAGTTAGTCTTGCTCAGAAGATCGAATGATATGGTTATTTTTGTGTTACTGTATCGTTACAAGTTGATACTTTTAGTAACCTTGTTAATTGTTTTACTTTGTCTGACATTGTGAGCTATAATGTTTCGTTGGTAAAATTTATTTAAACCCTCATTAGCGTCACAATTTAAAAACCAATGTTTAATTTTTTTTATATCACTGGCTTATAAGAAGTATGCCGTAATAGGTAAATTTTTTTTTTTTTGCTTTTTTCCTTTCTCAGAGAAAAATTTCATATTTTTAAATCCAATATTAAACTGCAGTGAAGGCAGTTTTCCATTAATTCATGAGATAGCAATAGTGACCAAAACATATGCTTTTCCTCTAAAACTCCAGTATTTTAGATTGTGAAATCCTTCTTCCAAACGAGCGTTATGATCATTATTTTTTCTAAGTATTTATGTAATCGACCAGCTGAAGAAAAGACTGTATGATCTTCCAAAGAACCCATGCGATTATTTTAAAAATAAAATCACAAGTAACTCCCAAATATAAATAGAGTTAAACTTGGGTTCCCAAATCACGAATACTGCATTCACCTTATCGCTTGATAGAATATCAATACAATACAACAACCATAATTTTGTACAATTCGCCTAAAAAAAAATGTATTACTCGATTAAAATTTTTAGGCTATATATATTTTTAAAAATTGAACGGAAATATAAAAAAATATTCATGGAACGAAGTACTGGACCTTAGATATACTTTGAACAAATGACACAGTCCTTTTGCGTTCTTTGATTATTTGATAGATTAAAAAAATAAAAATGTTCTGTTATATGACTGATTGAAATTTCATATATTTAAAAAACAGTAGTATCAGTATTCTCAAAGGATATTTCGTTGTGCAGAAGGGCTTTGATTCAAACGTATAGTTAGCTATTGGCACCTGGCTTCATGCTCCATTGCTTGATAGCGTATTTAAAAGTCAAATATCCCTCTTTGATAAAATGCAACAAGTCATTTTCGCAACGCGTTTTGAAGCTCAAAAGTACCCTCTGCAATTATAATATGTCAAAGTTCATATTGTAGCACTTTTTTCTAAAACCGAATTGATGATTTGGAGTAGCTTTCAATATTTGAAGGGAATTAAGACGGTATAGAAGATTTTTTTTGCAAACAAAAATGTAATGCAGAATATTGTTATTTTTAATTATATAAAAGTTTCGGGCTTTTCGACCTCCTGGGTCATTTCCGCAGTATAATATAATATTTATAAAATTAAAATACAATACAAAAAAAAATTCACAATACTATTATAATAAAAATAAAATACCAACTATACAACTCAATAATTATAATTACAATATTGATATAAAATATGGATATAATGTGAAAGTATTCAATGAATATGATCATAGTATTGTGACGTGAACTAAAAACAGATGATTATTTCTGTTACACTGAAAGAGTTCTAGAACATTTCGGACTAAATAATCATAAAAAGTGATGGACTAGGGGCCTAGTCTTGCCTTAAGCAAAGTATCATACGAATACTTTTGAGTCACTGTTTTCTCACTGGTAGTTACTATCTTCTAACTCCTTACTAATTTGAGTTTTAATTGTTTTTTTTTGTCATTTCTTTTATTACAATATTACTTTAAAAATATTATTTAAATCCACATTGGTGTTACAGTATGAATATAATATATTATGTTAAACATATCTCTTGTATTATAATGTATATAATATGAGTGAGTATAACATGTTCAATGAGGAACGAGAACAAGAAGAATAGCCTTTAATTCAAGAAAGTGATCAAATGAAATGTCCCTGATGTGGAAGACTGTTAGTGTAACCAATTAGCTGACCAATCAGAGTGGCACAGGTGGAACACCCTTATTAGCAGCCTGGAGGGGGTAACTCCAAACCTGATAGGTAACGGTAAAATGAGCTACCATTTACAAACAATATTTAATAATAACTGTTTTTATTTAGCATGACACTAGCAAAAAAATATAAAAATTAAAAAAACAAACAAAGGTGTTCTATAGGTCTTAAATCATGAATTTTTTACTTTCACTTACCTATATGAAATATATAGTAAGTGGAAGTATTGCGATCGTGAAAAATTTCGACTTCCGGTTTTCAACGGAAATACACGTTTTGGGGTCCCCTGAGTCCAATTAACCAAGTCCCGCGAAATGGTCTGTGTGTGTGTGTGTGTGTCTGTGTGTGTGTGTGTGTGTGTGTGTGTGTGTGAACAGACTAGCTCAAAAACTATAAACCGTGCGAACCTGAAATTGGGTATTTAAAGTATGTATAAGCCCGCGATGTGACAGCAAAAATTTCATCGAAATTGCTCAAAGGGAGGGGGTACTTTATTTAATGACTTTTTAGGTTTTTTTCGATTTTCTCAAAAACGGCTCTAACGATTTTGATTAAACTGAGTATTTGATCTATTTATATGCCCGAGATATGACTGTCAAAATTTCATCAAAATTGATCAACCGGAGGGGGGACTTTACTTAATAAATTTTGTATCATTTTCAAGTGTTTTTTTTTATTTACTCAAAAACGGTTTTAACGATTTTGATCAAACTGGGTATTTGATGTATGTATATGCCAAAGATGCGATAACCAACATTTCATCAAAATTGGTTTAACGGAGGGGGCACTTTATTTCGTAACTTTTTAACCAATTTTTACCTTTTTTCGATTATATCAAAAACGGCTTAAACGATTTTCACCAAATTCGTGGTGTTTAATGAAAATTAGGTGTTCTTTAATATCAGGTAAGCTTTATCATTATTAAAATGTTCTGAGGGGGCTTAAATGGGGAAGGGGCAATAATAATTCTCATTAAATGAACTGAAAGATTTTCAGTTCATTTAATGAGAATTATTTGTTTCATGGGAAGTAAATGAAATATTCAACAAGTACATAGAGAATTATAAAATACGACTTAGAGTATTATGCTTGCATTGCCGAATTATCACAAGTAAAAACTTTTAAATAATAATAAAATTAATTAGTGTTTTCTTTTGAGCAAATGAAAACAAAAATAAGAAATGAATGTGGAAAAATGTATAACTTTGAGAAGTGGCAATTAACGAATTAATTTCTAATCTAAGTAAGTTGGTAAGTGAAAGTTGTGTGTTGCGCGCACGCACCAGATTTTTTGAAAGAGGAATTGGTTGGAGGTGCGGTCAAAATAATAATCACAAATATGTGATATTTACATATTTTATTCTAGCCGACGTTTCGACCCAAATTTTAGGTCATCATCAGGTCATAATATAGAATTTTCAATTTATATCACTTTAAATGCTTTTAGTACCACACCCTACTACATAGCTTATTTTGCATAGATTGCATAGCTACTACATAGATTGCCTATAGCTGTCATATTCAGTTTAATAATCATCCATCCTTCTAGTGTAACAAACTTTCAATACATAAATCTTATAATTATTCTTTAATCATAATGCATCCAAAGATATCTTACCATTCAGTGATCTTTTTATTCAGTAACTTATTTTGTATCAGCATATTTTTATATTATCCATTTTATATTGTTTGTTTATCGTTTTTAAATTTTCGATTTACAATTTTGTATACTACATTTCATCTTTTTTACTTACCTTTTTACTTGCTTCATTGCTACAGACCATTGTAATCTCATTATATGTTCACCTACGTTTTATATATTCCTCAACATTACCTCAGGTATCCCATTTTACGTTCTATCTCATTTTCATTTATTACTTTCATCATGGCCTTACTTTAAGAGCTATAATTTTTAAATTCTACAAAGATATGTTTATGTTTATTTTATCTAACATATTTAATTTTGTTCAATGTTTCACATACATTTATATCTGTTTATGTGTATTACCTGATTGGTTGTTTTTTTTGGTTTTTCTCATTTAGCCCTGATGATGACCTAAAATTTGGGTTGAAACGTCGGCTAGAATAAAATATGTAGATATCACATATTTGTGTTATTATTTTGACCGCACCCCCAACCAATTCCGGTTCATTATATCTACGGCCAACTATCTTCCACCATCGTGAATTTTTTTGTTGTGTAAACACTTCTTGGCTTTACATGCATTACTCTAAAGAAAAATAGCAAGTTTTTAGATTTTTTTTTTCTATAAAGAAATCGTATTGTTCCAAAATACTTCTCTTCAGAATTTTATAAAAACATTTTCATCAAAACCTCTTAGGCTCAACCTCAAACCTCAAGGTTAACCAAAGTGGAGAAAAAATTGAGCAAGAGAAAAATCACGAATAATATTAGAATATACTGCTCGTTTAGAAGGGGATAAGGGAATTAGAAAATTTTAATTTTTGCATAAAAGACTTCAAATCGCATTATATTTCTTTTTAAACGCTTGAAGTTAGTCAAGGCAGTGTTCCATCGAGTTGGGAAATAGAAATAATTACGACGTTCAATTAAATCAATAACGATGTCGTTTAGTATCTGCATTTAGAAATAAATCTTCTAGTTTTGTAAATAAAATATTTGACAGAATGGATTATTAACATGCTTACTTGAAACGAATCAATCATTGTAATGCTCGTGTTTCAATAGTTCTATAAACTAATTTTAAAACACATAAACCATATGTTTAGTGTTTTGCGTAAGTATTTTTAAATTAGCTGACAGCAAAAAATTTCAATATTAGCTGATTTTTTGTAGTATTTAAATGGGGAAATTATTTTTTTTATATATTTAGAAATGCATTTTAATTTCATTTAAAGCCAATTGTTTAACTTTCAATATTCTGTAAATTATAAACTTATGAAAAAATGGTAATAATGCGAAAATTATGGCACTGGCCAACTCCCGTATATCAAGTTTAAATTTGCTAGGTCAAGTATGTGAATATATGTATCCATTATTAAATAGATTGCCTATGTGAAACACCGTTGAATAATTTAATTTTTTGGTTTAATGTTGGATGAATAAATCGTGAACGGTTCATTCCTAAAATGACTTATTCATTCTAAAACAAAGCACATTCTGCTGTATACAATGGAATCCGTCAATAAAAGGGTTTTATTCCGCGAACTGCCAGATCAACAAAAGTTTTTTTTTTTTTTTTTTTTTTTTTAATGACTCTGATCGACGAATTCGACTGATAAAAGGACTAGCATATTTAAAGTCATTTTAAATATTTGCTTGTGTTTTCCATTTCAATGTTTTTACTTGAATAAGTATTCTTTTTCATTTTAGCGTATCATCTGTAAATAATTGAAAAACTTTTAGATTTATATTTAAGCTCCTTTATTAAACTTCACTTATATTACATTATAAGCAAATTACGCCATTATCAAGGTAACAATACCTAAAATTACAATATTTCTCAAACAATATTCATTAAATTAAAAACAATTATACAACAATAAAAATAAATGCTTACACAAAAAAATTCTTTGTAATTAAATAGTCTACCTGCCCTTGTCAAATAGAAAAATTCAAAATTTTCATTGATAGTCCATCAGTATTATTTTATTAAAGGATGCTAAAGTCGAATGGTTATATTAGTACTAATGCCCATATTTTTTCCATCATCTAAATTCACTACTTAAATATCAAATATCTATTCATTACTTCTAATATAGATATCTATTCTAATATAGATATCTATTCATTACTTCTAATATAGATATATCTAATATCTATTCATTCTACCTAATATCTATTCATTACTTAAATATCGCTACTTAAATATTTAATTGAAATTTATCAACTAAAACACATTTAAACATTACATATATATTATTCAACAGTTTATTAATTATTAAAACTATTCATTAATTTTTCGATTTACCAGAATCATAAAAATATACATACATAAATAAAAAATATTTTAATACTATAGTCAATAATTTTTCTTAGAATTTCTGGATATATTTTTTATTGTTGTTTAATTGTTTTACGTCACTTTATGCTACTAAGGCTATTCGGACGATGCTACAGTGGGAGTCCTAAATTTTGCATACCCAGGTATAATTAGGATAAGGATCTTTAACGAGTACCTGACATCGTACAGGCTCGGTACCTTTTTTTACGTCCTATCCGTCATAGCCAAGGATTTTTTACTCCCTTTAAAAAATCCTAGGCCCAACGCGGGACGCGAACCCCTAAAGGTCGCTATTGTAGGCTGCTATGCTAACCATTACACCACAGGTGACCCCTGTTTGTCGTTTGTGATCCCTGTTCTTTTTTATTTGATGAATATTGTGTGAGATATATTTAAGTAATTTAAGGTATTATTACCTTGATAATTGTAATTTGTCGAAACGTCGGAGCCAAGATCGTAAGTGAAAGTTGAGTGATGATAATATGTATTTAGGTATATGAGTTAAGTTGATATTTAATATTAATCTGTTATAACACTTATGTGGGCTCGAAAATTTTTATTGAATCAAAATAACAATTTACTGTGCCACACAAGTTATTGAAATACAAATAATTGAACAGGTTACAAAAATTATCACTTTGTAACACGGAAATAACCATTTGGCTTGAGCTTCAGAACCAGACTAACTATCCAGTCCATCACCCCTTACATTTAATGGTAAGAAGACCAAACTCAAACCTTCTGAGCCAGCGTAGATGGTAGTAAGAACATTGTAGGGTCATTCCATGTCAAATCAACACACTGATTCAGACTTGATCTCTCAGATTTTCATGATTTTTGGTATACAGCAATATATCATAGACTTATGAAAAAATACCAAATTTCAGATATGTAGCACAATTATTTTTGAAGTCATTAATTTTTAAAGATTTAAATTTTTATTAAAAAATTTCAGGTTTTGCTACCTTTAGATGCCTATAGACTAGTGGTGATATAAACCTAGGAGTGGTCTCATTTTAAAGCTGTTGAATGGGGCTTTAATATGGTATGCCACAAGATAGGACTTACAATTTCAAAAAATTGAAACTTTAATCTAAATTTTGAAATTTAAATTTCTCAAAAAGTGGCAATTTTAAAAATTTCAAAAAATTATCAAGAATAGTTTGCAATGACTTAATCCAAACAGCAAAATTTTATCATGGGATCTTAATGGGATCAGGAGGTACAGGACTTCAGAAATACACATGTTTTGGAAATAATGTACCAAATTAGTAAAAAAAAAATTTTTAATTTCCTATTTTGCTATGCAGTGTGTAGGAAACTATTAAATTAATAAAATACAATGATTACTTTATATTACCACACTTGGAAACCCCTCTTTAAAAGAAAACTGAAGCTGATTGGCCTTCAAGTCGAGGGAAATACCTTTTTTTTACAAGGTACATTACACATTTATAGGCAGTGTAGCATCTGAGTTATTCATTTGCTTGTAGGAAATTCATTTGGCAGTTCCTATGATATTTTATCTTTAGAACACACCCCATTTCCTGACCACTTCAGGTTAGCAGCCAGGGCAAGCCTACAAGGACCAAATTATGGATGCAAGGCACCTGCTTGAATGGTCACATCAGATCATATCTAACATAAACTTTGTATTTATTAACATTGAAGAATAGAATAAAGCTGAAGAACAACTGGCCAATCGCTGCAATACAGTGGTAACTATATCAGGCACCCAGAGATTTCATGTCTACATACCTCTCAACTGTGGAACCAAATTTAAAGTGAAATTATTTTCTTCTGCAGTTGTTTCAGTGTATTTCCAGTTATTAAGGACATACAGCAGATGTTGATGGGTATGTAACATTAAACTATGGTGACACTTAGTGGTTGAATTATGTTGTGGATAAAGATGAAGATTCCAGTAAAGTGCAAGTTATATTCCTCCATCCTTCAGGTCTGTCACCCTCATTTATATATCTCACTCCACCTGATACACTGTAGATACCTTTTGCAGATATGATATGTAAAGTAAAACCCACCACAGAAACTAACCGAACATACAGTTTACCAAACAGTGAAGAGAACAACAAATGTTTAGGTATCTTCCAACGATTGAAGTCTCGATGAACAGATTTGTTAACCTTACTCATAATATTAGATTGTCATAAGTGTCTATATGACCTTTCCAGTATTAAAAAAATGTGAAAATAATAGCAACTGCTTGTTTAATTGTAATGTGTTGCTTGTTTCATTCAATAAACTATTTACAATTTTCAGAAACGATACTGATTCTGGTATTTTTCACAAAACGTTTATTTCTGAAGCCCTGTATCATCTGATCCCATCGAGATCCCATGATGGAATTTTTCTATCATTGAAAAAATCTATCATGGGATCTGTTGATCGAGACTTCAATCGTTGGAAGGTACCCACACATTTGTTTTTCACTTCACTGTTTGCTAAACTGTTTGTTCGGTTAGTTTCTGTGGTGGGTTTTACTTTACATATCATATCTGCAAAAGGTATTCACAGTGTATCAGGTGGAGTGGGATATATAAATGAGGGTGACAGACCAGAAGGATGGAGGAATGTAACTTGCACTTTACTGGAATCTTCACCTTTATCCACAACATAACTCAATCACTAAGTGTCACCATAGTTTAATGTTACAATAGGGGTTTCCAAATGTGGTGCTTTATAGTAATCATTGTATTTTATTAATTTCATAGTGTCCTACACACTGCACAACAAAATAGGAAATTAAAAATTTTCTTTTTACTAATTTGGTACATAATTTCCAAAACGTGTATTTCTGAAGCCCTGTACCTCCTGATCCCATTGAGATCCCATGATAAAATTTTGCTGTTTGGACTAAGTCATTGCAAACTATTTTTGGTAATTTTTTGAAATTTTTAAAATTTCCACTTTTTGAGAAATTTAAATTTCAAAATTTAGGTAGATTAAAGTTTCAATTTTTTGAAATTGTAAGTCCTTTCTTGCGGCATACCATATTAAAGCCCCATTCAACAGCTTTAAAATGAGACCACTCCTAGGTTTATATCACCACTGGTTGACAGTCTATAGGCATCTAAAGGTAGCAAAACCTGAAATTTTTTCATAAAAATTTAAATCTTTAAGAATTAATGAATTCAAAAATAATTGTGCTACATATCTGAAATTTGACATTTTTTCATAAGTCTATGATATATTGCTGTATACCAAAAATCATGAAAATCTGAGAGGTCAAGTCTGAAAATCTCCCAAAATTGTGTTGATTTGACATGGAATGACCCTGTAGTCACAAACATGTGCTATGACAGTTTGTTCCAACTTTTAGTTCTTTCAAATTAAAGGTCTAGAAATATTCTAAACATTTTTTTTTTTGTTTTGTTTGTTAACGTTACAAAAACCATTCCAGGTGATCCATTATGCATTAAGTGATACAATGTAAAAAGACACAGTCTACTGTATCATATAACTGAAGGATTCGCAATAAGTTTACGGCCCAAGATACTTGCCGGGGAGGTAATAAAGTCCTCAGCTGTAAGTAAATAATGACGGACACTGAAAAACCCGCCAAGACCGATATTCAATACCAGGAATAACATTTACCAACAGCATACTGATATTTACTGCCATCTTGAAAAATATCTCTTCTTAGACAGGAATCTGATAAAAAGATCATTTTTTCCTCCCATTTCCTTCTTGAACTAGCTTAAGTTATGAATTATATAGCGTAAGGGAATTGTGTAGGAGGGCCATTGATTTACAATCATAATCCAACTTTATTTTTATTTTCTGATCCTCTGAAAGGAAATAATATAAAATATATATTTTTCTTGCTGTTAACTCTGAGGTCTTTCCTATTGTTTACTGATTTTTTTGGCATCGTAGAGCATTCGGCTAGAAACCGAGAGCTAGTTGTTTGTTTTATAAAATTTTATAGCAAATTCATTTTAAGATATTTCGGCGATACTATCTATATGATAGGGACCCTTATTATGGCCTGCGTCATGATATGGCCTAAAGCCGAAAAATCAAATAACGGCGAGTTATAAAAATAATAACAACTTAGCATCTTATCCTCTGCCTGAACGTGGCGTTGGAGCCAAAAAAGATTTGCGACAGAAGGCTTTAGTTTGTCTGAAGTCACCAGATAAAGAGACCAAAACCTGGTTGACCTTATTTCTAAGTTATGTTCAGAAGCTTCTCTTGAATGTAATAGGGGAGAGCGGGGTTGGTTGGCATAGGGGGAAGGTTGGCCATTGGCTTATAATTTCCGTCACACCTGTTGTGAAGGCCCCACCATTGTGCCATGTGACCCGCTCGACCTCGGGAGTCTTGTCCTGAGTCTTCAATCCAATGCTTACAGTGTAGAGAAGAGTGTGCTTCATTGATTAATTTTACAACATTAAAGTAAATTTTTATATGTTCGGTAAATTTAGTTTAAATGAATGGCAAAACATTTGACTCCGATTTTGTTCACATAGCCCCAAACTCCTTTGAAAAACCTACCCGTTCGACTAACCAGTTTCTTGTTTGATTGTTCCCCCCTGTCCTGGCAGCCATCTTTCATATTATCTCTCCTGTGGGGTTAGTTGGCTCTCTTCAACTGGGGTTTGTTGGAGCAGTAGCAATTCACAAAAGCAAGATGAACATAAACAAAGGTGAAAATCAAACAATTGTCTTTAGTTCCAGCAAGGTGGATGAGAGCAATTTTACTTATGCAGAAAGTGACGACAGTCAAAACTTCTATCTTCTTCTATTGTCATTCTATTTTTCATTAAAAGTTGGTTAAAACCAATTCAAAATTATTATACCATTATAGTGCAGCGTTTAATAACAATTATATGTGTCTGGCAGTACTTGAATGAGATGGCTAAACAACCCTACCTTCTAGGCCAACCTGCCCCACATAGGGGGTTAATTGGCATACTCTGGATTGACGAATTCTTCAATTTTCTATAATCTTAGTATTAAATATTATGTGGTGAAAAAAATACTTGAAGTACTCTAATACTTGGAGTTTACAGTGGTATCAGCCCTATTAGGATTATATTATATACAGGAAGGACACAACAATCAAAAAAGTGAAAACTGTTGCCAACCAACCCCGCTCTCACCTACTTGAGATATTTTTAAAATGTTTGACGATTTTGAAAGCTTGGAAACTGTAGTATTAAAATACTGCTGAGAGTTTATTCCAACTTTTTTCAATGATATTTTTAGTGTTTATTTATGAGAAAACAGCGGATGTCCTACAGGCTGGCCTACAAAATTGCAAGCAGATACTCTGGAAGAACTAAATTACAAGGGCACTGACAATTTCTTGTTCTGTTACAAATGAAATGAAATGGCTTTTGCTTATTTTTTATTGTTTTTTCTTATTTTAAGCTCATCTAATATCATATTTTAATAATGCTTAGATAAGCTTTTTTAAGACGTTAATTATATTTTATATACAACGCCCGGTTTCACCCGGGGAATTTCGACTCGTCTCCAATGTAAAGCGAGATCATAACGATTTTTATAGCAATGAAGAGCATAACGATTTATGTAACAATAAATAATATTCCCAGAGATTGGCTGAAGTTATGAAGTTATAAATATATCTATATTAAATATAGACAGGTGTTCGCACCTGGTAGGAATGAACCACTGAGCGAAATTTGGAGAATTTAGGACAAACGGTAAGGACTTCTATAAAGAACAACCAAACAAACAGAATTTCGTCTTTATTTATATAGATTATACATTGTTATTTTTTAAATGGAAATTTAATAATTTATAATAGATTTTTACTTTCACTTACCTATATATGAAATATATAGTAAGTGGAAGTATTGCGATCGAGAAAATTTTCGACTTCCGGTTTTCAATGGAAATACACGTTTTGGGGTCCCCTGAGTCAAAATAACCAAGTCCCGCGAAATGGTCTGTGTGTGTGTGTGTGTGTGTGTGTGTGTGTGTGTGAACAGACTAGCTCAAAAACTATAAACCGTGCGAACCTGGAATTGGGTATTTAGAGTATGTATAAGCCCGCGATGTGACAGCAAAAATTTCATCATAATTGCTCAAAGGGAGGGGGTACTTTATTTAATAACTTTTTAAGTTTTTTTCGATTTTCTCAAAAACGGCTGTAACGATTTTCATTTAACTGAGTATTTGATCTATTTATATGCCTGAAATATGACTGTAAAAATTTCATCAAAATTGATCAACCGGAGGGGGGACTTTACTTAATAAATTTTGTATCATTTTCACATGTTTTTTTTATTTACTCAAAAACGGTTTTAACGATTTTGATCAAACTTGGTATTTGATGTATTTATATGCTAAAGATGTGATAACCAACATTTCATCACAATTGATCAACCGGAGGGGGGACTTTACTTAATAAATTTTGTATCATTTTCACGAGTTTTTTTTTTATTTACTCAAAAACGGTTTTAACGATTTTGATCAAACTTGGTATTTGATGTATTTATATGCCCGAGATATGACTGTAAAAATTTCATCAAAATTGATCTACTGGAGGGGGGACTTTACTTAATAAATTTTGTATCATTTTCACGGGTTTTTTTTTTATTTACTCAAAAACGGCTTTAACGATTAACAAAAATAAGATATGAATGTAGAAAAATATGTGACTTTGGGAAATGATGTTTAGTAAAACACGTCAATTTCTATTCTAAGTAAGTTGGTAAGTGAAAGTTGTGTGTTGCGCGCACGCACCAGATTTTTTTTTATTAGAGTCATCTTTTGATTTATAAATTTGCGTTTTCCTTGCTAACCAAAAATAAATTTAGTGCATAGGCCATATTTGGCATCCGGTTTCGAAATATGAAACTTTTTTATTTACAATAGCAACATATCATCCTTGTCTTGATTCAAGGAGGAGATCTCTCATTCAGTCGGCACCTAAAGCCATCTCAGACGTGGCGGTGTTGCTAATAAGGTTTAATTTTATTTACAAAAACAACAAACAAAATTGAAAAGCTATTTTCACGATATTCAAGATAATTTTCTTAAAAGAAAAAGATTTAAATCAAACTTCAACATGTGTTGAAAGTTCATTTTAAAAACTTAAGAAATATAACCCTTTCCTATTGTTTTTCAAACACCTCTGACCATAATCGAAAATAATCTGACCAACACAAGAAGATAATCGTTATCTGAATTAATGCGAATATTGTCTATTAATTGAACCATTAAATGCCTGCTAATTGAACATAATTAAATATCAGATATTTATAAGAGATCGGTGTGGGGAAGTTTTCTGTTTAAACGGCAGTCAATACACGAGAGAGAGAAAGAGAGAGGGCGTATATTCCTAATTCAATTGAATAATTAATGATGGCAGTTAGTCGGTCGCACCAGTGGATCACCAGCTTCTCTTTGCAAACGTTAATTCAATGTATTCGGATCGAAATAAGCGAATAAACTTAAAATTATTAAGCAAATTTAAATAGTGGAACGAATAGAATAATTAAGTAAACTAGGGAATTTTATTTCACTTTTTTTTCGACTGAGTGAATCCTATTATTTAGGAGCTGGATTCATCTTAGAGTTTTGTTTTAATTGTTCCTTGACGATAAAACAGATTAATGACCCAATAGTTCTAATAGAAAATATTGTAACGTGAAACAAAGAAAAAAAAACGTATGATTCAAAAGAGTTCTAAAAATTTTGTTGGAACAGCTGGAAAAACTATTCTGGTTTGTTCTAATTCAGCCTAAGTATAATGAGCGATGGGCTGGAGAGTTAGTCTTGCTCTGAAGCTGGAATCATATGGTTACTTTTGTGTTACTGTTTCGTTACAAGTTGATACTTTTTGTAACTTTGTTAGTTGTATGAGTTTTTATAGTTTTTCAGGCAATGTGAATTATTATTTTCGTTTAATAAAAATTATTTAAACCCACAAAGGTGTTACAATATGATTAAATTATTGTGGACTTCTTCCAAAATTTGCAGGAAAGTAATCTAATAGGAACCGCGATATATTTATCTTGTTTAGGAATGTCTCCTAATAAATTAATCATTCGTAAGCGGACACGGCACTGTGATTTTTATTGCGCCGCTTTTTAATTAGTAGAAAATGTTTAATTATTTTTCAAAAAAGGACCTTGTTTAATTTTCTTTTCTTTTTATGAGATTTTTTATATTTTACATGAAGATAACTCATTATTTTTCAATATCAACATAAAACTTCAAAATATGTATTATTTAAAAGGACTTACGTAGTCTGGTTTTTACAACACCTTTCTTTTACACTTTTCTTTTTTTTTCTCTTATAATGAGATTTATTTTATTTTCAAAATTCATCATTTAGTTGTATACTTTTTTCTCCAACGAAGATTTTTTTTCATTTTCATTTTCATTTTCACTTTTTCATTTTCATTTCCATTTTTTCATTTTCATTTTTTCATTTTCTATTCTTTAAAGTTTGATCCAAACTAAAACAAAGTAACAAACATGAACTGGGATCTATCATACATTGGCTCACCCGAGCTCCATTTAGGTGGGCGGTTTGTTTAGGAATGTCTCCTAAACAATTAATCATTCGCAAGCGAACACGGCACTGTGCCAGAGGTGCTGCCACCTAGCGGTGGCAAGAAGAAGAAAAGTCTACAGGTGGTGACAAGGCGGGATTAAGAGCCTTTAAAAAAAGGTACCTCATGTTCGGCCGAAGTTGAATTTTTTATTGCTTATCATAAGTTCATTCAACAGTCCCCTAATTTTCTTCACATGTGCCAATAGCAAATTATATTCAGTTATTATCACAAATAGTTTTTATTCATTACAGTCCACTCCATAATGCCCATTATTAATCAATGGTTATAAGGTAAAATCTCTCCCTAAAGAGAATATCTTAAACCTATCTGCTGTTGTGGAATATTTACAGCTAAATTAGTCTAATAATTTTCTAAAAATATCAAAATTTGCTTATTTAATTGAAACGAGTTTTAGACTTGTTAGTGAAAAATTTGAAACAAACTGTTCTAGTTAGTACATGTCCATGACTGATCTAGCATTATTTGCGCTTGTCTGGAGCCTTCTAGACTGTTCTAATTCAGACTAAATATAAGGAGCCATGGAATGGAGAGTTAGTCTTGTTGTGAAAATCTTGAAACCTTGTTAAATGTTGAATGTTGAATGTTGATATTTGTCTGATGTTGCTAATTTCTATTTTCGTTCATTAAAAATTATTTAAATCTAAATAAGAGTTACAATATACAATACTTTACTTATAAGAGAGAGAAATACTTTATTGATAAGTACATCAACTTCATAGGGCTGCAAGACACAGAGCATACTGCATCAATCCATTTGGACAAAACATTTCTTTTTTTGTTCGATTTTTGTTCTTCTTTCCTTGTTTTTCCTTTCTTTTTTTTTTTTTTTTAACTATTCCCAACTGTCATTAGGGATTGAATTGAAATTATATGGGCCTTTTTAAGAAGCAAATAATAATCTATATTCCATCACACAACTTAGTTTGCATATAGATGATGGTGGATGATGCCTCGAAGTCGAATTATTATGCTCTCGGCGAAAATCCCTATATCACCTATATCTACACCTAGGTCTTCTAGGAAGCAATTTGTTGACTTCGGAATTGATCAGCGAGACCCGAACTAAGCCCTCTCATGGTGAATTCTCTCTCATTGAACGGAGATTTAAACAATTTTTGAAGTATCTTACTTTGTCATCAACAGTCACCTAGTATTTAACTAAAGTGACAGATTAGTCACTGAATCGGTCTCGTGAAGGTGGTGACATCGGGCTGCATGTGACAGTTGATGTAGTGGTCACGTTCTATTGACCTATGTCATACATAACAACTTGAAATGGAAACGTAGTTCATGCAAAGGATTCCATTATAATTACAACATATAGAAAAATATAGACTTGATCAATATCAACTTTTGGTCATCTTCAAATTTAATTTAATATTAAAGAGAGTTTATTATTTAAAAAAAAGAACTGTATCAGTATTATTTGGCCTTTGAAGCAGGTAATGCAATACTGTGACTTCCACAGAATTTTCATTAAAAAAATAGTGGATTATAGTATTGGATGTATGTTATGAGTAGTTACTATTACATATCCTTTAGAAACGTTCCATGCAAGAATATTAATGGATTTTAAGCTGATTTTTTGCAGAGCCAAAATTATTATTTTATGACAATCAATGAAAGTAAAAACCTGTTTTTTTTTTTTAAATTTTAACAAAACATAATTTTTCAAAAAGTCCCGCTCTTGCATTGAAGATTCTATATCACTGGTGTTTGGGCAAAAGGGCTTAAGTCATCGAATGTGAAGCTTAAACAACGATTTTCCAAGCTATTCAAAATCATTATAAATTCTTTTTGATTGTGTTTTTTTTTTTTTTCCAGAATATTAAATGAAACTATTGTCTTTCAACAGAGACTGTAATAAATTATGAATAACGAATAAATGATAGTCAAATATGAATTTTAAGAAGACGAGACAAAAAAAAAATGTATGACTCAAACCCTTTTGTCCAAACATGAATGATATTGTATATTCTTTATAGCATGGCGTTTGTGAACTTCTATGTCGCATGATTTCAAGTGTTGCGGGCACTGTAGCACCTAGCGCCTGAAATCCAGAGTTGAAAATCAATGCACCATTTAACCCTAGGATTACGAAGGAGTACCTGAATTCTTAGTTTTACCATGGGGGGAGGTTTCTTTTATTAATAATTAATTCTAAATAATATTTTTAAATTTCTTTCATGAGATTACAATATTTAAATATTTATAAAACAGTGGATTTAAAAATAAATTAAAAAAAAAAATAAAAAAATAAAAAATAAAAAAAAATAAAGTGGATGTAAAAATAAAAATATGAAGGGAAATGAAACTCATTTTTCTAGATAGTGATGTCAATACTTTTATGTGTGAAATACAAGATATTAAACTAATTTACATATTTAAAAATTGTGTTTTCAAGTAACTTAATAAAAAGAAAAATTAATTGTTTTTATAATTGGTTGTTGATATATTGACAACAACCAAATTGCACAGACGGACTCAGTACAGTATCAGGACCTTTTCGACAGAAGCATGACATGGGGCCCACATGTAAAAATGAAAAAAAGAACTCTTGACAAAAGACTCCATCTTCTCTGTCCTACTTTCTAAATCATCAAAACTGAAACAAAAACTTAATACGTACACTTAATTACTCAAGCCCATATTGACATATTCCTCAAAAATATTCGGCATTGCTAAAAAGACTCACTTACAAAAACTTCAAACTATACAGTCAAAATTGTTACGATTTATCACAAAATCACCCTGGTACGTGACTAACAAAACTTTACATACGGACCTCCATATACCAACAGTCGACCATCACATAACGACGCTATACAACCGAATTTTTACTAATTTAAACGGACACCCTATTAGTTTAATCAGTAATATGGCTGACGTACGCATGGATATGAGAAGACTAAAAAGGCGCTGGATGAGAGATCTGCTCTCTTAGACAGCCGAGGTAATTGAATCAAGCCAGGAAGGGGATGCTGCTGGGTGCTTTCCCTCCTCATGCCTCACATGTCATTATTTCCTAATACCGTCATCTCATTCGCTGATTGTTAGCACTTTGCTAACACGTGCGAATCAATTATTAAAGCAAAAAAAATTGTTTGAAATTTATTATTAAAGCATTTATAAAATTATAGTTTAATAATTTTAAAATATATCCTAACAAGGGTTTTTTGTTTTTCCACTCACCTGTTTCTTCCCGATATATATATCAAGAAATATTACTTTCACTTACCTATATATGAAATATATACTAAGTAGAAGTATTGCGATCGTGAAAAATTTCGACTTCCGGATTTCAACGGAAATACACGTTTTGGGGTCCCCTGAGTCCAATTAACCAAGTCCCGCGAAATGGTCTGTGTCTGTGTGTGTGTGAACAAACTAGCTCAAAAACTATAAACCGCGCGAATCTGAAATTGGGTATTTAGTGTACGTATCTTCCCGCGATGTGACAGTAAAACTTTCATCAAAATTGCTCAAATGGAGGGGGTACTTTATTTAAAAACTCTTTAAGTTTTTTTCGATTTTCTCAAAAACGGCTCTAACCGTTTTGATTAAACTGATTATTTGATCTATTTATATGCCCGAGATATAACTTTAAAAATTTCATCAAAATTGATCAACCGGAGGGGGGGCTTTACTTAATAAATTTTGTTTCATTTTCACGTGTTTATTTTATTTACACAAAAAAGGCTTTAACGATTTTGATCAAACTGGGTATTTGATGTATGTATATGCCAAAGATGCGATAGCCAACATTTCATCAAAATTGGTCAAGCGGAGCGGGCACTTTATTTCCAATTTTTTTTCCAATTTTTAACTTTTTTTTGATGATCTCAGAAACGGTTTTAATGATTTTTATCAAATTCGTCATGTTTAATGAAAATTAGGTTTTCTTTAATATCAGGTAAGCTTTATCATTATTAAAATGGGGGCTTTTTTTAGGGGGGGTTGGGGCCTTTTTTGTTTATTTGTTTCCTATAAAATACCTTTGTTTTTGTTTATATGGAGAAATTAACTGTCTCTCGTTACGCCTAAAACAAATGAAATGGCTAAATATGAGATATGATAAAAATAAAGAAAACATAAACAGGAGAAAAAAAGAAAAATATTCAGTCAAGTCATAAAACTCGTTGAGCCCACGCATGCGGAGTACGCCTTTAATGACAGACCATTGTTCATAATTAAAGCCGTTCTGTTGATTTGAGAAGTGGCAATTAACAAAACGTATTAATTTCTAATCTAAGTAAGTTGGTAAGTGAAAGTTGTGTGTTGCGCGCACGCACCAGATTTTTTCAATTCACGTTCACATTAATCTTGAATGTTTTTCTTTCAAATACTAATTTTTCATTCAATAATTGAGGTGCGAAACAGGGTGGACAATTATCAATGAGCTCCAACTGCCACTCCTTGGTAATTCTAGCATTAACTTTCAGGGATATCAACTATCATCATGGAGCATTGTATCGAAACTATGCGAAATAATAGAAATAGAAAGGATGGAGCCATGGCAAGGGGCTTAATGAGAGCATCAATATGCCGTGGACAATAGAGCACTACGATTCAGTTCAGTCCAGGCTTCCCTTTGCTTTTGTTGGCACTTCTTTGTCAGCTGGCTGCCATGTCCCCCTCGTTTGTCTGTTCGGGTCCTATATCATCATCGTCTACAATTTTTTATGGATATCGCAGCATTTATATACGTATTTACAATGGGATTTCAGTTTAGTTTTAAAGTTAGACCTTAGTTTCAATAAAACTTTTTATAGTTATTTTAATACAAATATAGATTACTGACTCGGCAACGTGTAGTGATTTTTTTTTTTTTCGCTGCATACTTTTCTTTGCTCCTGTTGCAAATAAAAAGCGACAATCAGCAAATGAGATGAAAAACTGATGTAAGTTGGCATTTTAAGGCATGAGGGAAGATAGTGCCCAGCAGCACATTATCCCGGTCTTGCTTCAGGAGAGGAGGTCTCTCATCCAACTCCTTCTTAGTCGCCTCCTAAAAGGCATGTCAGTCGTGGCCATGTCATTAATAAGTGTATTATTATGTCCGTGTAATTTGATATGGAAGCCAGAATAGAGAGTCCTTATTTTTTGGTCGATAGTTGGTGGTTGTAAATCAGTATGTAGCGTTTTGTTACTAACGTACAATGGTGCGTTCGTAAATAGTCGTACAATTTTGGTTAGGAAGGTTTGTAGTTTTTGTAAATGTGTCTTTTTTTGCTGATCCATAAATTTGTGAGGCGTATGTCCAAATGGGTTTCAGTAAGTATGTGTATGTATTCAGCTTCTGTCTGATTTTAAATTTTGATGATTCGGAAAATAGTGAGTACAGTATTTTCAGTCTTTTGTTTAAAGTCTGTCTTTTCATCTTGGCATGAGGTCAAAAGTCATCCTTCTGTCAAATATTAATCCATGGTCTCCAATATAAACGTCGGAATGTGAATGGTACGTGTTGTGATTTTTCATGGTTTAATTTCATTTTCCAAAGTGAGCAATATTTTTTCAAATGTACTAAGTGGTTTTGTAAGTTTAATGAAGCCAGTCTAGGGTCATGGTGTTTTGTTGTATCGTCTGCGAAGGTTGCCGTTAAATTTTCGGGGTGTATAGGAATGTCATGTGTGTATATTATGTAAAGTAAGGGAGTGAGTATTGACCCCTGCGGAACTCCTGCTAAGACTGGTTGGACTTAAGAAATCTCTGAGCCCTGCCGGATAGAGAAAAATCGGTCGGAGAGGTAAGGATTTTTTGTTTAACTTTATTTCTCTTTAAAAGACCGTTGCCCATGTTCTTCAAAGACATCTTAAAAGAAACATTTAATGATTAAAATTTTGATGTATAGTTTGTGTTTATCAAATTATAGTATAAATTGAATAATTTCGGAAAAAGAAAATCATTTCGCAGTGTCTACGTTGTCAGCAATACGGACAAATTAAAACCTACTGTAATCACGCACCAAATTGCGTAAGGTGCGGTGGAGGCTATTATAGTTCTAACTGCGAGAGAAACAGCAGCAAAGTGTGCCAATTCTGAAGGGCCACACCCCGCTAGCTACAAAGGATGCTTGACTTAAAAAAAAATGAAAGCAGCCATGAATCAAAGAAGACATCCGCATAATCATCGGAAAGTGGAAATTAATTCTCCACTTGTTTTACAAAACAAATAACCTAATTCTGGCCCTTCAATAGAAAAATCTAAATATCACTATCAGGCTCAAAAACCAGGCCCAAAAAATTACCAGCGAGTAAGGGTTGTATGCAGCCAGTACCAGTCCACTGTAAATGATCCACCAGCTGAACACTCCAAATCGGTAAGTGGGTTGAAAAACCTTATTCAGCCTCTGTTTATTATCCTGCAACAAATGTCTCAGGTTATCCAATCATTATGCCCTGGCATGTCAACATCCCCGATAACACCTATAGAGGACTAAAAGTGAGCTGGTGATCACCCTGCTTTAGTGCAAATCACGACAGGAAGAGGTGCCACTGGTATCACCCTTCCCCATACTTATCATGTCATATTATTCTGCGTTCAGTCATCAGATTCGCAGATTGTCATTTTTCTTTGAAGACAGATGTGAATGGAAAAAAAGAGGTAAAAAATATGTATATATATATATTTAGCCAACCTTTCTTACGCACAGACCTTATCACTGAATTTACCGACTTTTCATATGTACATATTTCTGCTACAATAGTTCCAAAATTCACGGTTTAAGAAACAATATATATATATATATATATATATATATATATATATATATATATATATATATATATATTTACATCATTAACTAATCAGCTCATACTAAATGTTCTAGGATTCTAATTTGCCTTGTTTCATCTATTTTTTCGTATTTTTAGACATTTCCCGTCAGGACTTGAAGCACATTGAAAAGTTTTTCCAGTCATTTATTATCCTCGTTTACTTTTTTTTTAGAGCTCTAGCTACCTGGCAGACCTCACCATTAGAGTTCGTTTTTTTCTTCTTTTTTTTCTAACTTTTCGATTCAATTCAGAGAAAGAAGTGTTGGGGAAACGAGATATTTTCTACATTCTTCATACGGATTTCGTCCATAGAAAGTCCATCTTCTCGAAAAAACCGTGTCAAAAATAGTGATGATAAAGGCGAGTTTCTTATTATTTTTTCATACTGCAACACCTATGTGGGTAACAAATATTTATTTAACAGAGATATACAGTTATCACAATGCCAACGAATTATTACAACTTAAACAATTGAGCAGGTTACAAAAATGATAACTTTATAACACACACAATCATATGACTTGAGCAACACAGTCAAGACACAGACTTCAACTAACTCGTTCAGTCACTGATCCTTATATATAACCGTAAATAGTCATGCCTGGAATATTCCAGAACAATGTGGGCAGTTCTACGCGATCATAGAAAGATCTAGACACAAACAGTTCGTTGCAACCGCTTATTTTGTTCCAACAGCGGTCTGGGAGTTTATGCCATATGTTTTTTTTATTTCTTTTTTTATTTGCTTATCGATTTAACGCTACAATACGTTCCATAAATAAAAATATGGTTGTCCTTCTTAGCTCTATTAATTATGAAAATAATTGATCAGTTATTAATTTTACCCTCCTCTTCTTGAGACTCTCCAATTGATTTAAATTGAGGATTAAGGCGACTATTAAGCCTCAACACTTCTTTTTTTTTAACTTTATTCCAGCATACGTTTCGGCCGTTCGCCCATCATCAGTGCTAAAATGTGATTGATAGTCAAAAACAATTTACTCCAAAAATCCACATTCTGTGGTTTGTCCTAAAATATTTTAAAAAATATAGGTATCTACTTCCCTAGTCCTACTCTACTAGGGTAGGACCCCTAGTAGGTCTAGGGTCATAAAAATAAAAAAATAAAAATTGAGTCTTAATGGTCGCCCTAATCCTCAATTTAAATCATATGAAAATAATAATAATAGATAAGAAGTCCATCAAAAGTTGTGTTTATATTTTTTTTGGACAAATTTGAGTAAACGCGAATGCGAAAATAGACATAAGAATTATTTTTTTCTAACATAAATAATTGCAAATAATGTCTTTATATTATTCTCTGACTGTGCAGAATAGGTACTAATGGATAGATTAATTTATTTTATTTTTTTCATAAAGAACATTACAAATTCATGTTTTCGATTATATCATATCAACAACGCATCTTATAAAAATGGAATATGTGACTTAGTTTTTTGTAGAAAGGATCAGACTGGAAATAATAAAATAATATAGAAGTAATAAGATCTAGGAACATTGAATACATAAAAACGTACATCACACATTAACGTTGTATGTGACAGGATAATAGATATAAAAGTAGCATATTATAGCATATAGGATATTCTTGAAGACGTCATAAAAGATGAAAACGCTACGAAGGAAAGGGCTCCTTCTGGGGATCTCTGTCAAAGGATAAGGCACGTAATAAACGTTCATGTCCCATTTTCGATTCTAGCAGGGAATATTTTCCTGTATAAATGCGATAAAGAGTAGAGTGAAAATAAACGGCAGCTATGATACAACTGGAAAAGACATTCAGGCAAGATATTATCATTTTTAGGGTTGGTTATTATTTATGAGATGGATGTATATTTACTATTTGCTTTTTCTTTATTTTTACAATGTATCGATAAGTTAGCAATACTCATTGTACCTATTTATATGTAAAAATAGTAAATCGCCAAAGGTAGCCTAGGCCATATTAAGAACCTCTTAAATTTTACAGCAGATTAATAGAAACAGTACACACCTATAAACAGTAATTTAATAATTATATGATAATAGTTGTTTGTTTGGTTTAGTGTGACTTTATACCATTAAGGTCACTAAGGCTAATCGGACGATGTTACAGTGGGAGTCCTAAATTTTACCTATCCAGGTTTAATTAAGGCAGGGATCTTTAACGAGTAGATAGAGAGATTTAGATAGAAATAACGTTTATTCAAAACAAAATAAGAAAATACTAAGACGTAAATAGACAATGGACGCAAGTTCGTCTGTCGATATATCCTAACTTGTTATAAATGTAAATAGGTTGCAAATATATGATAATAATATAAGATATATGGTAAGTGGTAGTATTAAAATAAAAATTATTTCATACTGAACTGAACTGACATACATACTGAAAAACTCCTGGTATATAAATGACCAAATTATAAAACTAGCTATAAGCGATTTTTTTCCACTGACGTGTTTGGGAATCTATTTCTACTGATTATATTCATGAGTCATTTCTTGTCTATATTTTGTTGCAATTTTTAGGTACAGAAATAGTTGTTGGTTACATTTGACGTTTAGGAGATCTACGGTTTCTTCCATATTCAGAGTCCGTTTTCCAAAACAATTTATCCTGATTTCATTTAGAATGGGGCATGTTGGGATAAAGTGGAAGGTGTTTTCTATGGTATTGAGGTTGCACATGGTACAATTATTTCTTTTGTTCATTGCAGGTAAATAGTTTAGGTTCAGTAGTTCTCCTCTTTCTTTAAATATTAATCTGATGAAATAAATGTCTTTATTGTCTTCCAAGTACCTATTCTCATAATTCAGAGTAGTATAGAGCTGGTGAAATTCGGCTGCTTTAGCTCTTTTTACGAATTCTTCTCTTTTCCATAGTTTTTTGACGAGAATGGTTCTATTTTTTGGTGTTGTAGAAAATTCTCTTTTGTTAGAACAATTCCGTGTTTTGCTCCTAATATCTTCAATGATGTCGACCAGGCTATACTGTTGTCTATTATTCTCCGGGCTATTATTTTTGGAAATCTTTCATTTTCCATTTTTAATAATTTTGCTAAATCATTTAAGCTGAGTTTAAGGGTGTATATGAATAATGGGTGACGTCGGGTTTCTAAATACAGCATGTAACTGGGGGGTGTTCTGTGGTAAACCAAAGCTCTTTTGATAAAATATCTTTGTACTTGTTCCATTTGTTCTATTTCTTCGTATCCCCACACCTGGCCGCCATAACATATTAAAGTTTTTATAACTGAGTCAAAAACTTGGAACTTTTTGTTAATGTTTATGTTCGTATTGATAATAAGTTTTGACCAAATAGGCGTTTTTACATGCTCTTGATTTTTCTTTAAAATGTGAATTGGATCTGATATTTAAACCGAGATATTTATAGGTGTCAACTATTTCGATCGGTTTTTCATTGTAGAGCCATCTCAATTTTTTATCTTGCTTTTTTTGTCTCTTCCTGCAGATCATCACTTTCGATTTTTCTAAATTCAGCACCAAATTCCAATCTTTGCTATATTTATTTACCTTATTTACATTTAACGAGTACTTCACATCCTACAGGCTCGGGACCTCCATTTTACGTCCTATCCGAGGGACGGCATAGAAAAGGATTTTTTATTCCCATTAAAAAATCCTAGCGCCACCTCGGGACGCGAACCCGCGATCTTTAGTATAGTAAGTTTCTATGCTAACCACTACACTTCAGGTGACCCCATATGATAATAGTGATTTTGAGTACAGTTTAGAGCTAAGGTTAACATGACTGAGGTGAGGGCGTTGGTAGCACAGTTGTGTAGATCACTGTACAGCTGACGCAGAAATCCACGGTCGAATTCCGGCCAATGCCATTCTTTTCTCTTCAGGTAAAATTATTACATAAAACAATTATTAACATAGTGAAAATTAATTGAGAGAGAAATTGACACGGCGAGCAAAATACATTAACACTAATTATATAGCGTAAGAAACATTAAACAAGCGACTGAAAATGCTATACTCACTCAAAATTGAAAAACAGACAGAAACTTAATACGTATACACATTTACTGAAACCCATATGGACATACGGCTCAAGAATTTATGGTTCAGCAAAAAAGACAGCGACTTATAATGAACGCTCCTTTGTACGCTAGTAACAAAACACTACATACGGACTTACAACTACCAACTATCGAGGAACAAATAAGAACCCTCTATTCTGCCTTTCAGATAAAATTGCACGGACATAACAACAGACTTATTAATGACATGGCCATGACTGACATGCTTTTTATGAGGCGACTGAAAAGGAGTAGGATGAGAGACCTCCTCTCCTGAAACAAGACCGGGATGTTGTGGGGCTGGGCAATATCCTCCCGCATGCCATAAAATGCTAACACACAGCAGTTTTCATCTCATGCGACAGGTGCAAATAAAAGTCTGAAGTAGAAAAATAAATATATCGTAAGTATGCTAAAGTTTAATGAAAAATTATTTTTTTTTTAAATAATTTATTTTTGAAGAGAAAAGATTTGGCTCCGCCGGGAATCGAACCCGGGTCTTCTGCGTGACATGCGCGGTATACTAACCATTGCACCACGGAGCTCGCTTCCGAACGGTGCCAAATCCTTCCTTTTCACTGAAGACCCGGGTTCGATTCCCGGCGTAGCCAAATCTTTTCTCTTCAAAAATAAATTATATAAAAACAAGGTGGTCACCCACAATAATGATTAAATTAAAATCATTCATCTTATACTGATTGTTTGAAAATTACTTTAGTTTATTTCATGGAAAATAAATAGTTAAAAAAAAAAAAAATCTTAGTTTTTCTATTGTCTTCGTATGTTTGAAGGAGGTACATATACTTAATACTAGAAAAACACTAAATATTCATTTGCTCTGATATATTACTTGAAGATCCGTTGGTTAAAGGAAAGACTTCAAATGAAGTGAAGACTATAATTAATCTGAATAAGGACAAGACTTCATTGTGTAAACAGATCCTCAATCTTCTAGCGTCAGAAACTTTATTAACTGTTGCCACGTGTCCCAAGTGAATGCCTTTAACTCTTTAATATAAATTGAAGGAACTTCATCTGGGTACATTTGAGATGAGGGTAATTTTCAATATAAATGGCCTTCCTTATATTCATTATATTGATGAATAAATAAAAAAATATATGTAAATAACGTATTAATATAAAGTATCACAATTTTTTGGATTTATGTCTGCCTGTTTCGTTTCCGACTCTCATCTGTTTTTTGTACTCTAATTATATACAAAGTCTATATTTTATATAGAATTCGTATACAAAAAATAAATTAAATTTGTCTAAAAAGAAATAGATGCGTAACTTATAATTGTCTCAAATTTTATCCTTACAGAATGTTATATTAAAAGCTTATGTTAATTTATTTTCACAAAATATTTAATTATTTATTTTTTCTACTTCATTGAATGATCCAACCACACGTGATTTTTTTTTTTTTTTTTAATTTGACCTTAATTTAAACACAAATTTAACCTCAGGTCGCAAGACAAATCAAACAGTTGCCAAAAAAAAAAGCCCCTAGTTATGACTTAAATACAGCCCAAGCTCTCCAGCAAATGCCTTGAAAAGCTTTAGTGTTTCTAACAACAATTTACAACTTTATACTAAGAACATCTAAATCCCCGCTACAATGGAAATACTCAATCGTTAGAATGATCCACAAACCGAATAAAGACATATACAACCCATCATCATATAGACCAATCAGCCTCCTTCCTATATGCTCAAAAGTATTTGAAAAATTGATGTACAGAAGACTTGTTGAGATTTTGACTGAACAAAAGTTAATTAGTTTACTTAGTTAATTAGTTAATTAGTTAACTTGATCATCAATTCGGTTTCCGCACATTCCATTACTAGACTACATTGCTGAAGCACTAGAGAAAAAACTATATGCATCTGGTGTATTTTTGGATGTAGCACATGCATTCGACAAGGTCTGGCACCAGGGTCTTCTCTTTAACTCAAGACCATATTACCACACACTTACTACCTCATCCTTCAATCATATCTTTTCGACAGATTTTTCTCAGTTCATCAAGGGTCGGAGATCTCTTCAATTCGTCCAGTCTTGGCGGGTGTACATCAAGGTTCAATACTGTCTCCTCTTCTCTACATTATATACACTCATGACCTACCGGAAACAATTGACCAACCTCATGACTCATGACCAACCTAACACAAACGTTCGCTCTTCGAAAAAATACCTCCAATTTATATAGAAAATTTCCAAATTTCACAAACAGACACTGTACACTATCTCGCTCTTACCTTTGACAGAAGGATGACCTGGAGCCAGCATGTTAAGATGAAACGTCAAGATCAACCAACTCTACTCACTTTTTTTCCAAAACTAAGACTAAGACAAAAATTAAATACATATTTATACTTGATAAAACCAATATGGACATACTCTTCACAGATATACGGAACAGCTAAAAAGACCCACTTAAACCGACTTCAAACCTTTCAATCAAAAATGCTAAGACTCATAGTTAAAGCCCCATGGTACGTCACTAACAAAACACTACATACTGACTTACAAATAGAAACAGTAGACCAACATATAAAGTCACTTTATAAACTTTTTCCCACTCACTTACAAGGCCACTTCAACCGAATGATTAGAGAAATGGCAACAGGTGATATACCAATAAATAGGAGATTAAAAAGGCGTTGGATGAGGAAGATCCTTCTTTAACAAACCTGATTAACTGACACAAGCCAGACAAGAGGTACGGCTAGGTGCCATCCTTCCCCATGCCTAACATGCCCTTATTTAAATTAGTGTAGCTCTCAAATTTGCTGATTGTCGAAGTTGTTTACAGGCGCAAATCAAGATATGAAGAAAAAAAAACAAACATAAAAACAGCGATTTTACGTCAAATTTTTCATTAAAAAGGTACTACAAATGTATGGTATTTTCCCCTCTCTTGTACATTAATTGTGGTTTTTGAGATTATTCGATTATCGGTTATTAATATTTCATTGAATATCTCTTATAGTGATAAAAAAAGAGAGAGATCTTTTAAAAATATTTACCGTTCTGAAGGAGCATTAGATTTTCATCTAGTCCGCATACCTAGTTTGTAATAAAAAACAAAATGAAAATTGTGTTCAGTGCCCCGCAATGTTGTTCAATATGCGCTTTTTGTTGAAAAAATAATATCAGTCAAATCATGAAATTAGTTATTTCAATCAAGATTTGATGCTTACTAGGTCTACTTTTTAATATCAACAACACTTTAATAATATAAATTCAAATACAAACAAAATAAAGTGAAAAATGTTTTGTTTTATAATAAGACGTATAAATATATACGATTTCTTGTTTCAAAATTTAGACAATTTATAAATTATAAGTCATTAAATATTTTTTCTTTGTATTGGTAGAATTAAAAAAAAAAAAACTGTATTGGAAGAATATTTTTTTTTATCCGAAAATCGGTATTGTAAAAAATTGGAGGAACTTATTGAGAGCACAACTTAATGAGAACACAAAAAAATCTGGTGTAATGTGAACAACACACAACTTTCACTTACGAACTTACTTAGATTAGAAATCGACGTATTTCGATAATTTGTAAACGCCATTTACACATTTTTCCACATTTATATGCTTATATTAGCATATCTCCATAAGTTATAGAGTATCTGTATAGCAAAAATCGAAAGTTCTTCGATTCATTATTGCTAATTTATTTTTTTAAGGGACCTAATTTCATCAACAGTCGAGTTTTTTTTACTGCTTGCTTGTTTTTTACTACGAGTTGCTTTTTGTTAATATATCGTAAAGGTGAATCGATAGGTGTATTTACGTCTCGTTGTAAAGTTGGTCTCTTATGCCTTTGTTGTAATCGAGAACGATTACTTTTTCTCTAAAATCGCTTTATATTGCTTTAAGAAATTTATAATGGAACAAAAGTTACTAGACTAAAATATAATTAATTATAGACTATTATCTTATACCATATTTTTGCACACCTTCGATGCTTTAACAAATTTAAGCATCACGTATTTACTCTCTAAAGTAAAATAAATGTTTTTATCTTCATAATACAGTTAATAAAATTTTGGCTGTCACATCGTGGGCATATACATATACATACATCAAATACCGAGTTTGATTAAAATACAACAATTACAGCCGTTTTCGAGTTAATAAAAAAAATACGTGAAAATAGGACAACATTTACTAAATAATGTGCCCCCTCCAATTGATCGATTTTGATGAAAAACTAAAATTTTAAATTGTCAAAAATATTAAAAATATTATTTCTGTAACTGTATTTTTATATAAAATTCGTTTCTGATATATATATTTTAATATAACTTTTTTTTTTTTAATTTTACTCTGAAGCTAAAAATGAAAACTTAATTGGCTTTCAAAAGTATTTCCGTAACTATTGTATTACTCATGATATATTTTCTCGCGAAATAAAATTTATAATACCCAATTGGGAGGAAAAAAAAAATCCTTCTAACTATTTCACCTTCTAAGGGGGACCTAATGGGACAGAAGAATAATGTCCTTACCGCTCTAAAGACTTTAACGGTAGCTGAGGCCTTTAATTTAGCCACCCTTCAATTTATTGCTCCACCCCTCTACCAACGGAAACTTCCGCGAAAGAAAAACCTTTCGCCATTCCGGGACCAAATCACTAGAAGCGAGAACTTCTTCTGAAGTCCCAGGTTCCGCTTCGTGGATACGAGCCAATGCCAAAATTAAGTGTCGTATGTTATCCTTTTTCTCATTTCTTATTTTTCTTTATCTTTTTATTTTTTTTTTGCAGATCTGGCTAAGGTGTTACTATAATCCATAAAGAACCTTTTATGTTTCCAGGCCTCCAGTGATAAACAATTTTCATCACTGCTTTTCATTTATTGTAAATAAAAACAAATGTTACTTTTAATATAAATTATTCGATTCATATGGGGTTAGTGTGTGATTAATAGTATGAATTACTTGAGAATTTGTCCTAAATTCAAGAGAGAAGTTGACTTTATATTTTTTTCAAAAAAATTAAAAAATAAAGATGGGTTTCCTTTCTGTCAAATTACGTTTCCTTAGTTTTCAAATAAAAAAAAAAAAATATATAAAAAAAAAAATATTCCTATTATTAAGGAAGGAAAACTGTATCAGACTGGGGTCACCTGTGGTGTAGTGGTTAGCATGGCAACCAACAATACTAAAAGTCGCAGGTTCGAGCCGAGCGGTGGCCCTAGGATTTTTTAATGGGAGTAAAAAATCCTTAGCCATTCCGTCCCTCGTATAGGACGTAAAATGAAAGTCCCGGACCTATACGATGTCAGGTACTCGTTAACGATCCCTATCCTAATTATACCTGGATAGGCAATTTAGCCGTCCGATTAGCCGTAGTAGCATAAAATGGACGTTAAAGAAACAACAAACTATATCAGACCAATTAGTGAATATTTCGGAAAGATCGTTGACTGTTGCAACATCAAAAATATTTCAACAGTGACACACATAATCGTTTAAGCCATTAAAAGGCTTCTGTTTTTAGAAGAAAAAAAAAACATCCGATTATCATTTTTTTTTTTTCATTTTGTAGGTGATCTAATTTCATATTTGGGGGTCACCTGTGGTGTAGTGGTTACCATAGAAACTAAGATTTTTTAATGGGAGTAAAGGTCCCGAGCTTGTACGATGTCGGGTACTCGTTCAAGATCCCTATCCTAATTATACCTGGATAGGCAAAATTTAGGACTCCCACTTTAGCATCGTCCGAATAGCCTTAGTGGCATAAAGTGAAGTTAACAAACAAGACTTTCATTATTGCTTTTACATAATGAACAAATATTCGATAGGTTTTGAGTTATGTACGCATATTTACTTCAGGGGAAATTCAAATAATTATGGTGTAATAACCTTGGCAGTTGATCGCCCCATAACCTCATCCTATCCTATATTTGAAATAATACGTCAAGCATTGAATGTTACCAACTATCAAAAAAGTTATGACGTAATGACAAAAATATATCACCTTTAAGAAATGCCTCTTTTATATTTCTATTCAATGCTTTGATTTACAAATTGCTAGCAAAAAAGTTTTAAAAAAATCGTAAATTCCTTCCTGATAAATGATTTAATCTTCATTAATTAGTAGATTTAGATTTAGATGATTCTAGTAACGATACTAGAAAGCGGGTTTTCCACACTCTTTAAGGACGATACCAAGAAAGAAATGATTTATGTGGTTATCAAAATGCTTAAAGACATTTTAATTATTTTTGGAGATTTTCTTTTAAATAATGTCTCGTAATTTTATTATTAAATATACTGCACTGACTTAGGATCGGTCAGTGTCAGTTCACTCATAGCATCTCCTCAAATCCTTGAAAGAGCAATGCTATAACGCCCAACAATCTATGAGATATTTTATCCATGAATGTCCCGAATTCAAAAATTAAAGAAGACCTACCCATATCTCTTATTAGAATCACTACAAGATGGTAAATACATATTTCCCTCTCTTCCTCAGTAATTAAAGGTTATAAACTATTACGATAGAATTTATTCTTTTTTCAATCTCTAAAGATACTATAGTCGTACAAAAAAAAAAAATATATTTTTTTTTTTACTTCTTTACTTTATTTGCGCCTGACAAACTTCGAAAATCAGCAAATATGCGCTGTGATAATTAAATAAGGGCATGTATGGCATGGGGAACAATGGCACCCAGCAGCACCTCTTTCCTGGATTTTTTCAGCTAATCTGGATATCTGGATTAAAATGACCGTGTAAGTGCGTATGGAAACGTTTGTAAAGTGTCTTTATATGTTCGTCTACTGTCTGTATTTGTAAGTCACTATGCAGGGTTTTGTTGGTCACGTACCACAGTGCTTTTACTATGAGTCTTATCATTTTTGATGATTGAAAGGTTTGAGGTCTTTGTATGTGGGTTTTTTTGGCTGAACTGTATATCTGTGGAGAGTATGTCCTTATTAGTTTCAGCAAGTACAAATATGTATTTGATATTAGTCTCAGCCCTAGTTTTGAAGTTTTAGAAAAGAAATGAGTAAAGTAGGTTGAGTCGGTTGTTAAGGGTATTTCGTTTTATCTTAACATGAGGGCCCCATGTCATCCTTCTGTCAAGGAAGATAAGACAGGTAATACCAAGATAATATACGGTGTCAGTTTGAGAAAATTAGGAATTGTCTATATAAATTTGAAGGCAACTATTTTTACGAAAGGTTAACGTTATGTGTTTTGATTTTTCATGATTTAATAGAATTTTACATAGTTTACACCAGTCGTTTCATTTATGTAGGTGTTCTTTGGTTGGTTGTTTGGATTTGAGGGTGTGAAACCTATTAGTTATCAAAGCCCTTAATTATTAGTATAAATATTTCTTTTTTATTATGTTTATTCCTTTTGTAATAAAACCAAAAAATTGGTGGAAACAGGTAATTGGAATTTTTGGCAAATAAAAAAATGAGAAAAACAAATAATTAAATTAAGACTATAGGTGATGATTAATGATAGTTTAGGTTAGTGATGATTAATATATAAAGAAAAAAAAGGGAGAGAGAATATAGATAGAGAGCAAGAGTATATTAGATATATTTTAAAAAACCTTCTTGAGAGAGAAAAGAAAAGATCATATTCTGGAAATTTTCTTCATCGCCCAAGGTTGTCGAGATATTTGCTGGTATTTTCCTTGTATTTAATATTCGACTGTAGAAACTACAACCCTGTAGATGTTCTTGTAAAGTTAGTGAGGCATGTATAGTATCTTGTTGTTTACTGAGACTTTTTTAATTAGACATTAGGTATTTTAAGTTTGGAAAAAACAATTAAATAACTACAGTCAAATGTAAAATTTGCTATTTAATAATTTCCATATGTTTTCTATTACAAAAATATCTATATAATATCTATTGCATAGCCTACACTACAGAAGAGATTTCTTCTAGTTGCTCTTACATTACTCTTGCACTTAAGTTGTAGACACTTTGGAGTTCGGTCGTAATGCCAAAAGCAGGACTGTACTAGCCCCAAGGCTAAGCGGCCGTAAAGTGCGCTCACTCCACCCAGCACTTAGCACATAACGGGTCGTAAAAGGTTTTTAGTTTAAAACGTTATGTCCTGGAAAATATCATTTCTAGATATTCTTTACTCCCTCCCCCCTTTATGATAGGACATATTTAACACAATTTTCGAAAATTCCATCCCTCTAAAATTAAAGCCGAATCCAATGTTTCAGGTCGATGATCGGGTTCTCTCGGAAAGTTTATGAATTGAGGAAGACAGTTGCGGAAATTAAAAGCAATAAATCTAAAGAGTGGCCCGGTATAAGCTATCGATTCCTTGTCAGCGAAACTCGACTTCAAGTTCGGCAACTCGGGCCAACTAATAACTGAGGTATATTTATCTAAAACCTAACTTTAACTTAGATTTTGTATGAACGAACCATGTTCTTACTTACAAAGTCGTTTATTTCAAACTTATCTTAGGGCATGACATATCTTATTTACTAGCAATATAGCTTTACTCCCGATGGGTTCGGAATCAGGAATTTCAAAAATATAATTTATTAATATTAATAAAAGGAAATTTACGGTATCTTTTTTTTTTTGAAATTATATATAATATGGGTCACGCATATTAAAATGAAAAGGGAAACGCTTAATAAAAGACCTAAGCTACTTTATCCGCTTTTTTCTATTTCCTCAAAATTGACGGAAAAAAACTAAATACGTAAACACACTTAGTTAAACCTATATGGATATAACTTTCACAGATATACAGTATTGCTAAAAAAAAAAAACGCATTTAAAAAACTTCAAACCTTCCATACAAAAATAGTACGACTCATTTCAAATGCACTTTGGTACGTGACTAATCAGACCTTACATACCTAACGACTTTCATATGCCAAAAGTGGACCATCACATAAAGATACTTTACAAACATTTTTAAGCTAACCTATACGGACATGTATATGGATTCGGGGATTTTTGGGAGAACGTCATTTTTTCAGAAGAGAAAATCATTTTTTCATCATTTGCGATTCATTTTTTGTGTTTGATTATCGAAAGAAACATTAAAATTGTTATTATATTCATTTGTAAAACTTATTTTATATTAGAGATTAATTTTTTCTTATAGGCTGGTGTAACTCAGGATTAATGACTAAGCGAATCCTGATATTCGAATATTTTTTTACCGTGCATCAGTTTTCTTTTCTATTTACTGTTGACATGATTCGTCTTTTAGGACCCTAGAGCTACTCGTTTTGATAAAAAAATCGAAAATTTCTGACATACAACCTTTTACAGTATCAACTACGATAATTTGATTCAATGAATCATCTAGTTACCATCCCATTAATGTTTGGCTGATTATTTTTCTAGCTAAAAGTCTATAAGTCCCCTTAATAATTAAAATTAAATATGACATTTGGCCAAACTAAAGATTTAAATATATGTATAATATAATCATCAATTTAAGCAAACACATTTATCTCTAATTTATTTTGATTTTAATGACGAATTATGTCAGTTATTTACATTTCTCATGATAATACATTAATAATTAATCAACCGCGTATTTTGATTATACACTGATGATTAGTTTAATTACAATAAGTCTTGCCAATTAGCTGACCACAACCGGTTCGAAAGCACTCCTCGAATTACCATTTGCCCTGGATGACAAATATAAATAGAATAGTTGTATTTTCATCGGTCGTTAGTGTGATTATTGTGCGTCAACTCGACAGCACTTCGAACAAACAAACAGGGGATGGGTCCCTGGGGAATTAAACTAACCCATCAAGCCAGAATGTAGGAATGACCGATTTGTCGATTATTGGGAACTTATCGATTTTTTTTCAAGCTATAGATGGTTTGGGACCTAACTAAACCTAGTACCTAAACCTAAACTTTAGGTTTCTATGTGTTTTTTTTTATCACATCATAATATGCAATTTTTAAAAATTTACTCTTTGAAAAATTCCCTCTGTTATGGATTCTTTATGAAAGTTAAGTCAAAGTTTTGATTCGATAAAATTTATTGTCAATCTCTACGTGGATATTAACGTAGTCTTACTTAGGAAGTACTTAATTTATTATGAATAAGTTACTGCTTTCTTCAAATTTGATGTCTCTTAACCAAGGGTGGCACACCGAACTACAGAGAAAAAAAAGTAGCATAAAAACCAACGAACTTTGGAATACTTAAATATTGATGGACGCTACTTGGAGGAGCCTCACCAGAAAACAAGTGAGGTTTCTTAAATATTGGAAAGAAAGCGATTATAAATATTCTCCATAGATTTAGTACAGAGAAATATTTATCTATTCCTGCTACGTCGGTATCATCCGAGAGCATTTCCTCAGAAGCCCGAGATATACCTAATCACCGAGAATAGGAGTCGCTTGAAGCCTCTGAACCTTCTTCCGGGCGCGCCTCTTAACATAACGTAAGTAGGCGCGTGGCGGTAATTTACCGCATCACCAGTTTTACGCCTTTTTGCCTCAAATCTTTGCCAAAAATATTCAAATTTCTGCATTTTCATTTTTACTTTCACTTACCTATATATGAAATATATAGTAAGTGGAAGTATTGCGATCGTGAAAAATTTCGACTTCCGGTTATCAACGGAAATACACGTTTTGTGGTCCCCTGAATCCAAATGACCAAGTCCCGCGAAATGCTGTGTGTGTGTGTGTGTGTGTGTGTGTGTGTGTGTGTGTGTGTGTGTGTGTGTGTGTGAACA
The DNA here is from genome assembly GCA_911387785.2 of Aelia acuminata. NCBI lineage: Eukaryota > Metazoa > Arthropoda > Insecta > Hemiptera > Pentatomidae > Aelia > Aelia acuminata. The sequence goes on from OU426983.1 coordinate 17,062,621, forward strand.
GACTAGCTCAAAAACTATAAGCCGGGCGAATCTGAAATTGGATATTTAGTGTATGTATATGCTCGTGATGTGACAGCAAAATTTTCATCAAAATTGCTCAAAGGGAGGGGGTACTTTATTTAATAACTTTTAAAGTTTTTTTCGATTTTCTCAAAAACGGCTCTAACGATTTTGATTAAACTAAGTATTTGATCTATTTATATCCCCGAGATATGACTGTATAAATTTCATCAAAATTGATTAACCGGAAGGGGGGCTTTACTTAATAAATTTTGTATCATTTTCACGTGTTTTTTTTATTTACTCAAAAAAGGCTTTAACGATTTTTATCAAACTGGGTATTTGATGTATGTATATGCCAAATATGTGATAGCCAACATTTCATCAAAATTGGTTTAACGGAGGGGGCATTTTATTTCATAAATTTTTTCCAATTTTTACGTTTTTTTTTTCGATTTTCTCAAAAACGGCTTTAACGATTATCATCAAATTCGTGGTGTTTAATGAAAATTAGGTGTTCTTTAATCTCAGGTAAGCTTTATCATTATTAAAATGTTCTGAGGGGGCTTAAATGGGGAAGGGGCCTTTTTTGTTTTCCTATAAAGTACCTTTGTATTTGTTTATATGGAGACATTATCTGTCTCTCGTTTTGCCTAAAAATAAGAAATGGCTAAATATGAGATATGATAAAAATCAAGGAAACATATAGAGGAGAAAAAAAGAAAAATATTCTGTCAACTCATAAAACTCGTTGAGCGCAAGCGGAGTACGCCTTTAATGACAGACCATTGTTCATAATTAAAGCCGTTCTGTTCATTTGAGAAGTGGACCAGATTTTTTTTAAATACATTGACCTATAAAGTAATGTAATTTAAAGAAGAAAAGGCTTGAATAAAATTCAAAATCCGTTTTTTACATGTATTATAAATATTAATGAAACATGCAAACTACAAATATTATTTGCAATAAAACTGTATATTTATGACATCGATGAACAAAAGTAAGCAACAAAAATCTGGTGCGTGCGCGCAACACACAACTTTCACTTACCAACTTACTTAGATTAGAAATTGACATGTTTGAAATTGCAATTTCTATAAATATTATACTATATATAATACGTGTTTTGCTAAATATCATTTCCAAAAGTCACACATTTTTCTACATTCATATCTTATTTTTGTTAATCGTTAAGGCCGTTTTTGAGTAAATAAAAAAACCCGTGAAAATGATACAAAATTTATTAAGTACAGTCCCCCCTCCGGTTAATCAATTTTGATAAAATTTTAACAGTCATATCTCGGGCATATACATACATCAAATACCCAGTTTCATCAAAATCATTAAAGCCGATTTAGAGTAAATAAAAAAAACACTTGAAAATGTTACAAAATTTATTAAGTAAAGTCCCCCCTCCGGTTGGTCAATTTTGGTGAAATGTTGGCTATCACATCTTTGGCTTATGCATACATCATATACCCAGTTTGATCAAAATCGTTAAAGCCTTTTTTGAGTAAATAAAAAAAACCCGTGAAAATGATACAAAATTTATTAAGTACAGTCCCCCCTCCGGTTAATCAATTTTGATGAAATTTTAACAGTCATATCTCGGGCATATACATACATCAAATACCCAGTTTCATCAAAATCATTAAAGCCGATTTAGAGTAAATAAAAAAAACACTTGAAAATGTTACAAAATTTATTAAGTAAAGTCCCCCCTCCGGTTGGTCAATTTTGGTGAAATTTATACAGTCATATCTCGGGGATATAAATAGATCAAATACTTAGTTTAATCAAAATCGTTAGAGCCGTTTTTGAGAAAATCGAAAAAAACTTTAAAAGTTATTAAATAAAGTACCCCCTCCCTTTGAGCAATTTTGATGAAAATTTTGCTGTCACATCACGAGCATATACATACACTAAATATCCAATTTCAGATTCGCACGGCTTATAGTTTTTGAGCTAGTCTGTTCACACACACACACACACACACACACACACACACACACACACACACACACACACACACACAGACACACACACACAGACCATTTCGCGGGACTTGGTCATTTCGACTCAGGGGACCCCAAAACGAAATGTTGGCTATCACATCTTTGGCTTATGCATACATCAAATACCCAGTTTGATCAAAATCGTTAAAGCCTTTTTTGAGTAAATAAAAAAAACACGTGAAAATATTACAAAATTTATTAAGTAAAGTCCCCCCTCCGGTTAATCAATTTTGATGAAATTTTTACAATCATATCTCGGGCATATTAATACATCAAATACTCAGTTTAATCAAAATCGTTAGAGCCGTTTTTGAGAAAATCGAAAAAAACCTAAAAAGTTATTAAGTAAAGTACCCCCTCCCTTTAAGTAATTTTGATGAAATTTATGCTGTCACATCGCGGGCATATACATACACTAAATACCCAATTTCAGGTTCGCACGGCTTATAGTTTTTGAGCTAGTCTGTTCACACACACACACACACACACACACACACACACACACACACACACACACACACACAGACACACACACACACACACACACACACAAACACACACACACACAGACACACACACACACACACAGACCATTTCGCGGGACTTGGTCATTTCGACTCAGGGGACCCCAAAACGAAATGTTGGCTATCACATCTTTGGCTTATGCATACATCAAATACCCAGTTTGATCAAAATCGTTAAAGCCTTTTTTGAGTAAATAAAAAAAACACGTGAAAATATTACAAAATTTATTAAGTAAAGTCCCCCCTCCGGTTAATCAATTTTGATGAAATTTTTACAATCATATCTCGGGCATATTAATACATCAAATACTCAGTTTAATCAAAATCGTTAGAGCCGTTTTTGAGAAAATCGAAAAAAACCTAAAAAGTTATTAAGTAAAGTACCCCCTCCCTTTAAGTAATTTTGATGAAATTTATGCTGTCACATCGCGGGCATATACATACACTAAATACCCAATTTCAGGTTCGCACGGCTTATAGTTTTTGAGCTAGTCTGTTCACACACACACACACACACACACACACACACACACACACACACACACACACACACACACAGACACACACACACACACACACACACACAGACACACACACACACACACAGACCATTTCGCGGGACTTGGTCATTTCGACTCAGGGGACCCCAAAACGTGTATTTCCGTTGAAAACCGGAAGTCGAAATTTTTCACGATCGCAATACTTCCACTTACTATATATTTCATATATATGTAAGTGAAAGTAAAAAAGCTTAAAATTACTGTATAAATTAAAATTTAACTTCCCATCATAACACATTTAAACTTCATCACAAAAATTAGACATAGAAAACTTCATCATTTTAGGAAGAGAAAATTTACGATCACAAAAACTAAGAAAGAAAAATCAAATTTAGAAGTACATAAATTAGGGAAAAAAATTAAGGTCGAAAATTATGAACAAAACATTAAAAACTTCGAAAAAAAGGTAATCATGGTAAGAATGTGGTCCTTAAAATTATAAATAAAGCATTTATAATATCAAATAAAGATATTTAAATTAAAATTATTTATTTTTAATACTTATATTTCGCTCCGATGGCTAGAGATATGTAAAGGGCGCGCGACGGTAGTCTACCGACACCCGGCACTCTCGGAGTTTAAACACTAAAAGAGAAAAGACACTTCTCAGAACATGTTGAATTTGGACTCTGCGGTGGGTGATAAGATTTAATTAGAGAATACATGCCCCTCCCGACCACCTCTGACTTGCCTGATAGAACCTGCATCAGATTTTTTATATGTGACGGTAAACTACCGCGCGCGCTCCCGATGAAGGTTAAACTGACATGCGAATATTCTTCAAAGGTGATTGATTTTGGGTAATTGAAGTTCTACATAGGTTTGTATTTCGCCTTTTAATGTTGAAAAATTGTGTATCTGGTTATTTTGATTTAATTTTAATCTGAATATTTACCATTTTTGATATTAACATATGTATTTAGCGGGTCTCTTTCGGATTAGGTAAGCCAGTGATTTTTTTAAGTGACCGTGATTATTTCATTAAAATTAATCTGACTTAATAACATATAGCACCAGTATTTCTAAAGTTACACAACTCTAAAATTGATGTTCTTGAGTTATAACAATGAAAGACCTTGGTAAATATCTCTCTATCAATCATCACAAATGTATCAACCTAGCCTCAGGGCTTGTCCGCCAGAGGGCACTTGTTTCAATCTTGCTGCCTTAATGCTATTGCCCCTACATAGGCAAGAGGGACAAATTTTCAGTTGTGTTAAATGTTGAGTTGCGTCATTTTAGAAATACTAGTGCGATAAGTATGATGAAGTATAAAGTATGATGCGATAATTGTATTGCCTAACCTTTCCATTTGTACCTACCCTTTGTTAATTGTTCTAATTCAGTTTAGTTATGAATATCTTTGATTTGAGTGAACACGTGAAGAATGAGGAAGCTGCTGTTAAGATTTTACAGGGCAAGGGAATCCTACCCGGTAACAAGGTATGCGAAAAAGGACATCCCATGAAGTTAAGACTGCATGAAAGAGGATCCAAGTGGTTTTGTCACAAGAGGGGATGCAGAACAGCGATTGGCCTCTTCAGCAGAACCTGGCTCGAACAATGTCGCCTGCCTTTAAGGAAAGTTATTGTTTTAATATATTCCTGAGAAAATGAGTACGCTACGGTGAAGTTTTGCCTTAAGGAAATTGGAATAGGCAGAAATGCATTAGTAGAGTGGAACGAATGAGAAGGAATGCTATTTTGAAGAACAACGCTGATTTTCGCCTTTGAAAGTAATTTATATTTATCTGATGTTATGATATTTCTGTTTTGAGGTTATATGTACAAATACATGTGTTTCTGAGGTGTATTTTATTCTTTATGTAATAGTTATTTATAAAAAAATCACTGGCTTACCTAATCCGAAACAGACCCAATTCAGCATATGTTGAAATGGTGTATATTTTCTAAAATCTTCTATATTTGTTCTGCATTTGATTTTATTTCAGTGCTTGTAAATTTAGCTTTTTTCTTCATACTTATTTATTTGCACTTGTAGCAATATTTAAATTTTGAATTTTGACGCAAACTTTGCATTCGATGGTAACTGGCTCTCGAGAGTCGGTCATCACTTCCAGACAATGGACTGATGTGGAGGAGGGCATTCCAGTCTTGATGTAGTTCTGGAACTCGAGTCCTAATGGGGATGATTTATGCTGCAATTACAGCTCTCAGTTGAGAGGATGGGCTCTGGGTGGACTCACCGTAACGCAACTATCCAACAACTTCAGTTCCCAAAGGCAACAAAGGTTTTACCTATTCCCAATTCCTCCTAATTGTTGAAGTAAATGTACATTTCTAACAACAAGAAACTCCACACTGTTTCATTTTACTTCACTTTTTCTATTCTTCCAAAGATTAAACCGGCTTTCACAGAGAGATCTGATCTGATCATACTGTAATCAAGCAAATCCTTTTCAAATAGATCTTTTAAACGCAATAAACATCATGTGCATATGACGCAATATATACCTAAATATATATGAATATACCGATTGATGAAAATTGATAAAATTACTGACTGGATTTATTACTAAATGGTGAATAGTGACGGATAAGTATTGAGTTGTCGTTTCTTTGTCTTTCATTCTTTCATATTTGCACTTGTTAACAAGATAATGAAAAACTACAAAAAAAAAAGGCAATAAAAAAAAATTGGGTCTTTTTTACTTTACCCACACCAGTTACTTATTTCTAAAAGAGTGATTTATCTTAATATTAAATTAGAACTGATGATTAAAGTAATGTATTTAAAAAGATTAAAATATAAACAAAAATGATAGTTTAATATACTGCATCTGCAACTTCTCAAACTGCATTTAAATGCTGGAGATCATTTTGGTGAAAAGTTCATGAAGTATCATCCTCTTCTGCATTTCCGTGTTTTATACAATATTCCCAGCCTTTGAAATGTCTTAAATGCCTCTTCTTCCGATTTAAGAACACGACTCAGCTGTACCAGATTCATTATTAACCCTTTAGCGTCTGAGCAGTGCGAGTGTATTGCGGGCCCTGTGACCTGAGAACTTAGACCGGCTGCCGTGCCCGCTGGCCTGAATAATTTTTGTCACATCCACTGTTCTTTATCTCCTTATTCACATTTTTCTTTTAGATTCGCTCTATTTGACTAAGGAATAAGGTACTGGCAAAATTAATTTGGAAAAACCAGAAAAGAACATGTCAATTAGTTTACAACCTTCGGAAATTTTTGGGGAAACCGTGAACCTGGAAAATACCGGACGGGCTGGAAACAGGGTTGGAGAAACGGGAAAGCCAAATATGTAAAAATAATTTTCTTATGTCCTGTACTCGTCCTAAATATGAATAAGAAAATGACTATTTTGTCTGCTCGCCATGCTCCTCTAATATACTTACATGAAATTAAAAAAAAAAAAATAGGTGTAGGAACGTACGTAAGTAGACATACTTACCAATAATTTTTAAAACTGTTATATTAAATGCTTTATATATCTGCTTATTTTATAACATTTTAAAAAGTATATACTATATATTTTTTAAGACTTGTTACCTACGATGATACGATAAATCCGAAAGCGAAGAGTAAAAATTTAATTTTTGTTTTAAAAGAAGCCACAAAAACATCTCTTAAGGTGTTGACTACTGGGGGTTTTATCCTTGTGCAATAGTAAAATGGAAGGAGTTAAGAAATCAATTAAAATAAGGTTCGCAGTTTCAGTCTTCTAACGCGGAACTGATATATCTATCTACAGGTGTTAAAGGGTTAACAAAAATAACTTCAACGTTTCTCAAAACTTAGGAGGTATGAGTTCTTAGGTAAGCTCCTTCATACATATTTTTTTCTCTTAAAATAGACGTATGTAATTAATTAACGTTATAACGTATGTTATTAAATAACGTTAAATAAATCACTAATAATATCAAAAAGTAACTGATGTAGGTAAAGTAAAAAAAAAAAAAAACCGAAAAATTACCTCTCAGTATTTTTGAAGGATAGCACTCAGCAGTTCCTGTTCCCTGGCTTGATTGAAATACTATGGTTGTTATATCTATGGTAATTAAGGAGATATCTCATCAAGCTTCTTTTTAGTCTTCTTGTATCCCTTGTGGTTTCAAGCCCTTTTTTCTGATTAGACTATTTGTGTGCCACTTCAAAAAAATAAAATAAAAAAAATGCGTTTGTAAAGCCTCTTTATTTGTTAGTCAACTGTCGGTAAGTATAGGTCAGTTTTGTTGATAACGTACCAGGATGCATTTTTATTCATTGTAGTTTGCTGGGAAATCTTTATTTTACATCTCTAGTTGTTACAATTATTTATTATATTATACCATATTGCCCTACTTTTCTGAAAATGCAAACTGGAATAGTTACCGAACTGCTTCATCAAATATTGATATGAAAGAACTTCCATGATTTTTTGCTAAGAATCAGATGAGGTTAAAATCCGACGATGCTTCAGACGGAGTCATAAATTTTGACTATCCTGATATAATAAGGATAGGGATATTCAACGAGTTCATGATCAATGAATGAACAATTGTTTTTTATATTCTTAGTTTTGAGTACACTAAAATTATAATTTTTATAACATTTCTTGCAATATAAAGATAAGTAATAATTAATAATCTCAAACTCATATTCAACCAAAAATCATTGTAACAATTTAATTACAATTATAGTTTCAAAAAGTCAAAAAAGGACCAACACGATTTGTCTTCGAAGCAGGTATTTCAATACTGTTACAGGCACAGAATTCTCATTAAAAAATAGTGGATTGATAATTGGAAGCATATTTTGAGTATTTACTATGACATATCCTTCAAATACATTCCATAAAAGAATACTGGTGGATTTTTTGCTGAAATAGAGCAAAAATTATTATTTTTTTGACTATCAATGACAATAGAAACCTGTTTTTTTTTTTTTTTTTTTTTTTTTTTTTCCAGAACGTATTTTTCCTTAAAAGTTTCACTCTTGCGTTGGAAATTCTATTTATTCTTTATAGCACGGCGTTTGTGAACCTCTATGTTGCAATGATTTCAAGTGTTGCGGGCACTGTAGCATCTAGCGCCTGGAATCCTGAGTTAAAAAGCAATGCACCATTTAACCCTAGGATTACCAAAGAACATCTTATAACTTCCTTTTATAGTTAATTAACTCTAAACATATTTTTTAAAATTTATTTCAGGAGATTACAATACTTCTATATTTATTAAACTGTTGATGTAAAAATAAAAAACACAAAATTATAGGGGCGAAATGTAATTCATTTTTTTAGATAATTAGAAATGTAACTTTCACGTTTTTTGAAATTCATCATTCATGATACATAAGATATTTAACTAATTTAACTTTAAAATTGAATTTTCAGAAACACCAGAGAAAAAAAAAGAACATTAATTGTTTGAAATTCATTACCAATGACTACATAAAATTGTAGTTTACTAATTTTAATTTATAACAAGCAGTATTTTTTTTTCTTTATACTATTTCTTCTGGACATAAAATGTTACAGGAAATTTCCAATTCACGTTTACATTAATCTTGAATGTTTGTCTTTTAAATACTAATTTTTATTTCATAATTTAGTTACAAAACAGGATGGACAAATATTAATGGGCTCCACAAGCCTCCCCCCTTGGTAATCGTAGGATTAAGTCACTACTTAAGATCCTGTAATACCTTGTTCTTTTTTTTAATCTTTAATTTAGGTTTATCTTATTTTGTCATTACCTTTCCTGAAAAGTTCCAGGAACCATTTGTTTTCTCTCCCCTTTTCTATTGTTGAGAAATCCTGATAGTTACGTATAACCATTATAAGATGCTTGTATATATATATATATATATATATATATATATATATATATACATAAATTTTCCATGCATGTTAATACAAGATACATGTTTAATGCTTTCAGTGCATGGGCCTCCTTACATACGATACCGTTGTATCCGAGTCATAAAGAGAACATTTTTTTGCTGATCCCTTTTCTTTTTTCTCTTCAAACTTAAATCCACACCTGTCAGCAATTGCGGCAATCAGCGAATGTGTTGAAAGAATTAAAACATAAGGCATTTGTGTGTGTAAAGAGTTCGTATGTGTTCTTCGATAGCTGGTTGTTGTGAGTCTGTATTTAGAGTTTTGTTATTTACGTACCGTGGTGCGTTCGCTATTAGTCTCAAAAATTTTTATTGAAAAGTTTGTAATTTTTGTAAGTGCGTCCTCTTTGCTGAACCGAAAATCTGTGATGCATATGTCCAAATGGGTTTCAGTAAGTAGGTGTAGGTATGTATTCAGTTTACGTTCTATTTTCAATTTTGACGATTTCGAAAAAAGAGAGAACAGTTTTTTTAGTCGTTTGTTAAGAGTCTGTCTTTTCATTTTCACATGTGGGCCCCAAATCATCCTTCTGTCGAATAGTAGTCCTAGGTAGCGTACTGAGTCCGTCTGAGGTATTTGATGGTCTCCGATGTAAACTGGTGGGCATGTGTCGCGTCGCAGTGTGAAAGTTACATGTTGAGATTTGTTATGGCTTACTTGTCCATTACAAACAAATAATGGTTTATTGATCACTAAAAATCTAAACTCACAATTTCTCAATTATTTCTTTTCTCATATGACGGCACATCAGTTAACATTTTCTTGAACTGTTTAATTTATAGTTTATAAAATATTAGTTACTTAAACATTATAAGTTGGTTACATGCTTGTTTTCTGGATAATATTGGACCTGGAGTAATTGTCGGGTTATTCTCTTCCCAACGAAGTTATTTTTGAGTTTTAATACGATGTTTGTCAAGATGTTAGCCACTCTAGGAGTAAGTCTGCTTGTTGTTGAACTAACTTCTTCCACAAACTTATAAAGTTCCTGAGAAAAATCGAGCAGGGCGTGGGCCGCTGTAAACAATCTTAGTGCCTCTAAACTCCCCGTGAGCGGAAATAATAATTCCAATTCTGGGTAACATCGATAAAGCAATTGCAGCATTGCCAAGTATTTTCTTGGTTATTATGATTTCTTAAAAAAAAATCCAAAATACCTCAAACATCTGTTCTGTAACGCTTTAAAACTATGCGTGTCTTATTTTCTTTATTTATGTTGTGGGCTTTAATTTATATTGTGGGCTCTTAAAGTAATAAAAATTTACATGTTATTATCCTGATAAATTAAGCTTGGGCCTCCCATTACAACAGTGACTTGTTTATAATTTTAACAAATTCAATCAAACTATTTCTTCGCTTTATAGGTACCTCCTGAGGGTATGAAGTTAACGGAAAAGATTTCATTCATATGAAATCAAATTTAAAAAATAATTCATAAAACCTTTACTGAAATAATCATTTAAACATAGAATGCATTTTTTAAAAATAAATAAAATACAGCGATTCTCACTATACACAAGGATCCTACATATGCCTCACACATTTTACAACCACTTACATACATTAAACGACTGGTGTAAACTATGGAAGATTCGATTTAATCATGACAAATCCAAATATATAACATTCACTCTTGGAAAAAATACCTGCCTTCCAATTTATGTAGAAAATTTCCAAATTTACAAATATACACCGTACACTATCTCGGTCTTACCTTTGACAAAAGGATGACCTGGGGCCCGCATGTTAAGATGAAACGTAAGACCCTTAACAACCGACTCAACCAACTCTACTCACTTTTTTCTAAAACTACAAAACTGGGACTGGGAGAAAAATTAAATACATTGACATATGGACATACTCATAATTAATTAAATATTATATGTATTAATTAATTAATATACATATATACATAATAACATACATACTCTTCACAGATATACGGAACAGCTAAAAAGACCCACTTACACCGACTTCAGACCTTTCAATCAAAAATGTTAAGACTCGTAGTTAAAGCACCATGGTACGTCACTACTAAAACACTACATACTGACTTTCAAATGGAAACAGTAGACCAGCATGTAAAGACACTTTCCAAACGTTTTCATACTCAGTTACAAGGCCACTTCAACCGACTGATTAGAGACATGGCAACAGGTGATATACCAATAAATAGGAGATTAAAAAGGCGTTGGATGGAAGATCTCCTTCGTCAACAAACAAGATTAACTGACACAAGCCAGACAAGAGGTACCGCTGGGTGCCATCCTTCCCCATGCCTAACATGCCCTAATTTAAATTAGTGTAGCTCTCAAATTTGCTGATTGTCGAAGTTGTTGAGAGGCTCAAATCAAGATGTAAAGAAAAAAAAATATATAATAAAATGCAGCAATTGAAAGTTAGATTCTCATAGTGGAATTGAAAATTACAGGGAAAAATATTTTGGGTATTTGTTGATGCATTGATGTACACTATTTCACTACTATGGTGGCTATAGCAGCCTTTCTGAATTGTGAAAGGATAATGCTAAGTATGTATTTTTAATGTTTCCTTAAGTTTACCTTATTTGAAGCTACTGTGAATTGGCGTATCCGATATATATTTTTTTTTTTTTGAATAAATTACTTATTAATGAAAGTATTTCATGAAATAAGTTATTTTAGTACATCTCCTCTGAATAAGTAATAACCATTATTTTTTTTATTTATATATCTTTTGTGCTTTTCAACCACCTGGATCATTCTCGACCTATAATAAAAATTTACAATTTCGCTATAAAGTTATAAAGCAGTTAAATACAATGGAGTAAAATTACTATAGAAACACAATTTACAAATACAATAAAAACCAAAATACAAGTTCAATACAATACCAATACAATAAGAACGCAAGAAATATACAATTACAATTACAATTTAAAAAGTACGTTAAATTTTATTAAATATATTATTCTGTTTGTGGAACAGCATTAAGTTGCTTACAGCTTTTTGTTCCGTTTGGACAGTCTTGTGATAACCTTTATTCATATGTGGAAGTTTCCTTTTATCTATTCATTTAGTTATGATTTTAATATTCATAAGTACTAAAAATTCTACAATTAAATAAGGAAACTATAAACCGAAATCTTAGCTTTTATTTTACTTTGAAGGCAAGGTTATTATTTATGTTGAAAAATTTGGAACGATGATCATGTTTGTAGGAAGAGACTATTGAATTATAGATATAGAATGCAAGGCCTCAAAGTCTCGTATTATTTCAATAATTCACTTAATCATGCAGATTACATGCCAAATTTTCGCCTATCGCCTGAGGATGCCTGAATAGGCAAAAATTTGGCATGTAATCTGCATGATTAAGTGAATTTTTTAAATAATACGAGACTTTGAAGCCTTGCATTCTTTATCTAAAAATGATCAAGTTATCGGTCGGAATTTTTTATTTAAATATCGCGAAAATTTGAAAGGTAATCGCTAACGGGGTCTGTGAAGTTACAGCATATACTAGATTAACCTTTCAGAATAAATTCATACTAGAACAACATTTTAGAATAAACCGAGCATTCAAAATCCTTTAATCACGGATCGGTAGCTTCTCATTAAGGAAATTATTTTCCACTCAAAAAAAAAAAAAAAAAAAAAAAAAAAAGCAGGGAAAAGTCTGTGATTTTCCTTAAAGTATTTGCCCTCCGTTCCCAGAATTATTAGTGGCTAAACGGAGAGACTTTTCTTCGTCTCTTAAAAAACCTTGTATAAATATCTGGTATTTCGAGATGGGATCATTGGATCACATTTAGTAGAGTATCTATAAAACATTATCGTGTTATTAACTTTTCTATTTTGTGACTTATTATTTTCCATATGTGCTATACAAACCGAATGTCTAATAAGATGGGTATGGATGGATGAGATAGAAATGAAGTTACTGTTGTCTTTTCCTATTTATTCTTATTTAGTAGTATAATGCAAATAAGGAAAAATATGGAGGATTAGTTGCTAAACCTCTAAGAAAATACGTTTTTTTTCTTTCTTTTTTCGTAATCTTTATCACTATCACTGACTTTATGTACAGTTTTCTTTACAGCATGGTTCTATATTCTTCTTCTTTATTGGACTATATACTGGGTGTCCCAAACATAGTATAAAAAAAAAATGGGTAATACTGCATGTTAAACGGAGTAGAATGGCGCATAAACGAGTTTCCTATCTCTAGATTTTAAGATAGATGTTTTTTGTTTTTATTTTTAAAATCTTATTTTTTTCTGAAAAATGACAGTTTTCTCTACTTTGGTTTAGCATAGAAACAAAAATGGTGATGTTTTCTTAATCAGCTTTAAATTTTCTAAAAGATGATATGGGTCCAGTTATTTTAAATCCACTTTCAATGGGACTTTAAACGCGCTAAACACAAAACATTTATTAAAACTTAAATTTGTAGTAGTCTTTGAAAATTACTCACTCCCCATCGGAGCAGCCTAGAAGCTGTCGAATTTCCTAAAAACTGCGGAATTGAGTTAGCTTTTTAGTGGCGTAACCCATGATACAATTGCACTTCACCTTTTGAATCTAAAAAAAGTTTTTCTCATGAAAAACACGCTCGAGAATGTCACTGCTGGTGCAATGAGGCGCGCTAGAGCCTGCATCCAAAGTAATGGATGCCGAACTTCCCATGAGTTAGAGTTAGTTTTACATTTTTAAGACTAAAAAGAACAAGGTATAAATTCTAAATAATATAAAAAGTGTAATAATATTCTAAAATTTAAAAAAAAAAACTCCTTAATTTTAATTTAAAAAATTCTATCTTTAATTAAATTTAAAATAACTGGACTCATCTCATCTTTTAGAAAATTTAATGCTGATTAAGAAAATACCAACGTTTTTGTTTCTACGCTAAACCAAAGTAGAGAAAACTGTATTTTTTTTAGAAAAAAAGGAAGATTTTTAAAATAAAAACAAATAAAATTCTATCTTCTCAACAGATTGAGATAGGAAACTCGTTTCTGCGCCATTCTACTCCGTTTAATATGCAGTATTACCCAACTCTTTTTTACAGTAAGTGTGGGACCAGTATATAACATAAAGAGCGTTTATCAACCTCAATTGTGTTCACGAACAAGAATCTTAATAAGGGTCCTGAATATTTATACTCAGAGCCTATTCAACCTGACATCATATACGCTAATATTACTTTATGAATTGTTGCTATTTTTCAAGAAAATAAGTTTTGTACTGCTTAATAATAGGTATGTAGGCTAAACACCGCTATAGGGATGGCTTTTTCAGAAGTTGAGAATAAATAATTTACGAATTAGAAAAATTAAAACAAATGAAAGAAAGTTGCGCAATCACCTCCCAAATTTTTATCTCTTAAAGTTCCTCTCATTGTTCAGATTTGAATCAAGTCCACGTCTGGCGTTCTATTCGCCTGGCCACATGGTTATTATATGTATTATTATTATTTTATATACTATCGAAAATAACATATTACAATAGGATAATCCATAATATCATAAATTAAATTATTTTTTCTACTTTTATATTTTTATATGCACCTGTAGCAGTAAATTAGCAAATTGATTAAAAACAAATAAACAATAATATATTATCATCTTTCGCTTGCTAATTAATATTAGAATAAACATTAATAACGTTAATTACATAATCAGAGTTGGGATTGATAATCCTGCTTACCATAATACACCTGACCATTGAGGATAATTAATTCACCGCATTTCAACAACATTAGGCATTGTGTATTTAATATTCTAAAATGGAATAAATATTAATTTAACTATGTCTATCGGATGAAAATCTCTGAGATCTATTGTAAACAATTTACAGTAGAATCTTGTACACCCGTACGCGTTTCAGAATTTTTTTTTTTGGTCATGCATGTACAAGGTACAAGTCATTAAGGAAGATAATACTTCACCCAACTTTACCAATTAAATACTACCTAAAAGTAAAGAAAAAAATTAGTCATTTTGAACTAAACTCTGATAAAGATTAAACTGATAACTTAGTGCATCTTTTTTTTTTTTTTTTTTAAATTAACAGGTTTATAAAATTATTTAAATGTTATTGTGATGTCGGTTAAATTTCATCAATTTTTGTTTTCTTTACTACTACGAATTTGAAAATTAGTTGATTCACCGTGAAACAGGAAAATCGGAGAATAATAATATTTAATAATTTTAAAGACTAAATAATAATCAGTTTTTTGCGATTTCTTTAATAAAACTATTGTGTTCATAATGTTGATCTATTAATCGGAATTTCGATTACAGTTTCGGAATCACTTTTTTAGACATATGTGTATGCCGACTGAGGGGTATGCTACCATAATAACATGCCAAAAGGAATGATTAGAACATTGTTAATTAAATCGATTTTTGCGCCTAATAATATAAGACTATCAATACCAAATAATATATCGAATCTTAGATGAAAATTAAAAATGCCGAATTTAAGAAAGGTATTGGTATTAAGAAATATATAAGGGAGAGTGGGGTTGGTTGGCATAGGGGGTAGGTTGCCCTTTGGCTTATAATTTCCTTCACACCTGTTGTGAAGGCACCACAATCGTACCATGTGAACCGCTCGACCTCGGGAGTCTTGTCCTGAGGTTTCAGTCTGATGCTAACAGTATAGAGAAGTGTGTGCTTCATTGATTGATTTTACAACATTTAAGTAAATTTTTATATTTCCAGTAACTTTGTTAGTTTCAGTTTTAAGGCATGGAAAACATCAGACTCCGATTCTGTTCATATAGCCCCAAACTCCTATGAAAAAACTAACCTTTCAACTAACCAGTTTCTTGTTTGGTTGTTCTCCCCTGTCCTGGCAGCCATCTTTCATATGATTTCTCCTATGGGGTTAGTTGGCTATTTTCAACTAGGGTTTGTTGGCGCAGTCGCAAGTCACAAAAATAAGGTAAACATAAACAAAGGTGAAACTACCCATTGTCTGTAGTTCTAGCGAGGAGGAGAAGAGCAATATTTCCTATGCAAAAAGAGACGATAGTCTAAACTTAAACGTAATCTTTAGGAACAATAAAAAAGATAATGAAAATATCACTTTCAGCCGCCTCGAAGCTTATTCAGCCCCACCTGGCATGAGACGATTGAAGGGCCAGAGAATATTTATCCTACCTAAAGTTTTTGAAGGTGTGTTAAATTTGTTTTGTTTTAAGAAAATTTAGTTTACATTGTTCTAACGTAATGATGCTTCTAAGCCATTATATTTTTCTTATTTCTGCTGTTTGAAATGTTATGTAATTTTGTTCAATTGAAATAAATGCAGCCGTATTGTAAAATGCTGCCATTTGTCATTCTATTTTCCCTTAATAGATGTTAAAAACCGATCAAAATTAATATATCATTATAGTGCAGCTTTTAATAACAATAATATGTGTCAGGCAGTACTTGAATGAGATGGCCAAACAACACCACCTTTTAGGCCAACCTGCCCCACACGGGGGGTTAATTGGCATACTCTGGCTTGACGAATTCTTAAATTTCCTTTGATCATAGTGTTAAATATTATGTGTTGAAAAAAATACTTGAAGTACTCTAATACTTGGGGTTTACAGTGGTATCAGCCATACTGGGATTATATTAATAGTAATGACTCAACAATTAAAAAAGTAAAAACTGTTGCCAACCAGCCCCGCTCTCCCCTATATACCGTTGAAGAAGCAAATCAATTGGTTAATGTTACACGTGCGGTTAATTTTATTAGTGGTGGTTGTCCCATTCAAGCGGTTTCTCTCTATCGCTAGTAAATTGCTTTGTGACCCTTTCTCTGAAATAGGGACCAGACATATTAAAGCGTTTATCATTTGTCAATTCGTGGCTATATATTCTGATGTAGATTTCTTTATGTGTATGGTTTCACATTTCTATTATTACTGCACATTTTTCAAAAATTATTTTCGTATAGGTAACTAAAGGCTTGTTCATCTTTAAAAAATATTTAAATAATATTAATCCATCGCTAAGTTAGAAATTTTGGGTAATTGTTAGAGAAGAGAAAACATAATTAAATTAAAATGAATAGCATGACAAAAAAAAATAGGAATGTAAAACAATAATAAAAAGTTAATAACGATCTTAAAATAAAATTAAGTCTACTTGAAAAAGCTACATAAAGATCTAAAAAACAAACATTATACAGAAGAATGAAAATGTTTCTTATGGACAAAACGTTAGAAAATAATATTTATCAACTAAATTGATTTATAAACATTTCTATTAATACGGTACATCTTTTAAAAATTATTTTCATATGATAAGTATAAGCTGTTATTCTAAAAAACATTTTTCTGACTTCTTCTGTTTATTTGATATTGAATCATTTTGATGTTTAAATGTTACAATGCACTACACACCACATTTTAAGTGTTCCAATTTACTTAAAAGTTTACTGATTTCATTTATTAATATTAATTGGTTTAATATTTATAATTATTTGATTTAAATTAATCTATTAATTCCTCGAAATGAGAAACCGCTAGTTATTAGAGAAATGTATAACTGATCGATACGGGGAAGTGAGTTCAGGAGTGTTACAAGCTAAGGAGTCTGAACCAAACTGAGGGAGGCAGATTTCTAAAAGTTTCGCGCAAACTGTCAAGAAATGGGAAAAGTCCTCAGCAATTTATATTCTTCACGGGAGGCAAAAAAAACTTCGTTGGTCCGAACTTTCAGGCATTGAGTTAAATATAGCAATTAATATCCTATTGTAATTTTAAAATTATGGTCCGTTTGAACATTTTTTTTTAGAAGAAAGTATCGATAAAATTTTTCATAGCGAAGCTTGAAATCCTTACTATTAAAGACCGCAATATCCCCTTTTTTTATGTTTCAAGTTTTATGGGAAATAGCGAGTAACTATCCTTCGACCTATGATCCCGCACAAAATACGTGAATTTTTTACTCTTTCTGATTTAATTCCCGTATAAAGAGGTCCAATCCTGGCTACGATACCAATTTTTTTCATAGTTGTCTAGTTTTTCTCTCGTTCAATAAGGTTACATTCTCAGGTAAGAAAACTGAAATTTCTATACAGGGGTAAGTGCTTGAGTGAGTTCCGGTTAAATAAAAAGAATTAGAGACTGCTAAACAGATCACGCCGACTGGAAAATGGCCATGCTCTGAAATGAAAATTTTAAACATTTAGCCTCATATCTGAAAAATGATTCACCGCAGGGGAAATTTGTATTATCTTTTTCATTTAAATGTCATACCGTTTTGCTTCAATGACATTTTTGAAGCTAAAATCGGTGGGATAATTTAGCAAAATCGTTCATCTAAAACTGGCAATTTCGCTACACATAAGTACTCTACACAAAAGTAAGCTAATTTTACATTTATTCTAATAATGATCTAATTTTTTGTAATATAATAATTTTATTATGCAATGAACTGCAACTTTTAAACGTAACAGGTTTTATTTGAAGTAGTTTTTCGTCAACTTAAAGGTTTTGGAACAAGAGTGTGTTCGTAATCCCGCGAAAGTAGTCAAATTTGCCGATCCGTTGTTAATTTGAAATGACTCTTTTAATTCGCGTGCCCAATAATTTTAAAGAGCATATAACCTTTTTAAAGCCAGAATTTAAGAATTTTTATAGTTCCCGAAAAGTCATTTAAATTTAAAATCATAGTCATTATTAATTTAAATTAGATTTTCATTTCCCACCTCCACTCGCAATGTGCATTACAAATGGAATACAATACTTCCTGGAAAAGCTTATTTTCAGGTGATTTATAGGCAATAACGAAGGGTTGAGGCACCTCCGTCTTCTTCTGGATAAACTCGTACATAAAAAACGTAATCATAAAATTGTGCCGATTCTCCACTCTGGAGTATAACGTTGGTTATGTTATCCGGATTACTGTCCAAAGTAATTTTATAATCAAGGATCTCATTTTATGCAATAATTAATGCTCTACAACTTACATTGTAACATGTATTATTAGAAGTAGATTTTTTCGAATTAAAGGTTTTGGAACAAGAGTAAAGAAAGAAAGAGAAGTAATTTTTATTCTGGGACAGCCATTTGTCTGGCTAGATGAAAAAAGTTAATAAAAAAAAAAAAGAAAAGTAGAGCTTTCGAGCTTAAAAGATATAATAAAAATCAAATAGATATTTCCTCAATATTGCTTTAACTATTTTATATATTTTCAGGAGATTGGAGATTCAGGAGGTGATGAAATAGTTGGGTTTTAAAGGAAGTGAGGGATGAAGTAGAGTATGATTCGTTATCCAGCGAAAGTAGTAAAAATTGCCGATCATCAGTTCTCAATGTTAACTTTAAATATGCGAAATCGCGGATTTGCATCCTATTTTAAAGATAATACAATTTTCTCTGCGATAAGTCCTTTTTGAGTCATACGCAGAAAACTAAAAAAGTCCGAATATTCCTATTTTAGGAAGAGTCGCCATAAAACAATGCTATCGACATTTTCATCAAGGCTCTAGATCTAACTGTGAAATTCAAGTCATTATTTTTTTATTTATTTTTTTTTTACAAATCATGTTACCTGTTCTAAAATATAGAAAAGCTTCGTAATGGAAGATTTTCGAACTGAGAAAAATATGAGGCAGCAAATCTCAATCATGCAAAATATCCTCCATGATCCTCGGATTGCAAACGGATTAACCGAAATGTGGAGGGAGGGGATTCCGGGTTGTTGGTGTGACCCACTTTATTCTTGGTCACTTATTTACGGTGGTTCGGAAACCAGAGTCGGTTGGGTTGCATTATCTCTTGCAGTAACTCTAGAATCTACCACAGGGCTTCGTGGTTACTATTGGGGACCCAGTTGCCTTTACGGATTTAAATGTGCTTTGGGTGATATTCCAATGGCATTATTTTAATGAATTAAATAAAAATCAATGCCTTCATTGCAAACTATGATAAATTATCTTTATAAATATTGTCTAAACAATAATAATTTAAAAATTAATTTGACAAAATCGAAGATAATGGATTACAGAAACGGCAGTAGAATATCCAAAAATGAAACATTTTTATTAAATAATGAAGAAATCCATACAGTTATTAAATACTATTACTTAAGAATCACAGTTTCGCCAAATCTTTCCTAAGATAAACAATTTAAAGAACGAATCCCAAAAGCAAAAGCTGCATTAAAAAGTTTTAATCAATTAATTCTAAACATCTCCTTTTGTCCCTTTTGAAGTTAAATTGAATGTTTATAATTCAGTGAGGAGAGCCATTGTGTGCTATGGAGCGCAATGCTGGAGTAGTCACTGGTATAATCAGGTTGAATAACTATTAAAATTTGTCATTAAAAAAGTATTTAAACTTCCTCCTAATACCCCTAATTACTTCTTACACTTAGAAACAAACTTCCTTCTGACATTCCTTTATACGGTGAAATTGCACTTTGTCGGCCTTCCTTAGTGATGCTAAACTGGACTCAGTAGCTATCAGCTGGATATTCATAGTAAGGGGAGAAATAAACTCCCGGTCAAAAGTATCGCAACGCCTACATATTCTTAATTTATTTGAAAAATTTGGCTTCTAGGGTTTCTTGGCCAATTATAAAAACAAAGTTAGAAGAAGAAAACAAGGTTAATCAATTAAATTGGGCCAATAAAAACGTATTTGTCACAAACAAACAAAAAATTAATACTCACTAAAATAAAATTAGAACTATTGATGTAAATGAACTTTGGATTGTATGCAGAATGTTCTAAAAACGCCCCCAGTTTCCTCCTCTAGCCCTGATTACAGCTTCCATGAGGTCTTGAATGGCTTCCTGTGGAATTTGCTCCCATTCCTCCAGAGCAGCTGTTTCTAGGCCTGCCAAATATGTGGGTGCAGGATTTCGGGCTTTAACCATATTCTGACGCTTGTGTCCCACAGATGCTCTAAACAATTTAAATCAGGGCTCATGGCAGAGTATTGAAGTTTTTCGATTTCAGCATAATCGAGGTAGTCTGTGACGTAGCTCGCAGTGTGGGGCCTTGCATTGTCGTACATGAACAGTGTGTGCGGGCCAGTGAAATGCATGAAAGCCATGATATGTTCTTGAATCGTATCCTCCACATATCTGTGGCCCGTCAAAACCCACCATGCACCAAGACAAGCTCTGTAAGAGCTCACCAGAAGATGCCTCCCCAGAACAATAAAGATCCTCCTCCATAAGGCATACGGGGACTAATGCAGCATTCACTGAGCTGAACCTGAGGCCTTTTCCAGAGTCTGCCACAGTCTGGACTAGGGAGAGAGACTCTCGTTCCGTCTGTGAAGTGTATGCGCTCCCAATCATCCGTGGTCCAATGCACATGTTCTCTTGAAAATGCAAGCAAGCCCTTGGTACAAGATGTTGCCTAGTTAGCCGCAGGCCAGTTGCGGGCCTTCTTGAGGTAAGGCCAACTTCAACAAGCCTCCTCCCGACAGTACGCCTTGATATGCGTAATAGGCCTTGATATTGAGCTCTGGAATTTTCGATTCCCGTCTCCGGAGTGGTTGAACCTACAGAAAGCGGTCGTCGATAGTGCTGGTGGCCCTTGGTCTTTCTCCAGTTGGCCTTCCTGAAAGCCTTCGAGCCTCCCTGTGCCATTTGATGCATCTGAGGATTGTAGAATAATGGAAAGTTATAAGAAACGCGTTCTGACACACAGAAAGGCCCTCCTCTGCTAAAATGACAATACGAATGGATTCCTCTGGACTGAGATGCAAAGGTCTGTTTATTTTAATGTCTGGATACAGTCACTAGGTCAAAATTATTCACAAAGAGACTGTACTCAGTTTCAAACAATGAAATACATGTAAGCACTGAATGAAATGTGTGAATTATCACACAATTTTGAAATTGCGTGTTTTTTAACATCTTTATATATTTCCGAGGAAACTGTTATTTTTTTTTTTTAATGTAATGTACAATAAATTTAAAATAAAATTTGGTAGTAAAGGATTCGGAAACAAATCTTGAAACTAAAAAAATAAATAAAATAGAGTATACATAAAAAAGAAATTACAGTAGAGGAGAGGTTATTTACAGCCAGCTTTTTATCAAAGTAGTTTTGTGCTTGACTCAAGATTATTCTCATTAATCTCAAGACGTAGCTACGGAAAAGTTTTTATTAAGTCTTAATAATGTTTTCGCTTTGAAAGATTTTTTTCCACTAAAATTTTCTCGATCTATTTCGTAAAGAATTGTACCTGATGAGACTTATGTTTGATAAATAGGGGTGGATTTTCATTTAAACTAAAATGCTACATATGTAAATAAGTATACACATGTAAATAACTAAAAAAGTATACACAAACATTCTACAAAAAAAAGTAGTTCAGTAAACCCTCGATTTAGCGAACTGGTAGGGGGTTTGATATTCATAGTTCGCTATATCGAGGTTCGTTATAACCGAGGATTCTTTTTTTTTTATCTTTTTTTTAGCCCATGGCCGATCTAATTTGTTTTTTTTTTTCTACTGAAGCCCTATATTGCCCATACAAACACCCATGGCACCGGGTGATACTTCTCCTACGAAAGAAAAGCACCACCCAGGGCGGGACTCGAACCCGCAGCTCTGGCATGGGAGTACGGCGCTTTACCGCAGAGCCACACCGGGCCCCTGGCAGCACTAATTTGATCATATTTAGAAGGAAATGCATTCATTAGAACTAGTTAAATTAAAACGCATGTATGTAATTTATTTTTAGTTAAACTACATATGTATTAAATAAACAACGAAATTCACTAATTTACCTACCAAGTTCACTTGAGAGTTCTTTAGCGTTAGCTTATTATTTGAATAATACAGAATGGTTAATAAGAGGGTCTGAGATTGGTATTTTAGATCTTATTTGTTTAAAGCAATTTATCAATTTTTTTCCAAATATTCATGATTCGTTTATTTGATGCTGAAGTTAATCCTTGATATTATTAGTCATTTATTTAACGTTATTTAATAACATACGTTATAACGTTAATTAATTACATAAGTCTATTTTAAGAGAAAAAAATATATATGAAGGAGCTTACCTAAGAGCAAATACCTCCTAAGTTTTGAGAAACGTTGAAGTTGTTTTTGTTAACCCTTTAACACCTGTAGATAGATATATCAGTTCGAGCGCTGCAGTCCCTGCTGCCTGTAGACTGATATATCAGTTCCGCGTTAGAAGACTGAAACTGCGAACCTTATTTAATTTGATATCTTAACTCCTTCCATTTTACTATTGCACAAGGATAAAACCCCCAGTAGTCAGCACCTTAAGAGATGTTTTTGTAGCTTCTTTTAAAACAAAAATTAAATTTTTACTCTTCGCTTTCGGATTTATCGTTTCATTATATAGGAATGCAACATTCATAGATCGTAACAAGTCTTAAAAAAAATATAGTATATACTTTTAAATATGTTATAAAATAAGGAGATATATAAAGCATTTAATATAACAGTTCCAAAAATTATATTTAAGTATCTACTTAGGTACATTCCTACACGTATTTTTTTTTATTTCATGAATATTAGAGGAGCATGGCGAGCAGACAAAATAGTCATCATTTTCTTATTCATATTTAGGACGAGTGCAGGACATAAGAAAATTATTTTAACATAATTGGCATTCGCGTTTCTCCAAACCTGTTTCCAGCCGGCCGGTATTTCCCGGTGACAAAGTTTATGGTATCCTCAAAAATTTCCGAGGGCTGTGAACTAATTACATGGGGTTCTTCTCGGTTTTTTCCAAATTAATTATACCTGCACCTTATTCCTTAGTCAAATAGGACGAACGTTGGTCTTGCTTCTGGCAGCCAGTCTGTCGCAATAAACTCGCACTGCTCAGACGTTAAAAAGGTTAAGGCCTAGATGATTCCTTCGGGAAGTTTCCTTTTACAATGATATATAAGGAACGAGTGACTGGACCTGATAGTCGTAGTATGTGCCTTGACTGTGAAGCTTAAGCCATATGATTTGTGTTATAAAGTGATAATTTTTGTAACCAGCTTTAATAATTGTGCTTTTGCAATTCATGTGGCATTGACTATTAATATATTTTCATTTAATAAATATTGTTAACCCACAGAAGTTTTGCAGTATTGTTTAAACATATTTTTTAACTCTGATCATTGATTTTTACTTTCACTTAACTATATATGAAATATATCGTAAGTGGAAGTATTGCGATCGTGAAAATTTTCGACTTCCGGTTTTCAACGGAAATACACGTTTTGGGGTTCCCTGAGTCAAAATAACCAAGTCCCGCGAAATGGTCTCTGTGTGTGTGTGTGTGTGTATGTGGGTGTGTGTGTGTGTGTGTGTCTGTCTGTGTGTGTGTGTGTGAACAGACTAGCTCAAAAACTATAAACCGTGCGAACCTGAAATTGGGTATTTAGAGTATGTATAAGCCCGCGATGTGACAGCAAAAATTTGATCAAATTTGCTCAAAGGGAGGGGGTACTTTATTTAATAACTTTTTAAGTTTTTTTCGATTTTCTCAAAAACGGCTCTAACGATTTTGATGAAACTGAGTATTTGATCTATTTATATGCCTGAAATATGACTGTAAAAATTTCATCAAAATTGATCAACCGGAGGGGGGACTTTACTTAGTAAATTTTGTATCATTTTCACGTGTTTTTTTTATTTACTCAAAAACGGTTTTAACGATTTTTATCAAACTTGGTATTTGATGTATTTATATGCCAAAGATGTGATAACCAACATTTCATCACAATTGATCAACCGGAGGGGGGACTTTACTTAATAAATTTTGTATCATTTTCACGTGTTTTTTTTATTTACTCAAAAACGGTTTTAACGATTTCGATCAAACTTGGTATTTGATGTATTTATATGCCCGAGATATGACTGTAAAAATTTCATCGAAATTGATCTACGGGAGGGGGGACTTTACTTAATAAATTTTGTATCATTTTCACGTTTTTTTTTTATTTACTCAAAAACGGCTTTAATGATTAACAAAAATAAGATATGAATGTAGAAAAATGTGTGACTTTGGGAAATGATATTTAGCAAAACACGTCAATTTCTAATCTAAGTAAGTTGGTAAGTGAAAGTTGTGTGTTGCGCGCACGCACCAGATTTTTTTCTTAGCTATCACCGATTTGGAATTCGCCAATATATCGATTCGTCTTTAGAATGATAGAAAATTAAAAACAAAAGTCAATCATATTGAGAATCTTCCGAAATTTCTTTCGATAATAGTTCTACTATATCTTCCCGTTGCCTGAAACTAGGACGGATGTGCCAGACAAAAGCTTAATAGACCCACAGTTAGAGAAACGGAACTAGCTGAGTGAGTGGTCTATGAACAATAGCAGATAGTTCTCGGCTTTCCTCACGTTCTCTCTGCACTAAGGACTTTCAGAGAGATTTAATTTTTTTGCATCCTATGTTTATGCTTCTTTTTTTTCTTTTTTTCGAATCTAAATTATTCGAGTACATGGTTCTTTACTTTTTTTTAAACTATTTGCTGCACTCGAGACGATTCCCAACACTACAACCATGTTCTATTCGACATTCTTTGTTTTCGGATTTTCTGTTACTTCATTTTCGTGTAGTACGCATTCAACAGATTTTTAGAAATGTGGTGTACCAAAGATTCTACTTTTAATTAAGTGAATAATATCTTTCTTCTTTGCTGGGAGACTTTCTCTTTCACTCACCCAATCGCGATTTTTATGGTTAGCAATCGATTTTAATGAGCTCATTGTCGTTGAATCGGAATGGCTGAAATTCAGAGGAAATAAAATCAATCAATTCGATTCACCAACAGATACACGATCACACCGACAGTCAACAATTGCCAGAGAAATGTTCGGCAGATGGATCGTTTAGAAATGCAACTCTCGTGTTTGCTGTCAGCAGCTGACCGATTGCATTGAATGTCGATGCTCGAACGGTGATAAACGACATAACTTTAAACGTAAAAGTTTCTCGTTGATTTTTTTTTCATGTTTTAATACTTACTCAACTATTCAGCGAGAAAGCAAATCCAATTAACCAACGATCGCCAAGATCGGTCCAGTAGTTTTAACCGAGTATGTTTCATATATCTAGGTTGTATTATAATATCCAGGCGTGTAAGAGGAAAAGGGTGTGATTGAAATTTTAGAAAATAATCGACTAAAGTAAGCCTGAGTTCAAACTTTGCTTATGACACACGAAACAAATACTAGGGACATGACCATTCATGAGATAAATACTGTTGTTGAATTTGATAAAAGAAATTTCTCATGGTTTATTAATTTAAAGTACTAAAAGATTTTTTTTTATTTTTTTATTTTTTCATTTCATGGTTAATTCAAGTACGCTTACTTCAGTTGCATGCCAAAAGTGCACCATTGGCTTAGTGCGTAAGTCTAAAGAAAACCAGAGCGAGCAGAGAAAAATACGTAGTTTATATTGTGTTATAAAATTATATTGATGTTGTAGGATACTTTTCTACTTTACCACTTACCACTTTTTGACCGGATCTCGTCTGGTTTGAATTTTCATTATTCTGATCTGCCAAATGGAAATCCCAAATCTGAAGTCCTACTTAAAAACTCTTTTAAGAACATTGATTGTTATCATGAATTTGACGACTGACCTCAGCCAATATCAAACGGTCAAACCACTATTGGGTAATAATGAGATGAAAAATAAATAAAATGTAAAATAGCGCACACTTCACGGAGACAATTAACATGAATATTAACTGATGGACTTAATGGAGACACTTACAAGGCACCGAAGCAAACAAAAAACAGGATTTTTAAAAATAGCTACGGTTAGCAGGAGGAAATACGCGATCTAGCGGGATCAGTAAAAAACATAGAAGGCGCCAAGAGGGCTCAATTTAAATTTAACAGAGGAGCGAGTCTTCGCATTTTAACAAAAAATAAACAATTATAGGGGAACAAAATAAAATAAAATAAAAAAGACTTATAATTTAACAGATGCAAACAAAAAAAAAAATATGTATATATATATATATATATATATATATATATACATATATATATATATATATATATATATATATATATGGGTATTTTTATACAATTTTAAGATAGTTAGAGTCAATTATTTTTTTTAAATTTAATTAAAAATTATTTATGCCTGTTTAATAATATAAATCGTACCAAAAACAGAGATCAGCAGAGATTGTTAGGCACTTTAGGACAAAATTTGGAGAATAAGGAACATAAAAATGTATTTTTTATATAAATCTATTGCAGAATGGCTTACCTGAACTACCGCACTTTATCAAAATAAAAAAAGAGTTTAGCTGTGAATGTATTTAAATGAAAAGAAAAGAGGACAATAAAGAAAAAAAAATTATAATCAAATAACGATTGCTGACAAAATTATGTTTAATTATGAAATAAATCCAATAAAATATTAAAGAACAAAAGACAAATGAAATTTAATAGAATAGAATTAACGAATGAAATGATAAACAAAATACCTCTTAATGTCTAACAATGAAATAGTATGAAAACACTCCAGCTTATTCTAAGAACAATAAAACATGCACGCTAGTGGGCCCAAAGATTACAGTTATTAAAGATGAACAAAAAATTTATTACTATAATAAGAATTATGAAATTGCTGAATAATAAACGGAAAAAACCAATAGCAATTCCTTTGGATTTAACCAATTTGATAATGATCGGTGAACTGACAGTATTTGTATAATTTCGGTGAATTCAAACGTTCAAGCATATACGGCAAACTTAACACTGTGATTTATAGGGTTTTATTATGCTGAATCTTGAATTAATTCTCTTTAATGGACAGTGCTCGGAAATAACTCCAAATCTGAGAGCGTGAAAAGATAAGTTCGATGGTACTCACAGTACTGCGGCGATTAATACCAAACTCTCCTGCTTTAGAATAGTGCTGAACTCCTCTCGGTGAAGATACCGTGATTTAACCAAATTTTCACTCTTCTGCTCCTTATAATTCGCCGATAATAGAGAGTGATGTTATAGCCACGTGCTTCAACCACATGATGGGTTCGCAGAGTGCCGGTCCGGCTTAGTTCTGAGTCAGCTGTGTTCAACGGCTCCTCAATTCAATGCCATGTAGAATCGCTATAAACTTGATACATATAATTACATGTTTGAATGACGGGTGCTGTTGGCGCGAAGTTCAGTTGGTTGGAATTTGATTTGAAATTATATTTTTCTTGCTTCCTCATTACAGTAACCCTGTAACAAGTAACTTTATTTCTACGCGTACCATCTTACGACATAACGCGCATTTAATTACATATATACATAATTAATTAACATAATGATTTGTCATATAAATTCATGTATAGAAATAGATGTGTAACATATAACATACATATGTGGATATACAAATATAAGAATGAAAAACTGTATCTAATAATATAAGTAAACAGAATTTAAGAATATGAAGAATTAAGAGCATGAATAGTAAATATAATAATAATATAATGTAATAATCATAGAAATGGTTAAAAGGAATAGGTTTTCCAATCAGGATGGTGTGGTAATTTTAACAATAAATTATTTCTTTTAAGTATTTATATAGCCAGATTATTTTGATTAATGAAAGTAATATGTCTGAATAATGTACCTAAATATACTTAGAAAATCCATAGAAAAACCCATATACAATTATGTACCCATACTATCCATAAACTACCCATAAATACTCGAACATACGCAAAAGTATACGTGTAGAAGTGCATGTGATAAATAGAATACGTAAAATAAGATAAAATAATATATACATAAACACATCATAGTCATAGCCACAAACGGAAACATACAAACTATGAACATAACAGTGAACATAAGTATACAAACAATAAACTTAGCAATAAACCTAAACATACAATACATATATACACGCAATAAACATAAGCATACATACGTATAATAAACATGTATATATATAATATATAATTTGAAATATATATTGAGACTGAACGAAATGCTTTAAAAGTTTTAAAGCTTTTGTTTTTTTAAATCAACACAAAAAAACCGCTTATTAAAGGTTATTTAGACGCTGGGGACTTATTTTCATGAAAATACCCAAATACCCTTTAGTATGTTAAGATGTTTTGATAAGAAAATTAGAAGGCTCTTAACAAACTAAAGCGTGTTCAAAAAGGGAAATTAAATAAATAAATTATTATCCTAAAATAAATGTCTTCTTTATTTACAAGGATTAAATGAGAACACAACACAAGGAAAAGGAAAAAAAACTCACGTTAAAAATGACTTGATAAACTTCGTAAAAGTTGGTCCATTTATATACAGCACAAAAACAATTTCTTGGTTATGATAACCTTCTTCCCTAATACTAGTATTTACGAACAGTGTTAGCCAGTATACCTCACCAATTATCAACATCCATGCAATGGTTGGTAATTGGTATCTTGGGGTAACCTGAAAAAAATTATAACCAAGCTGCTGGTATCAAGGCAGAGCAGGCACTGAACGCTCGAGCCACAATTCCCTTGATCGATTATTGGCTTCTAGATCGATCTCAAAATTCGCATTCGATGAGCAGTTGTGCCGCTACAAGTACACCTGAACAGAAATTCAACTACTACCTGTAAGTTAGGACTGTTGGTAGATACTTACCGGTGAGTAGCTGTATGCCCCGGTGAGTGAGGTTAGTGAGCGGGGGCAGGGCGAGGAGCGGGGGCCCTCTGCCCTCTGAGGCCCGGGGCACGGCGAGGAGGGCCCCCGCCAGGACCAGGCCCATCATCACCAGCGCCGCTCTCCCCCGCCCCTCCCGGCTCCGCTCATCTCCGCTCCCCGTCTGCAACACCCAAACCTAACATAAATATTTATATATATATAGATAATCATACATTTACAAGATTATATCTAATTTATATTTAGTCGTGAGGGAGAGGATAATCAAGGATTGGCAGCTTCTCTAAGACTGGAAATACGCCTCAAAACTTATCAGACCATTACGCAGTACATAACCAGGTATGCTGATCCCAAATATTGGATCTGGTGAAAACCAGGCATCTTTCAGGGTCTCTGGGTGGAAGTTAGTTTTCTTGATAATCATCTCGTAGCAAGATGCGTATAAAGATTCCTGGTTTTCGCCGCTCCACCATATCCTGAGCACACTGGCAATGTAGGAAGTGTTTTGGGAGTCCACTCTCACCTGGCTACTGAAGAATAAAAAGGAGATAATTGAGAGCAGGAAGAATCACCTTCTCTCGGGAGGTATCGAAAGAGCCTTGAACTCTCAGTACAACCCTCCATTTCAGCGGCTGAGTTCCCTTGGTGTTGGTGAGGAGTATCTCCGCTTCGATTCGGGTATAGAAAAGAAGAGAGTCAACCTTATCCAGCTTAAGACAGGAGAGGTTGACTCACCTTATCTTCGAGTGCCCTGTCTACCAGTTTCTAAGAACCCAATACCTTCTGATGATGAAGAATAGCTTATTTGCCTACTTAACCCTCAAGAAGGACATTTATTATCAAATATTTTTTATTATCTAACTGGGGCCTTAAGGATTAGAGAATTTATAATTTTTGAATAGATTTGGATATACCGTATTGGATAAGTACCGTTGTTTACTACAGCTACAATGTAATTTTTATTTTAAACTGGGAAGAGAAAAAAAAGATGTTTTACTTATTATTATTTTATTTTCATTTATATCCCTGGGCCGCCAGACCCCTTTAATTGTTATTCTCACAAATACAGTAATTTTGATTGATTAATTGATATTGGATCTGGCTAAGATCGGTAGGCGTCCAACACGCTAATTAATCCGGGAGCCGTGAGGCCTAATAAGTCCAGGTTATAAGATGGGATTAACTTTTTTTTACCTCATCCGTGACAACCAGCAGATCTGATGGCTGTTTTGACTAGACATATAGTGGCATGTCATGCGTGGGTAATGAAAGCAGGTAACTAACAGTTACACATGGTACCAGGCTATGGTGGTTTAAAAAATAAAATAAATAAAAACTCTTTCAGTGCTTAATCCCGGAACCATTAGGAATATAAGGAAAACAATATAATCTGTTTTTTTTTTTTTTTTACAAAGTTACTAAGCTTCAATTATGTATGCAGTAAACATTTACTTCCAACCTTGAGATATTATGGATAAAAAAAAATTGCCCTGTGTTTGCTTAGTGTCGCAGGAGCTCGTCAATCAATCTTCGGATAGTTTGTTTTCCGTCTGAACGTTTTGCAATAGAGAAATATTATTGTCCTAAAGGCACATAATTAACCTTCTAACGCCTGTAGACTGATATATCAGTTCCGCCCGCTTCAGCGTTAGAAAACTGAAACTGCGGACCTTATTTTAATTGATTTCTTAACTCTTTCATTTTTACTATTGCACTAGGATAAGACCCCCAGTAGTCAGCACCTTATGAGATGTTTTTGTGGCTTCATTTAAAACAAAAATTGAATATTTACTCTTCGATTTCGGATTTTTCGTATCATTATTTAGGAATGGAACATTCACAAATCGTAGATAAAGCTCGTAAAAAAAATATTGTATATCATTTAAAAATGTTATAAAAAAAAAAAGATGGATAAAACATTTAATATAACAGTTCTAAAAATTATATGTAAGTATGTCTACTTAGGTATGTTCCCTCACGTATTTCTTTAATTTCATGTTATATTATAGTAGCATGGCGAGCAGACAAAATAGTCATCATTTTCTTGTTCATATCTAAGACGAGTGCAGGACATATGAAAATTATTTTTAAATAATCGGCATTCGCGTTTCTCCAAACCTGTTTCCAGCACGTCCGGTATTTCCCAGTGACGAGGTTTATGGCATCCTCAAAAATTTCCGAGGGTTGTAAACTAAATGACATTGGGCTCTTTTCGGGTTTTTCCGAATTAATTTTAACTGCGCCATATATAGTACGAATGAATAAGGATGATGGAAAACTTTAGAAGAAAAATGTGAATAAGGAGATAAGAAGAGTGAATGTGGCAAAAAGTATTGAGGCCACCGGGCACGGCAGAGGTCTCAGGCCACAGGACCCGCAATACACTCGCACTGCTCAGAGGCTAAAGGGATAAAACAAATTAACCAGAAAGAAACCAACCCACATCAAAACAAAAGTTTACTAAACACCGGAATCAAGGATGGGGCGCCCAAGAGGGATTTAAAATATGACTAGAAAGCATATGTTTTATGATATCCAGTGGCAACATATGATTAACAACCATAAATAAATAACACTGGTCTTATTAATAATTCAAATAGGAGTCCTAATATTTAAAGTATTATTGTAAAATGATACCATGCTCATTAAAAAAAGAGAAAAACCTCGGAGAGAACTGTCTCTGGCTCAGGTAAGAGCCTGAAGTGTATGCAACAGGTGAAGTATGCCTACTTCGTCCAGCAGAGGATGAATACTGAAGGGCTCCTATTGTTTCTGGATCGTTCGAGAGTACTTGAACAATGAGGAGAGAGGGTGGGTCCTGGAGGTAGTTCTACAGTGCGTTATATGTCTAGAGAGATCCTGGAAGCATGCAGGGGAGGTATATTTTAGAATACCCAGCATTATCTTGTTGTAAATGTTTGCGCTTTATGATACGCTGGGTATCTGATTTTGGCCACCCTATTACCCGGGTAGGTTACTTCCCTAAGACGTATTGTAGAGCCTAAAATACTGATATTTATAAGGTGCACTCTGTCTGCTTTACTTATCAGGAGGATGGGTTGAGTCTTTGCCGCAGCTATCTTCAATTTTTATAACACCATTGACTAATCAAGTTGGAGACTATTCAAATACTTCTTTTATTCTGACTCCGCTGTTAGACGTCACTACAGCCACAATGTCATCAACAGATGCCGTTGAAGGGAAATTCTCATCATCGATAAGGTCTCTAGGGGGAGTGACGTCTCCAACCGCATAATCGGCATTTCGAAAGCCCGTTTAACTGGATTTCATGATTCCTCTCGGAAGCTGAAGGGTTTCGAGCCAAGCCTTGGTCAGATCACCGACTTTCAATGTTCCACTCCTGGTGTTCCTAAGTCTGTCGCTCACATCTTTCTAACCGAAAATTCCCTCTGCTGCCGAGCGAAGAGAATTACCGCGATTCAAGGAAATCATTTATGGTTTGAATACGGCGTTGGGTCAACGCCCACTTTAACTTAGGAAGCCGAAGAAGAGGAAGATTGGTCAATTATTCTTGTTATGTCATATTCACTTGTGGTATGGTTTTTTATGCAGTTGTGAATTTCCATCAATACAGCTGCTGCCGTTTAATCCGTTGCAATCGGAACAGTATAAAATGCAGCGGATTAAACGAAAAATAAGAAATTGAGGGTAAATTTTTAATTGAACATTCCCTGTTTTTTTAAACATATTAAATTTCTTAGAAATAGATATCGGGCTAAATCCAAAGAAGATATATGCAGGCTGGAACAGAGGAAACGCATGTTTTTCTCACTATAGAATGATCGGGAGCCGGTTTGATAAAAATAATAAAAACAAGCATTCAGCGATATATTTTTTAATGCAGTTTTAACATATACATTAATTAGGTTCGAAAAATAATGCTTAGAGATGACGTCCTCCTTGTTAGATTTAAATATAGATCGTCTCCTGAAAGTTACGCACGACTCTCACCAATATTCCATTCGGCACGGCTTCAATTTCCTGAGGAATGGAATACTTCAAGTCGTCGATTGTGCGAGGCTTGTTAATGTAGACTCTTGATTTTAAATATCCACACAAAAAGAAGTCGCATATTGACAAATTGAGTGAGCGAGGAGGCCAGTGAACATCTCGATATTTGGAAATTACATGTCCTGGCAACATTTGTCAAACCACTTCCATAGATGCTCTCGCTGTGAGCTGTGGCGCCGTACTGCTGAAACCATATTTCTCTCAAGTTCACATGACGCCTTTCAAGATCTGGGAGAAGAAAGTTGTTTAGCATTTCAACGTAGCGCGCTGATAACACAGTAACTGCAGTTCCTTCCTCTTCAAAAAAATAGGGTCCAGGGTTCAATACTGCATTAAAAAATCTATCGCTCAATGCTTGTTTTTATTATTTTTATCAAACCTGGTCCCAGTCATTCAATACTGAAAAACATGCGTTTTCTCTGCTCCACCCTGTATTTATACATATGTACACATACAAGTATTCATGTTAAAATATTTTCTTTTTTACTTTCACTTACCTATATATGAAATATATAGTATGTGGAAGTATTGCGATCGTGAAAATTTTCGACTTCCGGTTTTCAACGGAAATACACGTTTTGGGACCCCCTGAGTCGAAATAACCAAGTCCCGCGAAATGGTCTGTGTGTGTGTGTGTGTGTGTGTGTGTGTGTGTGTGTGTGTGTGTGTGTGTCTGTGTGTGTCTGTGTATGTGAACAGACTAGCTCAAAAACTATAAACCGTGGGAACCTGAAATTAGGTATTTAGTGTAGGCATATGCCCGCGATAAGACAGCAAAAATTTCATCAAAATTGCTCAAAGGGAGGGGGTACTTTATTTAATAACTTTTTACGTTTTTTCGATTTTCTCAAAAACGGCTCTAACGATTTTGATTAAACTGAGTATTTGATCGATTTATATGCCCCAAATACGACTGTAAAAATTTCATCAAAATTAATTAACCGGAGGGGGGACTTTACTTAATAAATTTTGTATCATTTTCACGTGTTTTTTTTATTTACTCAAAAACGGTCTTAACGATTTTGATCAAACTTGGTATTTGATGTATTTATATGCCCGAGATGTGACTGTAAAATTTTCATCAAAATTTATCTACGGGAGGGGGGACTTTACTTAATAAATTTTGTACCATTTTCACATGTTTTTTTTATTTACTCAAAAACGGTTTTAACGATTTTGATCAAACTTGGTATTTGATGTATTTATATGCCCGAAATATGACTGTAAAAATTTCATCATAATTGATCTACGGGAAGGGGGACTTTACTTGATAAATTTTGTATCATTTTCATGGGTTTTTTTATTTACTCAAAAACGGTTTTAACGATTTTGATCAAACTGTGTGTCTGTGTGTGTGTGTGTGTGTGTGTGTGTGTGTGTGTGTGTGTGTGTGTCTGTGTGTGTGTGTGTGTGTGTGTGTGTGTGTGTCTGTCTGCACTTTACTTAACACGTTAACTGCGACGAGGGGTCATTTGACCCCTTGCGGTGGCTTCCTTTACTGCGAGCCATTAAACGTGTGTTTGTCGTTAACTGCGATGCTTGTCACGCATCCTGTTTTAATTTTTTCAGATTTTTTCAATTAAATTCCTATGAAACAGATTTTTTTTTAGCACTAAGTACTCTAATTAAATCCACACCAAGAAGGAGTAAACTGGTGAAATGTGATTCGCTCACCTCATTTTCATTCATAGACCGGAAAATGTTTATTTTAGTGTGCATTTTTAATTTTAATGCAGCATCTGTTTTGTCATTTTCCGGTAACTTGTACTGAGCTAAAATTTCTCTCTTCAGCGTTACCGACCTTTCCTTTCTTTCAGGGTATGACATGAACAACTTGACACTAAAAAAGGGTTCAATCTTCGCAATGATAGACGACATTAACTGATATGAAGTGAAAAATAAGCAAGTCCACTCCTGTAGTGATTTATTCAAATTCCATGAATGACGTGTTCAAAAATTGACAACGAAGGGGTAGCTATCTAATTGATTTATACAATACGATGCAATGTATAAACAGGATTATTTCTCCCTTAGTATTCGTAGAACAAACAAAAGCTGGATTTCAAGAAGTAAGAAATAAACATTTATTAAAACTAGTCATTTGTTCTGGCATTTCACGGGGAAACAACGGATTAACCGGAAAGCGATATAGATTTTCAGGCTCACTAAGCACTATTATCTCGATAGTTGTTTTGGAAACCATGAGAAGTTACTTTTAAGCTGTAAGTAACACTATGCTTCCTTATTGGGGCTCCCATTTTTAGATAATATACACCCATTTCGAAGTTACTAATATTCCTGAAATTTTTGTTGTACTTGGAATTCAGGGCAGCATGGAAATCTATAGAAAGTTGAATAGTTTTGAATTTTTCAATTTTATTTTTTAATTCTTAAATTTCAAACAGCTCTTTGCTTATAATTTTAAGTAAATCAGCTGAATCTATCGATCTTAGTTTGATTAACAATTGTAAAAACCGATTGTATTTTGCATTTATCGGAAGATTTGAAATGAGGTTTTTCAGAGTTTTTAAATATAATTTTGTTAATCGATTATCTTCCATTAAATCTAATTTTCGATACCAACAAATCATTCTTTAAAGGAATTCTGTCTCTATAGTTTCTAGAACAGTTTCTTGGCGTACGTAATGGAAGGATTGGCGGGAAACCCCGTATAGCCTAAGAGGCGAGGAACGGGAGGAACAAAAAAAAAAATATATATATATTTATATGAATAAATAAATATATGTTAATTATGTTACAAAAAAAATAACCTTTTTTATTATAATTTTCAAATAATATTCAAATAATCAAAATTTGATAAGACCTTTATTTGACAGATTTTTTCACAAATTACAAAGAAAATATGTGGATTAAGAGTTCAAGGCAGCTCTCATGGCAGGGTACTTCACATTAGGAACATTGAACTTTAGTTTCTTCATTTTCTAAATTTTTATCACAAAAAATACTTTCTAAAAACTCAGTGTTCAAAGTAATATTTCCTTAAAATCAATTTAATCTATTAATAACTATTTTTATTTCATTGATAAAAAGGTGTCTCAATATGGGATATTCCATAATAGGAAGTAATGGGTATCCCATATTAGGGGATGTGGCTTCTTTTTTTTTAGAGGTTATTGTGCTTCAGTATTTAATAAAAAAAAGAAAGCAGTTAGCAAATATTGTAATGAATTATCCAACGTTTAAGATAAAACAATGATTAAGGGAATTCGACTTACCTTGAGGCCTAAAATATCAGGTCAAAATAATCATGAAATAATCCAACAGGATGAGAATGTATAACAACGTGACAAGGTTATGCGCCAGTGGGAAATTAATCTTAAATTTTATAGAATAAAAGCCCAGGGTTGCTGTACAAACTATATCCAGAAGCCACATATCCCATATTAGGCAACCATCCCATAATAGGGCACTTTCCTCTATGTCGAGGCCAATGATAAATTATCTTCAAATAATTCAAAGCAACTCGCTCTAATTTTTGGCAGTATAATGGAGCCAATACTTTTGGCGAGTATAACAAAATGGAGTTGATCATGGACTTTAACAATTTAAATTTACCAGCAAGAAAGTCTGGATAAAAGATATTTTGTAAAGGTCGTCCTATAATATTTCGACGGAATATCCGAAAAAACGTATTATCCGACGAGAGATTAAGCGGCAACCTCTGTATTTAGAATGCTTTGCAGGTCAGGTAAACCAAAAGAGCTGGTTGCTGTTGGTTGTGAATAATACAGTGTAAATTAATTAAGCCGATAGTCAATTTAAAGTTTTCCGATACTGACCCGAGCCAAAGAGCAGGATCACTTGGACGAAGCAGATGTAGTTGGGACTTGAGGACAAAGTTGCTTGGATTGGGCCGAATGTGGGCGGGACATGGCTCAAAGGCTGAGGGCTACTAGTTGCTGCAAACTTGTTGCCTCGGATGGATTCCCGACATTCTGAATTATTACTTAGCCAGTTACCTGGGCAGGAGTTTTCGGTTAAAACACAGCTTCGCTGGTTAAGTCAACTTAGGTATTTAATCGGCCCTTTACTAGATTATTAAATATTTATTTATGCATTATTTTATCCTCAGTACTAGCTAATTTTACGATTCAAATAGGATAATATATCTGAGAGAAAGATTGCTGAAATTTGAAAATATCGCTAATTAAAATAAATAATTAATGTTAATAAATGATTTAAAATAACGATTGTTGTAACTGTTTTTTTTTTTTTTTTTTTTTTTTTTTGTCTAATAGTAGACATTTTGTACAAAAAGTGTGAATAATAAGATTCGGGGTTGATTAATTTGGTTCAAAATATGGCGGTAATTTGCCAAGTTTTACTAGTTAGCTGTGCTGTCATCGACATTAGTTTCATGAAAACTCAAGCTCATTTTTGAGAGTTTATAACGGTGAATTTTCTAGTGGCCTGAAAACTTGATTTCTACTACTATGTTTCATTAGGGTGGAAGTCAAGTTAAATAAGCTTTTTAGTTGGTTTATTTGAGTTCAATTATGTTTTAATTCATTAAGTACATGTGAATCATTAGATATCCTTTTTAATATATTTATTCAATGTTTTAGGGCTTAAATCTAGCTGTCAACAATTAGAACAGAAATTAATCCTTAATTTCAGTAGTTGACATCGATGTCAACTCACCGCCAGAATTAGCAAATTGTGTTCCATCTGAGGTTGGTTTATGAAAGTCTGAGTCTGTATGGATGACAGGTGTCTTATTTAATGAATTTATAGCTGGTGTGCTCTATCAATGCATCATTGCGAACAAAATTACGTTCCAAAGAATCCTATTCCTGTAAGAACACGCGTTTCATCTGACTCTCCCCACTTCCTAATTCTGCAAAGAACATGGGATACTTGCTATTAGTCGCACTCTATCAAAATACTACAC
This sequence comes from Aelia acuminata, assembly GCA_911387785.2. NCBI lineage: Eukaryota > Metazoa > Arthropoda > Insecta > Hemiptera > Pentatomidae > Aelia > Aelia acuminata. Next base: position 17,101,147 of record OU426983.1, read on the forward strand.
ATTTCATCTAACCGATGAATATGGCATTCTTTAATTGTCTAAAAGAGCACTAGAGTGAAATTCATCATTGGAGAGTCTAAAATTGCGCAAACCCAACATTAAAAACGAAACTTCTGGCCATTACTAAAATCTATTTATTATCCTTAACTTAGCTTTTTGTGTATAAAATAATTAAATTGTGGAAATTTTATTTTGTTTCTATTGTGTATTTACTAGTTTATTATTTGTTAAGGCAGCTTGGAAATTCTGAGTTTTGAATTTCCTCAAACTAAACCTTATTTAAATATAAATCTCTGGTAATTGCAGAATTAAATATGATTTTAATTTTAAATACAATATCTTTATTGTGACACAACTATAAATGAATTAATATTTACATATAATTTTCTTTTTATCGAAAACAAAAAAATAAATAAGATCCTTGTCAACATTTAATAAAAAAGAAAGAAAAATCCTAAATTAAACAAAAAAAAATAAAATAAATATATATGCCTCTGGTTACAATAAAAACAATTAAAAGGAAAAAAAAAGAAAAAAAAAACTAAATTGATATCTTTTAGAACTTCCACTCGACATATATACAAAAAATGAATATTAATGTCCTCTACCGTCTTTGTGGAAACAACTTGTCTATCTGGACCCACTTTCTGTGCTCCTGAAGCAGTTTTGAGCCTGGCTCGATCAATTTCCTTAGGTAGCTGCTACCTCAACTGTCTCTCTTACGACACACGTAAGGCTACACTGGCCCGGCTTATGCTTGGTATTGGCTAATACCAAACGTAGCTACTGGGCCGCTATAAACAATTTGTTTATACTGGCTATAAACAATTAATTTTATCTAACAATTATTTTTAATTATTTAATAAAATTACCTGTGGCCGCAACATTCCGCCCACCAAATTTTTGACAAAAATTTTAAACCTATTACTTAAGTAAGTTTGAACATTTAAACGGTCTCCTCTTCATAGTTGATCAAAGGGATACCTTCGTTATTGAGAATAATAGGATTCTCTTCCTCGAATCCCAAAGGACTATTCTTGAGACGACCGCCCACCCTGAGGATACCCTGTGTATCTAGTGAGCTAGTGATGCAAGTCTTGTTTGGTTTGATTCCTCAGCTTGAATAAGTTTAATTTCATTTTGAAAATATTGGCCTTGCGTCAATTTTATGCAAATCATGGTTGCATCATGAAGCTCCCTCAGTTTGATGCTTCCAGTCTTGGGTGTGGTACTCGTGATGCATTATTAATGAATCTCAGAACATACGCCATTATTCTCTGTAGTTTCTGGAATGTGGAAATTCTTTCTATCAAATTAAAATAACAATTTGATGAATTCGACTGACTTAAGATGTGGATAGACTCTTCCTTTGTCTCCGGAAGTTTACTGAAATCAGGATCGATGATTTTACTAATAGACCAAGTGGAAGGATCTTGTTTTAGCCAGGCTGGTCCTTCCCACCATAAGGAATTGGTTTTAAGTAACGACGGTAGAAGCCCTCGCGACGCTACATCGGCCGTGTTGTCCTCTGATTTTACGTGGTACCATTTATTTGACAGTGACAACTGAGATATTTGTACCACTCTATTGGCTACAAAAATTTTTAGTTTGTGGGGTGGAGTAGCTAACCGACTAAGTACCACTTTTGAGTCTGAAAGGAGATAAATTGTATTATGTGGTATTTTTTCGAATCCCTTCTGTAGAGATTGTATTAGCTTCACTAACAATAGGGCTGCACACAATTCGAGTCTGGGTATTGTTAAAGTTTTCAACGGAGCCACCCGCGTCTTTGAAGCTAACAGATGAATGCTAGCGTGTCCTTCGATATTCATAGACCGTAGGTAGATCACTGCTGCGTATCCGAATGAAGAAGCGTCAGCGAAGCCGATTATATCTGACTGTTGAGTTCTTGCATGCAAGATAGGCCTGGGAATCCTTATTTTTTCTAAACTGTTTAGATGATTTAAAATATTACTCCACTGTTGATTTAAGGCAGTCGGCAAAGGTTCGTCCCAGCATAATTTTAATCCCCAAAGCTTTTGCATAAATAATTTTGCTTTAAAAATGACTGGTCCTAAATAACCCAAAGGATCATATAATCTTGCTATGGTGGATAAAACTGCTCTTTTTGTAGTACACAATATTGGTTTTTGAACAGAGTAATAAAGTTGGTCAGATTGGGGGTCCCACATCATGCCTAATAGTTTTATGGAGGAATCTTCAGGAGTTGAAAATTCTAAAGGTGAGTCCCTCCTGTTTTCTGGTATGGATTGTAGAATGTCGTTTGAATTGCTGGCCCACTTTCTTAGGACAAATCCTCCTCTTCCTAACAATTCATTGAGTTCTTTATATAGCTGTGAGGTCTCTTCAACATTATCAGCCCCTGCCAGTATGTCGTCTACATAAAGATTATTTTGTAAGGCCCTTGCAGCCATAGGAAATTCGGAACCTTCATCAGTAACTAATTGTTTGATTACCCGTAAAGCAAGGAAAGGGGATGAAGACATTCCAAATGTTAACCGATTTAATTCATATTCTTGGACCTTCTCTGAAGGATCGGAACGGTAAAACATATGCTGATAAATACGGTCTTCGGGATGCACCATGATCTGTAAGTACATCTTGCAAATGTCCGATGTTAATGCAATTTGGAAGGTTCTGAAAGTAAGGATTATGTTCTGAATGTCTGAGTGAAGTTTAGGACCTGTTAAAAGATGACTATTTAAGGAACCCTTAGGAGTTGGCATTGATGCATCAAAAACAATGCGCAGTTTTGTTGAGCTACTGTTTTTGATCACTCCGGTAAAAAATTTGCCTTTTCTGATTGTTTTGCAGTGAGGAAATTTTGTTCCAGATATTCATTTATAACCGTAGAGTATTCTTTTTGATGTGTTGGAGTTTTGAGTAGACGCGCTTCCATTTTATAAAACCGATTTAATGCTGACTTTCTTGAACTTTCAAAGTCAGGTCTCTCAAAATTTTTGAAGGGTAGGCGTATCATATATCTACCTGAAGTAGTTCGAGAATGTGTTTTCTGAAAGTGCTCTTCACAATACTTATCTTCAGGGCTTTTGGGAATTGATGAATGGATTTCTTCCACCCTCCAAAATTTGTCCATTAAATCGTTCAAAGATGGCATAACGGCCAATAGAGCATTTGAGCTCTCTGAAACCTTGTTGAATGGACTACAGCTATCAACTAACCCACTGATAATCCAGCCGAATACTGATTCCAAAGCATTCGGGAATCCTTTTGGAGTAATCGTGGAACTTCCTATAATCACTTCGCTGAACAAGTCTGCTCCTAGTAAAAAATCGATTTCGCCGGTTTTCCAAAAGTGAGGATCTGCTAGGTTGAAGTCCTTAAAATAATTTATCACATGTTGAGGCAATATGGAATTTGGCATGTGAGTCGTTATTTCCTTGACAATTACGGCTTCTGTTTGTAGCTGTGGATGAAGACTATCACGAGGGACCAAGATGCATGTTACTTGATGTTTGCCTTCTGTAATAGGATTGTTACCTAATCCGCAGAAAACCTGGTTATCCTTCCTCGGACGTAAGGCTAGACGTTTCACACATGATTCTGTGATAAAAGAGCGCTGAGCTCCACAATCCAAAAGCAGACGGATTGTTTGATAATCCCCATTAAGATCTTTTATCCTGGCTGATGCTGTTCCTAGTAGTACGAAAGATTCTCCTTTTGTGATTCCGGAAAGTATGGCACCTTCCCTTGACTCTTCACTGCTAATTGCGGTGGAAGAAGAAGCAATTCCCATTGAAGTCCTTGTATTGTCATCTTTAGTATTTTGTGGCATTGTTATGGCTCTTTTTCCTTTCAGTTCCGATGAATCCACGTGAAGCCAGCTGTGATGACGGCGATTGCAAATTCGGCAGTTTTTTGTAGATGTGCAGCGGTTTTTGTGATGTCTTGTTGAAAAACAATTAGTGCAACCGCTCCAATTTCTTAAATAATTAATGCGCGCCTGTGCAGTTGCAACTTTGAATGTATTACAATGATATAATGAATGCGACGATTTACAAACAGGACAAGCCTCCTTGCTTCCTTTAATTTCCCTATCAGGCCCCTTACTATATCTTGGTCGATCACTTGTTTCTTTGCCTCCTTCCGAAAATAGTAAACACCGTTTAGGCTCAGGAAAGGGATATTTTTTTACAATGTTGGTGCCCTTTTGATCGAAGTCTTCAAAAGTCAACTCCAAAGATCTAAGTTCCGATCTGATGAAATCCTTGAGATTTTCATAAGAGGGAAAATCCAAATGGGAGTATTTGTTTTCAAAGTCTCTTCTTGTCTGGGGATCTAGGCAACGAAGCACCAAGAAAAAGAGAATAAAATTTTCGGGATCTTGAAGTTCTAGATTTTGAAAAGAGGCTATGCTTTCGATCACCGTTGTTTGAAAGTGTTTCAAACTGCTAGCTGTGGGTTTAGATCGGAAGGGTGTGAAATTAAGTACTGATTTTAAATAAGTACTAGCCAGGCGCCGCTTATCATTATATGTATCTGTCAGTAGCTTCCAAGCCTGGTCATAATTTCCTTCTAAAAACTGAATTCCCTTTATTAATGTGCGGGCTGGGCCTCTTAGGCATGAAATAAGAAAATGAAATTTTTCTATTTTGGAAAGAGAAATCTCATCATGGATAAGCGATTTATAAGTATCATGAAATATAAGCCAATCAGATTGAGTTCCATCAAATAACGGCAAATTAATTTGCGGAAGACGCGCCCTAACAATGCGTGAATCATTTAGTGAAACAGAATTAGTATTGAGAGCAGCAGTGTTGGTGACGCTAGCCATATTTAAAGATGGCGGAGTTGGATTCATGTGCTCTTCATATATTGCACACGACTCATAATAATATTTTTCTGCAACTTGTTGAAGTTTTTTATCATTTTCAGATGGAAAATGCGCCCCTAACTCAGCTATAAAAAATAATTCCGATAATTTATCATATGTTTCGTTAAATGTACAAAAATATGGCCTCAACTCCTTATACATGCCTTTGAATAAAAAGAGAGCTTCTGGTTTTGTAGCAATTTGTCGACCTTGTTCTGCAATATCTTTTATTTTATGTGCTAAGTTATTAAGTTTAGACCGTAAACTACTATTTTGGGCGGTTTCTTTAGCACTAAGTTTCTCCATATTGAATTAATATTAAAAGAAAATAATTAGCAAAAACGAAAAATAATTTAATAGATAAAAAGAAAGGCTTGCGGAATGTGCTTACAGACGGGCCACTGAAAAGACAATAATTTTTTTTTTCAAGAAATATAAAGTATTATACTGAAAGAAAAAATTATAAATATGTGTTTATAGCGTTAGAATAATTATATATGGTAATATATTAATTATAGAATAATATAATGAATATAGAATGAGAATAAAAAATGAAAATATTAGTGCTGAAAACTATAAAAATAATATACTGAAAAGAAAACACTGTAAATATGTGAACGTAACGATAGAACAATTATATAATAGAATAAAAATGAAAGAATAATAGAATAATAACTAAGCAATTTATATTTATAGTTGTATAATAGATAATTCTGCAAAGCGGAGGACCTAACGAAATAGTATTAACATTAAATGTAATGTAAATATGCTAGTATATATCCGGCCCGGACGGGACCAAATGTTAAGGCAGCTTGGAAATTCTGAGTTTTGAATTTCCTCAAACTAAACCTTATTTAAATATAAATCTCTGGTAATTGCAGAATTAAATATGATTTTAATTTTAAATACAATATCTTTATTGTGACACAACTATAAATGAATTAATATTTACATATAATTTTCTTTTTATCGAAAACAAAAAAATAAATAAGATCCTTGTCAACATTTAATAAAAAAGAAAGAAAAATCCTGAATTAAACAAAAAAAAAATAAAATAAATATATATGCCTCTGGTTACAATAAAAACAATTAAAAGGAAAAAAAAGAAAAAAAAAACTAAATTGATATCTTTTAGAACTTCCACTCGACAGATATACAAAAAATGAATATTAATGTCCTCTACCGTCTTTGTGGAAACAACTTGTCTATCTGGACCCACTTTCTGTGCTCCTGAAGCAGTTTTGAGCCTGGCTCGATCAATTTCCTTAGGTAGCTGCTACCTCACCTGTCTCTCTTACGGCACACGTAAGGCTACACTGGCCCGGCTTATGCTTGGTATTGGCTAATACCAAACGTAGCTACTGGGCCGCTATAAACAATTTGTTTATACTGGCTATAAACAATTAATTTTATCTAACAATTATTTTTAATTATTTAATAAAATTACCTGTGGCCGCAACATTATTAAAAAAAGAATATTAAATTTTATTGCAGAAATTTTATTAAAAATCACAGGAAATAAAAAATTAATGCATGTGTCAACTTTAAGACCATAAATGTCAACTTTCCATACCTTAGTATTTTGATGTGTCAACTATTGGTTCATTTTAGAAGTTTCTAAGAAATCATTTTTTATAAAAACCGTAAATGCAGACCTTAGAATATTATATTCCTAGTTTTCTAGAGGGATTGGCCGAACTAAATTCAAAATAAACTGTTCTGTGATAATCACAAAGATTATCCTAACAACAATATATTGGTAAACAGAGTCAATAATGTAATTTTTTTTCTTAAACTTTCAACCATTAGTAAAGTTACCCTACCTGTTTTTATATCATTTCGTGGATCGTTTAAAAACCTTTGGAAACAACCAAAAATTAGCGCAAATGTGGAAGCACTTATGTCTGTATATTTTAATGCTATATACATATTAAATATTCTATGTACAAGATTTACTACTGTAAAAATACAATTATAATTTCATATACAGGCCTTATTAGCAGTGAGGTTTACCAGGAGCAGGCAATAGGATGTTTAGGCAGGACTTACTGTTACATAATTTAAGAGTACATATTCTGTCTAAGAGTCGAAGCCACATTTTGTTCCAAACTTCGTTCTGAAAACTTATGGCCTCTGTCAAGTCTCCAATCTTTCGATTCTACGTTTCATTGGTTGGCTTTGCTTGACCTATTCTTTTGAAATTGGAATCAAAAGAATTGAGGGGAAGAGTGGGAAATCTAATAAGAACAAGAGGATGACATTCACCACTTCTTCGCTCATGTCCATCCAACTCTTTCTACTGCTCTCCCATCATAACCCATAACATGTCCCAATTAAGAAATTTATTTTTCTAAATAATTCTTATTTGAAAACATTTATAAATTATTTGGCTGAACTAGGAGCAATTTAAATTTAAGATCATTTATAATCTCCTCTTGGAGAGAAAAGCAGTAACTCAAAAATTGAGAGATAATGTTATCATTTAATTCGTTGTGATTTATTTTATTCAACGCTCTAGGGAAAGGTTTTGAAATGTCTAAAATAAGGAAAGCATAAAATAATAATGTACAACGAATTTCGGATTTCACATCGGTAGAACGATATTTTTTTACAATTATTGAATTACTGCTTTTCTCCGTAACATGGCAGCATATTAAATAAATAATAACACATGTTTGGATTTTTGTTATGGTTGCTAAATTTGATTGTAATAGGTATATATGTGGTTTGTACCGAAAAAGTAATTGGTAACAGTTGTCAACTAACTTCTGTAAATACCTTCCCGTATTCTTTTGATTCTAATTTCGATCGTTTTGTTTTCGAACAACAAAGCAACCACCAAAGACCTGTGGTGTAGTGGTTAGCATAGAAACCTACATTACTAAAGGTCGCGGGTTCGCGTCCCAAGGTGGCCCTAGGATTTTTTAATGAAGGTAAAAAATCCTTTTCTAAGCTGTCCCTAAGATAGGACGTAAAATGGCCGGCAGGAGCCTGTACGATCCTCTTTTATCGTTACCGATCCCTATCCTAATTATACCTGGATAGGCAAAATTTACGACTCCCGGTGTAGCATCGTCTGATTAGCCTTAGTGGCATAAAGTGACGTTAAAACAAACAAACAAATCGATTCATTATCTAGAAGAAAAATAAATAAAATGCTATTGTATCATTGAACCGACTAAATATTAAATATGCTACCAAGCTCTTCTAATCAATCTTGCAAAACCTATAAATTTTCTTGAAACCCTTCTAAACATTTTCTGATACTTGATGTCTCTTTGAAAGTGATGGATGGCTAGAATAGAATTTCAAGCTAAAAAAAAAAAAAGTTAAAAAAAATTCTAACTGAAATAATATTCAGAAGGGATGCTAAAAAAATATTATATCTCTATTTCATTTTTTATCGTCGATCAAAATTATTCTCATTAATAAGATGTTTTAGTCATTCTTTTGATTAGTGTCGTTTTTATTTCAAAGTCCTGTTATAGGAATAAAAATTAATAATAAGTTCATAATTAATTTTAAGCTTGAAAATGTACATACCATTCTATTCTTCCTTTCTTTGCTGAAAAAAATGCTAGAGAGGTTTAATGCGAATATCAATACACTTAAAGAAATACTATTAATAATAGTACTAATAGGCTAGTCACTTATTACTTAATTTGTGTGTTAAAAACTATTGAATCGTTTTGATATTTTATATTGATTTTCTCTTTCTTCTTCCGTCTTCCATGAATAAAGGAATCACTAATTTAAAATTATTCCGAATCGGCAGCAGGAAAATATTCATCCTGTTATTGGCACTATATTTGGCGGACAGAACAGCATGGTTTCTTCTGAGTGACTGGCTACCTATTGGAGTGGCATATTGAGCGACCAATCACCAACTCAGATCTAATAGCTTCCTTCTGATTGGTTGAATTCACTTCCACCCCTTTTCCTCTGCCTGGACGTATTGCCTTTTCTTCCCTTATTTTTATTTATCTATATATATTTTTTTTTCGTCTACTTTTTATGATAAAACGCATACTTTCTATATTAGCAAAGTAACAACAAATTGCGCACCATTATATTTTAAATTAAAAATAAATACGAACAAATCATTTTAAATTGAACCACCCCTGAAACCATTCTAGCCTTTTTAGTGGGAATGGAAAAACGAGAGGAAAAAGGAGCGGGTATATGCTACATTGGTAAGGCAATGGGTTCCTGAGCTTAAGGTTCCGAGTTGGAATCTGGCTTTGCAGGATATGTTTAATATTCTACCACAGTTCGTCTCTTGGCAAACTCAGCCTCTACAAAGTGCGTACACTTATTGAAAATATAAAGGGGAAAAAACCTGGGGGTTGAGCGTGATCACGGTCAAATCACCTCCTCGCACGACCGCTAACAAGTAACAGAACTTTCTTCATAGGCTGTAGTGGTACAGGAAAACGAGAAAGAAATGAATACAAGCTCATTTCAGTATTAAAATTGTAACCGTAGGAACAGTGATATCTCTAAAGTTTCTATTAAAGGATCACCTGAATATGAATATACACCAATGCGTAAAAAAAAGAATTAGTTGAACCAAGAAAGTGATATGCTTCCAGAAATAAATAAAATATAATTTCGCATAATAATGTAGCATTAATAAAGATTATCATTATTTCGTTCATAAGACCAATTATAATTTCTTATAGTGATTGTAAAAAAATTATTAATATTTCATTTGTTTGAAAACTAATCTCATAGGGGATTACAATTAATTTAAAAATAAAGTTTAACACCTAATTATGTCTATTTAATTATAGATACGAGTACATTTCAAAAAAAGCTGTATCTAGTAATTTCTGTAATATAATATTTTAAAAAATCTAAATAAGTATCACATTGCAATTATAAAATGCAGCGGAAAAAGAAGCACTAGCAATGCCATATCATACAGCTGGTAAAAAAAAAAAAATATTCTCGTGTAATAAACATGTACTATGAGTTGTTTTATATAAATCCGTTAAAACTACCATAATTATATTAAACAATGTTCTCCTGAGTGTGAAGAAGTTATGTTTAGAAGTTGATAATGTAGTTGTCAAGAAGTGATATTTTGATAAGTATCGTGAATAAAATTAAATATTATTTAAATGCAAAAATATTAGAAAATAAAAATTTCACTAATAATTTTTTTTTTTATTCTTGAAGATTAATCGATTATCAATCAATGGGGGGTTAACATTTCAAACAGATCTGTTAATAGTTACTTTTTTTAATGTTCGGAATCTAGCACACCTTGTAGCTTTCAAATTGTAAGGAGCATTTTCATTGTATTGAATTTCTGCTTATCAGCCAATATACTTTCGGTTGTATTTTTGTGTTTTAAAAAGTTAATCAGAAGAGTTGAAATTATAAATATTTCTTTCTGTAATTTATTTATGTTTGGGAAACTTCAATGTTTTTTATAAATAAAAGATATTCAACAACACTCATTAATTTAAAAGAGGATATGATGGTCTGTGTAATTTTAATATGCTTCATTAATAATAGGCAGCATCATTTTTTTTTTTTTTTTTTTCCATTCATTTGTACAACATATTGACAATCAAAGATTGCAGATGGACAGGATTTGGTGGCCATTATACTATTCATACAATAAAATGTCAGGAACATAGGGAAGGAAGGCATCCAACAGTACCCCTTGTCTGGCTTAATTTAGTTATTCAGTTCTATTAATATGAGAAGCTTATAAGGAGGTACTATACTGTGTCTTTCTGCATCTTTAGATTTTTGTTTTTAAAAATTCGAAAAATTTTCAATGATTAATCGATAGCATTAAGAAAAATTCACAATCCACTGTAACTGAAAATCGGTTCTCCCTAATACCTTGTCTTTCCTGTACAATGTAGAAGTCTATTCAATGATTTATTGATTAGAATCTTTGAAGAACAAAAATATTGGCCATAGATCACACACATAATCTAAGGTTAATGTGTTTTTTATTCAATGTGTGCTCACAAACAACAGATAATTCTGTTATAGCAAGAAAAAAAGCCAGAGGTTAGCGACCTTCACAAAAACATAGTCTAACCCCTCTCTTAGTAAGCCAACTACTTCTAAATCTTTCTATATCTCATTTTCACAGCTAAACTAAACAAAAACAGACATCAATTCTCGGTTATTAATGCTACAGAATATACATAAATTATTTTCGTTCGTGTGTTCTTTATGTATTTGAGTATATTTATATATATTTAGGACTATATCATGCAATTAATTTTATTAATATGAATAAATTATTATTTGAAAAGTAAAACCATTAAATTCATATTGAACATATAAAATAAAAAATTGAAAGAGATGGATATTTAAAAAAATTAAACATAAAGAAAATATTAGATTAAAAACATCTTCAAAACACATAAATATTATTTAAAAAGTAAATATGATAAATTTAATTAAACACCTATAGTTAAAAATATTTTAAAAATAATAAAATTAATACATTTATACCATAAAATATAGAAAATTGTATGTAAAAAAATATTGTGACATAAATTAAAAGTAACGTAATAAAAAAATATTAAAAACATAGAGATAATTGCTATGATAAAAAAATATATGCTTTAGGGGAGTATAGTTGTACTTTATTGAAGCCTCAATTTTTAAATTTTTGTTCAATTAAATAGGCTACTTGGCCTTGTCAGATAAAAATTCAAAATTTAAAAAACAGCCTATTTAATGGAAAATATTTTGGCGTAAATACTGAAATGTAGAACAAAAATTTAAAAATTGAGGCTTCAATAAAGTTAACATATAACATAGTTTATGTTAACAAATATTGTTATCTTGATAATGGTGTAAAAGCCGAAACGCAGAAAACAAAATTTAAAAAGTGAGACTTAAATGAAGGATTACAATAATACTTTACTAAAACGTGTCTAGCCTCAAGTAAATAAAAAAATATACATTAAAAAATAAATAATAAAGACATTTATGTTGCTGGTTTTCTCATTCGTACCTAAAATGAATTTGATTTGCGATTCCTAGCGTAACCTTCATGGACACTTATTTTCAGTAAAATTTACGTCTAAACGGGTCAAAAGTAACAATACTATATTATTTTATATTAATTTAATCATTATTGTGGGTAACCACCTTGTTTTTAAATTATTTTAAATAATTTATTTTTGAAGAGAAAAGATTTGGCTCCGCCGGGAATCGTACTCGGGTTTCCCGCGTGACATGCGCGGTATACTAACCATTGCACCACTGAGCTCGCTTCCGAACGGTGCCAAATCCTTCCTCTTCACTGACACCTCTCCTAGGATCTCGCAAGTTTTGCGAGTATTTACGGGAGGTGGACAATTTTTTGTCCAATTTTGGGCACCATTTAAAAATAAGGTGGTTACCCACAATAATGAATAAATTACTTAATATAAAATAATTTAAAAATTGCCGAATGTCAAGAGATTCCCAAAATTGGACAAAAATTGTCCACCTCCCGTAAATACTCGCAAAACTTCCGAGATCGTGGGAGAGGTGTCAGTGAAGAGGAAGGATTTCGCACCGTTCGGAAGCGAGCTCCGTGGTGCAATGGTTACCATACCTTGCATGTCATGCGGAAGACCCGGGTTCGATTCCCGGAGGAGCCAAATCTTTTCTCTTCAAAAATAAATTATTTAATAACAATACTGTAGCAAAAATTTTAACATTTTTTTGTTTCAATTTGCTTATTGGAAAATATAGAAAAGCTCCAATCTGACAAATAATAGTTAGTTTTTTATTCTTGTTTCGTTCATAATCACTAAAACTTTAAAAATGACTTATGAATTTTATTACTAACACACAAAAACAAAAAAATAATTGGGAATAATAAAAATTATAATAGTTTATAACTTACTGGAAGACTTGATCTATATTATTCTAATTTTGTAAACAGTGAGGTGGCCTAGGAGAGAGATGTAATTGCCAAATTTATCTATTGACGAGATTTTAAGGAATTGATCTATTGTTTAACTAAAATATTGTTAATTTGAGATTAGTAAGGAGTACACCTGAAGGTGAGGCATTAAAGCCTCGAAACATTGTGAATGTTGTAATGAATTGAAAAATATATTTATATCAAAATGGAAGGTGTGAATTTTCACTGTTTTACAAAATTGGAATAAAAAAACATTTAAATAAAAATGAAACATTAACTTTCAGACTTTATTGTTCTGTTTTCTTTTCCATAGCCACCGATCGCTGGTCATACAGGAAAAAAAAATTCCAATAATGTTGGGGGTAAGGAGTAAAACGGAATATAAAATGGAGTAAGCTCCAACTTCCAAGCCTTTTGAGGGTGTGCTTTTACATCCAGCTTCTGAATCATTTAAACAGACAAAAAACAACAACGAACAAAGAAGCATGATTAAAAAAAAAAAAAATAAAAAAAAAAAAAAAAATACATTCTCATGCCGAAATGAATAAATGTATACCATCAATACCCAAAATATAGAAGATATTAAAAAAAAAATTAAAAAATAATCAAACCGTCTCTTCGCCTAAGTCCCTGTTTTGTGTCGGCATGTTTTATACTTCAATCCTTCACTCCGTGCCCTGCTAAAATAATTAAACAGTATATCTTAGTTAGAAGTTTATTTAGGAATATATGGAATGCCATGTAAAGTTAAAGATACCAGTAAGATCACTTGTGACATAACACAAGGAATATAAAAGGAAAACCTTAGCTTACTATCCTTTGTCTGCTATTAAACTCTTTACTGACCAATAAAATTTATTTTATATTCAATTAATTGTCAAATTAAAAATTTTATTTATCTAATTAAAGAGTTTTTTATTTTTTAATATTAAATTGTTTCTTGAATTGCAATCTTGTCCTGGAGTCCGTCGACATTTTATTATATCCTATATTAAAATAAAATATACTATAAAATACTATGTTAACTCCCCAAAAAAAAAAAATCTAAATGTTTCTATTTTATATTTTTTTCATATTTGCATAAGATAAAATATATGGTTAGCCGTAGAAGTGGCGAAGATTTAACAGATATTAATGTTGAAGCGTATACGATTGAACACGTGGAGAAATAACGATATTTATGGGCGTTGGTAACCAGAAAAAACAAAATCGATGAGGAAATTAAGGCTAGATTAAAAGCCACAAGTTCTTGATACTTTTGAGTAGTGAAATTGCTTAGCTTGAGCTTAGCCTTCTGTCCTGAAACTTTAGAATTAGAATTTACAAAACTATTACTATTCCTACGGTCCTTTGTGGATGCGAAACGTGGTCACTAAGGTTCAGAGATCAGAAAAGGCTGAGAGTTTTTAAAAATAAGGTATTGCCTCGAATATTTAGGTAAAATATGAACAACTCAAACGGAAAATTTGAACTTTTACTGAACGCCGAACTGATTTAACTGTATCCTGTAACCTATTTATGTAAATTATAAATAAACTAGGCTATTTAACTTCCTCAATAGACCTCGACTAATTGTTCACCGACCGTTTACATACGAAGTTAACAGATTTAACGCAAATGATAATACATTCCAAAAAACGCCCTATTCATACACTGTAAAGAAACCGCCTCTATGCTCATTTTAAGTCAATAAACCCATTTTTGTCTAAATTCGACATTACTATTGTTTACTGGAACGACAGTTATTATAGTTTTGATAGAATGTGAAATTCTTCAGGCTGAACGAAATGTGGTAGCATTGTCGAAGTGGGGACATTGATAGGCAAGGATATTGTTTAGAATAAATAGATATTCAGAGATTCCGATAAAAATTAGTAAAGTATATTAAGTTTTCTTTAAGCGTTTTTCGTATTATTTTAACGCATGGGTCAAAGGTTTGGCCGAGGTAAAGATCTTATGGTATTTCTCGACTCCCTTACGGTGATAGGAGTCTCCCCTAGGGTTCCACTCAAGCGCGGACCCCAAGCATTCGGGAATGTAAATAAAAGGTAACGAAGTTGATTGGGGAAGCTGCAGCCTGAATGGGGATGAGCCGGATGTCGATAGCAGCCACTTATTCTGTTCTCCAAGCCCCCCTCAATTTTCTGCCCCCCAAGTTCTGTCACTGCCAGCCCCCTACCACATGAGAACCTTCCGTTCGTCGCTTCTCCCTTTTAGTTTTTTTTTTTTTTTTTTTTTTGACACGTGTAAGTAATATGGGTGTCATAAGATTTTTTCGGTTTGGTTTTTCTACATGTGTAGCCCTGCTAAAAGGGTGTGTCGCCGAGTACACCGCGGATACCAGCCACAAGAGACTTGATCCCCCTTCACCGGCAGTCAAAGGCCCCGGAGGCGACCAGACATTTGTCCTATGGAGGAATAAGACAAATATCGTCCTAAGTAGTCGACCCGTAACGTCCATTGCTTCTGTCATAAACAGAACTGGATCCGGAGAAATACTGGCGCGATATGGCAGCTTCTAGTTTTGATATTGCAGCAATCATTAGGAAATATATCGCAAGGTGGTTACAACTCAAAATATATAAGTTTTTATTTATGCATACCGAATTAGCAAATAGTGTTCCATTTGGTAGTCTAAGTCTGGCTGGATGACAGGTGTCTTATTTTATGAATTTATATCTAGTGTGCTCTATCCATGGATCATTGACAGCAAAATTGCATTGCCAATAATCCTGTACCTACATGGACAAGCATCTCATTTGACTCTCCCCACTTCCCAATTCTGCAAAGAACATGGGATACTTGCAATAAGTCGCACTCAATCAAAATGCTACACATTTCATCTAAACAATGAATGTGGCCATCTTTAATTGTCTAAAAGAGCACTGGAAGAGTGAAGTTCATCATTGGAGAGTCAAAAATTGTGCAGACCCAACATTAAAAAACGAAACTTCTGACCATCACTAAAATCTGTTTATCGTACTTGCTTTACTGGGTGATCTCATTTTTCGTTTAAATATGTTTGCATGTTTTTGTCTCATTTAAGCTTTTTGTGTATAAAATAATTAAATTTCCACAACCATATACACTTACCTAGTACACCTGACATTCAATCAACAGGCATAATATTGTACATGAAACACTACACAATGACACTAGCCTCAGTGTATTGCCCGCCAAGATATGTGCTGACATCTTCGATGTTTTGCAATTTTTTCCAAAGGGCGGTGTTTTTTAGCAGGAGGTGATTTCAATTTTGGGGATCACGTTTAAGCACGCCAAGAGGTAGGAATCTGAGGGCTGCTATCCATGAGCTTTCATTACACACGATAAATTCTGACACACCGGCATACTGGCCAACATCGCATTACAAATCAAACAGTTACCAAAAAGGAAAGCCCCTGGTTATGACTTAATTACAGCTGAGGTACTCCAACAAATGCCTAGAAAAGCTCTTGTATTTCTCACGTCAATTTACAACTGTATACTAAGAACGTCCAAATTCCCAATACAATGGAAATACTCACATATCAGAATGATCCACAAACCAGGTAAAGACGTATACAATCCTTCATCATACAGACCAATTAGCCTCCTCCCAATTTGTTCCAAATTATTTGAAAAATTAATACAAAAAAGATTGGTTGACATACTACGGAAAAGCATTACCTGACCACCAATTCGGCTTTCGCACTTACCACTCAACCATACATCAATTACACAGAGTTACTGACTACATTGCAGGAGCTTTAGAACAAAAACTATATGCGACTGGAGTATTTTTGGACGTTGCTCAAGCATTTGACAAAGTCTGGCACCAGGGTCTTCTCTTTGAACTCAAGACCATATTACCGTACACTTATTACCTTATTCTTCAATCATTTCTCTCCGACAGATTTTTCTCCGTCCGACAGGGTTCAGAAATTTCTTCAATACATCCGATATTGGCGGGAGTACTCCAAGGTTCAATACTAGCACCCTTACTCTATATCATCTACACTTACGACATACCCATTATTACGGAGACATTGACTGCAACTTATGCTAATCTTCTCTGTATCGTTCCAATTTTAGTATATGTACCGCCGAAGCGAGTTGTTGATACAACTCGCGAACGAAAGAGGCGCTGGCACGGGACCAGCCCTCCTTAGGCCATGGTGGTAAGCCCCCGCCATCATGCCCTAAGTAGGGGAATCCGTAGGACAGGTTGTCCGGCCCGCTATCCATTCGGGAGTTGAGGCGGTGATGCCAAATGGTACCACGGGGATGACGCTCTCCCGGGCGTCATCGTTGGGTGGTGCCATGACCCCTAGGGGTGCCTGGTACGGACGTGGTGGTCGTGGTTACTGAGACCACCAAGCGCCGACCTGTATAGGTCATGAGTGTTTGTTGGGGTCAGGCTGGTTAGCAGGTTCTGTCCCCGCCCTCTCTCTTCTCGCCTTTCGTGTGCAGAGGTGGTCGGTGTAGGCCACTGGCTCGGTACGACCACCTCGGGACGCGCATGAATGGGTTAACGAGATTCCCTCTGCAACTTATGCTGATGATACAGCAATTATCACTAAACATCAGGACGCAACACAGGCATCATTAACTTTACAACATCACTTATACATACTACACGACTGGTTCCAACTATGGAAAATTAAACTAAATCATGACAAATCAAAACACATCACATTTACCTTTAGAAAACATACCTGTCCACCCGTTTAACAATAACCAAATTCCTCAGACGGACACAGTACACTATCTGGGACTCACTTTCGACAGAAGGATGACATGGGGCCCGCATGTCAAATTGAAAAAAAGAACGCTTACCAAAAGACTTAAACTTCTGTATCCATTACTTTCTAAATCTTCAAAATTAAAACTGAAACAAAAATTAAATACGTACACTTACTTACTCAAACCCATATGGACATATTCCTCACAGATATTCGGCATAGCTAAAAAGACTCACTTACAAAAACTTCAAACATTTCAATCAAAATTGTTACGACTCATCACAAAAGCACCTTGGTACGTGACTAACTACACTTTACGAGTACATACTGACCTCCATCTGCCAACAGTCGACCAACACATAACGACACTTTACAAACGATTTTTTAGTAATTTGTACGGACCAGACAGTTTAATAAGCAATATGGCTGACATTCGCATGGATACGAGAAGACTAAAAAGGCGCTGGATGAGGGATCTGCTCTCTTAGACAGCCAAAGTAATTGACTTAAGCCAAGAAGAGGGTGCTGTTGGGTGCTTTCCTTCCTCATGCCTGACATGTCATTATTTCATTTTACCGCCATCTCATTCGCTGATTGTCCGCACTTTGCGGACAGGTGTGAATTAATAATTAAAGTAAAAAAAAAAAATAAAAAATTGTGGAAATTTTATTTTGTTTCCATAGTGAATTTACTAGTTTATTAATAAAAAAAATATTAACTTTTATTGCAGTTCGTATCATCTATTAAAAATCAAAGGAAATAAAAAATTATGCATCTGTCAACATTAAAACCATAAATGTCAACTTTCCAAACCTTTGCATTTTAAGGTGTAAACTATTGGTTCATTTTATTAGCTTCTAAGAAATCATTTTTTATAAAAACCGTAAATGTAGACCATAGGATATTGTATTCCCAGTTTTCTAGAGGGATTGGCCTAACTAAATTCATAACAAAGATTATCCTAACATCAAAATGTTGGAAAACAGTGTCAATATTATGATTTTTTTTTTCCGTAACTCACAACTATTGGTACAGTTACCCTAAATGTGTTTGATAATTACCATTTTTTTATGAATATATCGGAAAGTGGTTACAAATCAAAATATATTAGTTTTTATTTATGCATACCGTTGGAATTAGAGTAATGAAAAATCTACTATGTAGCAGTGGTACTATTTGCCGCAATGGTAGAATATTTATGATCAAACACTATTTTCCGCACTCGCTGCTGAAAGGTTCATAGTAAAATTGAGAATGCAGTTGAAACTTCTAATGTGATTGTAGATTTTTGTTTTGTTAGTCATATTTATGCCGACGCGCAATATAATAAACCACAGTAATGTTGAGAACTGCATGGAAAACAAATTTCAGAAACTTCAATGCTGAACTGGAGCAACAAATTATAGCCTGAAAAAAGAATGTGACAGAAAACAAAGGCATTTCTAAAGTTGTGAAAAAATATATAGATACAGTTAAGCTATAAAAACAGTATGAAGCCATTTAACCCTTGTTTGGGATGGGCGAATGGATGCAACTTCAATTAATTCTGTACTTCAAGGAATTTGCTAGATCAAGTGTTTTTTTTTATTTGTTTTTTCTGTAGCAAAAGGACACTTATATCAATCACATTCGCTGATTGTCACTAGTGAACGACAGGGGTGATTAAAAGTATTAAGAAAAAAAAGGTTCTTATCCTATTATGAGTCAATTCGCGTAAGATGGAACAGATCGAAAATGACGGTTGTCCTTTCTAATCTCGTTATCAATCGAAATATTCATACGACCTTCTAATGGATACAGTGTTACAGTTTTTACATCAAATTATAAATGAAATATATAGTACATTTACATTAACTATAAATGAAATATATAGGAAGAGAAAGTATTGCAATCGTGAAAAATTTCGATCGCCGTAATGGTCTGTGTGTCTGTGTTTGTGAACGGACTAGCTCAAAAACTATAAACCGTACGAACCTGAAATTGGGTATTTAGTATATCTATATATATACACGAGATGTGACAGCGAAAATTTCATCAAAATTGGTGAAACGGAGAGGGTACTTTATTTAATGAATTTTGTCTAATTTTTACGTTTTTTTTTCTTTCGATTTTCTCAAAACGGCTCAAACGATGTTGATCACACTGGGTATTTGATGTAAGTATATGCTCGAAATGTGACAGTTAAAATTTCATTGAAATTAATCAATTAGAGAGGGTCTCATTTTCAATTATTTGATGCTACAGCTGACATTTCCTCAAAATTAGTCAAATGGAGGGGGCAATTTATTTAGTAAATGTTGTCTCTGGTTTTTTTATTAATTACCCAAAACGGCCGTAACGGTGTTGATCACATATGGGTATTTGATGTATGTATATGCCAAAATTTCATTTGCCGTAATATCACTCATGAAAATAAATCTTTTATATAATAATAAAAAAAAAAATATTTAATTCTAGTGAGTAAATACGTGATGCTCAAATTATTCAACCCGCCGTTGGTCGCGTTGTGAGCATTTTGCTCACACTTGCCGAAAATCTTGTGTATTTCGCTTATTTCTTTTTATTTAATTCTGACATTTTTTCTATTTGTCATTTATACATTAACTCACTTTAGGAAGTTGTTTTTGAAAAAAACAATTGCCGCGCTAAGCCCCTATAAAACATTTTGTTCGAAAAAACGAGAGCGTGAGCAAATTGCTCACACCGTGCGGGCCGCTCCGAGACCTGCACGGACTTGTCAATCTCCGCAGTAATTAGCCCAAATCTTGTCGGTAGACGTTTTTCTTTCTTAGATGAAATATTGTAGCTGTTCCGTTTGGTAGTTTAGTTCGGAAAATGAGTGGAACAAGACGTCCTGCGAAGATATTACGGCTTTTGAAGGATAATCCGGAAGAAAAAATGACTGTAAGTATTTTCGTCTCTTCTCTTAGGTTTTTTAGTAAAAGGTTAGATTAGTTTTTATATTTTTGAGTAAAATGGGGTATTTCGTTTTTAGATCGTTATTCCTGGCTTCTTGAAGTTCAGCAAAGTGATAATACTGGAGGTCAAATCTCCAGTCTTCCTCTCGAAAAATCCGTCGACTTGCCAGAACTAGTGCCGGAATTCGAGTATCAACGTACCAACTTTATGCAAATTTTTTATATTTTCATAATTTTTTTTTTTCTTTTCAACTAAAAATTTCTTATTTTTCTTTTTGTGATTTTGAGTAATGTATGCTACTGCAATTTTCTTACAATATCTACTTCTTTTTTTAAACTAAAAATAGTGTTAATAAAGACTTTTATTCTTGTTTATTCTCTTCTATTCATTCCACTCCTATAAATAAATTATAATAAATGCATTAAACTGATGAAACACCTTAAACACACTAATAATTTAATGATAAAGATATTCTAAATTAAAAGCAACAAAAATATTGCTAAGAATGCTGCAGAAAAATAATAGAATCTCCAAAAACTGAGGTGTGAGCAATTTGCTCACGCGCGACCAACGGTGTCCCACGGAGGGACGCGACCAGCACCGGGTTAAAGCAATTAAGGTGTGCCAAAAATATGGTATAAGATAATCTTTAATTATTTATACTTCAGTTTAGTAACTTTAGTTCCATAATAAATTTCTGAAGGCAATATAAAGTGATTTTAGAGGAACACTAATCGTTCTCGATTTCCAAAAACGCATAAAAGACAAACTATACTACGAGTCGTAAATTTTAACGATATTTCACAGAAAGCAAATCGCTGTAAAAAGCAACTAAGCAGTAAAAAAAACTCGACAGTTGATGAAATTTGGTCCCTTAAAAAAAGAAATAAGCAATAATGAATCGAGAAGTACTGACGATTATCAAGCTTTGCATTATAGATAAATTATAACTAATGGAGATATACAAATGTGAAAAAGTGTGGCGTTTACATATTATCGGAACCGTCGATTTCTAATCTATGTAAGTTTATAAGTGAAAGTTGAGTGTTTCGCCAAGTTGTGTTTTTAGACATTAATCAACATGTTCCGGTTGCTTTAATTGCTTGTTGGGCCTATTCACAAACAGGAGATACTTCTGTCATTCCGATTCCATCAGCTAATTATGATGAACAACCCCTCCTCCAAGATATGTTGGATGAGATTAGATCAGATCGTTGGGATTGAGCAGAGCTCAGCAGAGGACTAGAGATCACGTTATTACAAGGATGAAATGAAGAAGACCTCAAGGAGAAGGGGCAAGGATAGGGGATGGCGATCGGACAACCCTCCAAGAGTATGAATGAATAATTAAACAGGACCCCGGGGCACTAACACAGGTCCCTCTGGAGTCCCCAGGGATTACGAAGCGGTTTAGGGGAATGCTCCCTTTAACTCTGGCGCAAATAAAGTTCATCCTCTCCTTTTTTTTCACACGAGTTTTATTTCATACATGACTTAAATTACTGGGGCTTGTACAAATATATAAAACTTCATTTATTTTTTTTTCTTTAAAAAACTAACAAACGGTGCTCTCTCTAAACGTTTCACGGACATATTAACATCCTTATACGAGATATGGCTACAGATGACATGACCATGAATATTAGGAGGAGATTAAAAAGACGTTGGATGAGAGATTTCGTTTAACATACAAGAATAACTGAAACAAGCCAGACAAGAGGTACTGCTGGCTGCCATCCTTCCCCATGTCTGACATGCCATTATATGTTTTGTCAAAACAGCCATCAAATCTGCTGTTTGACAATGTGTTGTTAAAAGGCGCAGATTCACTCGTTTCGTCGTTACTCAAGAGATAAAAACTTATGAAAAAATCATTAAGGTTATTGTTAAGTTTCAAGTTAATATTTTCATTGATAATTTTCACGAACGATTTTTCACACAGTTTCTTTATGGTATTTTACCTTTTAGGAATAAAATAATTATATATTTTTCTAGAGAAATGAAGAACAATAATTTATACCTACAAAGATGATTGGGATTTTTTGGGACTTTTTAGTTAATTATGGTATAAAGCAAGATCATTAAGTCTCGCATAGTTTCCTAGTGGAATGTAAAAAAGTTAATAAATATCCTCCCTCCTTCTCAACCTTATAAAAGGCGCTGGATTAGAGATATCGTCAATATTAAGCACCTAGTGTAATTGAATAGAGTCAGGAGAGGTGATACTAGGTATATTTCATTCCATTTATCTCATTACATCTCAATTACTGATTTTCAGCAACTTCCTAACAAGTTAATAAGTAACCTCCCCCCCTTCTTAACCTCAAAAAGGCTCTGTATAGGAGATATCGTCAATATTAAGCACCTAATATTGAAACCGCCGAGCACATTGTCGTCGTTTGCACCGCCTATGAGACACTAAGGGCCAAACTGCTGAGGGAGAGTGGGCTCTACACTCTGTCTGAGAGCGACCTCCCTCAGCTCATGACCAAGGAAAACTACCCGCACTTCAAAAATTTTGTATGCGGATGGAAGGAAGCCGTGGGTCAAACCCACTTTACCATGGGTAGAAGAGAGGAAGCTCCTGGGAGGCCGCCGGACAGAGGAGGCGAAGAAGAGGAAGGGAGAGACTAATCTTGAAAGAAGAGAAGAAAAAAATTCAGTGAAAACTGAAAAAATTCAGTTTATAATAATGTACTTGCAGCAGCGATATGTTATGCAGGCATGCATATCATATCACTGTTGCAAAAACCCGTATTACCCTAGAGGTACGGTAGGGTCGAATAAATAAATAAAATAAACCTAATATAAATGAATCAAGTCAAGAGAGGTGATACTATTTATACTATTCATCAGTATTCTGTTTATCTCATTTTACCTCAATTACTGATTTTTAGCAACTTGATAATAAGTTAATAATCAACCCCTCCCCCTTCTTAACCTCAAAAAGGCTCTGTATGAGAGATATCCTCGATAATAAGCACCTTGTGTAATTTAATCAAGTTACGAGAGGTGATACTATTTATACTATTCATCAGTATTCTGTTTATCTCATTTTACCTCAATTACTGATTTTTAGTAACTTGCTGACAGGTGCGAATCGAAAATGATACAACAAGGGTATATTGTAATGTTTTGTATTTATTTTTAGAATTCATCGAAGTTAGGACCTATTGTGAATTTACAGAGGCAGTTTTCATGAAAATATGTGGGTTTAAAAAATATATATTAAAATTTAAAAACTTTTGTATTTTATTCATTAAGAAAATTATTTATTTTTAACCGAAAACGAACGAAAGAGGAGGTTACTCTATTCGATACGTATGTAAACGTACGCACTTTTTTTTTATAAATATTTTTTTTATTTATTGTTTCTCCCCTTCCTCGCCTTATATGCTATTTGGGGTTTCCTGGACCAGGGAAATGGGTGAGGGATTGATGCCGAGTATTACTAAATTTTCCCCTGGCTCCGGGTTTTGAACTTGCTATCTTTCGGTTTTCGATCAAATGTTGCCATGGGCAACGTGTATTTTCTGACGCGTTTGCCCACTTTGTCATCCCGCCATACGGGTGCGAATCGTAACTTTGAACAAGAAACCTATTGATTCATGAAGTTGATTGTGAGCCCTTCCTTTGAATACAGATTTGTCTATTGTTCTAAGCCGCCTCCTTTAATGGAAGTTTATGGCCCTAGCCCGGAGCGCACCTGTTGCTACTGAAGGCGACCTAATAAAAAATTAATGCGAAAGCTCTCGGGCTCAGCTCTTTGAATCATTACTCAGCCTTTTAAAGTCCCTCAATGGCAAGAGCGCGTCTTTGTAAAGACATAAATATCGCATGTAGCCACAAATGGGTTTGAGCCCTACTTTCTTAAATACATGGATTAGTTCAATTCTGTAATGAGTTGATTAGTGTGCTCTAAATTTCTTAATATTCTAATGCTAATATAATTCTAATATTATATGCCTAAGACTCACAGATCCATGATATTGTAACACTTATGTGGTTTACAAATATTTATTAAACAAAAATATACAGTTATCAGTGCCAACGAATTACAAAACTTAAATACTTGAGCAGGTTACAAAAATGATAACGTTATAACACACAATCATATGCCTTGGGCTACACAGTCAAGACACAGACTTATACTCAGACTAATTTGTTCAGTCAGTTGCTCCTTATATATAATCGTAAATGATCAGGTCTGAAATGTTCCAGAAAAATGTGGACTAGGCCACGGAAAAATCTAGGTCCAAACATTTCGTTCCAACCGCTTATTTTGTTCCAACAAACGGTCTGGGAGTTTACGCTATATTTTTTTTTGTTTTTTTTTTATTTGCTTATCGATTTAACGTTACAATAAATGCTCCCAAGGAATTAAATCACGCACAAAAACAAATTATAATTAATTGTATTTTGTATTAACCAATAATAAACATTTGCCAAGCACGAGGAGCGATAATACTCTGCAACCGTGGATACTAATCTGCATTTGGACAAACGCCTCACAGATTTTCGGCTCAGAAAAGTGGACGCTCTCTAAAAATTACAAACTTTTCAATCAAAAACTTTGCGACTAATAACGAATGCTCCCTTGTATGTAAATAATAAAACTCTGCATACAGAATTATCGAAAAACGCATACAAGGGTGATTCTAAGATTATGGGCAATTTTCATAACATAGTTATGTCATTACCGAGCTAATAATTCGGGCGTGAGAATGGGACGAGTATTTAACTTGGTAATGACAATTCCACGTATTTTATTCGGCCAAAACCGCTGTGTAACTAATTGAGATAATTTTTTTTTTTTTTGCCAACTGGCTTAAACATACGATAGTCTAACTAATATGATACAAAGAATAAAATAATTTGAAAAGAAAGCGTGTTAATACATTTGTGATCAGTAATGACGTCAAAGTGAAGGGTCAAAGTTTTGAAACTACTTAAACATACTTACTGTTAACAAAAATTAAAAAAATATATATAATTCAGAATGCTTCGGTTATTCTTTATGAGTGGAAATATATTTCACTATCATTAAACGTAGGTTTCAAAGAAAAATAATACATGTTTTGCACAAAGTCGAGAGTGGGACACTGCGTGGTAATGACATTTTAGTACCTTAAGTAATTATAAAATTATATTATTCATTAATATTTTCATTTTTATTATGAATAATTATACCTTCAACGTATAGCAATGGAAAAAAAATCAGGTTAGGTTTAACCATGTGAAAGCTGTAATGGACTAAAATTTGACCCTAAAATGAGAATCTCCCACAAAATGTTTATTCTTGCCTTCATGTAAAGTTACTCGGACACTAATCAATGACATGACCATGGCTGAAATGACTGTTGCTAGATGGACAGAAAGAAGTTGGATGAGAGACCTGCTCACGTAAGGTATCAAGCCCGAAAAGAGGGTGCTGCTAGGCACTTCCTTTCCTCATACCAAAAATACCTTACATAATAATTTTTGCTGACAGGTCCGAATTTAAGTTTGATGAGAAAAAAAAAATGTTATATTAACCATTTACTATCTATCAACTGTTTAACATCTCAAATATTGAAGAAATCTTATTTCAAAATATCGCTATTTAATGCATTTTTGGCAAATTTCAGGATAACCGAGGTCACTTAACTAGTCTAACGAACATATTTTAACCAGATTGGTGGCATAAATCAAAGCTGAATAATATCTGCTGAACATAAAATCTATTTGTTTCAAGTCTTTTCTCTACATTTTCCCATATTTCTCTTTTTTATAGCAAATAAAAGCTTTAAAATAAATTATAGAGTAATTTTTAAAAAAGCTGGTGCGTGCGCGCAACACACAACTTTCACTTACCAACTTACTTAGATTAGAAATTGACGTGTTTTGCTAAATATCATTTCCCAAAGTCACACATTTTTCTACATTCATATCTTATTTTTGTTAATCGTTAAAGCCGTTTTTGAGTAAATAAAAAAGCCCCGTGAAAATGATATAAAATTTACTAAGTAAGGTCCCCCCTCCCGTAGAACAATTTTGATGAAATTCTTACAGTCATATCTCGGGCATATAAATACATCAAATACTAAGTTTGATCGAAATCGTTAAAACCGTTTTTGAGTAAATAAAAAAAACACGTGAAAATGATACACAATTTAGTAAGTAAAGTCCCCCCTCTGGTTGATCAATTGTGATGAAATGTTAGTTATCACATCTTTGGCATATAAATACATCAAATACCAAGTTTGATCAAAATTGTTAAAACCGTTTTTGAGTAAATAAAAAAAAACACGTGAAAATGATACAAAATTTATTAAGTAAAGTCCCTCCTCCGGTTGATCAATTTTGATGAAATTTTTACAGTTATATTTCAGACATATAAATAGATCAAATACTCAGTTTAATCAAAATCGTTAGAGCCGTTTTTGAGAAAATCGAAAAAAACTTAAAACGTTAAGAAATAAAGTACCCCCTCCCTATGAGCAAATTTCATGAAATTTTTACTGTCACATCGCGGGCTTATACATACTCTAAATACCCAATTTCAGGTTCGCAAGGTTTATAGTTTTTGAGCTAGTCTGTTCACAGACACACACACACAGACACACACACACACACACACACACACACAGACCATTTCGCGTGACTTGGTTATTTTGACTCAGGGGACCCCAAAACGTGTATTTCCGTTGAAAACCGGAAGTCGAAAATCTTCACGATCGCAATACTTCCACTTACTATATATTTCATATATAGGAAAATGAAAGTAAAAAAATGAATGGATTCTAAAAAATAAAACAAGCCTTCAGTTCTTTAAGAGCGGATATCCGCCAAAGCTTAACTTTTCTCAAGTCGTACTTAGTGAAGTTCCGGAACTTGAGAAGTTTGGTTTTAAGAGAAAACAACTCCCACTTTGGTAACAAGGCCTTCTGTAATCCATTTTAATATTCTTGTCCGTAATCTCGACTAGCTAGCTCTCTCCTACATTTACTTAAAAGTGAATCGGGAAGTTAGTTATCTGATGTAATGTATTTCGAAGTTTGAAAACCTAAAACCTAAAATAAGCTAGTGTCCAATTATGAATAATTAACATAACTTGATCCACGAGAAGTTCTTAAGGAATCCTTAAAAACAATTATAGAAAAAAGTCTACATTTTACGATCGATTCGGCCCTTTACGGTCCAAATAAACCATGTGATGAATTATTTTGAA
Organism: Aelia acuminata; assembly: GCA_911387785.2. Taxonomy (NCBI): domain Eukaryota; kingdom Metazoa; phylum Arthropoda; class Insecta; order Hemiptera; family Pentatomidae; genus Aelia; species Aelia acuminata. Next base: position 17,128,752 of record OU426983.1, read on the forward strand.
AATAATTTAGCTCTCGTTCATCCATAAATGTCAGCGACCACATTTGACATCCAAAAAAAAAAAAAAAACGTGTTATAGAATAATAATTTTGTGAATTCTTTAAAAAAATTTAATGCGTTAATAAATTCCCATCTCTGATCAAGCCTTGATTTCCTCTTCAATTTATTTTTCACAGTTACAGCATGCTATTTAATTATAAAGATAAATAATAAAAAAGAATAAAGTGTACCCTTGAATTCTAAATTTCATCAGGAATAAAATTAGTTATTAAAATAGAAAAGGTTCTAGTATTTGTATACATGAAGACTTACACCCACTCGCCGCATTATTTATAAACGTTTTTCGACGAAAATTTTTTCGTGTCAAAGAGGTTTGGACTAGTTGAGGTAGCAGTATATTTGTTGATAATAAAGGAGATAAGCTGAAAATAAGTACACCTGAATGATTAGTTAACCTTCTTAAGATATAACCTCAAGTAGATATTAGTTTACATATTAATCACTCCACAACTCTAAAATAAACATTTTAACCTTAAAAAAAAATTAATCAGTCATTAAGTGGAAATATATTTATAAACAAATGTAAATTTTGTTTACAATTAGCTATGTCAGAGTTTGTAAGGCACTCATGGGTTCACTCGGGTAAAATTAAGTGGACCCCTAACCTTTTCCTGGCTTGAGGAAAGTCGATTGTTTGAATTAGAATCCAATAATTTCTCCTGCTTATGTATGATTTTCATCAGTTATTTTGGTTTGATAATAATAAATAAATTAAAAGTCGTCCTCCAAACTCAGCTATTCCTACATATTTGTCCCACATTAATAGCTTACGATGGAAAACAGTCAAAAGGTATTAAAAAAAAAAATCTGGTGCGCGCAACACACAACTTTCACTTACCAACTTAGATTAGAAATTAATGCTTTGTGTTAATAATACTTCTCACTCAGTTACACATTTTTCCACATTCATTTCTTATTTTTGTTTTCATTTGCTCTATAACAAACTCTAATTTCTTTTATTAGTAAATAAAAGTTTTTACTTGAGATAATTCGGCAATGCAAGCATAATACTCCAAGTCGACTGATTTTATAATTCTCTATACACTTGTTGAATATTTCATTTATTTCCCATGAAACAAATCATTTCCATTAAATGAACAGAAGGGCATTAATTATGAACACTGGTCTGTCATTAAAAGCGTCATGCGTGGGCTCAACGTGTTTTATGAGTTGACTGAATATTTTTCTTTTTTTCTCCTCTATATGTTTACTTTATTTTTATCATATGTCATATTTCTTATTTTTAGGCGTAACCAGAGACAGTTTATTTTTCCATATAAACAAAAACAAAGATACTTCATAGGAAACAAAAACAAACAAACAAAAAAGGCCCCTACCCGATTTAAGCCCCCCCAGAACATTTTAATAATGATAAAGCTTACCTGATATTAAAGAACACCTAATTTTCATTAAACATGACGAATTTGATCGAAATCGTTAAAACCGTTTTTGAGTAAATAAAAAAAACACGTGAAAATGATACACAATTTAGTAAGTAAAGTCCCCCCTCTGGTTGATCAATTGTGATGAAATGTTAGTTATCACATCTTTGGCATATAAATACATCAAATACCAAGTTTGATCAAAATCGTTAAAGCCGTTTTTGAGTAATTAAAAAAACACGCGCAAATGATAAAACATTTATTAAGTAAAGTCCCCCCTCCGGTTAATCAATTCTGATGAAATTTTTACAGTCATATCTCGGGCATATAAATACATTAAATACCCAGTTTGATCAAAATCGTTAAAGCCGTTTTTAAGTAAATAAAAAAAACACGTGAAAATGATACGAAATTTTTTAAGTAAAGTCCCCCCTCCGGTTAATAAATTTTGATGAAATTTTTACAGTCATATCTCGGGCATATACATACATCAAATACCCAGTTTGATCAAAATCGTTAAAGCAGTTTTTGAGTAAATAAAAAAAAACACGTGAAAATGATACGAAATTTATTAAGTAAAGTCCCCCCTCCAGTTAATCAATTTTGTTGAAATTTTTACAGTCATATTTCGGGCATGTAAATAGATCAAATACTCAGTTTAATCAAAATCGTTAGAGCCGTTTTTGAGAAAATCGAAAAAAACGTAAAAAGTTATTAAATAAACTACCCCCTCCATTTGAACAATTTTGATGAAATTTTGGCTGTCACATCGCGGGCATATACATACACTAAATACCAAATTTCAGGTTCGCACGGTTTATAGTTTTTGAGCTAGTCTCTTCACATACACACACACACACACACACACAGACCATTTCGCGGGACTTGGTTAATTGGACTCAGGGGACCCCAAAACGTGTATTTCCGTTGAAAACCGGAAGTCGAAATTTTTCACGATCGCAATACTTCCACTTACTATATATTTCATATATAGGTAAGTGAAAGTAATAGATCTATTAGCAATTTCACAGAACATAAATTTAAACTACATAAACTCAATATAATTTCTAAGATATCATCAAAAATGAACCCTTAGATAGTTATTGTAATTTCAACATTCTATGGAATTTTTTATTTGAAAATAATATGGTGTTAAATATAGGTAACTAATAACTTTTGCCTATTTTTATTTTTATTTGATTCATATCAATTACATAATTATTAGAATCTTATTACATATTGGATAATTTTCAGCTTTTAATTACAAAATGTAGCTTAGACATATTGAAACAATATGCTTAATAACTCAAAAATGTTTTTTTTTTTTGCCGTACTTGAGTATCTAATAATTTAAAAAGTGTATTGAATATCACATTTATTTATTTATTTATTTTATTTTATTTGTTGCCTCTACCCTGCAGGGTCATTGGCAACATTTATTTGTCATTGATATTGTAAATAAATATCACATTTATTTGAATTTTATTATACATGAATTTTAAAATAATTTTACCGATGGACATATGTACTTATTTTTCGAAAACACGGTGCTATTGGTCATCTATTCAGCACTGCCTTTCGGTGTAGTGGGCTTTGCATATATACGCTCCTGGAAAGGGATTGTGATTTAATCGGATGGTAAAGTGTATTATGAATTACCATCGTATTTTTGTAATATGATATTTATCTAAAATTATTATTATTATTAGTATTTTACTTAATTACTGGTTTGTCTCTAATGAAGCAAAAAGATGCTCTTCACTGTTTTTTTGTCACGAAGGATCCAGGGACGTTATGGGAAAAAGCTGATATTAATTTTGAAACAATTTATCGGTGGTTATCGTTGATTGGTTTACGCTGTCACTTTGGAAGTTATTTCTAGTGTTTTTATAGCCTACCGATTGATGAAAAACGTTTACAAAAATAATGTTAATGTGAAAAAAGCCTTGTAACTGCTGGTGGGATTTAATTTTTTCATGCGCGTAATACAACGTTGGAAAGCTGAGAATTTCGGAATTATTATAATAATAAATTTATAAAGTCGTAAAATATATGCACCCAAATTACATAATTTATGCTTTTACAATCACGTTCCGACAAATCTTTCGTATGCCATTGGAAACAAGCAAACAGTTGTCAACGTGTTTTAAGCGCTTGTTGGATCAAAGCTATTTAACCGATATTATTCGTTTCCATGATGACTAAAAGAAGTTTTCTTAAAAACTAATTACATAGACTTGTAAAATCAAAGTACTATGTTTGCTTTACCTTACTGTCACAAATTAAAATAAAAGTATTATATTGTTATATGAGAGTGAACAGTAATAGAGAAAAATGTGATTCCCCAATTATTTAAAGCAGCTTTTTGGAGTGAAAAACATATGGCAAGCCTTTAATTATAAAACTTTAGTTTACAAACCCATTATAAAGTCGTATACTCGATTTATATAGGGTTCTTCCTTAAAAAACAAAAAATATATAAAAAGAATAAAAATGTGTAGGTATTCAGTTTTTTATGTTTAACATGAAAAATATTTAAAAAAGTTGAATGGTTTTTTAAGGATTTTTTGTTTCATTTTAACACGCAGGCCCCATAGAATACCGAGATTGTGTACATACAGTTATAGAAATTCAAATATTTTCTATTTATTTAATTTATATTAAAAATATTTGAAATATTATATACGATATATAGAACTAATCTATATAAATAAAGATGAAATTCTGTTTGTTTTTTTGATTATTTGTTCTTTATAGAAATCCATACTGTTTGTCCTAAATTCTCCAAATTTCGCTCAGTGGTTCTTTGATACCAGTTGCGAACACCTGTCCATATTAAAATTGCATAACTGCAGCCGATCTTCAGCTGATATTCATTATTGTAAAAAAAATCATAATGATTACACTTTACAATGCTTTTTTTTTTTTTTTTTTACGAATATGACCGTTTCTTTAGAAAAATGAAATTCCCCGTGTGAAACCGGGATATACAGCTATAATCTATGTATATAAAGATAAAATTCTGTTTGTTTTTTATAGAAATCTATACCATTTGTCCTTAATTCTCCAAAGTTCGCTCAGTGGTTCTTTCAGACCAGGTGCGAACACCTGTATATATTAAACTTCAGCCGATCTCTGGGTATATTCTTTATTGTTATAATAATCGTTTTGATCTCGCTTTACATTGGTTTTTACAAAATCGACCGTTTGAGTCCGTAAATAGACTGAGGCTACGATCTGGAGCGCAAGTTTGGGGATATTTGAATTTGCCAGAAGTAGAAAAAATACAAAAATATTTCATAAAAAGACTGTTTTACCTCCCTCCTAACACACCAGATTATATAGTACAGTTAGAAACCGCAAACCAATCCCTATACAGTTACACATTAAAATTACACCTAAATTATATCCGTAAAGTATTAAGAAACCACCCCACAAATAGGTTGACAAATTTTCTAGCAAATATAATCATAGATAAGAAAATATCGTGGTATAAAGAACTACTGAAAATAGGAAATAAGGTCCAAATCGAAATCAATAGAGAAATTCTTAAAACATCATTCTCGGAACATTTAATAAACAAAATTGAGGTTGAAATTAAGGCTGAAATGCTAAGTAGGGTTAAAAAGAGCGAATTCCACACATTATATAAAAAACTAGATCAGGCAAAACAATATATAAGCAACAAATCACTGAGCTTAGATCAAAAATCATTAATATTCAGAGCAAGAGGCGAATTGCTGGGACTAAATTACCAACCATGGAGGAGCGACAGAATATTCACGTGTGCCATGTGTAATTTAAACCTGCCGGAGGATACATACCACTTTTTGGGAATATGTCCTGTTTTGAAGGAGTTTAGAAAGATATACATGGGTAAGGAAAAATTGACATTGGAAGAAGTATTAAATATACTGAACGGGCCAAACTGGATAAAACTTTCCGCTTATTTAAGTAAAATTGTAAAATAGAGACATTTTATGATTCAGAATTTTAATTTTTAACCAAAAAATAAATTACGTTTTATTTTATTTAAAATGAATTTTATTTTTGAAATTAAATTGTATTTTATTTTTGAAATTGTACTTTATTTAAATTGTATTTTATTTAAATTATATCTTATTTGAACTGTAGCCAACTCGACAGACGGCTTACTGCCATTGTCTACGCTTTGAAGATTATTTTTTTTTTCTTTGTTATAAACTTTGTATTTATTTAAATAAAAGCATTATTCATTCATTCATTCATTCATTCATTCATAAACTGAGACTTTTAGTTTATAGATTTTATAGATTTAAAAAATGAAATTCTCCGGGTGAAACCGGAAAATACAGCTAGTAGAAAAATATTCCTTAAAATAAATATTATCAGAACACTATTTAAAGGAAATTTTCTTATTCGAAAAAATGCATTCTTTCAATTCGGTTTAGTCCTATATATTGTAGACTATATATTAATACAATGAAGTTATAAATGGAATGAATTTTTTTTTGTTATATGAGTTTTTGATATCTCGTGATATTTATATTGTTTTAATAATACTAGCAATGGTCAAATTTGTTCATCTTGAACTAGCATAATCTAAAACAAACTATTCTGTTTTAGAATGAGTCAGATCAAATAAGTAATCCCTCATTTGGTTTGATAAGATACTTTGGGATTATGTGAAAGATTAATGGAGCGGCTGAAATCATTTGTCATCCTTGGTCTGAACGAACTGTCAGGACCCTGTTCGCTCCATTGTGCCCTAAAGTCTTAATGTAAGGATAATAATTTTATCTTTTTATTTTTAGGAAATTCAAAAATTAAATGTGATACTATGTAGTTTTGAGAAAAAAAAAAATAAAGTATGTTGGTCATTCTCCTATTTCATTGTTCTAATTTCAATGCGAAAAAATTACATTTTGCAATGATTTTTTTTCTACAAATTGTTAGGAGGTAGGCTGCTAATGGTGTTTAACAAAAAATGCCTTCATAGAAACCTATATTTCTCAAGGTCTTTTTTTTGTATAACTATAATAACTAATCAAATTTCATAAATATTATTTAAAAGTGCTCAAAACAAACCTGAAAATCAATTTCACTAAAATGTTTAAATAAGTTTAGAGTTCAGGTTCTACCAAACTCAAACATCACCTTGTTCCTATTTCCCTCACTCAAAGTCTATCTCCCTCATTCCACACGAGTGAGGGAGATAGGTGTGAGGGAGATAGGTTTTTAAGTTTGTATTAAAGTAGACCATTCCATGTCAGTCTCTTATCAACAAAATTTATGGGTTATTGAAATCCCTTGTAAACCTACAAATTAACTGTAATATAACGTGAATCAAACCCACCTTTAAGGAAATATCAGTGGGTGAGGGAGATAGGAGATGAAACGACACTCATTGTTTTAACCGATAAAAACACCCTCACGAGGAAACGAGAGCAGAACTTCTGTGAAAAAGTTCATCCTTGTTGAGACGGGAATCTGTTACAATGTTGCTAGCAATGAATTTTAATGAAATAACGGTTTCCAAAGTTTTGAGGCCCGATTTCAAAACAATGTGAGGGAGATAGGTTGCATCTATGGGACAGGTAGATTTTGGATCATAACTTTTTTTCTATAATACGAAAATAGCAATATACCGTAAAACGAAATGATTAAGACCTTCTAACAAGTATGGAAAAAAATAGGTAATAAATAAAAGAATGTATATCTTTTTTTCCGCCATCGAAGTCAGCAACTTGAGCTTTGGGACAGGTGAGGGAGATAGATATTGACATTTTAAGTTTAAATTTAGGCCTATAAACAAATTGTTACTGTGATGAAAATTCTTGAACAACAAGCTGAGGTTTTCTATTAACCAGTGGATACAATTGAATTATTAGCAATTTCACAAAAATAATATAATCTCATTGGGACATAATTTCGTATGTATTGGGAGAATGACCCATATGTTTCTTTTTGTTCTGGTGGTTGATAGTTTTTTTATAAAAGAAATCAGTCTCTCATTTAAAACAATTATATATTTGAAACAATAATAAAAATAATTGGTTCAAACTAGGGAAGACTACATCATGATAAATCAAAACTTATTTAAATTTGCCCTTCTAAGAAATACTTGTCCCTCATTCTATATTTACAACTATAAAAGCTTCGGCAAAAGTATGACACGTTAAAATGAAAAAAGATACCTCTTGAAAGAGATTGAAACTACGTATACTGTCCCATTATTTTTTTTTTTTTTCAAATTTCTAAACTGAAACTTAAACAGAAATTAAAATCACATACTTACTTACTTAAGCCTATGTGGATACACTCATTCACAGATCAATTGAAACTATCACAATTAGTAACCAAAGAACCCTGATGTTGGACCAACCAGACCCTATGTTCCGTACCACGTACCAGACCCTACGTGATCCACAAGCCAACAGTTGACCAGCACATAGAGATGAAAACATTTGCACATTATCTTACATGGACATTACAACCGCCTACTAATGGACATGGCTACAGCTGACATCCGTATGTATACAATAGGGAGATTGACTTGGTTTTTTTAAGATAAAAAAGATTAAAAAAGCGATGGAAGAGAGATCTCCTTACTTAAATATCTCTAACAATTAGATCATGCTAGGAAAGTGGTGCTGCTTAGTCGTAAACATCATACAGAAAAAAACAAAAAACAAAGAACAACATTAGCAACAAAACGATTTAGCTAATAATCAATACTATAATAATATTGTAAGGTGAAACAAAAAACAAAGAAAGAAAAGAAAACATATGATTGAAAAGAATTCTAGACTTTTTGTTTGATCAAGTGGAACAAACTGTTCTAGTACATGTTCGGGACTGTTTCATTACCTTCTACGCTTGTCTGGAACGTTCTAGAATGTTCTAATTCAGACTAAATATAAGGAGCGACGGACGTGAGAGTTACTCTTCCTCTGAAACTCGAATCAGATGGTTATTTTTGAGTTAATGTATTGTTACATTTTAATACGTTTTGTCCAATTTTTTGAGTTTATATTGTTCGTGTTGCATTGAAAATTATTATTTTATTCGAATAAAATTATTTAAACCCATGTAAATATTACAATATTTATGTAACTAACTTAATATTATTGATTTTTAAAAGTTCTTAGAACACAAGATTTCGTTGGTAGAGATGAATCGTTGTGTCAGTTTTATTACAGTCAATGTATATTTTCAATTTTTTTTTTATCCCAACTTTAATGATTATTCTTTTCTATTTATCTGTTTCATGAGTTTTCACATTTTACTCAGATACATTTGAAGGCATTTCTGTGGTCCCTTTTTTTTTTTGTATTTAACCTATAATTAATGAAAGTAAGTCCACGCAATCGGGCTCACCTCTAGAATTGAGGTGCCTATTAAAGTCTTAAAATGTAAATTTATAATCGAATAGTAAAATTATGTCTTCCCTTTAATGATAGAGTATTCTACAAGTAAAACATAATTAAATTTATTTTCCTTATTATTTTTAGAGTTGGACTATGATTATAAAATGCATCTTGTTGAGTTTTATTTTAGGGATCAGATAAAGATTGGATACAAATGGTAAAAATGAGAAGTATTTTTGATCAAAGAATTTTCTTTAATATTTTATTTTTATTTTTTCCCAGATTTATTAAAGTCATTAAACCCAATTACACAGCCAAAATACTTGAGGGGACGACCTAAGGGATGCTTAGAAATACCTTAACACAGGTAACTTGAAGAAGAGGGAGTAGGTTTAATTTCAGGAGAGCACTTCAGTGTCAATGGTAACCAAGTGGGTATCTAAACAGGCTCTCTTGTGTTTTTACATCACAATCCACCTTTATGTCCTCGTTCTTACATAGTCAGTGAAATTTACAGGGCTTTTTAACTCTTAATGTTATACATAATTATTTTGGATAGTATTTTTATGAGTTATTAGACCTACGTTTTATAATTTTTGTCCTAGATTTTTTGCTTATTGAGTTGTATGGACCCTGAAAAACAACTAGTCCAAGTGAAATGTATCCGATTTTTGTACAAATCAAAGTTTAAGATTTAAAAACATTATTTTTTTTTTTTTGGCTTCATGTTTCAATTTGCGCATGTCAACAAAAATAGGCAATTAGCAAATGGGTACTGTGCTATTGAAATAAGGGCATGTCAGGCATGGGGAAGGATGGCACCCAGCAGTACCTCTTGTCTGGCTTGTTTAAGGTAATCTGGATTTTTAACGAAGGAGATCTCTCATCCAGGGCCTTTTTAATCTCCTATTTATGGGCATATCAGCTGTTGCCATGCCTCTAATCAGTTGAGATGACCGTGTAAGTGTGTATGAAAACGTTTGTAAAGTGCCTTTATATGTTGGTCTACTGTTTGCATTTGTAAGTCAGTATGTAGGGTATTATTGGTCACATACCATGGTGCTTAACTATGAGTCTTAAACTTTTCTATTGAAAGCTCGGAATTCTTTGTAAGTGGGTCTTTTTGGCTGTACCGTATATCTGTGAAGAGTATGTCCATATTGGTTTCAGTAAGTATGAATATGTATTTAATTTTTGTCTCAGTCCAAGTTTTGAAGTTTTAGAAAAAAGTGAGTAAAGTAAACACTTGTCGATGGCCTAGAGGTACCGACACACTCTTGAGTGTTGAAGGAGCCTGGTTCAAAACTCCTGCTTACATGAAAAAAAATATTATTATTTGTGATTAATAGCTTAATTTTATTTTATTTTTATTCTAAATTATCAATCAAGTTCTTCATTGTCAATATAAGTTCTAACTTTTTTCTCATTACAAGATTTAGGCATTTTATTCATTTTGTCACCCCTCTTCTAAAATCAACTTATTCATTGTGACACAGGGATCTTTGGGCAAGGGTTATGTCGTAATCAATTCACCCAGAGACTATTTACATCATTTTTTATTTACAATAAATAAACTACAGGTCCCAACTACAAAAAGGGTGCCTCATAACTACATAAATACTTGGGGCCACTCATATACTCTATACATGGGGCTACTATACTACTCGAATCCCACTCCTTGACTGTCGTTGCCTTCCCCAGCCTCACTCTGTCTATCCCAGACTACCTGTCTCTCCCAGACATAGACTCTCTCCATCTCAGACTGCCTGACTTCCCTCAAACTCGCCTAGGCCAGCCTCTTCTAGGAGTTCCCCCTTTCTCTCAGGGTCTCCTAGGTCCAATGACCTGCTTAGCTTTCCAGCTATGGTTTTCCTCGTGACAATATTGTAGATTAAACAAAACACAAAACATTTAGTTTAGGATGGTTCAACACTTTTTGTTGGAACGAACTAACAGTTGGAAAAAACTGTCATAGTACATGTTTATGACTTTCGATTTTTTTTTTTTTTTTTTTTTTTTTTTTTTTTTTTTTTTTTTTTTTTTTTTTTTTTTTTTTAAGGATAAGTTGAACATTATGTCATTATCGTCCAACTTACACGGTAGTTCTTTGACAATTTAGATTAATACTGGTTAACAATTTAGATTAGTACTGGTTAACAATTTACGTTAGTACTGGTTAATAATATAGATTAATACTAGTTTTTTGACAATTTAGATTAATACTGGATAGATAGATACAATTTAGATTAATATTGGAAGGTGGATGGGATAATACTAGAACGATTTAGGTAGAGTTATTATTATATGATTATTATTAACTTATAATAAATTATTTTACTTTATTTTATTTTTCAGACAATATTATCGTCACTACTTTAAGAAGATATTAATATTTTTATCGTATTTTTAAATAAGATTAATCAGTTTTGTGGCCCTTAAAAATTGAAGTAAATTTGATATGGTAAAAGGATCGTTTCCCAGAAGTTCACACATATGTTGCGGCAGCCCACGTTCCTCTCTTTGTTTTTCATAAATTAAGCATTCATCTAAAACATGATTTACAGTCTTTCTTACTCCACAAGCTTCACATATGGGGGGGGGGGGGGGGTCTTTCCTTTCATTAAATATTCGTGGCTGAATCTTGCATGTCCTATCCGCAGTCGGTTTAGGGCCACTTCTTCCTTTCTCTTTCCAGAAAATGAGGTGCTCCATGGCTGAACGCTTCTTTTTAGTACCCTTAACTTGTTATCGGTTTGAGCATCCCATAATGATTCCCACGATGTCCAAACAGCGTGCTTTAGTTTGAGGCTTAAATCCAATGCGGGGACTTTCGCATAGTGGATGCCTTCTGTAATCCATTTCTTAGCCTCCTCATTACCTTCAATACCGGTATGACCCGGTATCCAGCAGAAATCTGTGCTGATGTTCATCCTATTTAGGCTGTCTATCTTCTCGAAGATGTGCTGTACGAGTGGGTGTGTAGAATAAAGGTTGCTTAGAGCTATTAGAGCGGATAGGTAATCGGAAAATATCACGATTTTATTGTTACCTGGTATAATTATTGATAGTGCCTTATAGATTGATAAAAGTTCTGCTGTGAATATACTGTAATCTGAATTTAGCGAGAAGGAATGCTGTTTGATGGTCATAGGTAAAGGCAGCTCCTACTCCGTTTTCATTCTTCGAACCGTCAGTGTAAACATGTGTGGAATCAGTGAGCTCATTTTTAATTTTTTTAAATACTATGGGTGGAGTGTGATTTTTTATATGTTTCACTAAAGATAAATCAATTTTTGGCTGTGGTATGGTCCAAGGCTCCTTGGTTGCTATAGTTTTGGGTAATATTTCAGGGATTCTTATGTTCAATTCTGTGAGGGAGGAAAAGACTCTTCTGGGATAGGATTTTCCTAATGCGTTACTGTTTGGTTCGTTGGTGGGTGTCATGTATTTTAAAAGAAGGTCGTTTAGTGGATGTTGTGAGGATATTAAAGAAATGTAATATGAGAGTGATGTGATTGTTCTTCGGAATTCAAGTGGTGGTTCTCCGGCTTCGCAGCAAATGCTCAAAGTAGGGCTGGAACGGAAGGCTCCTGTGCTTAACCTTAATCCACTGTGGTGTATGCTATCTAACACCTCGAAGCTTTGAGGCAGTTCTTCTTACGACTAAATATAAGGAGCGATGGACTGGAGAGTTAGTCTTTTTCTGAAGATCGAGTCATATAATTACTTTTGTGTTACTTTGCGGTTGCAAGCTGATACTTTAAGTAACACTGTTAATTATTTGTGTTTTTATGTTATTATTCCCGCTTGTCTGACATAGGCAATTATTACTATTTTTTTTTTAATAAAAAATATTTAAACCCACATAAGTGTTACAATATCTTGAGAAAAAGGGAAATCTCATCGTAAAAGAAAAGATTTTCTCCAATACTCAAGATTCGTTCTAGATACTTCTAATATTTCACAATCTCTCCAGCCTAATGTTTCTAAATTTATCGCAACATGTTTGTGTTTTCAAGATCATTGAAGATTGCGACGAACTGGGTCGCCCAACGAAAACATGAATGAATCATATCAATGCTAAAACTGACATCAAGCTTTGACATTGTAAACAAACAGATATCTTTAGCTATATTGACTGCCCTTGATTGTGGCAGAATGTATTAATTCTTTCAATAAATAAAAAAAAAATACACTTAGAACCCCTTTGTATTCTAGGGTTCAGATTTAAGCTAGCTAGATTATCTTCCAAGATAAAACCTAGAAGGAGCCAAGTTGGGCATGATTAAGATCCGAAGATATTGCTCCGGGCCGAGGAAGTGTGGCAATATTGTGAAGGGTCGGAGTTTGCCAAGAATCCGGAATATCGGGACCCCAAGATTCGATGAGGGCCAGCCAACTTTGCCTTAACATGCTTCTCCTTCTTCGGTAGTTTAACAGACTCATTAGTACCTCCGAATCGTGTTATTAAAGGAATTAATGGTTCGAGGAGTTTTGAAAGTTTTTTTTTTATGTAAATATCCTAACTCGATATCAATTAATATTTACCACAAAGTTTAAAGGAACCTTTTTACATTCACTTACCTGTATATGAAATATATTGAGGGAAAGTATTGTAAAAAAAAAAGGAGTGTACTATAGAGAGCAAATACAAACAAACATAAGCAAATGAATGTGGAAAAATTTGTGACTTCGAGAAATGGCATTTAACAAAACAGGTCAATTTCTAATGTTAGTAAGTTGTAAGTGAAAGTTGTTTGTTGCACGCATCGCACCAGATTTTTTATTTATAACTCTTGTTATTACCAATAAGTTGACTATTGATACAAAAAATATAGATGCATAACTTATTCAAGTTATATGTAAATGAAAAGTAATGAAGTAGTAAAAGCTTCCTTAATTTTTTTAATATATTACTTATTAATCATTTTTCATTTTCATTTATTAAGTAATTAATCATTTATGTCATATTTATTAACATTTGTTTAGTTCTAAGTTGATAGTATTTTGTTTACTAAACCTTTAAGTTAATAAGTGAGCTGTTGTATTAGATTCCAATAATTTTTGGAATCTAATACAACATACTAACACTACAATATAATTTTTTTCCAATAATTACTCTTTAGGTGGGGAGCCTAAATGTTGGCTTTTCAATCGCGAAACGCCCCCCCCCCCCCTATACAACACATGTTACTATGAACTCTCAAATCTAATTAATTTTTAAAATCATATCGTAACATGAAACATAAAACATATGACCGAAGAAAGTTATAGACTTTGTGTTGGAACAGTTACAAACTGTTCTAGTACCTATTTGTGACTGTTCGCGCATCTTCCAAGCTTGCTAGGAACCTTCTAGACTATTCTGATTCAGACTAAATATATGAAGCGATTGACTGGAGAGTTAGTATTGCTCTGAAGCTGGAATCTTGTGGTTATTTTTATAAGTTTACTGTTTCGTTACAAGTTGATGCTAGATGATTATTTTAGTCTTTATTGTTTACCTGACCTTTGAATTATTTTTTTTCTTAAATAAAAGTTATTTGCTATTCATAAGTGTTACAATTTTAAATTACTCCTATCTATAAGGGTGTAACGAATATCGTTCGATTTTATTCTCTGCCTTGGATTCTTCCATTTTTAAATGAATGAATCTCTTCCATAGTTTATTATTTATTTTATTATTTCAACGTTTCGGGCGTTTGGCCCATCTTCTTGGGCTATCTATTGAACATTTTTAATATTCCACCAACCATTGGTCTGTTAATAATAACCTCTATATATATAAGAGGCTTTGTCCTGACTGACAGAATCAACGCAGAGCAAAAACTACTAATGATAGAAACTTGAAGTTCGGAATTTAGACTTTAAACGCGATGTATGTAACCACTAAGAAAGGAATTTCAAAAATGTAACCCCTAAGGGGCTTAAATGGCGAAATTGTCCTTTAACTCTAACGGAAATCTATTGTTGAGATTTTAAACCATATGTTTTTTATTTGAATATCGATTTAACGTTACAATAGTATTAAAATAGACATTCACATAAAATATGGCTACTGATTATTTAAATATTAGTGGTAATCAAATTATGCACACTGTGATTCCCATGATTGGGGATGGTGCGTGTTTATTTTTATCTCTTCTCCATATATTTCTCCATACATATATACTTCTCCATATATATATATCCTACTACATAGATATATACTTCTCCATATGTATAAGAGGCCTTGTCCTGACTGAGAGAATCAACGCAGAGCAAAAACTACTTATGATTGGAAACTTCGGAATTTAGATTTTAAAAGCGATGTAGGTAACCACTAAGAAAGGAATATCAAAAATGTAACCCCTAAGAATATCTAAAATGTAAATGGCGAAATTGTCGTTTAACTCTAACGGACATCTATTTTCGAACTTCGAGAAAATATATCTAATTAGGACTCATTTTAAAGAATTTGGCCCTATTGGGCGTCGAAAACCATGTTTTACAGCCGAAAAATGAAGCGACCACGATAAGCAAGTCATTTTTTGTTTCGGCGGTTTTAGTGAACTCCCTCCATTGCGCGTCTTTGTCTCTCTACCGAGCCGGCAGCTTCCCCCTCCAACATTCCACCTACCGGAAGCTCAAATTCTACTAAATCTCCTTAACATCAGTTAACATATTATATTAGATCAATACCAAGATAATGGTCACAGAATTGATCTTAAAGGCTCGCGGGCGAAGCCGCGATGGGGAATGCTAGTTGTTTTATGTAAAATACATACGTATTTTTCTCAATTCACTATAATTAACATTTATAAAAATTTTTCATTGGTTGTGGAAATTTTTTCATTGTCTCTCATTTACATGAAATTGGAGAATAAAATCCATAGAAGAGATTCACTCATTTAAAAAAAAAAAACAAATACATAAATTTCTTCCTCGCATAAGTGATGATCACAATTGGATTTTTTTTTTGTTCTTTTAAATAAAGTACTTTTTGAAATACTTCTACAAAAAAGTCGACAGTGGAAGTCATTTTAGTATTGTAGATAGTAGAATTGGAAGGTAATAGGTGTGATATATTTTAAACAAAACAAATTGGTTAATTAAATTATGCATGACAGGACAGTCACCGGCGAATCAGTTCGGTTGAATGCACTCTAATCAAATGTGAATTACTTTCCCTGTCCCAGGTAAATGGCAATGTTTGACCTCTTGCCCGCAAATATATCGTACCATCTATTGAACGAATTTCTGTGACATGCTCGTCCTCGCCTTGGTAAAATATTATAAAAAAAAAAGAGGATTGCCGATCTCGTTTGAATAAGAAATTAGGTTTTCTATTGTTTTGAATATAATTTATATTATTTTCCAAATGAACAGTAAATGGTATAAAATCATCTTTGATAAAGAAAGATGCATTGTTGGTTTGAAAAATGCATAGGTACCGTTGGTAAGGGGAACTTATAAAACATTTTATATACAATGAAATTATTTTTTTACTTTCACTTATCTATTTATGAAATATATAGTAAGGGAAAGTTTTGCGATCTATAAAAATTTCAACTCCCGGTTTTTAAGGGATATACACGTTTTGGGATCTCCTGAGTCCAAATAACCAAGTCCCGTAAAATGGTCTGAGTGTGTGTGTTTGTGAACAGACTAGTTCGGAAACTATAAACCGTAGGGACCTGAAATTAGGTATTTGGTGTATGTATATCACCGCGATGTGACAGCAAAAAGTTCATGAAAATTCGTCAAACGAAGGGGGAACCTTATTTCATAACTTTTTAAAAATAGTTTTAATGATTTTGATCAAACTCGTCATATTTAAAGCGAATCAAGTATTCTTTAATACTTTAATATTAGGTGAGCTGTATCATTATTAAAATGTTCTGAGGTGGCTTAAATGGGGAACGGGCCTATATTGTTTTACTGTAAAGTACCTTTGTTTTTGTTTATATGAAGAAATTAACTTTCTCTCTCTACATATTAAAATAAGGAATGGCTGAATATGAAATATGAGGAAACCAAGTAAACATATACAAGAGAAAAGAAGAAAAATATTCTTTCAACTCATAAAACGCTGAGTCCACGCATGCGCAGTACGCCTTCAATGACAGACCATTTTTTATAATTAAAGATGTTCTGTCCATTTAATAGGAAATTATTTGTTTCATGGTAACTAAGTTCTAAAACAAATAGAGAATTATAAAATCTGATGCGATGGAGTAGGTATTATGCTCGCTGTGCCGAATTGTCACAAGTAGAAGCTAATATTGATTAACATAAAATTTTAGTATCCTTTAGAGAGCAAATACAAACAAAAATAAGGATTTGAATGAGGAAAAATATGTGACGGAATGGCATTTAACAAAACGTGTCAATTTCTAATCTAAGAAAGTTGGTAAGTAAAAATTGTGTGTTGCGCGCATCGCACCAGATTTTTATTATATTAGGATATAATATCCTTAATTCTTCATAAAGTAGTGTTCCTTGAGAAGTGGAGTTGGATCAACTTACTTATTCATTAGATCATGGACCAATGGATTTATTGGGATTTTACCATACATTGTTATTTATAAGTAGTTTTATAAATAAATCCTGTCAAAGCCTAAATGAAGTATTTACGCTGCTCAATAGTTGGGTCGATAGAGATGGACAGACAGACAGACAGACAAATGTGTTTATTTATATACAGAAACAGAAAAAAATTAAAATACAATGAAAATCTCACCAAAACACCACTGCAGTGGGAAACAACCGTTCGCAGGAGTTCTGATTTAATAGTAACTTAAAGTAAAATATTAATAATCGCCTCTTAATAAAAACAATTAAAATAAGTAAATAAACATAATGGTGGTACAGAAAAAAATAAATAAAAATAATAATAATAGCCTCCAATTGCCATAAATAACAAAAGAATTAGCAATTTCAGAAAGAACTTCATTGTTCAAGACTGCAAATAATAGATACATAATAAACTATATTTCCAACAGAACATATTTGATTATCTTCATTGTTAACTTTAGTATATGGAGAACGTATGGTTGTTACTGAAAGGGATATTTAAAGGTAAAAAGTGGAATATTATTATTATAGGTAGTCGTGGTATGAGGATTCGGTATATAATATTTATTATATTATGTGGGATTTTAGTTAATAATTTACGGAAATCGTTTGCGGTATCTTATGGGAAGTTGAACTGCTCTGTTAAAAAAAGCCGATAGGAAAATGCCTCTCTAACATATCCGCTGAGCAAAGCCCAATCTTTACCATTCAAATACGAGATTACCTCCTTGTCCGTTAGAGTGTAAGCATTAAACCACTTAGCCCTATAGTCCCTTAAGATAGTGCAACTCCCAATAAAATGGCTAATTGTTTCTAACTGGTTGGCATTGCATAGGCTGCAGTTATGATTACGTTTGCTGTCCCATGGCGCATAGTTAAGCTTCAGTAACTCCCCCCTGGCTTTGATTATATTGATAATGAAGGAAAGTTTGTACTCATCTTTCATATACGGGTTGTTCAGTAAATCAATGTCTAGCTCTTTGTAAGAAAGGTGAAATTTAGAGTTACAGCGGGCTTCCAGAAATTGACCTTTAAACAGCTCTTTTTCTTTTTCAATGAATACTTTCAAATTAGTTGATAAGTAGTCAACTGTGAAATTTCTTTGGCCCAAATTAAATTTATTTCTGATATATCTGACACAAAATACATTTCTTTTTATTAAAATATTTGCTAGCTGAGAGGGTAATCTGTGGTGCGGGTATTGCATGGTTTTAATAATATATTTTAAGTGCAGTTGAAGTGTGTGAATATAAATCTGGTCTATGCCTGTCTCCAAGTATAGGATGTAATTTGGGGTGTTCCTGGGCAACCGAAAGAGTTTTTTCAGAAAAAAAGTCCCTAACCGTTCTATTTGTGCCATATCTTTGATACCCCCAGACTTGGGCTCCGTAGGATATTATCGATCGTGACGCTGAGCGGTAAATTTCGAATTTTTTGCTCAAGGGAATATCATTGTTTGAGATAAAGGAATTCCAAGTAAAGTTGATTCCCTGTTTTGCCTTGGCTAGGACATTATTGAAGTGTTGGGACAGGGACAAACCGGGTGTGATCCCAATCCCCAGGTAATTATAAAAATTCACCACTTCTATGGATTCATTTCCAAGCTTCCATTTTTCGATTCTTGCCCTCCTGAAACCATTCTTAAAAATCATTATTTTTGATTTTTCCAGATTAATGAGCAGGTTCCATTGAGCACAATAAGTTTCTAAACGGTTGATCATTAACTGGAGGGAAATAGGATCTTCCGCCAGAAGGACAATATCGTCAGCGTACATTAGGCACGGGATCTTAAGGCCATCAATAACTATTCCACCCCCAACAAATTCAACTAAATCGTTTATAAATAATGAAAAGAGAAGAGGGGAGAGTAGACAGCCCTGTTTGAGTCCCACGGAAGTCCTTATAGACTCCGTTAAACGGCCCAGACACAGCACTGATGCCTCACTATTTCTATATAAGGCCTTCAATACCGTAATAAATTTTGTGGAAATCCCTAGATTGTGGAGTTTATAGAACACCATGTCTCGATCCGGGGTGTCGAACGCTCCCTTGAAGTCGACGAAGAAGGCATAAACCTTTCCCCGCTTTTTAGAGGTTAACAAACTAACCACAGAGAAAAGACAGAAGATGTTGTAGGCCGTGCTATACCCCTTCCTTATACCTCCCTGATGTTCCACCAAACCTTTATTGTCGGCAACCCACGTTTCCAGCCTCGCAAGTTTAAGTCCTGTGAAAAGCTTGGACACTGAATCATTTAGCGATATCCCTCTATAGTTTTTTGCTTCGTTTTTGTCACCTTTTTTAAAGAGGGGGATTATTATGGACTTGTTCCTTGTCGATAGAGATGGTTAAAGACCCATTATAAATCGGAAGTCCATTTTACAATATCGCAAGTGCTTGAGTCAGAAAGTACGGCAATATTCAATTCTGCTCACTTAAGATTTATTTAATTAATTTATTTAAATCTATTTTTGTAAGAATGTGAACAATATTATAAAAAAAAAAAAAAAAGAGGATTGCCGATCTCGTTTGAATAAGAAATTAAGTATATTCATTGTTTTGAATATTATATATTAATCTAATCTTAATTTGTGAGTGACCACCATTTTAAATTATTTTTAAATAATTTATTTTTTGAAGAGAAAAGATTTGGCTCCGCCCGGAGTCGAACCCGGGTCTCCCCCGTTACATGCGCGGATGCTAACCATATGGTCTGCCTTGAGCCGAGCTCTGTGGTGCAGTGCTTAGCATCCGCGCATGAAACGCGGGAGACCCGGGTATTTATATTTTTTTCGAAACGGAGAGTAAATAAAATAAAATCAACTTTGATAAAAAATTTTTTTGGAAGCACACACTTCCCGCCTTCTCTCGAAAAACTATTAAATAGTTCTTTTTTCTCCCCATCAACCAAACTGAAACAAAATACTTGGGACTAACAATGGACAGACGACTAACCTGGAAATGCCATGTCACAACATTAAAGAAGAGATTAAATCACCAATTTTCACTATTATGACGAATATTACATCATAAAAACAAAGTATCAATTACCAACAAAATTATAGTATATAAAATGTTACTTAGACCAATATGGACGTATGCCACTCAAGTATGGGGATCATGCAAAAAATCACACCTAGAGATCATCCAAATTTTTCAATCTAAATTTCTCCGTTACATCACTCACTGCCCGTACTACGTTACCAACAAATCATTACAAAAAAACCTAAACATACCATTCGTAACTGACATAATTAAGAAACATTACAAAAATTTCTCTCGCTGGACATCCTAACCCCCTGGTACAAACATTACAGACAGACACACTGCCACAGAATCCAACAAGGAGACTGAAACGCCTCTGGAGCAGGGACCTGTTACTGTAGAACTGTCATGCTAGGATTGTCTTCACCGGGAGGTTTCTCCAATCAAGTATTCTTGTCAATAATCTAGAGGAGGTTAACAAATGATGATCCCATTTACGACATATGCCAAATGGCATTTGTAAAAATTTTGCAAATAAGTATTATTATTTTCCCCATTGTAATACGAAATAAAGATTTTTTAATGGTGTGTAAATCTAAGATTTTCAAATATGGTTTCATGTCTATCGCAATTAGTGCCATGGAAAGCAACCAGGTTTACTTAAAATAATATAAATGTACAAATTATTGATTTGTCGTCGACATCAACTACCTACTACTGCACCATAAAATAAATTTTATTCTTTCTAAACTTCTAAGCTTCCTAACGATATATTTTACACGTAGTTTTCATATTAGGTACCGGAAAATTAAATTTTTAAACAGGGAAAATATTTGTATCTTTTTTTCCCCACTTTCTCGTCTTTGAGGCTATATCGGGTTTCCCAGCCTTGGGATGTATTAGTGCCGAGAATTATTAAATTTCCCACGACTCCGGGTTTTGAACTATCTTTAGGTAATCAGACCTATGTTGGTTACAATATAAAGTCATTCACTCTTTTTTTTATTACTTTCACTTATCTATATATGTAATATATAGTAAGGGAAAGTATTGCGATCTTGAAAAATTTCGACATCCGGTTTTCAACGGAAATAAACTTTTTAGGGTACCCTGAGTCCAAATAACCAAGTGCCACAAAATGGTGTGTGTATGTGAACAGAATAGCTCAAAAGCTATAAAACATACGAACGTGAAAGTGGGTATTTAGTTTATGTATATGCCCGCGGTGTGACAGCGATAATTTCATCAAAATTGGTCAAACGCAGGGGGTAGGTACTTTATTTTTTAACTTTTTTCGATTTTTTAAAAACGGCTTTAACGATTTTGATAAAACTGGGTATTTGATCTATGTATATTACAGCGAAAATTTCATCAAAATTGATTAAACGAAGGGGGTTTATTTCATAGCTTTTTTTACGTTTTATTCGATTTTCTCAAAAATAGCTTTAACAATTGTGATCAAACTCGTCATGTTTAATGTGAGTCAAGTATTCTTTAATATAAGGTAAGCTTTATCATTATTATATTTAATCCATGTTTAATGAAATAACAACTTCCACTATTTGTTTTTATTTTTCTATTTATTTTTCATTTTCAACGTTTTGGGGCACCCGCCCCATCTTCAGGAAAAAACAACTAGAAACATTTATCTACATAAATCAAGCAATCTAAATAATTTTTTTCACAATAATATATCACATCGTTAATATTCTTTTTAATAGTTTTTATATAATTTAATTATAAATTACCTTAAATTTCTTTTCATGCTTTATTGCATGCTGTCAATTTCATCCTATATGTACATATTTATCCACACACTTATTCATCATTTTATATAAATAATTTTTAATAATTTAAAGGTGACAATGCTACGTGCTATGTGCTATGTGACAAATAATTATTTATATAAAATGATGAATATGTGTGTGGATAAATATGTACATATAGGATGAAATTGACAGCATGCAATAAAGCATGGAAAAAAATTTAAGGTAATTTATAATTAAATTATATAAAACTATTAAAAATAATATTAACGATGTGATTATTATTGTGAAAAAAAAAATACTTAGATTGCTTGATTTATGTAGATAAATGTTTCTAGTTGTTTTTTCCTGAAGATATGGCGGGTGCCCCAAAACGTTGAAAATGAAAAATAAATCGAAAAATAAAAACAAATAGTGGAAATTGTTATTTGATTGAACATGGATTAAAAATAATAATAAAAAACTTCCGGAAAAATCATAAAAATAAATCATTATAATGTTCTGAGGGGGCTTAAACGGGAAGGGACATTTTTAGTTTTCCTATAAAGTACCTTTGTTTTTGATTATAGCTTATCTGTCATTTACGGCATTGATTATGAAATTATCTGTCTCTCGTTTCGCCCAAAAATTATAAAAGGCTAAATATGAAAAAAATCAAGTAAACATATTGTATATCTAACAATATATACATATACTGTTAGATATACAATATACTTATACTGTAATAATATACAATATTATTACAGTATAAGTATATTGTATATGTAAACAGAAGAAAAAAAAAATAAGTATATGAATGTTGAAAAATATGTGACATTGAGAAACGGCATTTAAAAATTTCTAAGCAAAGTAAGTTGGTATGTGAAAGTTGTGTGTTGCGTGCATCACACCAGATTTTTTTTTAGGGACAAGATCTTTTTTTTTTGTTTAAAAATACTATTGTTTTTGTTTTGTCGAAAAATAATTTGAGGATAGTAATTATTATAAAACACCTACTTTTGTCTAAGCCCCTTTGTGTTAGGCATTAAGTACGGAACTTTATCGTCCTAACAAGAAGGGACGTCCGTTAGGGAGTGTTAAATTCTAACTACTTTAACTTTTGGGTTTCAATTTGCGGATGTAAGTAATCGATTCCTAAGGGAAGGACATAACTCACTTAAATTAGGCCTCTTTGAAATTCCCCGGGCATAAAATCAGAAGTGGAATGCATTTATTCTCTCCCCCTCCAGTAGTCGGTGGCTTCATTTCAATTTAAGAATAATCCAAATTCTTTAATATTTTTAATATATTAAAAATCGGATGCGAATATTTAAAAAAAATAAAATTGAAAAAGAAAAGTTTAGGAAAACAGATAAGGTTTTTATTTTCTAGGTATTTTTTTACATATTTATATTATGCCCTGTTTACTTTTGTTTCAGATACACATTTTTTAGCAAATATATTGTTTGTAATCCTCCCAACATGGAAAATGTATTAATGATTATTAGCTTGGGACTACTAGATATTTTTATTTTATTGTTAGTAGTTTAAGAATATAAAGCGGTTTTTACAAGTGAGTACTTTTTATTTTATTTTATTTAATATGTATATATTGTAAATAAATGATATGAAGATATTGTTATGAATGATATTGTTATTAGTTTAAGAATAAGGAGCGGTTTTTACAAGGAAGCACTTTTTATTTTATCTAATATGAAGGTATATATTTTAAATGAATGATGTGGATCTAAACCCATCCGTATAGGTCTGTAACCTGTAAAGAGATTATAAATAAATAAAAAAATAAAAAATATTTATATTATTTGCTTTATAAATATGACTTAGTAATTATATGAAATTTTTCTTCAGGGGATTCCAAATGGTCACTTATTGCTGTTTTGCATATTTATTTATTTTTTTTTAAATATCATACGTATTTTAATATTTCGATTCACCTAATCATACTTTGCATCGATCATTAATGATTAAGGGGCGGGGTGGCCAAATGGGCTAATGCGGTAGGAAATACGCTTTGCCCAGTATAATCGACATATGACTAATAACCAGAAAATAACCAGTTCAAAACCCGTAGCTAGGAGAAATTTGATAATACTCGGCAATAATCCTCCACCCTCTCCGCTAGCCCGGGATACCCCGTATAGCCTAAAAGTTGGGGAAGGGGAGGAACAAAAATAAAATAAAAGATAATTAACCATTGAAATGATGGGGCAGATGATATAACTACTAGTCCGTGCCGGAAAGAAGAACTAGAACTAGACTAGAAGAAGCTGAATAATTACGGGGGTTGATGACCTAGAAATTGTACGCCCTCTCAAACCAAACAAACCATTGAAATAATGAAATATGTATTTATTTTTTTTGCTTTATCTATATAAATAAAGATGAAACACATTTTGTTTGTTTGTTTGTTTGTTCATTCTAGAAATCCATACTGTTTGTTCTAAATTCTCCAAATTTCGCTCGGCGGTCCTTTCATACCTGGTGGGAACACCTGTCCATATTAAAATTGCGTAACTTCAGCCAATCTCTATTGGCTATATTCTTATGGGTATATTATTTATTGTTAGAAAAATCGTTGTGATCTCGCTTTACATTCTTTTTTTTTACGAAATCAACCGTTTGATTCGAAAAAAAATCTTATTATAGACTTATAAAATCAAATTCATATCAAACAGCTAGTGATTATAGTTTTTCTTATGGACAGACGATATTTATTGTTAAATTGATTTCTTATTTTTCTTTATTTGTATAAAAATAAAGAAAACATCAGAAAATCTATTTATACGAAATTGTGATGTTTAGGAAACTGTTGTCATTGTTCATAGACAAATTTTTCATATAGTTACTTTTTTTTTTTAATTTTTTCTCTATGACTGTTTTTTGAAAAATTCTAAAAGGCTACTATTTTAGAATTTTTCTAAAAACAGTCATAGAGAAAAAATTAAAAAAAAAAGTAACTATATGAAAAATTTGTCTATGAACAATGACAACAGTTTCCTAAGTCAATATTAAGAAATCGAATTCCCCAAAAGTTAACATATGTATATCTAGGATTTGGCCCTTTTGTAAAGATTTACCCTGGAGACTTGGTTGCAAACATTCGTTGAAAAGAATATATAAACCAGAGCGAACTCTAAGTTTGGTAGAGTTTAGGCGGAAGGCGATGACCGGGAAGTGAAGTGAGTTTGTAAAAGTAAAAGTTTTATCCAAGTTAGGGAAGAGTGAGCACGTCTCTTTGACACGTTTGGGAAATAGAAAATCAGATAAGAACATAGAGTCCATGTTACTTGATTTTTTTTAAATTTTAAATTAGACTAAAAATACTGATGCATATTTATTAAAATTTATTTTAATTTGGTTTGTTTTTATTTATTTATTTATTTTTTTACTTTAATTATTAATTCGCACCTGCCAGCAAAGTGCGGACAATCAGCGAATGAAATGGCGGTAATATGAAATAATGACATGTCAGGCATGAAGAGGAAAAGTACCCAGCAACACCCCCTTCCTGGCTTGATTAAATTACCTCGGCTGTCTAAGAGAGCAGATCTCTCATCCAGCAATTCTTTAGTCTTCTGGTATCCATGCGAATGTCAGCCATATTAGTTATTAATCTGTTTGGATGTCCGTAAAAATTACTAAAAAATCGTTTGTAAAGTGTAGTTAGTGCACAACAGTGTGTGCAAAGCACCAAGGTGCTTTTGTATTGAGTCGTAACAATTTTGATTGAAACGTTTGAAGTTTTTGTAAGTGAGTCTTTTTAGCTATGCCGAATATCTGTGAGGGGTATATCCGTATGGGCTTGAGTAAGTAAGTGTACGTATTTAGTTTTTGTTTCAGTTTCAGTTTTGAGGTTTTAGAAAGTAATGGATATAGAAGTTTGAGTCGGCAAGAGTTGTTTTTTTCATTTTTACATGTGGACCCCATGTCATCCTTCTGTCGAACGTGAGTCCCAGATAGTGTACTGTGTCCCGTCTGTGGAATTTGGTTACTGTCAATATAAACAGGGGGGCAGGTATGTTATATAAGCGTAAATGTGATGTGTTTTGATTTGTAATGATTGAGTCTAATTTTCCATAGTTGAAACCAGTCGTGTAATCTTTATAATTGATTTTGTAATGTCAAAGAAGCCTGTGAAGCTTGATGTTTTGTGATAATTGTTGTATCATCACCGTAAGTTGCAGTCAATGTCTGGACTATTAACATGTCAATTTATTATAGTTATTTTATTTATTATTTATATTAATTTATTATATTATTAATTTATCGTAGATGCATATTTATTAAAATTTATTTTTATTAATTTTATTTTAAATAATTTATTTTTTAAAGAGAGAAGATTTAAGACGGTGCTAAATCCTTCACTGACACCTCTTCCACGATCTCGCAAGTTTTGCGAGTATTTACGGGAGGTGGACAATTTTCGTCCAACTTTTCGGCATTTCTTGACTTTCGCCAATTTTTAAATTATTTTATATTAACTTAATGATTATCGTCGATGACCACTCACCCGGCGGAGCCAAATCTTTTCTCTTCAAAAATAAATTATTTAAAATAATTTAAAAACAAGAGTGGTCATCCACGATAATGATTAAATTAATATTTATTAATTTTTATTTTGTTTATTTTTATTAAAACAATTAATCTTTAGGGTAATCGCGCCATTGATGGACTTAGCTAAGGAAATTTTCGCCTTTTTTTGCCGCATAACGCCTTACTCATGAACGTCTCCTTTAGATATTTAAAATATATAGATAGGATCTCCTCTACATGTTCCATGCTTTACAATTTGAAAAATGTTCAGTTTTGTAACTTTAATCTCCACATTACCAAAACTACTTTTTGCACTAGTAATGGACACCCCAAAGTATCCAGTGACGCACAAAGAGTTGGTACCACTAATGGGTAGAGAAAAATTTTGAAATCCTTATTAAACTATACAAAAATAATAATTATTGATTATATTGAGAAACAATATTAAGAAACACTCCGAAACCAACTTTTTTTTATTTTATTCAGACAGTTGTCAACATTAAGTATTGTTCTGCAGCCTTGAAAAACCCTGAAGCTGTAAACACACGGGGAGATTTATTGTTAGTATTCAAAGCCCAAAATGTCCATCACTGGGCCCCTAATCTATAACTGCTGTGCTTACCCTATTATTGTTTTGATCAGTAGAATTAAAATAGTAATGACAGACTATTTCAGAACATTTAAAGAAAGCGCTTCGTATTAAGCTAAACGCTGAAACGTGACCAACTTGATTCCATGTCACTCTGTCGTAGAAACAAAGAAAATCCTCCAAAATTTAAAATATATTTTTATTCTGTTATATTCCGCCAACATTTCGTACTTTAGTCCTTCTTTAGGCCTATAATGAAATTTTGATCTGATAATAATGCATGTCTGCATCTTTAATTAATTGAATATTTATTGTGTTGTAAAAAAGGTTCGTAGCGTTTTTCATTATTTTAATGTAATCCTTTCTGTGTTTGTTAATCCTGTTTACATGGTCAATATTGTTTACATATCCTAAAAAGGGATTAGATAACGTTCTTTTATGCATCAGTTTCAACCGGGATCTTCTATTGTTCAAGTGTATTGTGTTAGTCCAAAATGAAGGAGGAAAAAATTCATTTTCGCTATATAATACTATTTTATTTCCGAAAAGGAAAATCCGCTGCACAGACGGTCAACAAAATTTGCAGCGTGTATGGAGATGACGCCGTAGGGGAAAGTACCGTCCGTAAGTGGTTTGCTCGGTTCAGAACCGGAAATTTTGAGTTGGAAGACGCCAAGCGCTCTGGTCGTCCTTCAACTGTTGATGACGGACAAATTCAACAATTAGTGACCGATAACCCTCACTATACGACCCGGGATATCGCAAAAACACTTGGCATATCACATACAAGTGTTTCAAATCATTTGGGAGCTGCGGGATTTGCTTCTCGAAGCGATGTATGGGTTCCTCACATTTTGACGGAAAAGAATTTATTGTTGGAGTTTGGCTGGGATGTGATAACCCACCCACCCTATTCACCAGATCTTGCCCCAACAGATTACCACTTATTCCGGTCTCTCCAAAACTCCCTCAACGGGAAACAATATAACTCGCTCGAGGACTGTAAAAAGCGCATAGACGAGTTCATCGCGCAGAAAACTGAGCAGTTCTGGGAGGACGGAATTACAAAATTACCTGAAAGATGAAAACAAGTTATAGATCAAAATGGGTCATATATCATTGATTAAAAATATTTACATGTATCTGAAATTTTTAATTAAATATATTCTTAAAAAACGCTACGAACTTTTTTTACAACCCAATAAAAAGAACATACCGAGATGTGACAGAAAGCCAATCTCATCCTTTCCTAGGTCATGTTCCATAATTCTTTGGATAAAATGACTGTAATTTTAGTGGATAATATGCGTTATAAAATGAAATTTTAGTGTAGATGAGGTAGGTTTAGGTTAAAGAGGGGAAGTGGGGAGAGGTCAGGGTACGGCCGTATCAAGTTTCCTATTATTCTCCCTTCATTAGCAACTGATTGCTCCTTTTCAAAGTTGTTTAATAACCCTAAAGATAATGATCATTTCGTTATAAAAAAGTTTTATTATTTAATCTTTATATATATAAAAATCTCGTGTCCCGATGCTAGTCAAGGGTAAAATCAGAAACTACTCAACCTTTATAGAAATTGTGTAGTTTTGTCTAACATAAAAGATAGGATAGTTTTTATCTCGATTATTGGCCTCAATATTTCTTTTTTTGCAAATTAAATTCTCATTATACAATTGAGCGTGAGTATTTGTCAGTTCTACAAATTTCCAGTTCCCATGTTCGAAGGATGGCGGTGTAAGTTGATTTATTGACACAACACTTAATTTTCTTTCGATATTTAGGGAGGGTAAGCATTAATCATATAAACCTAATTAAGGTACCTATAAGTCATTAAGTTCTTGAGACTATATTGTTCAACAGGTTAGGGTTTATCCCAATCAATCAAGGATAGGGTTTATCAGCATAAAAATGATTGTAAAAAAAGTGAAGAGAACAGGAAAAAGTCAGCACTAGTTCAGCACCACCATATAAGGAAACATGAATTTTACTTTGAGGGGGCCCACATTTTACATAAAGAAAGTAATAACAAAAAGAGGAAGTTACTAGAAGCAATGTATATTTCAGAAAATATTGACAAGTCTGTCAATTTTAAAACAGACACTAAAGGTCTCAATATGCAATATGGGGAAATATTAAGAAAAATTAATACTTAAGTTTATATGGATTGCATGGGTCATTAATTTTAATTTGGAAGTATACAGCTGATGTACATGATATAGTTTTGGGTTTTCTAAATAATAGGCCTTTGCTAGAGGGTGTATTATAATGAATTGGACTTTGCTCACCCTGAGTGTTTTGGGTGTCTTGGGGTTAGGGAACATTAGTTGAGAGTTGTATCTGCCCTGTGTGACTTCAAATAATTTGTCTGCCTGTATATATTTGATACTGCCTTTTGCTGGTCTGCATATAATAAATACAGATGATTAAATGACTGTATTCACAAATATTTTGATTTATTATTTGTATTGTTAAATGTTTTTAGAACTGAAGATGGCTCAAAAGAGCCGAAACGTCTTATAAATAAAAAACTGTATTGTTGAGACTAATTTGGTCCCCTTCTTGATAACCTGCTAATTAAGGTAATTTACAAAAATAATAAATGCCAAATAAAAGTAGGAAGTTCCCTATCCGAAGATTTTGAAAGTAGCAAAGGCCTTCTTCAAGGATGTTGTATGTCTCCGACATTGCTCAAAATATTTATTGACGCTTGCCTAAAAAATTGGACAGATAAATGTAGCCCGATGAGTATTCCAATCGATGGCACGTACTTACACCATCTATTATTCGCTGATGACAAGGTGATCATTGCACAAGATGATGATGATGTAAGCTATTTATTTAGGAAAGTAATGGAACAATACAAAGAATGGGGATTGAAAGTGAATGATAAGAGGACAAAACACATGTGCACAGATGTGGGAGAAGCGAACGGCGAATTAAATTCTTCGGCCACAACAAACCGTCTTCTATATTAAAACCTTACCCTCTGTAATTTTAACTTCTGAGCTTGCGTCGGCGAAAACCATCTACATGACCTTCGAAGAAAAACCCTGTCCATAGCAGAGGCATTTCTCTATCGATTATAAACAGGCATCCGACAGTTTCATCAGAGAAACTTAGTAATTTAGAAAATGTAGTAATTTAGAAAATTTCGTAATTTTAGAATTTAGTAAGTTAATAAGGTTAGGATGAATGACTCTTACGGGTACCACCATAATACAAGCAATGTTATAAAGCCAATTTTCAGTCAAAGATGGACTAAGACATAGAGATCTTCTCTGATATTTTTGATGAGCTTTAGAGTGCGGCGTGCATATGAGATTTACAAGTAATGAAAAAAAGACTGTGTATATGAAGACCTCCAGAAGACCAACATTGGTAAAACCAGAAATAAGACATGGGTTACACGCCTAAAGGTCTGCCAGTTCAACTACGTATGAAGAAAATTAAGGACATTAAAAATTAAAAAAATATTTACCTTATTATTGAGTTAAGTTAATCTTCAACAAAAGTAAAAACTTGTAATATTGTTATCGATGTTAATTTTTTTTCTGTGAGTTCTGTAAAATGTTCTGATCACAAAAAAAGTAGTGAATAAATCTATAATCTCCTCTTAACTTCGGATTAAAATCACAATGCATCAGAGCGGTTGGTGAGTGAATCTTCTCCCAATTATGACAGTATGAGAAATTCTAAGCGGGCTGGAGTTCTCAAAGTAAACAGAGATGATAATTTCCGAGGGGGCTCAGAGAGAGTGAGGGGGGGGAGGAAAAGCGCCCCCTCCCGCTGAATATTCAGTTGGCCACATCGGACCTCAAATTGTAAACTGCCAGAGCTGGTCGCCCACTTATTCCCTCTGTTGGCTTTCTAATCTCAACGACTTACTCAATTGCCACTTTATTCTAGTCACCACTATCTTTTAAGTTTCAAAAAATAGTATTAAATTTAAAAATAAGATAAAATATTGGCACATAACAACACATGAATCTAACACTCTGACGTGTGTTCCCTTGTTTACATCAGCAAAAATTAGATTACGCAGAACGACAAAGTATGCCATTCAACAGAATGATTTTTTCGGGTCCCCTACTATCCACATCTCCACATCTGTAATAATTACTGTAACATTTTTCTTCTCCTAATAATAAAAATCGCTAATTAGACACGTTCAGTTTCAGACGATCTTGATGAAAATCTTTCGCGTCAATAGTCCTAGAAAACTAGAAAAAATAAAACATCATTAAACTACATACTTTTATGTTTCGAGTTTAAGAGATTATATAGACACGATTCTTGCACTAAAAGTTTTGTACCGTTTCATGGATTTTGGTTCAAATCAATACAAAATTTAAAAAATTAGTAAAAGTTTTATATCTATGAAAAAGTGTAAACAATGAATCTAATTAACGGATATGTTTTAAATTCATTTAGCAGAATCTTACCGAAAAAAAATCTTGTGATAGCGTGTTTCATTCCTTTACTAATAGTCGTTTACGATTTTTAATTACATCCTACAGCAAGGTCTAATTGTTTTTCTTAATTAAGAACTCCAAGGTTTTTTACTTTTCGGTGTAATTTATTTATTTTTTTTTTTTTTTAAGAAATAGTAAAGAACTTTTCTTTTTTAGCTGAACTCAGTTTCGGATCACCTAGTTGCCATTTTAGCATCATTATTTTTTTAAATAAATATTTTAATTACAGAAAAAAAATCAAAAATGAGAATATATTCATTATCAACTCTTTTCTTGATTTTGTTTTTAAGCCATTTGTTTACGGATTAAAAAAAATCAAATGATTAATTAAAAATCTTATTTTTTTATATAATGACATATGTATGTAAAAAAAAAAAAAAATTAAGGTTAAGCAACGTCGAGCGTGGTCAGTACTTGGATGGGTGAACGCTCCATTTGGGTGACCACCCGCCAATGAACGCCACACAGTCCAAGCCTGCTCCTACCCGGAGTAAGGCCCGTTAGCCTACTGGAGGCTGGAGCCGCCTCCAGTAGGCTAACGGGCCTTACTCCGACCGGGCGTAGGAGTGATGTACCTTCCCCGTGTATCGAGAAACGTGGGGTGGTTTTCCAGGATATCAGTAACCGCCCGGAGGTTTGGTATGAGGACAGTATGCTTCCGGGAAAGAAATATAGGTCCTCTGGGCCTGCTGACTCTGGGCTACCATTATCCTTGAACCTAGACCAGTTAGTCACTGTGCTTGAACCTGATAAAGCTGATGCCATTATTGTTACATAAAATAATACCAAAATAGAAAATACTGCATTTACATATTATGATTAGAGATAAAGTAAAAAAAATAAAAAATATATAGTTAATCATGAGGTTTGGTGCAGTGTCACCTGTCTAATCTATTTCTCATAATTTATTTTAATCTGTTCCTCCTAGAAACTCCTGAAATTCTCGGCCAAATCTAAAAAGTAGTTCTTCTTTACTAATTGGCCAATTTCGCCCACGGACCATAACTTTTCTTAGTAATTTATACCTCTGTGCGTCAAGTAAGTTGCGTAAAACTACATTTGACATATAAATTTATAAGTGGATTGTATTAAAATAAAAATAATGAGTTTTAATAATTTTCTATTATACAACAATTTCCCGAAACATTAAAATTATTGAAAATTAGTTTGGGACTCGCCAGCATGTGATTTTATATGGTCGCACTGCTTTTTACTTCGTAATCTAGATCGGCTTCTCTTGGTTGCACCTAAATTTTCATTAAACCCAATGGTTCGGGACTACTCATAATAATATTTTAAGAAATTATTTTGAAATTGGTGCTCGACTCAACATTAGCAAGTACAAAGACTGACTCAACTGAACACTAGCAAGTACAAAGACTTGACTCAATTGAACATTAGCAAGTAAGAAGAGTGACTCAACTGAACACTAGCAAGTACAAAAACTTGACTCAACTGAACACTAGCAAGTACTAATATAATTAGAACTACACATATGTAGAGAACGCTCCTCAATTATCCTTCATATTTTGATGGACAGTACCAGATATCTTGATATCAGTACCTACCTTGCCCTTATAGCCAGATATCTTGATAACAGTACCCTTAGATATCAGTACCAGATACTTGACTAAACTGAATATTAGCAAGTACAAACAAAGACTTGACTGAACTGGAATTTGTATATGCCATATGGGAAAAAACAAAAAAATAATTGATGTGTCGAAATGCATAAGGGTATAAGTGCCAAAACAATATATAAAGAGTTTTGTTTGCCAAACTGTTATTTGTGTCAAAACCCTTCTTCAGAGATGTGTGATGTGACCCACACATATCTATTTCTAATTATTTTAAAAGAGCTATGATGTATATTAATTGTTATTATATTATAAATTAGTTGCCCAAATAGATAATTGAATATTTGAGTATATATAAAATGATAAGTAATAACATAGGGCCAAACTTTGTACCACTAAGCCCTCCTTAAAAGCCATAAGCCGTATAAGCCATGTCCTCAATGGAAAATTTTATCAAAGACACTTATACCCTTTTGCATTTCCATGCTTCAATTGACAATCAAATCATATGGCCCGACGGAGGCGGACATACTGTATTATTTATTAGCGTTGGCACGATTAACATTCATTGATGAAAAAAAACGTTAAAAAAGGTATTTAAATTTTTGTGGAAAACGTGTTATTCCGAGAAATATAATATTGAAAATAGAAAACGGCCAGTGACCCCCTAAGGGTTGAGGCAAAAAGTAATAAACAAATATGTTTACTTTGCCGCACATAATGATTCCAATAAATCATTCGGTTTGAAAGATCTCAGCTTTGTATAGCCACGTAAAGAGAAACAAGCCCATGATACCCTTCAGCCCACTAAATGTTGGCCCACAGAGAGAGCGGAAAAGAACGGTAGTGGGATATTTTGATACTGGACAAGAGGGGGGGCATTGGGAAGGGGGGCGTTAGGGGGGATAGACAAAGGGTGGAATGGGGGGTGGGGGGGGTTAGTGCTTCCCATTGGCCGCCCACCCGTGAACTTGTGCCTTGCCTAATCCGTTCCACCCGCCTCACCCCGTCCCCTCAGGATTAATATCGACACTCCTCTCCGATACCCTGACAGTTATATCCTACCCAATGGGCTTTTGAGGATTACTCCGACAACGGGAGTGACATATATACAATTGAATCTGTATTTTCCTTATCCGCAAAATACCTTTTTAACACACAGAAAACAATCTTGATCGAGTAAAAACCGCTGCAGGAAATAAAATGTTAATATTTTTATACATGCACACTGAGCAGTTCCGCATTCTTAAAATCCACCGATAATGCATGAAATAATTAACCGATCACAGTGCAATTATAGAATGTAGAACTCAGAAATCATTCTAAGTATGCCGAATGAGAATATAATATTATAAGGTAACACTTATGTGGGTAACAAATATTTATTTAACAAAAATATACAGTTATCAATGCCAAAGAATTAATAAAACTTAAATACTTGAGCAAGTTACAAAAATGATAACGTTATAACACACAATCATATGACTTGAGCTTCACTGTCAAGACACAGACTTATCTTAACTAGTTCAGTCACTCGCTCCTTATATATAATCGAAAATGGTCAGGAATGTTCCAGAACAATGCGGACAGTTCTACGTCTTCGTGGACCAGGCTCGAATGATCTGGACCCAAAAAGTTCGTTCCAACCGCTTATTTTGTTCCAACAAACGGTCTGGGAGCTTACACCATATGTTCCTTTTATTTACTTATCGACTTAACGTTACAATAAGTTTATTTGACCAAATATACAAAATTATAAAAAAAGTATATAGAGATACAATAAACGATTAAGGCATGGGAACCGTCTGCCGGTGTTAAGTTACAAAAAGAATGATACATGATGATGATGCTTTGAAACAACAAGCATTAATATAAACTCTATTTGAAAAATATAAAGAAACATTTATTATTCTAAAATTAATTAATTTTAATTCTAAGTCGTCTAAATTATATTTACTGTTATTAATATGTTAGAAATTAAATAAAAAGATAATTTAAAATTAAATTAAGCTCCTAGGAGAACTTATTACTGATTAGTTTTCTATAATTCCAAGCAGTTTTTGAGTACGTAATTAGAAGGGACCAATTTTGACAGTTGAGTAATTCTATTAGGAATTAATATGATAAAACACTTTCTCCAAAAACCTAGGGGGAAATATTGGGATAAAACGAGGATATATAAATCGATAGAAAATTAAAGTGGAAAGCCGGTAGCAATATTTGATAGCAACAAATACATTGGCAGTATTATAAAGAGTAATTTATCTCTTATAATATCATTTAAAAAAAAAGAAGGATATCTATAAATTCTGGGGACACCTTTGGTTTTAACCATAGCCAAATACAACATCTAAGGTCGCGGGATCATAACCCACCAGGAGGCTCTATGATTTTTTTTCTTGGCTTAACCGTCCTTCGGATGGGACATACAATGGAGGTCCCGAGTGTGTACGATGTCATTTACCCCGTAGCATCATCCGATTAGCCATAGCAGCAAAAAGTGTACACAAGCAAACAAAGATCTAAAACTTCTCCATATATTATGCAATCCAAAATAACATTCAAATCTTAAATCTAGATGAAAAAAAAAAAATTTATTTTACACTCTGAGAGCGCAAATATAACCTTACGGGGCATAATCCTAGTAGTAGGGGAGAGCGGGGTTGGTTGGCAACAGTTTTCACTTTTTATGATTATTAAGTCGTTCCTGTTCATATAATCCCAATAGGGCTGATACGACTGTAAACTCAAAGTATTAGAGTACTTCAAGTATTTTTTTCACCACATAATATTTAATACTAAGATCATAGAAAATTGAAGAATTCGTCAATCTGGAGTAGGCCAATTAAACCCCAAGGTGGGGAAGGTTGGCCTAGAAGGTGGCGTTGTTTAGCCATCTCATTCAAGTACTGCCTGACACTTATTATTGTTATTAATATGGTATAATATGTTATTAATATGGCACTATAATGGTATAATAATATTGAATCGTTTTTAACAGCTTTTAAGGGAAAGTAGAATGACAATAGAAGAAGATAGAAATTTAGACTGTCGTCACTTTCTGAATAAGAAAAATTGCTCTCATCCTCCTTGTTCCAGCAACCAATAAAGACAATTGGTAGTTTCACCTTGTTCATGTCTTCACCTATGTTTACCTAGCTTTTGTGAATTGCTATTGCGCCAACAAAACCCAGTTGAAGAGAGCCAACTAACCCCACAGGAGGGATCATATGAAAGATGGCTGCCAGAACAGGGGAGAACAATCAAATAAGAAATTGGTTAATCGAAAGGTTAGGTTTTTCAAAGGAGTTATGTGAACAGAATCGGAGTCAAATGTTTTACCATGCCTTTAAACCAAATTTACTGAAAATATAAAAATTTACTTACATGTTGTAAAATCATTCAATCAAGCACACTCTTCTCTACACTGTTAGCACCGGATTAAAAACTCAGGACAAGACTCCCGAGGTCGAGCGGGTCACATGGTACAATGGTGGGGCTTTCACAACTGGTGTGACAGAAACTATAAGCCGATGGCCAACCTACCCTCTACGCCAACCAACCCCGCTCTCCCCTACGAAATAGCTTGGAGAAAATTGAAAATTTACAAAGATATTTTCTCAAGAAATTATTGGACCACGGAATAATAAACGCTTTACCTTGAAAATATATTTTATATTTGTTATATTTTTTATTTATTTTCTTTATCCGGATTTCAAGCACCATAGAAAACTTTCCTCCCAAGTATTTTTCCTCATTAATATTCAAGGCAGTAATGAGAAGAGCTTCTACGTAATATAAAAAGTTTAAGATTTTAATAATCCGGTCCTTTCTGAACAAAACAATTTCAACTCGGCTCCTTTTTAAATCCCCTCTCCCCCACTTTATTATAACTCGCACATTTTTAAGAAAACGTCAAAAAGAAGAGAAAGAAAATGTCAGAGGGTTGAGTGAGGTCATTGGCATCGATTGGCGGCTGGTGGAGGCGGTTTGTCACGAAACGTATATTTTTATTTTATTTTATTATTAATAATATTTTTGTATGAGTTATAAAATATTATTAAAACGTAGAAGGTTTATATAAGAGAGGGTTGGAGGGTATTACCGAGAGGCTGTATAGCAAGAGACTGGCCTTAAAGGGCCTCGTGTGGCAGTTCCTTTGTTGGGTCTGATCCCATTGCTCTTCTATCTCCGTTGTTACGCAGTGAATTGTAAATTGGCCAATTTAAGTATACATAAAAATTTAGAATTTATTGAAATTTCAATGTGGATAATAATCTTATTCCGCAAAATATATAACGGATACTCCAGTAAGACTCTTGATTAAACCTTTATTGTCAAAATAAAATGCTGCATCATTATATTAAAGATACTTTCTACTAAATCTCAAGGACTAAACTATAAGATACATGACTCTGTGTGTGCTTCTATCTGTCTATACTCTCTCTATATTACTCTCTAGCTCTGTCTTGTGTGAACTATAGGGAAATATATATATTCAGAGCTTGGAGTGGGGTTTTGCTAGTTTTCCACTAGAGTAGGGAGGAAGCCTCATCTCACAGCTTCTTGGGCGTCCTTAGAAATATAGAGAGCTGGTGGGTGTCAAAGGGCCGGATACAAGTGTTATAGCAAAAAGGTCCTGTCTATTACCCCGATAGCTGATCAGTCTTTAATATGTCTAAGGCAAAATGAACTCGAGCTTTACTTTCTTCCGGTTTATTTGAATAGTAAGAGTTGGGAGACAGACTTTAAAGCTCTCTCTGAATTTTATGCATCCTGCCCTAGAAAAAAGATAGTTTTGGTCGGTGATTTCAATGTTAGAGTCGGTTCAGCCCAGGTGATTCCTGATGATTTAATAATTAACAATCCAAATTTTTCTTTAACCAGAAAATCAAAAGACTTAGTTCTAAATTCTCGTGGTTCAAATATTATAGACTTTTGCAATGAAAACGATCTTATAATTTTAAATGGCTGTTTTTTTCCAGATACGGAGGGTGAATTTACCTTCGTTGGTCCTATGGGTTTCTCTGTCAATGATCTCTGTTGCATTCCCTTTGATTATATACCTTTTGTCCATCGATTCGCAGTTTTAGAAGAGACTTTTTCCGACCACCTCCCCCTCTCCATTACTTTCAGTCTTCTTTCAGAAATTAATTGTGTCTCCATGCCATTGCTTCCTCAGCTTTATTGGAACGACTCTAGCAAGGAACTATATAATATTAACCTATATAATAATATATAATATAATATATAAACCTTGATAAAATAATTGCCAGTATCCCTCAATTTCCAGAAAATCCTCAGAACTATGCCGATGTGTTAGTCAACTGTATTAAAAAGGTTTACTCTCCTTTATCCTCCAAGAGCCCATCATTCATAAAAAAATTCCAAAAGAATCCATGGTTCGATTACCGTTGTCTGAAGGCTAGGAAAAGATCGTTTTGCCTCCTTAATTTATTTAGAAAAACAAATTCTAGATTTGCAAAGGAAGCTTACATCACTGCTAAAAAAGATTTTGTAAATATTTGTAAAAATCAAAAAGCTGAATATTTTTCTTCCTTTTCTGAGAAATTTAAGGCTGCTTATGATTCTAAGCAATTTTGGAATTTGGTGAATCGATTTCGTAAAAGGACCTTCATTCTTGGAAATGATATCTCATTGGATGCCTTAGTTTCACATTTTAAAAACCTTCTCAATCCTTCCGTACTTTGCTCTCCCTCTTACGCTGACCCGTTTATTTTCTCTACTATTCTGGACTCCCCTTTTACTCTGGATGAACTGCATCAACTGATGAACTGCACTATATCAACCCTTAAAAACAATAAAGCCCCTGGTCCGGACAAACTAGTTTATGAATTTTATAAACATGCTACTCCTCTCTTCTTAGATAATATCCTCTCCTTTTTTAATTATATTTTTGAGATTGGCGATCTTCCACTATCCTTTAGTAAATCTATAATTTTTCCTCTTTACAAACATGGAGACCCTAATATAGTTTCAAATTATAGAGGTATTTCTTGCATGGACACTATAGCCAAAATATTTACTTCCTTGCTTCTTCGTCGCCTGGAGGATTTTGTTTCATTAAATAATTTATTGAGTGAGTTTCAGACTGGATTTAGGCGCGGTTATTCCGCAGTTGATAACATATTTGTACTGACAAGTTTAATTCACCTAGAATTATCAACGAAGGGTGGGAAGTTATTTTGCTTCTTCGTCGATTTTAGATCTGCGTTTGATTCCATTGATCACCAGTCTCTATTCTTAAAGTTATTCAACCTTGGTGTCTCCTCTCGGTTTATTCTTATTTTGAAAAAGTTGTATTCTTTTGCTTGCTCCTCAGTTCGAGATTTAGACCATAACTCCGAGTTCTTCCGTGTTGGCTCCGGTGTAAGACAGGGGTGTCTACTCAGTCCAATCCTGTTTGCCCTCTTTCTGGATGATCTTGTGTCATACTTAGAGGGAGGAATAATGATAGGAAGTCTGAACGTTAAAATTCTGCTATACGCCGATGATATCGTTCTGATAGCCAATAATCCTATAGCTCTTCAAAGGAATATTAATATTCTTGAGGGTTACTGTAAGCAGTGGAATTTGACGGTAAACCTGGAAAAATCTAAAATAATGATCTTTCGGAATGGTGGAAGATTGGCCTCTTCAGAAAGGTGGTTCTATAAAGGAAAACAAATTGAAACGGTAAATCATTTCAAATATCTCGGTGTTACTTTAACACCGCGCTTAAGCTTTTTCCCACATTTGAAAGATAAAGTAGACGTGGCTAAACTAGGTCTGAATAGACTATGGTCAAACTTTGTAATGAACGAAAACGTCCCATTAACGGCCAAATTTCAAGTATTCAACAGTGTGTCACGTGCCGTTGTATCTTATGGTGCCCAAGTATGGAGGTTTCAGTCTTATGAAGTCTTGGAGAAATTTCAGAGATTTTTTGTAAGAAAACTGTTTAGTTTGCCTTCTTCCTCTCCCAATTATATCTTGGCTCTGGAGACCTCTTTGGAACCTCTTATGATTTACACCCTTCGCCTCCATGTGAAGTATATTATGAAAGTTCTTTCTCTTTCGGAACATAGGCTCCCAAAGATAGTGTCCCAACAAACAATAAACAAGAAATTATTCTGGTTTAACAATTGGCTGTCTCTATTCCGCTCTTTTTCCTTACCATTCTCTAATGATGACGTGCGTTTGTGGAGTCAACAATTTTCGGCCTTATTTTCCAAAATAAAAGAGGATTACTACGAAAAGAGCTTTAACCGCGCGATTGTATCAGACCACTTTCTTCTATACAAAGTTTTAATTATAATTAATTATAACATTATTTATATATAATTACTCGAATTATAAAAACCGCGTTACTGCTTCTCTCTCCAAAGATTTGAATTTTTTGGAGGTGAAATGGCTGCTTAAATTGAGGGGAGAGCTTCTTTATTTGAATTATCGTCCTTGGTTTGAAAATGATCCCGATCAGTCAAGATGTTCTCTCTGCAATTGCAGTTCTCGTGAAGATTTGTATCACTTCTTGGGAGAGTGTCCTCTATTGGCTGAGTTTCGTTTACTTTATTTTAACAAGCGCACTCTCACAAGGGATGAGATAATTTCTTTTCTGACTGGTCTCTCTCATCCTCGTCCCTTGATCCGTTTTGCTCGTCACGCTTGGAGGGCTAGGTACTCCTGGATGTCTGATATTTAACTTTATAAGTTCTATTCTTTACTTTATTTTTACTATGGTATATTGAATCTAAGATTTTTTCTTTTATTTATCTTTTTCTTTGTATTTTTTTTAATTTATTGTTCCTCAGAGTATAATTATCCCTCTTTAATTATTTTCTTTCTATCTTTGTTGTACGTTATTTAATATGTTAAAAGTAACTCATAAGTTAATTAATTTCTACGTTTTATTTTCTTTATTGTAATTGCATAATTGCATTTTATTATTGTTTACCTGAGCTTGTACACTTTATACTTTCAGTGAACTCTGGCAGACGGCTATTGCCATTGCCATGTATACTTTATTTTTTAATCCTTTTGTAAATTTTGTAAATAGCTAACAATAAAGTATTATTATTATTATTATTATATTATTATTAGCAAAAAGAGGGAAGGCCCACAGGCTAATAGGGTAGAGGCTCCTATGTATCTTACGGCTCATTTATATTCGTACATACATATACGGGTCAAAAATACATAAATACTCAAAACAGGTTGTCATACGAGGGTGAATCAAATATAAACGAGACTTTTTTTTTTTTAATTTATTTTTATTTTAAACGCAAAAAAGAATATAGTATATTTTTCTACATAATCTCCTGATTTGAAAACATATTTTTTCCAGCGGATAGGCAGCTTTCCAATTCCTTCCACGTAGAAAGATGCAGGTAGTGTCTGCAGCCTATTGCGCAAGTAGGCTTCAACCTCAGCATCACTATTGAATCTTTGGCCTCCCAAAGCTTCCTTGAGAGGACCAAACAAATGAAAGTCACAGGGTGACAGGTCTGGATTGTAAGGAGGGTGTTCCAATGTTTCCCACCCCAGTTGCTCCAATTTTTCCCTAGTCAAGGCTGCTGTATGGGGGCGAGCATTTTCATGGAGAAGAACCACTTCCCTGATCGCTAGGTCTCGTCTTTTGTAGCGATATGCGAGTCGGACCTCACTCAAAACGTCACAGTAGTAGGCCGCATTATTTGTCCTGCGCTCGTGCAAAAATAAGCCGTCGAACACTGCTGATGTTGTTCGCTGTAATGCTGGTGCGAGGTCTGCGGTCATGGCTCTCATTTTCAACACGATCACGACCCTCCACGAACTGTTTATGCCATGCAAACACTCTGGCTCGCGACAGTGTCTCTTCCCCGCACTGGGCAGTCAATCTCCTCAAGATTTCGGCCGGTTTTACGCCTTCTGCGGCGAGAAACTTTATTAAAACACGTTGCGCAATTGACGGAGGTACCTCTTTCTCCAACATCGTCACGGTGGAGACTGAGATGGTCGAGGAGGCGAGCCCATGTGCTTCCCCTACTCCTGACAAACCTACCCAACAACAAACAAAGCGGGAACGTTCTCCCTCCACTATTGTGCCTGAAGGGTGAAAAGTCTCGTTTATATTTGGTTCACCCTCGTACCAACTTAGGCGAACATACAGACCTTCTCATACGAGATATATCCACTGTGGACAGGTCCTTAAAGGTGAGGAGATAAAAAAGGCGTTAGATGAGAGCTCTCCTTCTTTTACAGGCCAACATAACTAGAACAAGCCTATGATCAGTAAAAGAATCCATCAAATATACTGATTGTGGAGTGATAACTGCTGATTTATAAATTGAATAAAAATATGGAATAGATATGTATATTTCAATGACTGAAGTATACGTACATAATTTAATACACATGGATTGAAGTTCAATGGGATGGTGGATCTTGTCAGGTGTTTCGACATACTACGCCAGCAATACCGAAATACATTGCATGACTGTAGAGTACTAACACCGTATTTATCATGACAATTGAAGTTTTATTTTATATTTTGATTCTTTTCATTTCAAAGGTATTCAAAAAAGAAAATTTTATTTTAAAAATTTATAAGGATAACGTTAAGCGGTAAAGTCAATCACACCATAAAAATAATATTATGCCCTATTTTAAGTCTGGTGTGTCAATTCATCGTAATGTATGAATTGTTGGATAATTATATCATTTATATAAATCTTTTAGAAAACTACACTGATGATACGTTGCTAATTTATACATTTTTTTTTTTTTTAAATATCACGTATATCAACTCTTATCAAATATGAAAATATAATTACCTAATATTCTACCTATCTATAACCTACCTATCATGAATGAATTCAACGAATCTCTATTCTACA
Source organism: Aelia acuminata (assembly GCA_911387785.2). NCBI lineage: Eukaryota > Metazoa > Arthropoda > Insecta > Hemiptera > Pentatomidae > Aelia > Aelia acuminata. Next base: position 17,171,898 of record OU426983.1, read on the forward strand.
TTAATTCGGGATATTGTTTTACTTTATGCTAATATTTGATTTTGATTTTTTATTTGATTTAATAATTTATCCATCAAGAAGTTCACTATATCCTAAATAACGAAGGTTATGCAATCAATACTAAATAGAAAACAACACAGTTCATTACTCCCATCTAAAAAACCAAAGGAGAAAGAATGTGGTCTGAATGAAAGATCTTCCTAAGAGAAAAGAAGATACAAATTCCAAGGATCCTGAATAAGTAATGAAGAGACTATTGGATCTCCGAACCCCTCTCTTTTGTTTCATCCATTACTTTACCCTTAAAGGCCCCTAATTCCGACACCATTCATAATTAATAGCACCGGGGTTACTTAAGATGTTTCAAGAATTTATGACGTTACTTGTCTAGTGAAAAAAAAAAATCCAACAAACTAAAATCAACTAAGTGCAAAACGTCTTAGTTCATTTTAAAACTCTTTTTTTCGTTAAGGCATTTTCCAGCTTCACGTTTTTCATCAAATTCAACTATAGAATTTTATTTATTCTTTTAATTCTTGTCTAATAACAAAATGCAGTGTCCTATTCGGTAGTTAGATTTTTTCGGGTTTTAATTTTCTTTATCACTGTTAAAAATATGTTTTTGAGTATCTAACTATCGAAAAAAAAAATGTATTTTTTTGTATGTTTGGGTGAAGAGGGTTATTGTGTATAAACTTGTCCGGTTTATAAGAACCGTTTAGGCTAGCTTATTTGAAAAAGTATGGTTGTCTCGTTACATTATATATATAAGTAGTGTTTTATTTATTAATTTTCTTAGAAATCAATGATTTTTAAAATAAACAAAAGAAACTGAACACATACACACTAACAAGCTCGCGCGCACCAATGCCCATGTATATGTTCACATTAGAGTCTCCAATTGAAAAAAACGCCCATATATAAAGGACTCACATTTGCTTCTCTGTTACATCCTTCTTTATTTTTTTATTTAATTGTAAAAAAAAATAGCTAATGACATGATTTTGTGAATTTAACGTGAAAAAAAAAACATATGATTTAAAATTGTTCTACATTTTTGTTGAGACAGAATGGAACAAACTAGAACTGGGTATTTGGTATTTGTATAAGCCCGCGATGTGACAGCAAAAATTTCATCAACATTGGTCATACGGAAGGGGTACTTTATTTCATAACTTTTTACGTTTTTATCGATTTTCTCAAAAATGGCTTTAACGATTTTGATAAACCTGGGTATTTCATGTATGCATATGCCCCCAAAGTGACAGCGAAAATTTCATCAAAATTGATCAAACAGAGGGGGCACTTTATTTCATCACTTCTTTTCTAATGTTCACGGTTTTTCGATTTTCTCAAAAATAGCTTTAACGAATTTGAATTGTCTCGTCTTATTAATGAGAATCATGTATTCTTTAATGTTAGGTAAGCTTTATCAGTATTAAAATGTTCTAAGGGTGTCTAAATGGGGAAGGAACCGTTTTTGTTTTCTAAGTAAAGTACCTTTGTTTTTGTTTACATGAAGAAACTATCTGTCTCTCATTTCGCCTAAAAACAAGAAATTGCTCAATATGAAATATAATAAAAATCAATGTATATATACAGGAGAAAAAAAGAAAAATATTCCGTCAACTCATGAAACACGTTGAGCCCACGCATTTGCCTGCGCAGTACGCCTTTAATAACAGACTATTGTTTATAATTAAAGATGTTCTGTTCATTTAATGGAAATTATTTGTTTCATGGTAACTATATGAAGTTTTCAACAACTATATAAAGAATCACAAAATCAGATGACTTGGAGTACTGCCTAATTTTCACAAGTAAAAACTCTAATATAACAATGAAAAAAATTGGTGTACTGGTGAGAAATGGTATTTAACAAAACACTATTGAAGTGAAAGTTGTGTGTTATGCGCATCGCACATGATTTTTTTTAATATTCCAATAGATATTATAAAAAGGTCCAAGGATATTATAATCTGTTATTATATACACTATTATACCCTATTATATTAAACTCTATTATTATATATTTTCGGAGAATATAACACAGTTATAATTGTTCGTTAATAAAATTTATTTAAACCCTCATAAGTGTTGCTATGGTTTGTTTTCTATTTACATTTTAGACCTTATTTTAGACATGAGAAAATCGTCTCTTTCTTTTCCATCAGGTATTCGAGGTATTAAGGGGAACAAAAGAAGTTAATGAATATTTTTATTATCATTCATAATTAACAGTAAACATACATAATATGTTATCTATTTTGGTTTTCTTGCCAATCAGATTTACAATATTTCTCTACTTCCACTAGTATTTTTTAATGTCTGTCATAAGTGGGCTTCTTCAAAACCTCGTTTCATCAATTTTTCTTATGTTCTTTTCTATCAAATTAAATACACAATCTTGCAAATCCAGGCATGTCAAAGGGGATGCTATCACTCTATCCTTTTTTTTCACACCTGGCCGCCGCACCCATCTTTTTTTTCTTTTTTTATTCACAACGCCTCACATGGTGACTTAATGGGCCAAGTAGCTCATATGGCATTGTTCTATGTTCAGTAATCTAACCAGTACTGATCCTTTTGAAACTTCTTTTCTGAATTATTCGAAACTATTATTTGGACATCATATTAGTACTGACAAATTTTATGGAAACATCAGAATGTATATAATATGTACAAAATGTACTTACATACGCAATGTATATTTTATTCGTCAATTTTTCGAAATGAAATGTACTAATCAATTAATTAATGTAAGTCACTTGAATTCCCTGTTTTGAGATATTTGTAATCTTCAGAGGCTCCCAGAAACCGTTGCAGAGGTCGTTTGGTATTCCAAAGTAGCTGGCGGCCGAATCCTATCAGTTAGGGGCTGGTCAATTCAAGAAATTCAATTGAGCCCAAGATGGTTCCCTCACAGCTAACAGAAACTAACTTAGGTTGACTGATCAACTATCCTTGGCAATTTACTCTTTTCATGGTCTAATTGTTTCTAAAGTCGCTTCCATTAACTTCGAATTGAGGGAATTCTAATTTGTAGTTCTATTTGTTTAGTCAAGGACGTCAGATGTTCGTTGAAGACAAAGACAAGTTGTAAGCTTCTGTAATTGTTACTGTATAAAAGATGAGGATGTCAAAAAAGAAACGTAATAATAACTAAAAAAATATCGCGATTTTAATAAGACCCAGACACTAAAACAAAAATGAAATTTTATTTTGAGAAAATTGCACTATGAATTTATAGAAAGACTAGCATTCCCCGTCGCGGCTTTGCCCGCGAGCTTTTAAAATCAATTTTGTGATCATTATCTTGGTATTGATTTAATATAATAGGTTAAGGAGATTTAGTAGAATAGGAGCTTCCGGTAGGTGGAAGGTTGGAGGGGGAAGCTGCCGGCTCGGTAGAAGAGAGGGAGGCGCGCAATGGAGAGAATTCACTAAAACCGCCGAAACAACTTACTCCTCGTGAACGCTTCATTTTTCGGCTTTAAAACATCGTTTTCGACGCCCCGTAGATCAAGATCTTTACAATGATTCCAAATTAGATATTTTTTCTGGAAGTGCAAAATTAGATGTCCGTTAGAGTTAAACGACAATATCGCCATTTAAACCCTTTAGGGGTTAAATTTTTTTTACCACTAATATTTAAATAATCAATAGCCATATTTTATGTGAATGTCTATTTTAATAATATTGTAACGTTAAATCGATATTCAAATAAAAAACATATGGTTTAAAAACTCAACAATAGATTTCCGTTCGAGTTAAACGACAATTTCGCCATTACCATTTTTGAAATTCCTTTCTCAGTGGTTACCTACATCGTGTTTAAAATCTAAATTCCGAACTTCAAGTTTCTATCATTAGTAGTTTTTGCTCTGCGTTGATTCTTTCAGTCAGGACAAAGCCTCTTATATAAAGAGAGATATACACTAGGTCAAAAAATTCTCCATAAATTACATCCGTTTTTAAGAAATCGTAGATAACTGTCGGAAAATTTTCAAAAAAATAAACAACTCGATTTTGAAAAAAAATTGTTTTAAGTTGGATAATTATATTTTAGAGCAATATTTATGTTTTCAATTTATACAACGAAAATGATGGGTTCAAGTAATGAAAAACATACAGCAACAACACTTGGAATATTTGTATACTTTAAAAATGTTGTTTATGTCTATAATTAATATTTCCCCGACAAAGTTCTATTACACGACTTTCCATCATACTGACTAAATTTTTGGTTATTTCTGGCTCCGTTGCATTCAATCATGCAATTATGGCATTTCAAGGCTTATTTTTGTTTTTTTATGTCCCGTTTTCTTATTCTCCTTCCAATATCTTCCCAAATATGATCAATTGGGATGGGATCAGGACTCTGTGTAGGTTTTTAGGATGTTAAAAATAAGCCATTTCTTAACAAGCTTTGCTGAGTGTTTTGGATGAATGATGAATGAGACAACAAATCCCATAATCTGACCCTGGTTTTCAAAATTGATCTAAAAATGTCCCTAGGCACTCATGCACCCTATTACGCTTCCTCCCAAATGTTTGACGGTTCTTGCAACATTTTTTAAATTTAAATGTTTCCCGCATTTTCTTTACACGACAGGCCTTTCATCTGATGGTAACACATTAAATGTTGCTTAGCCTCTGAAAAAAAAATATCCCTAAATGTTTTTGTCTGGTCCTCATTGTTTTTCGCAAATCCTAAACATTTTTCTTGTGAACGTTGCTGATCATTGTTTTTTTTTTTTTTTTTTCTATAAACCATTATAACCATTTGATATTTGTATTGTTATAGCATTTTTGAGCAGCGAAATTACATTAGATAGATATATAGATAGAAATAACGTTTATTCATGAAAAATATTATATAATACAAAACAAAATAAGAAAATACTAAGACGTAAATAGACAATGGACACAAGCCCGTCTGTCGAGATATCCTAGCTTGTTATAAATATAAATAGGTTGCAAATATATAACAATAACAGAAGACATGTGATAAGTGGTAGTAATAAAAGCCAAATAACAAAAGAAAACTTATTTCATACTGAACTAAACTGACATACATACTGAAAAACTCATCATATATAAATTACCAAATTATAAAACTAGCTATAATCGATTTTTTTTCCTAATCTATTTCTATGGAATCTATTTTTACTGATTATATTCATGAGTCATTTCTTGTCTATATTTTGTTCCAGTTTTTAGGTACAGGAATAGTTGTTGGTTACATTTGCCGTTTAGGATATCTACGGTTTCTTCCATATTCAGAGACTTTTTTCCAAAACAGTTTATCCTGATTTCATTTAGAATGGGGCAAGTTGAGATAAAGTGGAAGGTGTTTTCTGTTGTATTGAGGTTGCACATGGTACAATTATTTTGTTCATTGCGGGGTAAATAGTTGAGGTTGAATTTACATTATAAAGGATTGAAAGCATAACTATTAAATTAAAAGCAGAAGTCATTGGTTTATCTCTCATTTATTACAATTGCTCTTTCATGAATTTCAAGTAACTTTTTTGGCAGCCAAAAGAAGGTTTATTACTTAGACTTTTATTTCGGTTGATTATTTAATGAGCAGTGGCATGTGATTTTAACATTTTTCATTGTACGACATGATTTCTCTTGAATTAACTATTAATGCGAATGTCTACCACTATCTCCATTTTAAGTTAAAATATTTAGATTTTACCATTGACAGATAATCTTTACATATCACAGAATACATTAGAGCTAATTTATAATAATTTATATTTCTTAATTCCATTACTATTTATAAATATTTACAATTATAAGAGTGTTTGGAAACATATTTGACCTTTAATTCTGGAATGTTTTCTTTTCATCGCATTCGGTTATCTTAATAGTAAAAAATAATTATTTTTGTTTATTGTTTTTGCTAAATAAAAATAATCTATAGCTTACAAAGACTCATTCGATAATGTTTTTTTTTTTTTTATTATTTATTCGCAATCAGCGAATGAGGTGGCCGGATGAGAAACAAGGACATGTCAGTCATGGGAATAATTCCATAAATAGTTTTATAAAATGGTCATTTAACTAAATGGTTACATTTTTCGTAACTAATTTTATTATTATAATAAAATATATTTTTATAGATATAGGTGATTCAATCTTGTGTCAGGACTACAAGGGAGAAGGAATACTTTGATTCCTTTTGATATAGCCTGTTGCATGCGTTAAGTGCTCCGCTGGGGGAGGCCTGGCACATTTCAATTTTCTCAGGCCCTTTTCTTAGGGATCTTCGGGGTAGCTACTTTGTTCACCGATCATTGTCATAATAACGTTCTGATTTGCAGTATTTGCATAATTAATGTTATTTTCCTGTATAATAGTAGTTTAAAAAGTATTTTAAATGTTTCTTTTAAATGCCTCTTTATTCGAAATTGAAAAAGGAACATAAACGGAATATATACACCTACTTACTTAAGCCCATTTGGACATACGCCTCACAGATTTTCGGCTCAGCAAAGAGGACGCACTTAAAGAAATTACAAATTTTCCAATCAAAACTTTTGAGACTAATAACGAACGCTCGCTCCGTGGTGCATAAATAACAAAAATCTGCATACAGACTTAGAACAACCAACTATTGAAGAACACATACGAACTCTGTATTAACGCTTTTATGTAAATTTACACGGAAATAATAACAGACTAATCAACAACATGGCCCAAATGGGTTTGAGGCCAACTTTCTTAAATACATGGATTAGTTAAATTTTCTAATGAGTTGATTCTGTGCTCTATATTTCTTAATGTCTTAATGCCTGAAGCTCATTGATTAATTAAATCATGCGCACAAACAAATTATAATTAATTTTATGTTATATTGACCAATAATCAACATATAACATGCATAAGGATGGGTAATACTCTGCAACCGTGGACACTAATCTGCATTTGGACATACGCCTCACAGATTTTCGGCTCAGCAAAGAGGACGCTCTTAAAAAATAACAACCTTTTCAATAAAAAATGTTGGGACTAATAACGAACGCTCCCTGTTACGTAAATAATAAAAGTTTACATATATACTTGACAACACATACAAACTGTTTATTCTCGCTTTTATGTAAATTTACACGGAAATAATAACAGACTAATCAACAACATGTCCACGGCTGCTATGCCTGTTGTAAGGCGGCTAAAAAGAAGCTGGATGAAAGACCTGCTCACCTGAGGTATGAAGACCGTAAAGAGGTGCTGCTGGGAACTTACCTTCCATCATGCCCAAAATGCCTTATGTATTAATTCTTTTTAACACATTCGCTGATTGTCGCAATTACTGACAGGTGTGAATTTAAGTTTGAAAAGAAAAAAAAAAGTTTCTGATCTTAATTATTTACCTTCCATCTAAATAAATCACTGCTATAGTTTTACTCCTGACATCGCAAAGGCTAGGGACCTCCATTTTACGTCCTATCCGAGGGACGGCATCGACTAGGATTTTTTACTCCCATTAAAAAATCCTAGGGCCACCTCGGGACGCAAACCCGCGACCTTTAATATAGTAAGTTTCTATGCTAACCACTACATCACAGTTGACCCCAATATTTCTAGCGTTTTAAACATAGGCTTATATTTCAATAATAAATTAAGATTTTATAATGTAATGATTTTGATATGGTCCATGTAACATCAAAGTAAACTAAGTGCCAAACAGCGAATATTAAGAAAACTGAAGTTAAAGTTGAATTTCGTGAAATAGGGTTGTCAAAAATTATAATAATTATAGATTTTGTACTCATTTTTCTCTCTCGAATTTTGATTCTCGTCAGACAGCAATCAGCGAATATGATGGCTGCAACGAATTTATATGCATTTTGGGCATGAGGAAAGGAAAGTGTCAAACAGAACTTCTTTCCGGGCTAGACTCTTCAGGAGATCTCTCATCCAGCTTCTTTTTAGCCACTATAAAATGAAGATTATTTTCAATTTTTTTTTTCCGTTGCATAAGGAACAAAGTTTTAACTGTCCCTCGTAATATATTTTCAATCGCTTTTGATAGTTTATAACTTAATGGAAGACTTGATCTATATTATTCCAATTTCGTGAAAATTCACATCTTCCATTTTGATATAAATATATTTTTCAATTCATTACAACGTTTCGAGGCTTTAATGCCTCGTCCTGAGGTGTACTCCTCTCTAATCCCAATTAACAATATTTTAGTTAATATTTTAGTTAAACAATACATCAATTCTTTAAAAATCTCGTCAATAAATAAACATGTCAAATTACACCTCCCTCCTAGGCCTGAGGATCTGAATGATCACTGTCACTGAGTGATTTACATATTTTACTAATTCAATATTAACTAAAATATTGTCTATTAACTAAACTCCTAAAATAATAAATAAACAATAAATTTGTCAATTACACCTCTCTCCTAGGCTAACTTACTGTTACTGGCTTATGGCTATGCTATTGACGAGATTTTTAAAGAATTGATGTATTGATTAATTAAAATATTGTTAATTGGGAAGGAGAGGAGTACACCTGAAGATAGAGCATCATAGCCTCGAAACATTGTGAATGTTATACTGAATTGAAAAAATATATTTTTCTGTAATCGTTGAATAATGGTAACATTACTAAACTGAAATGAGTGAAGAAAGTGAAACATTTTGCAATAGAGTGAAGAAAGTGATTACTTTCTTCACAAGTGAAGAAAGTGAATTGCCTTCTTAATTAGTAATAAGTATAAATTAAAAAATAATTTGAAGTTGGAAATTAAATGCTTTTAAATGTTTCTTAACATTGTAAAAATTTATTTTAACAAAATAAATTGAAATGTGAATGAATTATTGGTGGAAATAATCAATATATTTTAAAATTTAAATATAATAATAATTACCTTCCTTGTTTATAACTTGCACTTGTTTATAACTATGCTTATAACCTTTCACAACCATGCTTATAACCTACCAACAACATACCATAATCTTCACAACATCCTAATTTTGTTCATATTCTGGTTAGATCTGATCATGTATTACACGATTACAGAAAAAATTTAATATTACACTCGAGAAAAAAGTAGAATTTACAACTCTTGTGAAATTACCACACTCGCTTCGCTCGTGTGGGTAAACGTTTCACTCGAGTTCTAAAATGATCTACTTTCGTCACTTGTACCATATAATACATAACTATTATATCAAAATGGAAGATGTGAATTTTCACTGTTTCAAAAAATTGGAATAATTAAATCGATTTATTATTTCGCACCTAGTTTTAAAAGCCCAGTTAATGTCTCGAATTTTTCATTTTTAAAATAATATATTTTCTTTAGGTCATGACATAAGAAGTGTGAAAACATTATTTGTCCTGTTCCTTCAAGTTCTAAAATTTTTGTTTGAATGTAATATGTTACACCTTATGTAATATTTTTCTAATATCATTTAGATTTTCAAGAACAATTGCACCCCTTCCCACAATTAGTTGAATTTATTTTTTTTTTCTAAAAGAAATAGATTTAATTTAAACATAACTTGAGGGCCTTCGTATATAGTATTGTTCGTTTGGGGTAATGTACCCTTTAAGATTGATATGTAGGGACGTTTAGGACACGAGGAACAGATCCTTAAGGGAACGTCAAGGAGGGTGAGTGGAGTCAGGATCTCTTGTTGAGCAAAGGCTTAATGGCCTTGTTTATATCTGTCTCTCCTCCTTCTACGCCCTTCGTACTTTATCTTATCTCCTCATCTTATTGTTCCTAACTTATCCTATAATCTTTTTTAAGGAACAAAAAATACATAGAATTCAATACATAATTATTTTATATAGTTTTGGTATAAACTAAACTTAAATGCATCTCTTAGGTACCATTTGTTAACACGTCAAGTTTGTTCATTGTAATATTGTATACTACATACTCTTCCACTTAAAGTTTTCGTTCAGTAAAGTATAAGAGTTGCTCGAAGAGTGAGCAGTTTACAAGACTATGTACCGTAAGCCTTTGTTTTCATCAACAAGATGAAATTAAAGTCCCAACTTTATGAACAGGCAGCTGAGTTTAGATCTTATATCGTAAAGCTATTTACTTCAAAAGTGATTGTTATTAAAGTATTCGTTATTTTATCAATGTTAACTTTTTTTTTTTTTTTAACCATCGCACAGTGGGACAAATGTCAAAATTATGACGACAAAAATCGAAAAAAATATTTTCCTCAAACCAGTTAAAAATACCTTCAATAAAATCTCTATTAAATAGTCTACAATATAACATAAATATTTTTTTAGTTTACGACAGTTCTAACCCAAGGCATAGGTCTAAAGTTGTGTTATCTTTCACACGTTGATACAGGCCAGTTGCTCTTGGAATGTTGACGGATTAACTACCCCAGTATTATTTTCCTACATTTAAAATCTCACTTATTTCGATATGGATATTCAAGCGTCAGGTACGTACTTTAATATACAACCATCGTTAACATAATTATTTTACATAGTGTAGGTACAATAAATGTTTTATGAAATGTTATTTTTCGATTAAAACATATTGAAACGCTAACTCAGCTAGTCCTATAAAAAAAGTTCCGCAGAGTACACCCACCGCCTTCTCTTTATTTGAATCAATTTGAAAACATACCTTATGACGAATATGAAAATGTATGTTTCCCCCTTTAGTGAGTGAGTGTTTTCTTAAATGAGCGTGGTGACCGCACCTAGAAGGAAATAAAGATTAAGAGAAGAGAATTATTTTTCGCGTTGATAAATGAGCTGTTTTATAAATTATCATCATTAAAATGTAATGAAGATTTAATAAAGTATATTTTAAATACATATGATAGTAATGTTTCCGAGCAGGTTGTAGATCTAATACAACTTTTAGTCAAAATATTTGTAACTGAGGTTTTGTCAAAGTGGAAGGAAATACTGTCAACATTTTGACTGATACCTCAAGTACACAAGCGTGTAATTTCTGTAAGGCTACTCCAAAATATTTAAACGATCAAGAAAAACTAAGGAACAGAGTTTTTGATAATGAAACCTTCAAATATAGGATTTCTGTATTACATGCACATCTTAGATGCTTTGAATATTTATTGTATATAGCATACAAATTAGAATTGCAGCAGTGGCAAGCAAGAGGTGAGAATGCCAAAGAATAAATTAAAAAAAGGAAAAGTGATATTGCTTCGGAGTTCTATAAACAAATATGCCTCGTTGTGGACCAGCCAAAGCAAGGTGGAGACAACAGCAATGACGGTAATACTGCACGAATTTTTTTTAAGAATCCTTTTCTTGTTTCCCAAATTACAGGATTAGATAAAGGATTAATAGAAAGATTTTGAAATATATTTTCTATCATATCGTGTGGACATTATGTCAAAGAAGACATATTATTATTATACATATACATATTATTATTATTTATTTGATATATTTAAAGTTGTAGTACTAAAATAGTCCCTTTATAACATTACTAATCAGAATATCAAATAATATCCCAATTTATATTTTTGTCGTTGTAAATTGATTATCTGTCCCTATGTGCATTGGTTTACAGGCATAATAAGAAGCGTCTGAGAAAGAGTTGGATGTGTGACCTTCTCTTCAGAATCAGATCGGGAAGACGTGCTTCCTTCATCCCTGAAAATGCCATTATTAAAATAGAATCCTCCATCTCATTGTGAGTTATTGGCGAAAGACACAGATGGGTTGACTGATCCAACCATCCTTGGCAATTTACTCTTTTCATGGTCTAATTGTTTCTAAAGTCTCTTCGCTTCCATTAATTTAGAATTTGTTGTTCAGTCATGGACGTCAGTTGTTCGTGGAAGGCAGGACACAGACAAGTTTTAAAGCGTTAGCTTTTGTAATTGATAATGTATATAAGTTGAGGATACAAATAATAAAAACAATGGTTTATATCTGTCTCTCCTCCTTCTATGTCCTCAGTTATTTATCTCATCTCCTTATATTATTGTTTCTAATTTATCCTATAATCTTTATTAAGGAACAGAAAAAAATAAATAAAACAGAACTAAATACATAATTATTTTATATAGTTTTTGTATAAAATAAACTTTTTTTTCTTTTTTCTTCAAACATTGATTCGCACCTGTCAGCGGTCTGCGACAATCAGCGATCGATGGCTGCAGCAACGCAATAATATGTAAGGCATTTATAACATGAAGGAACGAAAGTGCCCAGCAGCACCTCTTTCGGGGCTTTACACTAATTCGGGAGAGGAGGTCTCTCATCCAGCTTCTTTTTACCCGCCTTCTAACCGGGCAAGTCAACCGTGGCCATGTCGTTTGTGTTGTTCGATAGACGGTTGTTGTAAGTCTGTGTGTAGAGTTTGGTTACTTAGGTACCTGGGAGCGTCCATAATTAGTCTTAAAATTTTGGAGTGAAAAGTTTGTGTGTCTTTTTAGCTGAGCTAAAAATCTGTGAGGCGTATGTCCAAATAGGTTTAAGTAAGTAGGTGTATGTATTCATTTTTTGTCTAATATTCAATTTAGAAGATTTGTAAAGAATAGAGCAAAGAATTTTTAAGCGTATGTTGATGGTCTTTTTTTCATTTTGACACGTGGGCCCCAATTCATCCTTCTGTCAAACAGAAGTTCATGGTAACGTACAGTTTCTGTCTGTGGAATTTGGTAGTTACCGATACAAACTGGTGGACGTGTATTTCGTCTGAGTCTGAAAGTTATGTGTTGTCAATTGTCATGATTTAATTTAATTTTCCAGAGTGTGTACCATTTTTGTAATTGAAGCAAGTGGCTTTGTAAATTCAATGAGGTAATAGTCTGCTATGTATTGTGGATGCTGTCGTGATAGGAAAAGGAAATTGAATTAATAATTTAATATCAAAATATGTAAATTACTGTATATGCTCAACCGGGTGGTCAGTTTTACTTGAAGGCGGCTAGGTCTTGGAAATACCGCCTTGTAAGTTATTGGGGCCTTCTGTTAGAAATTCAAAATAAGCAAAGCTTAGGACCGACAATGCTGCCGACAAACATCCAGGGAAATACCTAAGAAGATTGTTAGAGAAATTTGTAGCCATAAACCCTGGTTTTTGCCCCGGCAAAGAGGCCGCTGGGAAACACAGTAAATATAGAAAGGAAGGGAAATTTTAGGCTTAGCTAGCCAATCAGAAGAAGTCTGGAACCAACCAATCAGGAGAAGTCTGCATCCAGCCAATCAGAAGAAGTCCGAAGAGAGTGGGGGAAAGAAGAATTGGTGAACACGTCACCTCTGGAAAAGTATCCAATATACAATTGATACATATTCATTATATTTATTTAATATATTAACTTGATATAAGCCTTTCCTGGTAACCCCCACCCGCCTTAGAAAAGCGGGAGACCAGGAACGTAGCAAGTCATTCAATGAGGCTGTAGTCATGGTGTATTGTTAAAACTGCGGTGTCGTCAGCGTAATTTGCAGTCAAAATTTTAGAATTGGTAGGTATGTCGTGAATGTACATGATGTAAAGTAACGGAGCTAGTAGTGACCCCTGCGGAACTCCTGCTAAGATTGGTCGGATTGAAGAAATTTCTTAGCCCTGCCGGACAGAGAAGAATCTGTTGAAAATTGCTGATATTAAGAACTAAACTTAAATTCCTTTCTTAATATTTTTTGTTCACATGGCAAGTTTGTATCTTCCTTTTTATCCCTGAATATGACGTTATTAAAACAAATTACTCCATCCAATTGTGAGTTGAATACATCTAATTGTGAGTTATTAGCGAAAGACACAGATCAAAGAATGAAGTTTAAAAAAGATCTTTATGATTCAGATTGAGTAAAGAAATTCTTAGTGGGCTAAATAAAACGGCAAATCTCAGCCTACATTTGGCGTTTTTCTACCTTCCAGTAACAACAGCATCGCTTCCTCTCCTATAAACGGCCTACATTTCAGCTGGCACTCCACAAAAAATTTAATAATAGAGCACATCCAAATGTGGCGAGGATGCTATTATTCTTTGAACATTATTCTCTAGTTTCTTTTTGTTTTGCAGCAGCAGCTTATTGTACGGTTTTATTCTGTCCTTCCAATGTGTATAATATTCTGGAATAAAAATTGTATCAACTACATTAATGAAATTTTGTTAATGAACCTTTATCGAAATAGATTATTCCTCCCTTAGGTGTTCCATATTTCGGGTATAATTCGGATTAGGTAACCCAGTGATTGTTTGGAGATCTTCCCCTCCTATCACTATAGGTACAGACAGTAAGTCACTCGCACATACTTCACTGAGTTTATGTTTTCACTCTACTAATGCTTCTCTGCCTATTCCGATTTCCTTAAGGCAAAACTTCACCGTAGCGTATTCATTTGCCCAGGAATATATTAAAACAATAACTTTCCTTAAAGGCAGGGGACATTGTTCGAGCCAGGTTCTCCTGACAAGGCCAATCGCTGTTCTGCATTCCCTCTTGTGACGAAACCACTTGGATCCTCTTTCATGCAGTCTTTACTTCATGGCATGCCCTTGTTCGCATACCAAAGGATGCGGTATTTTTTGGTAGGATTCCCTTGCTCTGTAATAACTTAACAACAGCATTCCTTACGTTTTTACTTAAATCAAACATAACTGAACTCAATTAGAACAATTAACAAATGTTAAGTACAAATGGAAAGGTTAGGCAATAAAATTATCGCATCATACATTTACATATGTAATTAAGGCAGAGTAATTTTAATGAAATAATCACGGTCACTTAAAATTTCAATTTTATTTTCATTATACTTCTTATAATTTACCTTTTTCTATTATTAAGTGATATAGGTGGGAAAAAAATCCAATTAAAGTTATTTTTAACACCTACTTGAAGAGTCTATATATAGGGTTTTAATAAAGCGGAGAATGTTTTTTATATTGCGGTCTATTTGGGAAATAAATAAAGCCATCAAATGTTTGCAGGCCTCCTACACAATCTAAGTTTGAACTTTGACCTTAAGTTCTTGAACGCGATAATACCCAATGAATTATTAGAGTTAGCCATTATTTATACAAATGAGATTATTGTTTAGACCATATTAAAAATTATTTTTCATGTCTTCCGTAATGGAACATACAATTTTGCCATCGAAAATTCTAAATACTTGTTACAATATTTTCAATGAATAATGAAAATAATTTATAAAACTTTTTCCAAATATTGAAGTATATTACTCAATTTGACCCATATAGTCACTCGCTTAACGAATTTAAGATAAAACTTTAAAAACGTTCAATTGAGTTAAGTTTTACTACACAAAAAAGTTGTTCATGATAACCGGAAAAAAATGAAAAATAGAGTTCACTTCCAAATAAACGGCTAAAATATTATGCTTTCAGACGTTGTGAGAATATGTGTTGACCAAGGTTATATAGGTCAAGGGGACTATTTATTTTTATAGGACTATTAATCTGAATTAAAAAAACCCTACTGCGGGCTGCGCTGAAATAAATTTGTATATTTTGAAACATCAATTATTTTTTAACCAGTTCCACCGTGTTTCTAAAATGAAATATAAATATAGGATATGTTATTTTTACTTTATAACTAATGTTAATTTTAGAGATGAGAGATGGTCAACTGTTCTTCAATTACGATAGGTTAAATGATGGTCAGGATTTTCAGTTTACAAAGATTTTATTATGGTAAGCCAACGTTTCGATCCAACTTGTGGATCTTCATCAGGGCTAAAAGAACACAAATATATGAATATCTATGCTAGAGTGTGACAATAAATGGATACATTACAGAACTGATAATAATATAAAAGATGTTGTATAAATGAATATTAAAATAAGAGGCTGGTTAACAAGATAAAATAGAATCTGATATTTACCTACTGAGTCCAGGTGGATACTAAGACTAAAGGTAAAAATAAGGTGAGAGGTAGTGGTAGGGGGTTAGTTTGCCGACATCAAAGATGACGGGGAAATCCAACGCTTTTGAAGTGAAGGCACATGACAACTGATTGAACAAAAATATTTAAAAACTAACAAAGTAGATGGTATTGTATACAAATAGTTGTTTCTGGACTCAATAATAACATACAAAAGAGATAATACATAATGTAACAATGCATACAAATTTGGAAAATATAAAGAAAAAAGCAACAATACAAAAAATAATAATAGTACAAGAGGTACAGAGATAATTGCAGGTACCTATGAAATCAAAACTAGGATTTGAGGATGCGGAAGGTGTTAGAATAAGTGGATGAAATTATCTCTTTATCTGTTTTGTGATTTACCGGGTTATTTGTTTCTAGATGGATGAAAAAGGATTCTGAGAGGAGACGTTTATCGTGGTTAGATACAGTTGCTAATATGGAGGGGTTCTCAAAATGGCATGTTCTGCTAATTTAGATGTAGACGAATTACGCGTGGAAATACTGTATTTATATTGATAAATACGTTTTTTTAAATAATTTTTGTTTTCACCGATATAGCAACTGTTGTTGTAACTGAAAATCCTGACCATCATTTAACCTATCGTAATGTTAATTTTTATTTTGGAAGACTATTTTTACCTTACACCTTGCTACCATTTCACTTTAGCCTATATGCTGGATATTTATTTAAATTCCTAACATATGGTTATGCAACTTGTGTGATATTTGTTCATAATGGAGAAAAAAATGAATAAACCTACGACCTCCTGTCCTCCAGCTTCATTCAATGATTCTCCACTTGTCTATATGAACATATTCGCCCCTTAGGACTCCATCTTGACAAACATCTAAATTGGGATTTCCAAGCAAGTTAGAAACCCCTCGAAGCTACTTACTACACCATTATCCAGGGTTCCACAAAACCACTAAACTCCTCCGAATCTAATCCTCACGATACAAAATCCTACGCAAAATCATTAATGCCCATTATTTTTTGCCAAATAAAATTATCCCTAAAGCTCTTTATGACCTAGAAATCTGGTCAACTGCTAATACCTATGCTTTCAGAATAAACTCATTACTTATCCTAAGCCAATTATTTAGGTTTCCCTCACTTCCGCAACTGTCCCTGACGATTCACCGACGCGTCTGAAAAGAAGAGGACCTTAGACCTTTAGACCTTCAACTGAAACAAAGGGGAATAAGGGGTAGTTTCTCTACAATTATACTATTTTTCTTTGTTCACATTTCCTATATGAATCATCTTTCAAATATCAATCATTTATATGATTTAATTCATATTGTAACGTTAAATCGTCAAATAAAAACATATGGTTTAAATTCCCAAATCATTTGTTGGGACGGACTGTCGGTTAGGACAAACCGTAAGGGCACGTGGATGGGCCTAGATCTTTTCGACAAAGACCTCGAACCTTCTAGAATGTTCCATCTACGACCACATGTAAGGAGCGAATGACTGGGCCAGTTAGGGCCGGGATAGCCGAGCGTGGTTGAGCGCGACCCGCTTTAGCATGCTAGAGCCGAACGGTGGCGGTTCGTATCCGTCCTGGGATTGTTTACTTTTATTTCGTGGAGACCCCACGGAATAAATCTCGACCTACCCACCATGGTTAGAATAGGTTGGTTACACCTCTAGAGTAACCCCCCGTATGCCACACATGGACAGGTAGGGGTAACGAACAAAAAAAATAAATACTGGGCCAGTTAGTCTTAGTCTGTGTCGTTCAAGCCATATGATTTGCGTGCTATAAAGATATAATTTTTGTAACCTGCTCGGATATTTGAGTTTTATTAATTCGTTAGGCGTTGTTAATTGTATATTTTTGTTGATTAAATATTTGTGAACCCATATAAGTGTTACAATATTTAATCAACCTAAGATATTTTAAATATTATGACTAAGGCTTTGTACATGCAATAGACCATACAATATAATTTACTTGGAAGGTCAGGACGAACCTTGTGAATATTGGTATTCCATTTTACCCAAGAGATCGAAATCCTCAAACATGTGGAAACATGGACATATTTGCTAGGTCTTCGTAATAATGTCGAATTTGGCACCCCGAAACCAAGACAAATTCGCTGTAAAACGCAATCTGCAAAATAATTTTTCTATTTTGAAATAAGTTTCTACTCGTTGACACTTTTCTCCTGTGGAGAATATTATGATCTAAGATGCAATCCGTCTCTCGAAACTACTTGTAAAAAAGAACCCGATGTGAATTAAGACATCATAAAAATTACGAAATTCTTTATCATAGTCCATAGAGTGATATTCGACAATACAAATTTTACTGCGTTTATTCCTTTATCAGATGACTGATTATTTGAAATAATGCGATCCAAGGATCCTGGAACGAGATAAGGGCCGGATGGATTAAAATATCCGCCCCTTCATTTAAATAAGAAGGGCTATATTAAAATGTCGTGGATCAGCAGTTCCATCCATTAGTGGCAAACATCAGGCTGGATCGATTCTCTTTTGTTTGAGAATTTTAATTCTACCAAGGAATTGAAAGGAGTCTTCTCCATCCCTTAATGTTCTGAAATGTGTACACATTTATATTTTAAAATTCTTTGCCTGCGATGGGAGAGTTAAATAAAAATGAATATATGTATTTTAAGTTGTTTTTCGGAAGATCAAAACGATTATATACAAATAATTAAGCGGTAAAATATCAGACCCTCCTTATTCTTTTTTATATTTTTATTAATAAAAAAGTCAAATCTTAAACATTCTCAAGCTACGTTTCGGAATCATTTGACATCTTCCAAAGGTGTACCAATACTTTTACATTATCCATTTTAACCTACATCTTTTTACATGATCTCTATTCCATTATCGTTTGAAGTCTTTTCTATTTTCCATTGTTAAATATAAAAGGCCATTTTTAATTAAATAAAACTTATCACCAAAAACACATACTTACTACATGCTGCTACAAGCTTAAATAAACTTTGTTACATGCTCTTTTTGCACTGTGCCCAGTCTTTTTACTTTTTGGTCTGAGAAATGTTTAGCATTTGACTTGTTTTTTAATAAACACATACAAAATAATAACAAAAATTGATAAGTATTTCACCACTTAATTATTTGAAACATTAATAATTTTTTCATCCACCTGAATAATAATGAAAACTTTCAACTAACTATTAGAGCATTTTATAAGCTTGCAATTATACTAAAATAAATAATTTTGTTTCGATATACTCGTATATCGGAATGGAAAGTTAGTCTGGCTCCATAAAATAATGTGTCTGGGGTAGGCCCAGAAATTTTCTGTGGGTGTTTGAAACTACTTTTCGTTATTTAAATTGACCCTGTGAGGTCATATCTGGTGCAGTAGTTGGCACAGCAACCTACAATACTAAAGATCGCGGGTTCGCGAAATTCTTGGTTATTCCAAAAACAAAAAAAAAAAAATATGATTTTGTTTCAGATTTTTATTTACATCTCCACCTGTAACAATTAAAATCAGGGGTGGAAAGAGTCATTAACTTTTTAAATAAGTTTCATTTTAAGAGTATTTGAAAAACTTATTACTAAAAAGTTTTATTAATAAAAGTTTTCCAATAACTTTTTGATAAAAGTTTTCCTTGAAAAAGTTCAAAGCTCACCTAAACATATGGAGCAATTAAAATTAAAGTGTGAGTTAAACAATAACTTTTTCGCCCTGGGATTTGATCATAAAAGATTTTATCATATAAAAAGAGTTTGTTTACTAATACAGTTGTTTATTTTGATGAATAATCCTGGGATAGGATTATGAGTTTGTAATATTCTGAATTTAATTAATATGTATTATGTCAAAAGATTAATTCGGTACATTTTCGCTGTCTATTATGATTGTACTAAGCCTTATTCCAATTATATTCTTTGTTAGTCCCATTTTACAACAAAAACTTCAACCCTTCTAAATTCTTCACCAAACAATTTTAAATTAGGCCTAAAGTTCTATTTTAAATCCCGTTGGTTTTAAAACTCAACGCATTATAGCTACTGAGCCACAGCGACGCGTGGTCGTGTCTGCTCCTATATATATATATATATATATATATATATATATATATATATATATATATATATATATAGTCATGTGTATAGGAGGAGTGCAGGTGTACAATATTCCTAGAAAGCTTACAATGCCTATTCCTTATTTGTCATGAGATGTAGAAGGCTCCCACTCCTGTTGTTTCCCATAATTATTATACAGTTAGAGCTTGTACAGTAATTATCGCTAGTAGTAATCTTGTAACCATTATAGTTGTACTTCATAATAAATCTTTTTAAAAACCCTTTCGAAGTTCTCACTCATTTATCTATATATATATATATATATATATATATATATATATATATATATATACATATTTGTGTGTGTGGTTTTTCTTATAACATATTCTCTTATAAATTAATCCTTTTTTTTTTTAAGTATTTCTTTTATAATACCTTTCCTTTGGACATTTCATGCATAAAACATTTGACAATAATGATTTTAGCACAAAAGTATTATAATAGAATTCAAAATCTGTCTTTTCCCCAAACCTATCATATCTTGTTGAATATTTAATATAACCAAAAAGGTCCTCACTTTTCCTCATGGACCCTTTGTAGCATCTTCAGGGATTTCTGCTCTTTCTGTCCTATTGCATTTTGAAGGAGAATATTATATCTTTTTATTATTTTTTTATACTTTTATCTTCCTTGTATTTTAAATTAAACGGTCTCGGGAATCCTTTTGAACCAGTTTTTCGGACTAGCTATTCAAGAACATCCTTACAAAGAGTTACCCTTAAGGCTTGCAATATTTCTCCTTTGAAGATTCTTCGCGAATCGTCCCGAACTCCATAACTTGTTGCAGTTAGGTACTTCATCCTAAAAGAAATACAAGTTAAGTTCTTGTATTTCATCCTAAAAGAACATGACACCGGATGGAATCGTGGTCACTGCTAACCTTACCTCTTAAAATAAAATTATTTAAATAACTGATTTCTGAATGTACTGAATAAATGGTTTATAGTAACAGTCTTTTATTTAGATCCCACCTTTGGACAATGTTCAGAACCCTGATTACTCCAATGCAATGTGACCATATCAGCCGGTCCTTGCGATCATTGAAGGCGAGGAATGTAAACTTTGGAGGCTCAGTTCGTTAGTGCACTATAATGGTGGTCCTGAGACCTAAGATTCGAGAGTCAATCTTGTATTTTTAATAGTTTTTTTTTTTTTTTTATATAAAATTTTATCCCGATCCTTTCAATGTAACTATCCATATCTTTTAAGACATATGGGATAGATGATTCTTTCAAGTAAAAATGTAATTATTTGATCTTTTATGATTTAATATTGACAAAAACCTAATTCCGCAGACAGACACAGTACACTATCTCGGATTTAAGTTAGAAAGAGAAATGACATGGGACATGTTAAAATGAAACATACGACGCTTAAAAAAGGACTGAAACTACTTTATTCACTATTGTTAAAAAAATCCATACTGAAACTTTTATTTATATTTTGTGTCTTTTGCGCCTGCGCTGGAGCGCATCTCGCAAATTTGTTGAATGCAATTGTCTTAGATTTTCTCGATTTAGGTGATGTGCACGAGCATATCCATCGGCCATTGTCGTTTCAAACTACGTTGGACGGGTAACTGGGAAGAAGAAAGAAAAGAAATAAGTGGGTTTGGATGGTTATGAGTTGAACAGTGAAATGTAGTGTATTTGTCATGAATGTATGATTTTACTGTTGGAAAGTCCATGTCTTTGTGTATTATGTTGTAAGAAATGTACCATGGAGCGTTTACAATTCTTGAAGAATTTTTGACTGTGTTGTTTGAATTTTGTTCATATGTACCTGTTTAGCGGAACTCCAAAGTTCTGCTCCGTAGGTCCAAATAGGTTTTAGTATCGTGTTGTATATTAGTCTTTTGTTTCGTAAGTTAAGTGATGATCTGTAGTCTAGGAGGTGTGACAGCTGTTTATATCGTCTGGTCAGTTCTTGTCTTTTTTTTTTTTTGTATGTATGTTCCATGTGAGTCTTTTGTCCAAGTATAATCGTAGGTAACGTACATAGTTTTTAGATGGTGCCGATGTATTATTACTATACTGAAACTAAAACATAAATCAAAGACATATACATACTTTCTTAAACCAATATGGTCATACTCATCACAGATATACGGAACAGCTAAAAAAACACACTTGAATAAAATTTAAAGGTTTCAATAAAAAATTGTACGACTCATAACCAACTCACATAGGTACGTGACTAACCAGACACTACATACTGACGTCAGTTAACGTTTGCTCGAATAGAGAACTTAAAAAAAAACTTAATGTTCAAATATACAAACTATATACAAGATTGCCTTACTGCTAGCTCCTGTATCTAGAAGTATTCTAAAGTTTTATACGGATAGCCCCTAGTGGACAGGGAAAGAGGGGGGGTTCCTGAGTATGCTACTGGAGAAGGAACTGACTAAGGGATAAGGTTTAAGACTTATAATGCTTAGGGCTTATTAACTCTCGACCACGTGGCTGGCACACAGCGAAACTGTAAAAACGTTTTTACACTTACAAACACTGACATAACAATCGCCTGATAATGGACATGGCAACAGCTGACATCCCTATAAATGCGAGGATGAAATTAACAAGGTGTTGGATGAGAGATATCCTTTCTTAAACAGATCTAGTAATTGAATCAAGCCAGGAAGGGGGCGCTGCTGAGTACTTTTCTTTCCTATGTCTTGGAAGAGACATGTCAGTGTTTTTTCATCCGGCCACCACATTCGCTTATTGCCAGCATTAAGGTCTATATTTTATATATTAGTTATAGCATTAAGGACTAGTCACACATAACTGCACCGCAGCATGGGCGTGTATTATCACTGATTCATCAATTAAGGATAGATAAGAACCGATCACATATGCCCGACACAGGGTCCACCCACCCGTTACTATCTATTTTTATAATTTTAATCAGATGCAGAACGCCCGTGCTGTGGTGCGGTCATGTGTGTCTGGACCTCTATGCATGTGCGAATCAATAATAAAAGCCAAGCTATGCATGTGCGAATCAATAATAAAAACCAAAAACAAAATATATTATGATAGGTTAAATGATGGTCAGGATTTTCAGTTACAATGATATTTATTATGGTAAGCCAACGTTTCGATCCAACTTGTGGATCTTCATCAGGGCTAAAAGAAAACAAATATATGAGTATCTATGCTAGAGGGTGACAAAAAATATATTATGTATTTCTTTGAACATTTATATAAGAGTCATATATGAGGCGTTTGGTTTCAAACCGACTATATCCATTTTCAACAATTTCTCAGGATGATCAAAAAAGGATCAATTGAAACCGCTTTTGATAAGAAATGGAATCTTATACTATTGATTTTCGAAGGATCTAGACGTTTTTCTGAACAAACGCGTCTAACACATTGTTTCAACGTTATAAACTTGAAAATAATGAGGAGAAAAAAATGTTTGGAAAAATGGATGTAACTGGTTTTGAAACCAAACGCCTAACATATTCACTTCGAAATTTAGATGTTGATATGTTACGACTTCTTTCAATGGGTAGGTGACCATCTGTAGAAAGTCCATTATTTTTAAAAATAAGATAATAATAAAATACAGGATAATAATAATAACTAATAGGAGAGGAGAATATATTAAGTAGATATTTACAGGTGGGTAAGATGAAAACACATAAAGTGGGCAATGTATAAATGTATTGGAAGGCCTATGACATGGATTGAACAGAAGACAGCGGATGTCAACTGAGGAATTCAAGAAATGCTGTGAGGGGGGCATATATTCGGCTCGCCCTGTCAACGGCAGCTCCACATGTCAAACTTCTATTTTATAGATTGATCCCCCTTCCCCATAAATACGAGAATATTTTATTTCTTCGCGTTCTCACTTTTTCACTGTTCGTTTTTGCAAAAAAGAAAAAAGAACCTTTGTGGGAACATTTATAATTTACGAGCTTAACATTTTGTGGTATTGGGGAGTCATAATGATAAAGTATATTAAGATATATTAGACTTATTAGTTAATTTCTTCGTAATGGAAACGTATGATTGGGAACATGAAGATAGGAAGTTCGAAACCCAGAGTCAGAGGACATTTAGTAACACTCGGGTTTAATCCTCCACCCTCTCCCCTGGCCCAGGAAACCCCGTCTAGCCTAAAAGGCGAAGAAGGGGAGGAACCAAAAAAAAAAAAGTTCATTTCTTCATTTAAAGATAAACCTAATGCAAACCAAACTCTTCCTCACTAAGGAAAGCTACCATCAAGTAGAGAAAGACGTAATCGTAATATTTTTGTATCTTTGGAATCGCAAAGGGTTTTTAGGATATTACTTTTGATTGATTGTTTGTTTGTTTTAACGTCACTTTATGCAACTAAGGCAAAATTACGCTTATGTTTCAACACCTTCACATCGATGGATACTCCTTGCTATAGCGTATTATGTTTTTAAATATTTTATTTTTGAATAGAAAAGATTGGGCAGAGCCGGGAGCCAAACCCGGGCCCCCCGCGTGACATGCTCGGTACGCTAACCACTGCGCCACCGAGCTTGGCTCCAAGCGGAGCTAATCCTTCCTCTTCAATGATACATCTCCCCCGACCTCACAAGTTTTGCGAGTAGTTAAGGGAGGTGGACAATTTTTGTCCAATTTGTCGTATCTCTTAACATCGTCAATTTATATTATTTTAATCATTATCGTGGATAACCACCGTATTTTTAATTTTATATTGTTTTTAAACATTTTATGTTTGAAGAGAAAATATTGGTTGCGAGTAGTTAAGGGAGGTGGACAATTTTTGTCCAATTTGTGGTATATCTTAAAAAAAATCTTTTCTCTTTAAATAAAATATCAAAAAATCTTTAAAAAAAATATATAAATCGAATTGTGTTCGATTTATATGATGAAACTTAATTGAACGTTTTGTTAATCAAAAACAGAAATTTTTATTAATCTATACGTTGCGGTACAAATAATCTATGCATTGAAACACTTTTTTGACATTCGCACTTGATTATTGATTAATAATTGATTGGCAACGCTGAACTCAATTCCATCTTAAATCTGTTTAGTCGTATACTCAATGCTGTTTACTTAACTGAGAGTGTGCTGGGGTATCCAAACAAGACATAATTAACTCTCATCACAATGTTTCGAATCCTGGAGAAAACTAATGGTTTTTGTTTTGTAATTGATTTTTCCTTGAAGGAATCTAGAATTTTAACTAGTTTTATTATTAAATATTATAGGATGAGTTTTTTTTTTTTTTTTTTTGTTTTAATATTCTGTATTCTTATTGTGGAGTATACAAAATATTATAAGATAATTTGTAAATTCCAAATGGCTGATTCTATATGATAGCCTTATCCTATGACGGCGTTGAAGTACACAATAACCGCAAAACGCAACTGCGTTGCAAAATAAATGGAAGTGTCGCCGGTTTAGATCACCGCTACTAATGCATTACTTTTTATTTATGTACTATACAGGACCTCAGATAATTTTAGTATTAGTAGAAACCTTATAATCTTTATAAAAATTAGACTAGGTCTGTGGCTTTATTTATTAATTTATTGAAAGACATACAATCTACTTCACGTATAGATTATATTAACTCAAAAGGTCGTAATGAAATAATTTAAAGATTTCCCGATTATTTTTAGTTCTCTATATTTTAAATATACTTTAGGTTAGGATAATACTGCAGCACGACTGAGGAAGGGAAGGAAGCTAAAAAAAAAAAAAAAAAAAAAAAAAAAAAAAAAAAAAAAAAAAAAAAAAAAAAAGAAACAGCGATTGGGAACATTTATTCAAAAGTCAACATCTAAAAATAAGTAAGTTTAACGTAATAAATAAAATAAAACCTATGATTGAAAAGAGTTCTAGACTTTAGTTGAAACAGTTCAAACAAACTTTTGTAGTACGTGTTCGTGACTGTTCGAGAGCCTTCTACGCTTCGGGAACATTCTAGATCTTTTTCTAATTCAGACTAATTATAAGGAGCGATGGACTGGAGAGCTTGTCTTGCTCTGATGATCGAATCATATGTTTACTTTGGTGTTACTGTGTCGTTAAAAGTTGATGGTTTTTGTAAACTTGTTATTTATTCGAGTTATATTGTTTGAAATTGTGAATTATTATTTTTGACTCGTAATAATTATTCAAACCAAAATAAATGTTACAGTATATTAATTATTAATATTACTCACGATATTTCATCATAATTTTTAGCTAGAAATATAATTTTTACACGTTTATAATCAATATATCCTTATTAAACACAATTAGTCATGTGTAGATTAAAAATAAATATAGATACAGTGCCGGCCAAAAAGTTTAGACTCACCCTTAGATTTTGTAAAATAAATAACAACATTTTATTTATTGGACAACGTAACAACTATAATTTTATTTTTAATTTATATACAACTAGCTTTAATATCCCGGTTTCACCCACGGAATTTTGAAAACAATGAGAAAAGCCTCGGGTCCAGAAAAGTTCGTTAGGACTGAAATGAGATTTTTTTTTTACTCCAACGGTTGATTTCGTAAAAGTCGAATGTAAATCTAGATCATAACGATTTTTATAACAATAAAGAATATACCCAGAGATTTTCTGTTATGCAATTTTAATATGGACAGGTGTTCGCACCTGGTATGAAAGAACCACTAAGCGAAATTATAAGAATTTATGACAAACGGTATGTGGTATTTCTATAAAGAACAAACAAAAAAAAAACTAACAGAATTTCATCATTATTTATATAGATTGTATTTCGAAACAATAATATAATTTTTGAAATGTTATCTGTTGAGTTACAATTATTTTTTTAAACTTGAAAATTGTGAATTAAATACAAGTGAGTCTAAACTTTTTACCGGTACTGTATATTAATTATAACTAAAATTAATTATAAAAAATAAATAGCGACTCCTATTATTAATTTCTCGCCAACAAACATCTATGTTGATTTAATTTGTTTAGTTTTGCATTGAATTATGACAATAATAATGGCTTTATTCTTATCATTACTATAACAATTATTATTTGTGTCTTCTTATATATATACAGAATTTTTTTCTACCCACTGAAGATGATAACGAAGTTTAAGGGGAGGTAATGTGATTACGGCAATTTGAGGAAAGTTAGCCGAACAAGTTGAGGTATATTGGCCAGGCGGCATAATTTCCTCATAATCTGTTTAAGACTAATATTGTTTATTAGCGCAGCAACTAATCTGTTGTGAGATACTGACAAGATATATTAAAATTGAAGGAATTTAGTTTTTAAAACTATTTATTTATCGGAGCAAAACTTAAATGTTTGCCTTTATCAGAGGGAAAATTACTAAAAATTAAAAAAAGGTTATAGGTTTTTTTTTCATTGCATAAATTATAAAGGTGCAGTGAGCTAATCACTTAAATTAACTATTTCTAATGTGGGGTCACCTGTGGTATAGTGGTTAGCATGGCAACCTACAATACTAAAGGTCGCAGTACCGCGCCAAGCGGTAGTCCTTGAATTTTTCAATGGGAGTAAAAAATTCTTAGCCATGCCGTCCCTCGGATAGGACGTAAAATGGAGGTCCCGAGCCTTTACGATGTCAGGTCATCGTTAAAGACTCCCATTGTAGAATCGTCCGATTAGCCTTAGTGGCATGAAGTGACGTTAACACGATATCGAGCGTCGGGGTCCGTTGGGAATACTCTGACGAAGATGTTATTTTTTTTTACTGAAAAGTGAATTAAAGCTTCTCAAGAGCTTTATCTCTTGGTAAGGATTAGACATAGACATAACAGGCACAGGACATGCCTCCGGTTCCGATACAGGATTTATGCCATACTTTATCGAAAATAGTATTAAACTGCTGGAATTTTGAATTACCATCCATATTGATAATTTTTGCAATGTTAAAATAATTTTTAGTAGTCTTTTACTGCTTTACAATCACTTACTCTATGGTAAAAACATCTTTTTAAAGAAATTAATTTATATAAAATAAATAAAGCAAATATTAGTGTTTTATTTATAATTACAGACTTAGTAAGAAGTATTAAAGATAACCATAAAGGTATTCTTTGCAATATTATCGGGCGCGGAAGTGTGATGCCGTCCAGTAGTCTTATTTTATTACTGATGGCCTGTATCGGACCCCGAAGTCCGATTCTAAAAAACTACAGAATTTCATCTGTTAGCAACTTTTGCTGCACTAAAATGCAATAATCTCATTAAAAATCGAATAAATTGAGGGTTAGAGGTATTTGGCCTCTCGGACATTTTCATATGATAATCGGCTGTAAGAGGGGAACGTAAGGCATGTAAGACCGATGCCGCATCTAACGTGTTAAGCAAAAACACGTTACTACCCCCTAGTTTCAATATAAGCAAGAACAATTGTAAGACAGCAAAAAAACTGCGTCATCATTTCATGGTATTTTAAGCAATTTGAGGTAAACCTAAATTTTTGACAATTTTGAAACATACTGGGATATTGACCACCACTTTCAATGTAGTACAGAAGACAGTGTTATTAGTTGACATCAGTTTTAATAAGTAAAAAAAACTATACTTCTGATGTTAAAAAAAAAATTCATTAATGTTTTTTCATTGTCAAATTTCAACTTTAAAGGTAATCAATCATAACCGGTTGATTTCAATAAACTATATCCTTACAAGCAATTTTGCGGCCAGAAAGGAAGCTTGGATGGAGCTGGTCTTGCAACAAACTTATCACTTTCAACGCAGTTTTTACTTTATGATCCTTGGTATTTGGCAGTGTGGTGTAGTGTATCGAAAAAAAAATAATAAGGCTATTTATTGTGGATGCTGCCATGGTACGAAAAGTAAATTGAATTAATAATTTAATATCAAAATATGTAAAGTACTGTATACTCGTATGCTCAACCTGGTGGTCAGTTTTACCTGAAGGCGGCTAGGTCTTGGAAATACCGCCTTGTAAGTTATTGGGCCATAAGCCTGCTGTTAGAAATTCAAAATAAGCAAAGCCTAAGACAGAGAATGCTGGCGACAAGCACCCAGGGAAATACCTAAGAAAATTTTTAGAGAAATTTTTGGCCATAGACCCTGGTTTAAGAGGCCGCTGGGAAACACGTTAAAAATAGAAAGGAAGGGAAATTTTAGGCATTTAAATTTTAGCCAGCAAATCAGAAGAAGTCTGGAACCAGCCAATCCGAGGAAGCCTAGGAGACTTATAGGAGTTCGGAAGTTGGAAGAGGGTTCGAGAGGTGGACAGAGGAGAGGAGAGGGCCAAGAGGGCGAGAGTGGAGACGAGAAGTGCGTGGAGACCAGATAGAAAGGAGCGGCAGAGTGCAGATTTCGAGACAGGCTGAGGGGGGATGCTGTGCTGATTCCAAGAGAGCGTCAGCGATGGAAGGGACTGATCCAGCAGAGAGGTCAGAGACAACTCCAGAGTACCCACCAGATAAGGTTAATACAGTACTGTGGTAGTTGTAATATTGTGTGGTCTGTATTTATTAAATAATGTTAAATTGCTAGTCAGCATCCATTAACTAAGTTGTATTAGTAAAGTATCTTTATAGGATTTATTAGAAAGGGGATATTTATGATTTATGTTCTTATTAATAAACTTATATAGTATGGTCAGAATTCAATATATTATTTCTTTACTTTAATTCACCCCATGCCACATATTTCTTAAAATAAAATAAATTGGTAAACACGTCACCTTTGAAAAGTTTCCAATATACATTAATAAAAAGAGAATAGATATGAATGGTAAAACATTGTTTTCATATGATCACTTGATATAAGCCCTTCCTGGTAACCCCCACCCGCCTTAGAAATGCGGGAAGCAAGAAACGTAGCAAGGCATTTCAGACTAGGTCATGAATTTTCGGTATATCTTGGTGTCACATTTATTTAGTGAGATACATAAATAAAGTAGTGAAGAAGGACCATAGCAGTTTAAATGGTATGCGTGTGCATTTTATTGTATTTATTTATTTTGTATCCCTTTGTCAACTGGGACAGTATCAAATTTCCAATTTTATTTAACTGTTCTAACTGATTGATTTAAACAGAGACATTATATTATCGTCATAAAAGACATAATATAATAACGGATAAATAATTTTTATTTTATTATGCCTTTGTGATTGTAAATTATCCATTTTTATTTTTATGGATTAATTACGATAAAAGATGTTTTGGAGAGGAACGAAACCAGCTCGGGAAATCAGATATCGTTATGAGGTATAACCTTCTTTAACAAGGGGCACAGGAAACCGAAAACTGCCTGTTTTATTGCCTATAAAAGGAGCGATGCAATAAAAGTTTAAGAGGAGACAATGTATTAGTGACGAAGGGAAGGGGAGATAACGAGGGAGGACAAACTGACAGAATGCCTCGTCTCTATTAATGGCGACTCCTCGATGGCATTTCCTGTGAATTAGCTACAGGGAATTTTCAAAGATAAAGTAATCTTTATCTCTTATCTTAGGATTTTCTTATTGTTTATTTTAAATTTTATTGTATTTTTTATTGCTGAAATCAGCAATCCTACATATTTTAATGATCAATCTGATTGGCTACAACTGTTAAAAAACGGTTATCAATTAGCCCATCGTTTGGCTGATTATCTTATCAAAAAAACTAAATGTCTACAACTACATATAGTGGCAGGGATTGCACCTTATATACCCCATCCTTGTTCTCCTTCAGTGATTCTGTTTTGTTTTTTTATCTCTTATTTAACTCGTCCCCTTTTTGATCTCCTACTTATATTCATTGGTATTTCAAATAATAGTCATATTTTATACCAGTATTTTATTGTATCTGTGTAATTTTTTTTTTCTTTTTAAACTTTTTTCTATCTTCATGCCTGTCTTAACTGTAGACAATAAGTGAATTTGCTGAAATTATGAGACAATGTTAGCATGAAAGGCAAAGGGAAGAGTTTTGCACAACGGCACCTCTTCCTGTCGTGATTTGCACAGAAGCAGAGAAATCACCAGCTCCCTTTTAGTCTTCTTTGGGTGTTACAGTGCATGTGCTTACTGCTCGGGCGACCTTCGATAACTGTTGCTGTATAAGTTTATTGAAGCCACGAACCAAGTTGGTAAGTTGATCTGGTAATGAGTTATTTTCAGTGAGCTGTGCCGGCTGATTGTTTCTCTTCCTCTTTTCTGAAGATTCCTGTTGTTGTTGAGGTGGTATCCTTTTACTAATCGGTCTTGCAGGTTGCTGCTTATCGTTTGGTTCCAGTTTTGAAGAACCCGAATGAGATTGCTGCTGTTGTGGGAGAGGCGGAAACTCATCTATCGGCGGAGGGACATTGATTTGTAGATGTTTTCTTGGATTCCATGCTGCTTTCAATCGTTTCAGAGTTCAAAGAGGATGTGGCCCACAACAATTGACTCACTTTGCTGCGGTTTCTCTTGGTTTGGTGCATTCAGAAAAGGAAAGTGCCCAGCAGTGCCTCTTTCAAAGATTAGCATTACTTCGGGAGTGACATAATTAATTTTTTTTAAACTATAATGCATGAATAAAAAGTTCGTATGTGTTGTTCGATAGTAGGTTTTTGTAAGTCTGTATTTAGAGCTCGGTTACTCTACCTGTGAGTGTCCTTAATTAGTCCTAAAATCTTTATTTCAAAAGTTTGTACTTTTTACGAGAGCGTCTTTTTAGCTGAGCCGAAAATCTGTGAGGGTAATGTCCAGATGGGTTTAAGTTGGTAGGTGTAAATATTAAGTTTCCGTCTAATTTTCCCTTTAGAAGATTTGGGAAAAAAGAGAGTATAGCATTTTTAAAAGTATATTCAAGGATTTTTTTTTTTTCATTTCGCTGGCCCTTAGTCATCCTTCTATCGAACAGAAGTCCAAGACAAAATTCATATGATTCCTTAACTTAGAAATACTTATATTCTAGAAAAACAAGAAAGAGGAACCGTGTACCGCTACAATCCAAAAAAGGTCTTTACTGTTTGCTAGTCACAGATCGTGCAAGGAGGTGATTACTCACTAAATAGAGGCTGGATTGACCCAGGAAGAGTCTCTCGGCCCTACAGAGGATCGGTGGCAGAGTTTTAAAAATATTTTGGCAAAACCAATTCGATTATGAGACATTGAGCATAAGTATAAAATAAAATAAAATGTCTAAAAACTGGGTTTTTATCACTCCCACATTTAGGAATATCCTTGAACTTCAGTAATAAAAAAAAAATTAATGTGTCAGATTTTAATTTAAAAAAAAGAAATATTTTTTATGTTCTAAGATTGTGTTTTTATCACTAGTCCTTTGGAAATTCCCCCATAGATAAAAATATTTTCAACTCAAGAATATACTTTTATTATTCAAAAAGTTTTAGAACTGTAACCAAACTCCGATCTGCATCTGCAGCAGTACTGCACAGAAAAACCTCATATCCTCAGTTTACGACCACTGCTATCTCGTTGCTAAAAATTTCACGATCAACCTTACTCCGACATTCTTCCTGTAGTATCAGGAATGTCTACCGAGAACCACGTAAAATCATCCCACAAGGCAAGAACAGTTGTGCCTAGGCCCTAACTCATCCTAATATCGACAGATTTCGCATTAACGCAATCCTCCCACCTCCGTCTCGACCTAACCCTATGACGTTTACCACTCGGTCCCGTGCTTATTAATCTTTTAGGGATTCGCTCACAACCGATTTTACCGATTTCACATGCCCATTTTATTCGCCGCGCAGCAATCAACTCTATTATATTTACTGGCCACACTTCACTCAGTTCGGCTTTGCGTCGATGTCTAAATTCTCCGGTTGATTCGTCCCTCTTCGGTCCAAATATTCTACGCAATATATACGCAATCTACGATTGTCTGGAACATTCTAGTTTTTTTAATCCAGAATAAATATAAGTGGCTATGGTCTGGAAAGTTAGTCTCACTCTGAAGATCGAATTATATGGTTAATTTTGTGATACTGTGTTGTTACAAGTTAATACTTTTGTAACCTTGTTAATAATTTGAGTTTTCTTTGTTACTATTTCTCGTAAATAAAAAATATTTAAAACGACGATAGTTTTACTATATCTACGAATAATAATAAAACATAACATCAATTATAACCAGGGGGAAAATAATTTATTTTCGCATTGTTCTGCCAAATAACACATAACAAGACTAACTACCATATCAATTATTTCAAACAATATCCAGTGGAATAATATTTTTGCGTCGCATTATTCTCGATAGGGCGCTAAATCGATATATTTGGTTACCGACGGACGTTGAAGATACGATTTATGACCCTCGCACGGTCCGGTATCCGGTAAAGTGCTTTATGGCAGATTTATGTGACAACAAACTGTATCACACAGCTGTAGTGCACTGCATGGATTTACGATCAGTCCTGGATATTCTGGATCAACCAGCTCCAACAACGATCTAATGATTTATGTTAATCCGTTACACAATAGCATCACACCAATTATTTTCATCACCTTTTAAAGAATAATGTTAATACCGTTTTCAAAATATATTTTGCAAATTAATGTCTAATGCCTTCCTCATAATTCCTTAATATTAACTTGTTGTAGCCATCACATTCCCTGATTGACGTAGATGGCTGACAGGCGTTAATTAAAGTTTGAAGAAAAAAAAAATGTAAATATAGGAAAAAATAGAAGTTCTAATATATTAAACGAAAAAATTTATTATTTATAAAATTATATGGTATAATGCCAGAAAAAAAAACAAAGGATAAGGATATAATGAGTTATAAAAAATTACTCAGTCATGAGAAAATTTAGCTGTTTATCCTTCTGTTCTTCATTCAGGACGAGGAGAGATCACGAGAAAAGCACTCCCTGAAGATACAACTACTTCCAGTAGTTGACTGTGCTAAAATAGCTGAGTTGGGCTACCGTTTGCTATAGCTTTAAATAATATTAATTTATCGGATAAGAAGAAGGTATTCTAGCCAACATAACATTTATTGAGAAACATCATTCAAGATGATAACTTACTTGGCATTTCTATGGAATAGAAAATGAAGAAAAAATTGTCACTCAAAAGTTTTATTTATGAAGATAGTAACACTTTTCTATAAAAAAGCAATGTGTTGTCCAAATTTTAAGAGAATCCATCCTATATATCGCGATGCGCTGAAACAAAAATACGGTACCTACAATTTCATAAATGGGTCATTCCATGTCAATTCAACACAGGCTTGAGCCTCGCCATCTCAGATTTTCTTGAAATTTTGTATATGTGTACTAATTGTATCTACTAGAACATTTGTGAAGTATTACTGAGGTATGTCTACCCGTTTTTGAATTATTGGTCTCTAAAGCCCTCAAACATAGGACCAGAAACAGAAAAAATCATGATTAAAAATAGCTGTAGATGTTTTCCAAACATAGGACTATGAGAATGGTGTCGTTTAACAGCGCATTCCATGCCGTTTCATATGATATACAACAATGTATAGGTTGGTAATAAAGAAATTTTCTTAAAACTGAGGTATGTCTATCCGTTTTTGAATTATTGGTCTCTAAAGCCCTCAAAAATAGTACCAGAAACAGAAAAAATCATGATTAAAAAGAGCTGTAGATGTTTTACAAACATAGGACTATGAGAATGGTGTCGTTTAACAGCGCATTCCATGCCATTTCATATGATATACAACAATGTATAGGTTGGTAATAAACAAATTTTCTTAAAACTAAATGTAAAATTTTAATTTCAATTTTCTCGAAAAGGGCATTTTTTAAAAAACTTATATTTTTTTGAAAATAGGTAGTATTATATCTATTCATACAACAAAATATTAAAGTAGGATGAAAATTTATTCATTACTAAAAAAATTAAAAACTAGTGATAAAATTCCATAATCCTCCCATTTTATGATTAAAAATAGCTGTAGATGTTTTTTTACATTTTTACACTAATTTTTAATTTTTTGGTAATGAAGAAATTGTCATCCCACTTTTATATTTTGTTGTATAAAAAGTTATAATACGACCTATTTTTTAAAAAAATATAATTTTTTTTTTAAAAATGAAATTATAATACGACGTATTTTTTAAAAAAATATATACAATTTTTAAAACGCCCTTTTCGAGAAAATTGAAATTAAAATTTTACATTTAGTTTTAAGAAAATTTCTTTTGTACCAACCAATACATTGTTGTATGTCATATGAAATGACATGGAATGCGCTGTTAAACGATACCATTCTCTAGTCAAATTTGGAAAACATCTACAGCTATTTTTAATCATGATTTTTTTCTGTTTTTGGACATATTTTTGAGGGATTTAGATACCAATAATTCTAGTAGACATATCTAGGGGTATCTATCTATCTAGGGTAGACATATCTCAGTAATATTTCACTATTGTTCTATTAGATACAAGTAGTACACATATAACAAATGTCAAGAAAATCTGAGATGGTGAGGTTCAAAATGATATATTTTTGTGTTGATTTGACGTGGAATGGCCCAAATAAAGATTTAAAAAATGTGTTCGAAATCCAAGATACTTTGTGTAGTATTTTCGTAATTTTTTTCTTCCCGTTCAATCATTTACGGTATTTTCCCTGGCCAATGGTAAGGGCGTTTGATTAGTGCAGAATTTTGGAAATCTCAGATAATCGGGATTGATCATGAGTTATCAA
The DNA here is from genome assembly GCA_911387785.2 of Aelia acuminata. NCBI lineage: Eukaryota > Metazoa > Arthropoda > Insecta > Hemiptera > Pentatomidae > Aelia > Aelia acuminata. Next base: position 17,207,508 of record OU426983.1, read on the forward strand.
GGGGGACTCGAGAGCCCGCTTGGCCACCCGCCTACTATTTCGGTGAAGCATTATTCATTTTGTGGCGAATGAAGAAATGTTTTTTTTTTTTTTTTTTTTTAGATAGAATAGTGGAGAAAAAAAAATACAAATACTTTCATTTTATTATATTCATTTCATTATAACATAGAAACAAAAACATAGATACATAACATATCTCTCACACTAGTATGCAAATTATTGTTTAAAAATTCCAAGTCAATCCACCCACAATATTTAATTTATCCTTAGGCAAACATACAGAAACTACATATTTGAGTCGTTTCTACTTTTGAATTAAGATAAATCCTTAACTTAAATTATTTCTCGGATACATATTCCTTTTTTTTTTTTTTTGACATATTGGGTTTCTCCTGATTATGAAAGGCAAACGATTGTTAGAAACCATATATTTAGGAAATTACTGAACAAAACACAAGCTTCCATATATTGTCTAATAAATGAAAAATAACTGAAAACATAAATATAGTTATCCCTTAAAATCTTTAATAGTTTTTTTAGAAAGTGACAGGCCTAGCAACATTTTACTACTAAACGTACTTACTGCTTTTGTAACGGGAAGATATTTTTCAATGTTCTGGATTTGTCGAATCCTGAAAGCATTTAAATGGTTTATAAAAGCCGATTGAAAAGCTTTTCTTGTCCGGTATCTCTTGAATTAGATGTCTCGGGATTGAATGAGTTCAAAAATAAAATAAAAAGAAAATTGATTTTTTTAGACAAACTCTCCTCTATTAAAATTCAACTTTTTGTTATAGTTTCAAGTCAATCCATCTACTACGTTTCGAGTTTAGACGTAGGGAACATATGGAACGCCTGTATTTTGTAGCTACATATAATTTATTTATATCTAGTAAAAAATACAAGAAAAAAAGTAATTTCACCAGTATATAATATAATATTATTTTCTTCCTGTTGTGATATCCAATGAAACTAAAAAAGACCTCAACTTTCAATAGATGTGGTACCATTGGTGTGGTTCAAAGGAAAGGATGAAAGTCTAGAAGTCAGTAATTTTGTTTTTCTGTCCACTCTGTTTTAAATTTCTTTTTTTCTATTTAATCTGTTTATGTTATTTAATATATGTAATTTTAGTAGATGTCGTGCTAACTTCCTTTTTTCCTCAATATTATCGTTGTCCTTAACCGAGAATCAAGTAATGATTTAAAGAATATAAATAAATAAATTCTTTGAAGAAGTAAATGAAAAACAGACTGAAATCGAAATGTTGCTCTTTCTAAATAGCACTGCGAAAACAGTATAGTCATTGCGACTGTTTCGGGGAATCTGAGAAAAGAAACTATTGACAATGCATTAGGAATTCTCAAACCAAACTGAAGCTGCTACGAACGAACATGTTTGCCATCGAGTTCGTTCCATGTTTGGTTTAGTAGTGGTGTACCCGTCCGCTATTGCAAACAGCCTCACAATTTAGTGTTCACTGACTCTACTCGTGGTTAATTAATCTAAGCGTTCGAACGATTCCTTGAAACAAGCAGCAATCAACAAATGTTTTTACCTTTTTTATTTTATTTTCTAACATAGTAATTTCGAAAGAGAAAGCTTTAAGGTCTGGCCACACATGTCCGCACCGGATCCGCACCGTAGCATTAATATAGGTTATGTTCAGAATATTTTTAATTTAACTTACATATTACCTTTAGTTATGCCTAAAGTTCAGGCCACACATGTCAGACAAAGGCCACTTTAAGCATAACTATAGGTATTATGTAAGTTAAATGAAAAATATTCTGAACATAACCTATATTAATGCTACGGTGCGGATCCGGTGCGGACATGTGTGGCCAGACCCTTATTCACACTGATGACGCTGTTATCGTAATCGTATGTTTTTTCGAGTAAAGAACACTTTTTATAAAATTTCTGAAAAAATAACTTGAATGATGCTTGAATACGATTTCCCGTAAATGAGAAGAGACGTGTGTACTTAACGTGTTAATTGCTATAAATTATGATAGGTTAAATAATTGTCAGGATTTTCAGTTAAAACTTTTTTATTTTGGAAAGCCAACGTTTCGATCCAACTTATAGATCTTCGTCAGGGCTAAAAGAAAACAAATATATGAGTATCTATGTCAGAGGATGACAATAAATGAATACTTTACAAAACTGATAATAATGTGTCTGATAATGTAAAAGATGATAAGCATATACATGAATATTTAAATAAACGGCTGGCTAGAAAGATAAAACAAAATCTGATATTTACCTTCTGAGTCCAGAGTGATACAAAGACTGAAGGTAAAATAAGATGAGAGGTGATGGTAGGTAGTTAGTTTGCCGACTTCAAAGGTTTATTAGGGGGAAACCCAACGCTTTTGAAATGAAAGGCTACATGACAACTAAGTTAACTAGCCTTAGTTATCTCTTAGCTACATACACCCTACCACTACCTCTCACCTTATTTTGCCTTCAGTTGTGTAAAGTATTGATTTATTGTCATCGTCCAACATAGATACTCATAAATTTGCTTTCTTTTAGCCCTGATGACCAGATGATCAGATCCTCAAGTTGGACCGAAACGTTGTCTTTCTAAAATAAAAAAGTTTTAACTAAAAATCCTGATATATTTAACCTATCGTAAAGAATAACAGTTATCTCTCACCTCTACTATAAATTATGTTTATGTTTACTTACACATACTTATTTAAACCTATAGGTACATACTGTTCATAGATATACGGAATTGCCTAAACAACACATTAAAAAAAAACTTCAGACCTTTCAATGAAAATTATTACGACTAATTTAAAAAGCTCCTTAGTACCCAATCAACTTTACATACTGATTTCCATATGCCAACAGTCAACCAGCACATAAAGACTCTCTACAATCGGTTTCTCTCTAACTTACTCGGACATTTAAACCTCTATATATGGAATTTGGCTACAGAAGAAATGCCCATAATGTGAGGAGGAGATTAAAAAGGCGTTGGATGAGAGATCTTCTTCGTTAACAGGCCAGAATAGGTGAACAAGCCAGGGAGTTGATGAAGGAATGGCAGCGCGATGTTTGAGAGGAGAATCACAGAATAAAAGGCTACGGTTTTTGGGGAAGCCATGTTAACTTGTTTTGTAGATAAAGTCGTTTTACATCATCATCATCATCATATTCCTTCCCCTTCTACCGCTGCGCAGTGTTGGGATGCCCTTGACCCAAGTATCCCTCTCCTCTACCAGTTCTGTCCTCTTGTTCCAGTCCTCGCTTCCTGAACGCTTCCCGTACACCTTCTTCCCAGGGGATCCGTGGTCTTCCTCTCGGTCTACTTCCATCAACTCTTGTCTCATGCCTTTCTTTGCCTTTTCTTCATCCTTGCCGTTCTGTCGATGCTCATCCTTTGGAGGTGCCCAAACCTTCTCAGTTTATTTTCTTTTGGTGGGTTTCTACCGGCTGTACTTCAAGGTTCGATCTTATAGTTGTATTGCGGATCTTATCTCTCCTTGTCTTTCCTTCCAGCTTCCTCAAGTATCTCATCTCCATTGTCTGGATCTGACTCTTGTGTTTTGAGGTGAGGGTCCATGATTCGGAGGAGTAAAATAGGATGGGCAGGAACGTTGACTTGTAGACCAATATTTCTATCTTCTTCATCACTTCTCTTTCGTTGAGGAAGCCATTTCGGATTGAGTGGAACATTCTTCCAGCAGCTCCCAGTCTTTGCGATATCTCCCTATCGATACACCCACTTTCGTTGATCCAGGCACCTAAATATTTGAAATCATGCACCCTATTTATACATATACATATACATACATAGGTATATTATAATATACTCATAAAAAATATTGTAATATCTTTATAGTATAACATAATAGTTTCTGACCCATGGCTACCTTATGACAAGGGGTGATCCACCTCAGTGCCAACTCTGCAAAGTAACCCTCACGGTAAGCCATATCTTCGAGGAGTGCCCTCGCTACAGGAGAGAGATGGAAAGATGTGGTGTACCTCGTCAGCTCTCTGAGGCCTTAGGTGATAACGAGCAACACATCAACAATACGATTAAATTTATCAAAAAAAATAGGACTCTTCCATCTAATTTGAAAAATCTATAAAACAGTCGAATACTATCCGTAAAATATTGATGCTTCAAAACTAATGATATATTTTATCTATATTATTATAAAGTTTTTTTTTTTTTTTTTCACCATAATCTTATATTACTTATTTACTCTTATCTATTTACTTTTATTTTCTTAATCTTTATTTCCCCCTTCCTACTAAAATCATTACGAGAATGAATACACTGACTTTTCCAGCTAGTAGGGCAATGATAACCATTAGCAGTTTTTTGCCCTAAAACTCAAAACAACATAATAGTTTCGTTAATATCGCACGTGTGGAAGAAGATGGTTACATTTCGAAATATATCAATTTTGAGTTATGCATACCGTTAGAATTAGAATAAAAAAACATAAAATGCCAGAAAATAGACACTGTGTTAAGAGTTCCGTCCGCGAAAGGCGCTATTTATCACATTTATTTAGAGGGGCGGGGGTTTTAGTTCCGGGTAGCATCAGTGGTACTAACTTCCCCAATCGAAGACTGTGATCAAATACTAATTTCCCTAGACATTTTCAGAATGCAGTTGAAACTTCAGATGTGATTATCCAAAAAAAAAAAAAAGAAGTTCTTTTTCAGTAGTAACCTTCTTGCCAACTTGCGATATAATACGATTGTGTTTTTCAAATCTACTCATCGGACCACAAAGTGATCTTCGGTGGTCTCTGGTCAGCGAAAGATCAATTTTGACGAAGTTGAAGGTCGTTAAGCAGCAACCCAGAAGGGCGAACTTATAATAGGCTTAGCTCAATCCCAAGTATCCCGGTCCTTCACTATCCTTGTATTGTTTCCAAACTGACTACCCACCCACGGTAACTGTTTGGAGCTTAACATTTGATATTTTCGGAGGGAAGGCCAGATTTCACTAATGAACAGGAATTAAAAACGAAACAATGCTACATGTTACATGTTGGTGATTACTAAAGTGATATAGTATAGGTAACAATAATCCCTCTATTAAATAGTGGTTTGAAAATAATACTAGATCATACAAAAAATTCTGAAAAGATGAAAAAAAGAATTAAAGAAAATTTTCTGAAATATAAACAACGTATCTTCTTTTTTATTTTTCTTTAATATCTTACAACTTTACTTCGTTGACCTTTCGGGGTTGTGCCCCCATTCTCAAAAAATTTATTTTTCAATCATATGAATAAGTTTCATGTTATTAAATAATATAATAAAATTATAACTACGACACATTTCTAAAATTCATCGTTATAAATAACTCATACTTGTCCTATTACTATACTATTGGACCTTTCTATTTTTTTTTTTTTTCGGTTGGGGCAATAGGCCTAATGACTTCGTAGTGTGGTCCTCTTACAGAAATTAGTGTTGCTTGCGGGAGCACAGACAGCCTGGAGGGGGTAGCCCAAACCTCACGTTGCGGCAAGGCATGTCTCCATGTTGCAGCGGCAGACTGCCCATAGCTCCATAACCATTCCAACTGGGGCCAAATTGACTGTGTCCTTCCGACCGATGGCGTCAGCTCTCTCGGGTTCAAGGACAGTGAAAAACTTGTCTAGGTCCAAGGATTATGGTAGCTCAGAGTCAGCAGGCCCCGAGGACCTATATTATACCATCCTTGTACCAAACCTCCGGGCGGTTACTGACATCCTGAAAGACCACACTACGATTCTCAAAGAGATACATGAGGAAGGTTCATCACTCCTACGCCCGGTCGGTGTGAGTCGCCTACTGTAGTATGACGGGTCTTACATACCTGGGGGTGGGGGTAGGCTTAGTAGGTAGTAGGCGTTCATTGGCGGTTGGTCGCCCGAATAGAGCGGTCACCCATCCAAGAACTAAACACGCTCGTTGTTGCTTAACTTTGAGTACCTATTGCTAGCGCCTACCATATGTCCCGGCCGCTTGCACCTTTCTATTATACTTTTATGATTAAGAATACAATAAGACAAGTATGGCTTGATATATAAGATAGCTTAACAATGAATTCTGAAAATGTGACATAGTTATAATTTTTATTATATTAATTAATAACATGGCATTCAATCATATTTTATCACTTTTATGAATTATCTACTTTTATTCAAAGAAATTAACAATTGTCAATGATATTAAAATATTTAAACAAGTAACTTCAGCTTCAGAACAAGACTAACTCTCCCTTTCAAAGTTCCTTATATATAGTCGTTAGGAGAACAATCCAGAACATTTGAGGCCAGCGTTAATGGTACTAGAACAATGTGCTATGATAGTTTGTTCCAACAGTTAGTTCGTTCCAAAAATAGGTCTAGAACTATTCTTAACCATATGTTTTGTGGTTTGTTTCACATTACAATACGTTTGAATAGAGTTCTAGACTGGTTGTTGGAACAAACTGTTGTAGTACATGTTCGTGACTGTTCGAAAATAATCTACGCATCTATCTTCTAGAGCGATGGACTGGAGACCTAGTCGAGAACTATTCTAAACAATATGGTTCCTTTTTTTTTTTTTTTAACATTACAATATGATAGAGAAATGAAGGTTTTGAGAATGGGTTCACAACTCCGAAACGTCAAAAAGTTATATATGTAAGAAAATAAAGAAAAATTAAAAGGAAGATACGTTGCTAACATTTCATTAATCATATAATCTTCCTACTAATTTTTTTTTAAAAATACAAGACAATTTTCTCTAGGATGTTTGTATGTTCAATAGTAATGAGTGGATATATTAATTGCATTCCGAATACTTAACATAGGATGCCTCCAACATAATCATGAAACAAAAACAAATAAAACAATGCTCTTTTACATACAGTACTATAATTTTATTATTTCATAAAAAATAATTTAATTTTTTTATATCCATCTCTATGGGCATACCTTGAAATGAAGGGGTCTAGTCTATAGTGCTACGGGATAATGCTGGTCTACAAAAGTAAAATATATGAAATGCTTCCACCCTGCGCTAGCAAAACGCCCAAGCTATGCATACCGACTACGTGCTAGTGTGTGGGCTATAGAGCGTCGAATTTAGTGCTTTGTCATCAGCAGTCCATTGTCTAGCCTCATACAGTTTTAGGTGTAAAACAAGGCTTTCCCCAAGCATCTGTATTTACACGTGGTGTAATTTGAGCTCGTTGTTTGTAAATTGTTGGTCCAAGGTACTGTGAATAATATTGAGGATGATGGTCCTCATTATCCTTTTACGAATGAAGACCATATTTTTTTGTTTATTTTTAAGTCACTGGAACACTTCTTATCTTATCTGATGAATTATTCCCTAAGATGGATTTTTTATCCTGTTTGTAATATGTCAACGACTATACCTTTTAAATCTTGTTGAAACTAGCTTGGCATTGTGTTTGCTATTTTACTGTGAAAATGGAAGAAGATATCATTCATTATCGACATATTTTGTCGTATTATTTTGAGAAACGTAGGAGTGCAGCAGAAGCCCATAAAATTTGCAATGTTTATGTGGATGATTCATAACCGAACCTTAACACGCAAAATTGGTATGCTAAATTTCATTTAGGAAATTTTTGATATCGATGATGCTATACGGTCTGGTCGCCTACATAGAATTGAAATGAGCGAGTTTAAGGTCATTGTTGACCATCACACATTTCTGTTTGTGATTCACTACGGAAATGGCAACAAAACGACCCATTTTTGGAAGGTAACTCAGATGAAAAATGGATCTTTTACGATAACACACCTATTGGTACACCTATCCCCCAACAATAGCAGATTATTTTATTCATTCATTGCTTTGAAATTTACAAAAACATTTTTTGAAGAAGTTGAACATAAATTTTTGATATCAGGATTTGTTCCATCTCATAGGGAATTGATTTTGCAAAAATTTAAAAGCATCACAACAAACATGAACGAAAAGTTGACACCAGATCAATGGAAAAAAATAATATAAAATTTGGAAAAGGCGAAAACTATTTTGTTTATGTTTTATTTCTTTAGACTGAAAGTAAACGCCAATAATGAAACAAAGAAGCTTAATTTCGATGAAGTGGAAAAACTTAATTTGTAAAGTGCTGTCTGCTTTCGAGCAAGCAACACTTTCCTCGTAAATTTGAGATAAAGCAAAACCTTAATGCTCCTTTTCTTTATTGTCTATAAAAAAGTTTATGTATTACTTCAGTCAATTATTTAAGTTATTCTAGCATATGAAAAATTCTGACTGAAAATGTGAGTGACAAGAGTCAGAACAAATAAATATTTTAGGTCTTAATAGCAAATAAAAAGTAAATTTCCGGGCTAAGAAATTTACATTAAAGGTAAACCAAAAGTTATATGTCATTACAATGGTTATAGTTTTATTTGTATACGCAGTTTTAATTCGAATTATTTCAGAACTACATCTTTATGGGTTAACACCTGATTCCACCAAATGTTTCGGGAACTAATAATCAAATCTGAACATGAGTTGTTAGGAAAAACAAATTAACTTATTAATGACAAACTTATTGATGTGTAATCCTCAACTATTTTCATAATGATTAGAATAATTTATAGTCAGGATTTTCAATCTAATTTTCACATTTGGCTGTCTCTTTATTACTTAGGAGTAAATCAGACCTGACGAAGATCCATGTTTGGATCGAAATGTTGGCTCTCCAAATAAGAAAAATTTGACTGAAAATCCTGAATATAAATTATCCTAACATATTAATGATATACACACCAATATTGCTTCAATTAAATAATTTTGCTTCTTTTTGTGTATTGCCATTTTATTATGTTAATATTATTATTTTTTCATTCTATATTGTACATATAATTTATTAATGAGAATAATTAAATTGACATAAAGATAATTATAAAACCATATAAAATGATCCAACACTCTCTTGATTATTTCTCGATCACAAAATACAAAAAGATATCTTGGCCAAAAAAGACACTTTTTCACTGATATGTATTCCTGCACCATCTATAAAAAACCATACATATTTAATCTGTTAAATGTATATTTTTTATGTTCTTTCTTTATTCTAAAGTACCGATATTTATTTCATTTATTCAATCCGTTTTCATCCATCGACTAATGCTTCAGGAAAACTGAAATGGTCTCTAAGAAATAATCTTTTTCTAAAAGAAAAAAAAGGATCTACCATCCATTCTTTTTAACCCTGAATATTTCATTTTCTTGGACATAAAATATTATTTTCAGCTTCAATTCTTAATACGAGTAAAGACATTTATCAAACTTCGCTGATACCCACTTCCCATTAAAATGTTTCATTTTGTTTTTACAAATGCGAATTATACTCTATGCGTCATAAAACTATGTTCAGTAACAAGGAAAACATCGAAGATTTTTTTTTTCACTTTCCTAGATGACAATTGCACGTAAATTACCTAATGAATTCTTTTTATAATTAGTTCATTAAACAAAAATTAGTTTTTTTACCTCATAAATCATAAATCCGTTTTGATTAAACTGAATATTCTATACTGTCTCTGAAGTGATTTAAAAACTATAAATTAAAAAAAAATTATTATTTATTGTCTGTGAAACTGTTATCCCACGAAAAATACATATTCTGATAGAATAAAATCTAGTAAAAATTCAGTCTGAAGAAAATACGGACAAGAGACGAACTTTTTAATGATATAAAAAATGTATTCTAATTTTAAGAACCTTAATAAAACAAATAAAGAACAGGAATGTTTAAGTTACTTAAAAAAATAATAATTAAGTTACTATAAAAAAAAATAATAATAACGTTATGACTGCTTCGAGTTAGATAGGACATGGATTTCAACCTGTTACGCAAAGATACAAAATAATAAAATGAATATAAAATAATAAAAGATGAATAATAAATTGTTTAATTAAATTAATTTAATTTCTTTCTTTTTCTATATAATAAGTATTTTTAAGATATTTATAGTTTGTAAAATTTTTAAAATCAATTTCAAATAAAAAAAAAGGGGACTTATTGTAACTTTATTTTTTTTTTGTTTTTTTAACAAACGAATAATTGTCAACATTATTGTCAAATAATCAGATCTATTTGCTGCATTCATTTTCATTACTTTCATTTATATACAACATCTTAATTACATCTGAAATCATATTGTGTATCGTGTTTTAGATTTATTTAAATTGTTTTTTCATTTAAATATAAAAAATTAAAGCTAGACATCTGAAAAAAAAAATTATATTGGCCTATTCAGAGCCTATGAAAGTCAGAAAGTAAATTTCACACAAATTTTATATCTTGACTATTAACAGATTAAAAAGAAAGAAAAAGACAAATGATAAATTGAAAAATCGTATGATTAAAGAATTTGCTACAACTCTGCCTTTCGAACCTAGAACCTAGTTTAGGAAATGTCTTGAAAACATAAATTGAAATGATTTTTTAAATTTTATTTTAAGAATAGTTTATCTGATTATTTTTGTTCGTTTTCAAACATATAAATGTATAGTCTGAATGTGTGACAATAATTTTATAATCACTTTTTATAATTATTCTATTTTCATCTAGTTTATTGCTTTCCTTTCTTTATGGCCTTCATTTTTTCAGTAGTTTTTGTTTTTACTATAATTAGCAATATAGAACAATGTAGTCTTTCTAATGACCTCTGACTAATTGATATCAATGCCCTTGATTGAATTATTTCTTTCTATAAAAAAAAAAAAAAAAAAATTATAAAATAAAATGAAAATAATAATAAGAAAAATATGTCTAATAACTAACCCAAGGTCCTGATAATATTTTTAAATCTGTAGTTATAAACAGTTGATAATGTTATATAATATATAATACAAAATTCCATTACAAAGTTATGGAGTTACAGAAGAGGAGAATAAAATGAGCACATTACGATATAAATTTTAACAAAATAAGATGAAATGAAACGTGGATAAAAAGAATAAGGATTGTTAGATAATTCATAATTGAATATTTTAAACGAAAGAATAATTATTTATTTCTTCAAGTAAATAAGATTGTGGGTTGTGGTATATAATGAATGTGAAATGGCAATATATATTGTATTTTTATTAATTTTTAAATATAATAAATATTCTTTACACTCTATTGAAGTGGATAAAATCATTGGAATGACTTATGAAGTAAACTAATGATACTACTGAAATATTTTAAAATAAAATAATTCTTTATCGTTGTATAACAAAGGAATTATGAGTTATTCATATTAATTCCCAATAGATGGGATTATGGAAATACCTAAAATAACAGAGTTAACATACAGTAAGTATATAAAAAATATATATAGATAAAAATATAAATAATTATTAAAGCTATATATTTATGGAGAGACTTACAGAGGTTGGATGAGGCAGAATCAGATCCTCGGCAGAAGTACTCGCGGACTGAAGGAGTGCTTTGGGACCACTCTCACCGACTGCATGGGACCGACTGCCAGTCCACGACCCCCCTCCAGCGCGCCAATTGATTTTCAACTTTCCCGGTCCTCGAATTCGAGCTTTTAGCACTAGTTTTTTTTTTTTCATCCGCGTCTTTACCAAAACAAATCTTCAAAAATAATATTCAGAGATCACTTCAGTGTTTGTAGAACTCAATGAAGATAAACGCAATTTAAATTTTCCTAAATTTAGTTTAACCAAGCAGCCCATTTGACAGGTGTAGGAGAAGCAAAACCATGAGTGGTAAAGAAAAAAACTGTGTAAACCATGCAATAAAAGGTAAATTTATGAACGGGAGAAAGATTGGATGAGCATGAATAATAAACTAACAAAATGAAATAAAAGTTAAAGAAATCGAGGAAGGGAAAAATGATGCTTTCTCGACTTTGAATCGGTTTAAAATCACTTATGTAACCCTTTCCTAATTTCAATCATCAAAAAATAGTATAAATTACAACAAAATCCCTCCTGAGTCGAACCATAATGACTTAAATAGTCAACTTGTCCTTAAACAATTAAAAGTAAAAAGAACCTATTTCCTAAGAGCCTGGAAGCACCAAAGTGTAAAAAACGCGACAGCACTCGTCAAAGTAAGGAGGACTGAAAATAAGTTAACTATACTTTTGAAATAACAAGATCCTCTCTAAAGTGTTCTGGTGGCTTCTAGAATGTTATTAATTACTGAAAATAGTTATGATTAATTGTAATTAATTTTTTTTTAAACACAAGCAGTTTCACTTTTTTTTTTTTTTTTTTTTTTCGGGTTGCGCATTAGGCCTAATGAGACCTTTGGCCGCGCAGTATGGTCTGTTCTTACAGACATTTGTTTTGCTTACGGGAGTAGAGACAGCCTAGAGGGGGTAGCCCAAACCTCACGTTGCTGAAAGCCATGGTCACCATGGTACAGCGGCAGACTGCCTATAGCTCCATAACCAATCCCATTGGGGCCAATTTGGCAGTGTCCTTCCCACCGATGGCGTCAGCTCTCTCGGGTTCAAGGACAGTGACAAACTGGTCTAGGTCCAAGGATCATGTAGCCCAGAGTCAGCAGGCCCCGAGGACCTAAAAAATTACCCTTAACAGAATATAATCCTAGCAATGAATAAGTATGTTTAGTAGAAATAGCAATAAGGAAAAATACAAAATTTAGCTAACGGCAAGCGATTATTGCTACATAAGCATATTATGCTTCAGTCATCAGTTCCAATTGCTTAGAGATATGAGGTTGTTGATAATCGGATTCCCATTAGAACTTCAAAAGTAAAAAAATGGGAACCACTATGAAATAGAATAAAAATATATATAAAATGGAAAAATAGGATAAAGTTTAAGAAATACTAATAGGAACTCAAGGTAAACACTTTAACGCTACAGATGTTATTTACTTCTTATGTCTCTTCTTACTTACTCAGATGTTATTTATGTACTTCAGATGGAGCTGTTATGTATTTCTTATATAATTCTCATTGGGATATTAGAAAATGGGTTTAACAGGGGGATTAAACAGCATCTATCTAAGAAGTAAGGGAATAATGAAATAGTTGGCATATGAATGGGGTTAGATTGGGAGCATGGCCAAGATTATGTGAGAAGGAGTTCCGAAGGATTATGGAGTGAACGAGAAAGGATCTTTCAAAACTTTTTTGCTCCCGTTTGAAGGAATAAAACGGTCGGACGGGCGTGATCTTGTTTCCTCTAAGTGAGTAGAGGACCTGTATTTTTAGAGGCTGAGGATGTAGGAAGGTGCTGTCAATGTAACACGAGTGAATGTAATGGAGGAGATGGATTCACTAAGCAAAATATTTACCTATCGATCCAAAAAAAAAAAAGCCTAATACAATTTAAACCTAGAGGCTTTTAGAGAACCTATAACTTTCTTAGCCTTTATAATAATAAAATAAATGAAAAAAAAAAACCGAAGTCTTAGCAGGAAGTAAGCTCAACGATTAATTTCACGTTTTCATTTGTATTTCCTCGCAGGGTTTAGCTAATGTCGTGTGTAAGGAGTTTAATGCCTGATAAATTTGATGCACAGCAACTTTTATTTAAAACATTTTTCATTTAAACTAGGTGTTTTTGAGTTAGAGGCGTTGGAACGCGGTTTCCACCAATATCGTAAAAATTACATATTTTTGATGTACCGAAAACGGCTAAATCACTATAACCGATTTAAACTTCAAATATATCAATCTATTCCCATTAGTTTAACCTCTTATAGTAAGAAGAAAGCAATACTTTTTGATCTGTATTTGCCGATTTTTATGCGAGGAACTGAAAAAAAAACCCAAAAAATTTCACGGATTTTAGACCACAAGGCGCTAAATACGTTCATGTTTTAATTACTTTGTCTCGACAGGAGTGTGCTAATTTTATAATTATTGAGATCGGTTTACACAGAATCCAATATTATACAACTATTATAGGTAACACTTTTTATTTGGAGTAACCCCCTTTTAATTGCAGGCTTGGGAACATGAGCGTAATTCATTTTTGCGATAAAGTGGCTCAGTTGACAATCGGTTTTGGCGAAAAGACTTACCCGATTTTAATTGCGAGGACCTCATTCGACGCGAAATTTAATGTCCTTTTATTTTAGAAAGAACACAATTACTTCTACAATAAATCTTTTTCTAGTTATTAGCGAAAAATTGAAAAAAGTTCGAAAATGTCGATTTGTTCGCCTATAAAAATTGATGGTAACCGATCGGAGGAGGCTGACGTTCACAGTTATTGTCTATGAAATGAGTAATTGAAGTCTATATGATCAAAAATTGTCTTCAAATCAGGCACCTTTTTGGCCCTCAGCGCCGGGACAAATGTATTAATACATTGAAATGGAACACATAACGAGGAAGTAAACATAACAGAATTACAATACATAGATCACTATTGACTAGCTACTTTTTCATATTCCTTTGAGCTATCAATTGATATTACCATCGTGAATATCAATTGTGATATTAAACTTCGGTACTTGATATTTGAACTTCTGGGAATTCGATTTTCAGCGACCTTCTATCTCTAAGCACTTGGAACTAATGACTAGAGCAAAATTTACTTATGTTGCAATAACCGTTGGCCGCTAGCTAAATTCTGTATTTTTCCTTATTGCTATTTCTACTAAAAATATTCATTGCTAGAATATATTCTGTTAAGAGTACTTTTTTCATCTAATTTCGGATATGCCCAGTACGTTTGGTAAAATTACTCGTGTTTTAATTTTTTTGAATTACAATTAATAATAACTATTTTCAGTAATTAATAGTCAAGTAATTTTTACTCACTTTAAAAAATCGTAGGGCCACCACGGGACGCGAACCCGCGACCTTTAGTGTTGTAGGTTGCCATGCTAACCACTACACCACAGTTTTTGACCCCAAAAAGAGTTCTTGACTGGATGTTGGACTAAACAAGAACTTTATTCTGGGACTAAGTTCTTTAAGATTTGTACATTTTTTCTTTAAGATTGTACAAGAATAGATTTGTACATGTATAAATCTTGATATCTGGCCGTAATTTTATAAATTGTAAATAATAATAGGCTAAAAAGTGTAGTTTATTTATTTTCAGTCTGTTGTGTTGTTTGTAAGAAATAAAAAGAAGTTCTCCAATTTTATGATGGCTTAAAGTTAATTAAAGAGATACTTGAGTAAACTTCAAAAGTTTCAATAAAAACTCTTACGACTCCTAACCAACGTACCCTGGTACGTGACTAACCAGACCCTACATACTGACCTCTACCAGCCAACAGTTGACCGCCATACAGATGCACTCTACAAACACTAACCTACATACCTAATGTTTTTACACTAACCTACATGGACATAACAATCGTCTGGTAACATCCCTATAAATAAGAGGAAGACATTACAAAGGCGTCGGGTGAGAGACCTCCTTACCTAAACAGCTACAAATGAGGATTTTTTACATTCTAAACTGTACAGTCGATGTAAAAATTTGATAAAAAAAGAAAATACACCTAATATCAGAGCAGGGAAGCTACATCCGTAGGAAACCTCTTCCCGATATTGAAAATAGTGTCATCGGGTAATTAATGAAAACAGATCCATCACTAAGCTTTTAGTCTCCTTCTTATGTCGATGGACATGTCAATCATAGTATGCCTGTTATAATAAAAGTGGAACCAAAAACGTATATAGTTTCTTATAAAGTGTGATTTTTAAAGATCTCTGTTTAACCTGAGGGGACTTCTTTGTCTTACGACTACAAGTTATTAGCCCGTGATTTTGCTCGAAACAGTTTTATCTAGTGTAACCTATAAAAAATTCCATTTCATGGTAGCATATACCTCTCCGAAATTCCATAGAGCATTATAACCCTTTTTGAAATCTTGAATCGTAGCTATTTATTTCCTGGGTTTAACACGGAATTCGATATTGAGGAATAATGCGTCCATTTCTTTGAGAAATGTAATTCTGCTCTATGTAAATGAAATAATGATCTGTACGTCTAGAATTACCTTAGGATATATAGGTAAGTTTATGTGGAGTAGGAGATATATGAATATTTTTCCATTAGCCAAATTTGTAATGAGCTCAGGGGTTGTACCTTGGAAGACCTGGATTTATGATTTATTGATTTTATTTTTTAGAAAATATTTTTAAAACAGTTTTTTATTTTTAAAACAGCTGAATCTATTTTTCTCCGTTTGTTCTCAAGGAATTGAAGGGTTGACTACACGTAGTCTTGAAACAAACAAGACCCATACAAAGACTTTAATTTAATCGAATAACCTGCAGAAGCCACCTGCCCTTCTCTAGTTATTGATTTCGAGAAGTCGACACTTTCTTCTGCACTCGGTGATACCAATATTATCAATGGGGGCCCGGTGTGGCTGTGCGGTAAAGCTCCGTACTCCCATGCTGGAGCTGCGGGTTCGAGTCCCGCCCTGGGTGGTGCTTTTCTTTCGTAGGAGAAGTATCACCCAGTGGCATGGGTGTTAGTATGGGCAGTATAGGGCTTCAGTGGAAGCCTTGAAGTCCCAAAAAAAAAAAAAAAAAAAAAAAAAAAAAAAAAAAAAAAAAAAAATATATTATCAATGTCATACGCCTCTGTTCCTTAAATTTGTTGCAATGGAATGTGATATTCCTCGAATCCTTAGAAAATTAAAATGTTTGGGAGCAACCTTTCTCAGCAAGATTTAAAGTCTACTCTTGATTAAAAGGAATGTAATATTTTTTTTTATAACCAACATACCTTGCCTTTGGCACACAAGCGTGTTCTTATGAAGTCCCAAAACATTATGTCCCGTTTTTCACGTTTTCCAATGTTATTCATTCCTCTTTACAGGTCTCAGTCAGGTCTTTCGTGGTTGAAGGCATCTGGTCCAACAATATCTTGCTTCCCGTGCACAAATGCCTTGTAATACCGGTAGTTTCATTCGCCCATCAACTTCAATCAATCAAGGGAAGTCGTTCTCCGGAATGTAAGTAATGTAGTATAAAAGGAATGTAATAAAATAAAAAAACCTGACTTATTTTTTTCCCTTTTGATTCCATAAGGTCCCAGACATCTTTTCCTCAAAATGTAGTTTCCTAAGAATCATAATATTTAATTTTACCAATTATATGATTTTGTTTATCTTCTAATTTAGTAGGAAGATTATATGTTTTTTAATAATGAATTATTAGCAATGTTCAGGCAGCCTCCTGAACAAAGAAGCAATAGTCAGTCACTCCAGTGGAGCCATCTGTTGGTCAGTGGCAGAACTCCTTGGTCAGATTGGCAAGTAAAGAACAGGGGAGTTCAGGACTTAAGCCATATGAAGTCCTAGGCCTAAAAAGACCAATCCATATTAAAGAGTACTTTTCATTCTCTATAATGGAGTATGAAAGACAAGGAACCACTGACCACCAGGGGGAGAATAAGGAAGACTGAACAGCAGCCACATTCAACAGCAACCACAGCCAGCAGTCGAATTGCTATGAAGCCAGTATAACAATCCAAGACCAACAACAATGTAAAACCGTCACATCAAAATTAGTAATAATCCCATTAACATGATTGTTATATATTCGGCCTAAACCAGGAATATCATGTATAACAAAATTAAATACAGAGTACACAGTTACCACAAATATTCTCCATTAATTCACCAGCCCTAAATTCCTTCTTCTTCCCGTTCTTTGCCTCGCAAACCGTGGGATACAAAACAAGCTATGTATCTTCCATATTACTTATCTTTATTTCCTTACAGTATAACTTCGCTTACGTTTCGGGTTTGTGTCCCCATTCTCAAAACAGATATTTCTCAATTATATGAAATCATAGCAAATCACTTATATAGTAGCTCATGC
The DNA here is from genome assembly GCA_911387785.2 of Aelia acuminata. Lineage (NCBI taxonomy): Eukaryota > Metazoa > Arthropoda > Insecta > Hemiptera > Pentatomidae > Aelia > Aelia acuminata. The sequence continues at coordinate 17,225,318 of OU426983.1, forward strand.
TTGTCCTGTTATTTAATCGATGAACCTGTTGGACTTAGGTATTTTTTTCGATAGGAGTTATAATTTTTAACGATATTATATTATTTAAATTCAACCATATGATTGAGAAATATATATTTTGGGAGTGGGGACTAACCCCGAATCGTAAACGAAGTAATTTTTTTTTCCTTCCATAGTAGCCCTATGGGAGGATCGTGTATTTCTAAATTTTACAGATTCCATGCCATTAGACTAACTACCTGCATAGACGTTAATATTTTTTTTTCACAGTAATAGTTAACAATCTGTATGTTAAACTTTTCTAACTAAACACAAAAACGAATAAGGCAAAAAAAAAATAAACAAAAATAAAAGTTCAAAACACCACTGTATGTGGTGGGAGTTGAGGTCGAATTGTTCTAGTTTTGCCGGGTCTTCTGTCTTCTCTGGGGTCAATTCTAAAGATTAATTGATTTAGAAAATTTTAATAGTTCCAATTTATATTTTTCAAATAATTTGTTTTCAGGAGTAGGCATAGTAAACGAAGTAATGTTGTAAAAAAATAAAGAGAATTGATAAGCTAGATACATTGCTAATAATTCATAATATATTTTTGACGTATGTTGAAATAGGAATAGGAAGAAAAAATTATTTCTGTTCTTGGGACGAAATGAGTTCAGTAGGTGAATCTAAAAGGGAACTGATACGGATTATTAAGGTTCCTTGCAAAAGGGGTGAACTCCTGGATAGGAGGCAGTTTTATTTCCGTAATATAGGGCAGCTCTGGGGGATAGGGGAGAGAGAAAATCCCTCTGCTATTACATACCCGGGGATTTGAGACCAAGCAGGGGTGTAAAAAGAGTTTTAATTATTAGGGGCGGATTTATAAGTGAGCAAGTTGCTGAGGGTATAACCTTGTGAACCTGGGCAATCCAATCTACGGCCCATCTCCTTCTGTCATTTGCATTAGGGTCCATCTTCTCCCTCTCACCCTCTTCAGCGCTATTTCGAGAAAAAAAAAAATTAATCAGTAATCCTTTCCGAAGCATCTTGCCCCCCATAAATTGCCACCGACCAATCAACTCTCGAGAAAAAAAAATTACAAGAGAAATTCAATTTGAAAAACAATTTCAGTGATTCGATTAGTATTAAGATTTGCAGGCTAAACTTATTCTAACACTTATTCTTATTACATATAACTTGTCATTACGAATAAAAATATGCAAAAAAATAATAAAATTGACCCTGATTGGTGGCGCATAATTTTATTTAAGGACGATAAAACGTTTACGATTCGATATATAAATACAATTCATCACGTGATGAATTATATTTGTCTTCTGTAAAATAATTTATCACTGGCTGAAATTCTGAATTGAAACATGTTTTACATATTATCTCTTGAGACTTGCTTTTCCCTCCTCTGTTTTAAGAAAAACCAGCCTCGGGATTCTCCAGCCGCGTTATAAATAGAGTAAGTATGTGCTTAAGATGCTTGTTTTTCTTTACTTGAGTTGTTTGATTTATTTTATATAAGGATTTGGCACCGTTTGGAAGCGAGCTCCGTGGTGCAATGGTTAGCATACCGCGCATGCCACGTGGAAGACCCGGGTTCGACTCCCGGCGGAGCCAAATGTTTTCTCTTCAAAAATAAATTATTTAAATTAATTTATTTTATTTTATTTAACTTTTTTTTAATATCTTTATTTATTATATTTTTTTGTAAATAAAGTGTGAATGCGTTCCATCGGAAATATTTCCCTATAACCGTAACTTAAGATATTTATTGTTTCAATTTCACTTGAGGCTGTTCTCCTCCTCTACTCCAAGAAGGTTACTACTCAAGGCCTAGATAAAGGAAGAAGTACGGTGGTCCAGAAGTGGATGAACACTAGAGATGCAGCAATCACTTAGTGTCCACACCATTACCAGGAGAGGTGGACTTTTATTGCCACTGTCTTCGGCCTACGACCTGACTGATGGCCGAGTTATGTCCTAGCCTCAACTGCAAGGGGACGCATAATACTACTTCAACTTATCGTATCACTGAAGTGCCTTCTCCTTTCTGATCTTAATGTACTCTACCACAACATTAAGTATTTTTACTAAGATTAACCCTTTGTTACACGCTAAGCGGCACTCATGCCGCAATTTTGGTAATTTTGAATTTTAGCGGTAATTTCTAAATTCAACTGGATGAGCATCCCAGTATTCCTCATCGGATGTGCGTAGAATAGGAGAAAGGTGGAGCCGAGTTTCTGTGATTTACAGGCAGTGTCTTGCAATTGGTTAAAGTGGTTAAAACGTCCATTTTTACGGCGTCCCGTGCCGCTAGCGTGTACGAACTGTTTAGATTCTGCAAACTTTTTCCGTATACAATTTTAAAATATATTGTGGAGTTCAACAAACTGACAGATATAGTAAAACGCCTCATTGAACCATTAAAAAACTCCTAAAGTCCCATGCCATCAATGTGGAAAACATAGAAACAATAATAAAACTATCCGATGTTCAAAATGTACGCGATTAGTCTTCTTCTGTACTATTATGTTTCCTAGTTTTTTTTTCCTACTTTGGTGACTACTTCCGTTCGAAATTATTTTTTTTTTTTAAATAAAAATGTTTATATTATTTTATCTATCTCATAAATACCTCTTCTTATTCTTTTGATAAAAGTTGAGGTAAAAATATTTAAATAGTAGCTATAAGAAGACGTAAATGTCGAAAAACAAAGAAAAATAGCAATGCGGTACGCAGCACAGTGGGGAAAACAGCCGATCTAGGAGTGCAAAAGTCCAAAATTGAAGTTGCGATATCAAGCCTAATAAGATTAGATATGTAAACACAAGTGTCTAGTGAAAACAAAACAAGAGCTCCGACCTAATAATAAACCTTTATTTCAAGGTAAGTTCAATAATACAATTTTTATTCAAAATATCTCAGTTTCATTCTAAGCACTGTTGGGAGAAGTTGTACAAGAAAATTTTATTTGGAGTGTATAATACGAAACTTCAGTTACAATGGAAGGTAAGAAGAACAATATAAATGTTGAAATTTTTTTTGAAAATGTGGCTTTTGCAATATTTAAAAAATAAGGCTTTTTTCTATCGTACGCTCTGATATTCGCCCGTATTCGCGTTGATTCCAAAAATAGTACCTTCTAATTGAACTATTAAACGATTTTTTTCAAGAATCCCGTGCAACTATTTGCAACTTTTTTTTAAATGAATTTTTGAATTTTTTTTGTTTCAGAAAAATTTACATTTTTGAAAAAAGAACTTTTTAAAGTATGGCGGAGCCAAAAATTTTTATCGGAGAAGAACTCAAGCGTTCTAGATTTTATTCGTAACTCATTAGAAGACGAATCGAAAACTCTTTCGGGTATCGGCGATACAGGGAGAATAATACAAGGAAGAATTCTCGTTTAGGTACCATGACGGACTTGTTTCACACTTTGATGTTTTCGTCGGACCCTCTTATTTCGTCTATGTCAGAGAGAAATATACGATCAGCATCGAATCGAAAATCAGTTTTCGAAAGTGACATAAAGTCACTCACTTTAGAAGAACCAGACGAAGACGAAGAAGATGATGATTTATTAGATGATATTTATTGATGAAATATGATACAATTTTAAAATAAATCGTTTTCAGAACCTTTTTTTTCTTTTACTTGCGTTTTTTATTACAGCAAACATTTTTTTTATTACTTGTTTATAAAATAAATGTATTAATTTTCAGTTTTATTTAGTTTTCCTTGCTCTATTCTGTTGTAAAGATTAAGAAGAATGGAAATTTATATTTTACGTGAAACCGGTCAGTAATGTCTGGTATTAAGCCCAAGAAACCAGATAGAAAAATTGGAAAATTTAGTTTACATTGTTTGGTGAAAAATGATTTACTGTTTTGTTGATATTGGGCAATCAAGACGTTTAGAATATAACAAAATTAAAGAAAAATAAATTTAAAAAATTGTCCAGAAACAAGATTTATTTTAATAATAATTAATAAAATATTTCATAATTTAATCGACTATTTTTATTAGAAGCAAAGAATTAAATATAAACGATGTTACAAAAGGTTGGAATTGAAAATAAAACAATAATTTAGGATCAGTGACAACAAATAATAATTCGGCTAGTGAAAATTTCTATTTGAAATTTTAATCCTTTCATATTATATATTTTAATACATTTTCAGATCATATCTATAAGTCTCAAGAGTTTTGTAGGCGAAAAGACTTTTGCACTCCTAGATTGGCTGTTTTCCCCACTGTGCGCAGTGCCGCTAGCGGGCAGGAATGAAAGTCTGAGAGGCGCGTGTAACAAAGGGTTAAACATTTTTAGCGAATTTGTATTTTGAACTAGCAGTTAGAAAGAGAGACAAATAGTGAGTATGCTGATGAAAGAGAATCCAAATGTTAAAAATTTCAAGGTACACTCGTTATCTTTTGAGCCTCCTAAGATTTAAGTGATCAGGTTGTACAGATCTACATATGATGTATTATTATTATTTAAGGACTAGATATATATTATTATAAAACAGGCTATATGTTTTATCGTATTGTGACACTTATGTGGGTTATATAAAAATATAATAATTATCAATGCCAAACGAATTAATACAACTCAATATCTGAGTAGTTTACAAAAATTATAACTTTATAGCACACAAATCACATGGCTCGAGCTTCACAGTCAAGACAAACACTAAGACTAACTCATACTAACTTTTTCAGTCACTCGCTCCTTACATATAGTTGTAAAACGACTAGTCTGGAATGTCCCAGACCCCCGTCAAACAATCTAGTCCCAAACACGTGCTCTTACGGTCCGCTCCAATCGCTAGTTGTTCCAACAAAAGGATTGGGATTATAAACCATACCTATGGTTTTTTTTTCTTTTTAAACGATTTAACGTTACAATATTGATTAGTTTAATGTTCAATGATATTGTATTTATTGATTAAGTAGTGATTAATGTGTGTTCTTGGCATAGATAAATCAGTGAAAATGTATATAAACTGCTCACAAAATGAAGTGGACCACTTATGAAAATAAAAATATTTTATAATTTAGTTAACTTGATTGATTTGAGGTTTTCCTCCATTTAAAAAAAAAACTATTTTATCAGCCCTTTCACGGTGTTGATAAAGATAAAAACAAAAACAAAGTCTTAGTATCACTACTTAGAGCTGAGCTGCTTATTGGACTTGGTCCATTAGGTCATGTTTGTTAGTTTCCACTTGTGTTTTGTAAACATTATTTCCCTTTTATCGTCAGTATTATTCCAACCAATTCACTAGACAGTGTTCAACAATTCTTTACGATGACTTAGTGCTGAAGAACTCGGGAGGGCATTAGCACTGTTAGAGTTAGGTCATTCTCAACGTGATGTCGGTCGTAGGCTTCGGTGCTCTCACACAGTCATTGGACGAGCATGGTCTCGATACCAGGCAACAGCTAGTGCTCAGTACACACATTGAGGAGGCCGAGTTCGAAAAACCACCCTTCAGCAAGACCGATATCTCAAAATCCAAACCACTAGGCAACAAGGTTTAACAGCTCGGCAGCTAATAAGTTCTTTTCAACAAGCAACGGGAGTCCGCATTTCAACTCATACGGTTAGAAATTGCCTACATGAATTTGGTTTGAGGGCAAGAATACCGGCGAGGAGGGTTTATTTAACCAGACAACAAAAGGAAGCACGACTGCTAGGGGCTGGTGAAAATGTTGATTCGACCGAAGAGGACTGGGACCATTGTTTATTTACTGACGAATCTAAATCGACGTTTTAGAGTGTGGCGAGAAACAAACCAGCGATTTAGCCCAGGTATGACTGAATCAGTTCGCTCTTATGGAGGAGGCTCAATAATGGTGTGGGGATGGATAATGAGTAATCGAAAAACTCTGCTTGTATTGTTTAGAAATGAACATGTAACCACACAAACCTACCTGAGCAATGTCATCAGATCTGTAATTGTCCCTTTACCTCAAGAAACGGGTGAGAACTTGATTCTTGTTGATGACAATGCTCGTCCTCATAGGGCAAGGATGATTCAACGTTATTTAGCTGAACAAGAAATAACGCGCATGAACTGGCCTGCTTGTTCACCAGACATGAATCCAATTGAACATGTTTGGGCCAAACTCCAACGGCAATTATACATGTTTTCACCTTGTCCAGATAACTTGGATGAACTTGCTGCTGCCTTAATTGAGGAATGGGCTAATTTACCTCAAGATTACATTTTGAGCTTAATAAGGAGTATGAATCGCCGATGTGAAGCATTAATTCAAAGTACAGGGGGTCCAACACCCTACTGAAAAAGGTTGTATTGAAATGAAAACTAATATTTGTAAAAATTTAAATGTTTATTTTGTACGATTTTTTTATTTAATATAAAAAAATAATTTTTTCTTGAATTTTGTTTGGTGTATTTATTTTTGTTGAACAAAAACCATTGACGATCGATAAGTGAGGTACTATTAGCACAAATATACAAAAAAATAACCAGAAGTATGTTTAAAAAAGAGAGTTACCTAACTTTTTATGAGTGGTCCACTTCAATTTGTGAGCAGTTTATATATATATATATATATATATATATACATATAATATGTTGAAATTGTATAGGCACAAACTTGTACTCCAAAGCCCTTCTTATCCACCCTAATACTGAGAAAGCCGTACTACAGAAGTATTCAGTCTTAACTGAGTCGAGTCTTAGACAGTATCCAGAAATAGTCGTTGCCTCCCTGTTGCTTGCTCCTGGGCAATCTCAACTCTAATTCGGTTTTTTAACTTTATATTAATTTATTATTATTAGAATATCAGATGAACATATATGTGTGTATACCACTAAAATATATATAAACGCTTCCACATTTAGCGCAGCTTTGTTTTTGCTTTTCCGCTAAGTTTTGTTTTAACAATCCGCGAAATCGTATGGAAAACAGGTAAGACACAAAAAAACAAGGGATATAAAAAACTTATATTGGTTATTCTATAATGCATTATATTGATATTATTTATTTAAAAGAATATATTATATTTGTATAATTAAGGCTATACCTTAAGTATGTCCATGTTTATGTTTGAACCAATTAACCTTATGAGGACGAATATCATCTCCAACAATTCTAAAATACTGGTTAAATGCGGCAATCATAAATATTTAATATCTACATCAATGATTTTGGCATCAAGCCCGATTTTTAGAACGTAGGCAATGATATCGAGCTCCCCTAAAATTGTTAAACTTTTTTTTTCGGTTTGGCACTTGGCCCGGCTTTAATGACTACTCTTCATGCTTTCCCCAGAGAATAAAAGCAATGTAGAACACCGTTATTGTGATAGCTAATTTTGTTTAAAAGCTTCCTTGATAAACTTATTGAATAAATTTGCATAAGAAACTTATAATTCCTGTGTTTTTTTTTTTGTTTTATTTAATTAGAAGATAAAAGATTCGACCACGGCCTGGAATCGAACCCAGGTCCTCTGCATCTACGTCGCAGCGCTCTTATATAATTTCTGTGGTTTCTTAAAAAAAAAAAAAAAAAAATTTTCTCTTCAGAGTTTAAATTGCACCTGTCGTAACTAAGCGATAAATGACGTGTTTCAGGTGAGGAGGGCTTTCATCCAACTCCTTTTCTGACGCCTTGTTAAAGCCCTAGTCAATTTTATCTTTCTCATAAGTAATTTTATTTTATTTTATTTTCCCAGGCCCTTTTATTTGTTTTAATGATTTTTTTTTCTTTGTTACTTATTAGTTTATTGGTTAATAAATAATAATTATATGTGCATTGTAAATAGTATGTTTATTTAGAAATATTATGAAAAAAGAATATCATATACATATATGGTGTCTAATGGTATTAAGGACCACAACAAGGGCGATAAAGCCGTACCAGTCGTAGTATGCGAGTTGTACGGGGCACACTCGTATTCTCACCAATCGTGCCCTCACCCACCATTATCGTTTCACCTCGTCTCATCTTCAATCTCTGAATCAATTTCAACATATGATCCTGCATATCAAGATCTATTATATCTACAAGGACGATGAGTATTTTAACACAACAGTGGATACAATGAGAATTTCTAAATAAGGTAGGATCCTCCTTACTTAACATTTTTTCTAAAGAGAATACACGTCGAAGAACATCTTTTTTTTTTTTTTCTGTCGAAGGAGATTTAGTTTAATGGACAATTATTTTATTTAATTTTGCGTACAAGCGTTAGATTATTTTTTTTTTTCATTATTTTGTAAAGAAGTTAATTTTTTTTTTTTTTTGTTCTAATTTATTCTTTTTTTTGTTTGTAAGTTGTAATCTTATTTTTCTTTGAATATCTGTATGTTAATTTTGGGGGTTAACTGTTATCAATTTATTTATTTTTTAATCCTTTTTTTCTTTATTAATATATTTTTTGTAAAACATGGAAGGGCCTTTTATTTATTTTAAACCAACACCTATAAACTATATTGATTTTATTTTAATATCACTTTGCATGAAATGTTTTTATTTTTATTAATTTATATTATCACCATTGTTTTTTTGTTTTTTTTTCCTTACAGCAAAACCCACCTTGCCCATATATATTTTTTTTTTTTAACGGGAAGGATTGCACTTCAAACACGAAACGCCGCTTGCCCCAACACTCCTCATGAAAGCCATGTCAGTCGTGGCCATGACATTAACATGTCTGTTGTTATGTCCGTGTAATTTTAAATGAAAGCCAGAATAGAGGGTTCTTATTTGTTCGTCGATAGTTGGTAGTTGTAAGTCCGTATGTAGTGTTTTGTTACTAACGAACAATGAAGCATTCGTTATTAGTAGTTATTATTATGAATCGAAAGGTTTGTAGTTTTCTTAAGTGTGTTTTTTTTTGCTGTACCATAAACTTGTGAGCCGTACGTCCATATGGGTTTCAGGAAATATGTGTATGTACTAAGTTTCTGTCTGGTTTTCAATTATGATGATTTTGAAAATAGTGAGTATAGTATTTTTAGTCGCTGGTTTAATGTTTGTCTTTTCATTTTGATATGAGGGCCCCAAGTCATCCTTCTGTCAAATATTAGTTCAAGGTATCGTACTTTGTCTGTTTGAGGAATTTGGTGGTCGCCGATATAAACAGGAGGGCATGTATCTCGTCGGAGTTTGAATATTATGTGTTGCGATTTGTCATGGTTCAATTTCAGTATCCAAAGTGAATAATATTTTGACAAATATATTAAGCGATTTTGTAAAATTAATGAAACCAGTCTAGGGTCACGGTGTTTTGTTAAAATTGTTGTTTCGTCTGAGTACGTGGCAGTTAATGTTTCGGTTTTTGTAAGAAATTTAAAAATAGCTTATTTTTTTCAATTTTTTATTTTCAAACTCGTACGATCTTATTGAGAGTTGTCAAACAAATTGATTTTCCATAAATAATAATTATCACTCAGACCATTCATGCCTGTGACAATTTTTCAAGTAAATGTATAGCAAAGTAAAATTGAATATCTTGTAACACTTATGTGGGTCAACAAATATTTATTCAACAGAAATATACAATTATCAATGCCAGCGAATTTATACAACTTAAATATTCGAGCAGGTTACAAAAATGATAACGTTATAGCACGGGGCCCGGTGTGGTTGTGCGGTAAAGCGCCGTACTCCCATGCCGGAGCTGCGGGTTCGAGTCCCGCCCTGGGTGGTGCTTTTCTTTCGTAGGAGAAGTATCACCCAGTGCCATGGGTGTTAGTATGGGCAGTATAGGGCTTCAGAAGAAGACCAGAGGTCCCAAAAAAAAAACAAAAAAAAACGTTATAGCACACTAATAATATGACTTTAGTTTCACAGTCAAGACACAGACTCAGATTAACTCGTTTAGTCACTCGCTCCTTATATATAATCGTAAATGGTCAGGTCTGGAATGTTCCAGAACAATGTGGACAGTTCCACGTCTGCATGGACTAGGCTCGAAAGATCTAGAACCAAATAGTTTGTTCCAATCGCTTATTTTGTTCCAACAAACGGTCTGGGATTTGAAGTCATATGTTTTATTTTTATTTTTTATTTAACGATTTAACGTTACAACAATACTTTAAATTGCATTCAGAAAAATATTCTATTATTTTTGTTTTGTTCTTAATTGAGTTTAAACTATATTATGTATATTAGGAAAAAATATATAGCGCATAGAAAAAAAAGTGTTTTAAGAAAAAAATTAACATTTTTCTGGTCATTTCCTATCTTCCGGCCAGTTCATGGTCCTTTCGGGCGGGTTTCATTGGATTGGAACTAACGTACCATACATTTGGGATTGGAATAAGCTTTATTGGATTTTATGTTAAAAAAATTTGACTTTGAGTCCGGCCCAATTTCGTCAACTTCTTGAAATCTATTATTTTTTATTCTTTCGAGAAGTGGGTGATGGATTGAAACATTAAAAATCTGACATAGCAAGGTCCGGACTGTACGGTGGTTGGATTACCAAGAGTATGGTCACTGAATAAAAATATTTAAAAAAATAAATAAATGAAAAAAAACATGACTGAGAAACTGTGTAACAAAGCAAAGAAAGTTTGGGAGAGAAGCAGCCGTTACTGACGGAAAGGCATATTAGCTGCTAATAATCTCATGCTTATTTTGTTACAATCACGTAACAGCTAACCTAACTCTACTGCTTATTTCACTGGAGTAGATATTATGTATGTAAATAAAGACACTATAACTTTTTACTTGAAAATAACGAGCTGTCTGGGTCAATCCATTTGAAGTGGTCCAATCTGGTTGCTTCAACATTTTTATGTTTTTTAATATTTTTACCATTGAAAGAGAAATGCATCAGAAGTACAAAAGTGCAATTACTTTATTTTTTGAATTTTTATTTTTCCAAAGGCGGCCATATTATTTTCGAAAAACCGCGTATTTTTAGCTATTTCAGTGCTCTGCTTCAAATCAAATATCTCCTCTTTTACTCATCCTAGAATATTCAAATAAAAACGAATCTCTTTAGAAAGGTCTGATCTTTAATAAAGGTTATTACAACTATGAACTTGTAACTAAGTATTAAGGTCAAGGTACACCTTCAAAGTTTCAAGCGGTAATTTAAAAAAAACCGGTTTTCAAAAATTATTTTTTACAAGAAGGCAAATGACTAAGTGTTTGTTATTCTTTTATTTAATGGATACTGGTAGGCACTATAAATTCACAAAGTTTCAAGCTGTGGACTTGCACAGTTTTCGAAATACAAATTTTGGAAATTTCAAAAGTTTAAAGCTTTATATCTCTGTTGGGCAAGAAAATAAAAATTTGAAATTTAGCCCAGATTTAGTTCCTGGTTAGGGGATTGAACTGTCAAAATTTTGTGGACTCAACTAATTGCAAGGATATAAAACATTGAAAAGTACTGAAAAACGTATTAAATCCAAAACGCTAAACAGCATATATTATTTTCTGTCCGTTTCCACGAAATGAAATTTTGACAGTTCAATCGACTACCCAAGGACTAAATCTGGGCCAAATTTCAAATTTTTTTTTTATGCATTACAGAGAAATTAATGCTTGAACTTTTGACAGCTTTAACTTTTTAGTTTGGAAATTTCAAGAATTTAAAAATAAAAAACCGTGCAAGTCCACAGCTCGAAACCCTGTGAATTTAGAGAACCCACCTTTATCTATCAAATAAAAAAGTAGCAAACCGTTAGGCATCTGCCTTCTTGTAAAAAGAGTTTTTGAAAACTCTTTTTTTGGATTACCAGTTGGAAATTTGTAGGGGTACACATACCGTTATACTTATTTTTAATATGATTTTTGAAATGAAGGAGTCTCTTCCTTATTTTCAAAATTTTATTTGCTTTCCCAACGTTTCGGGCTATTGGCCCATCCTCTGGGGTTATCTCTGAGTTACTTTCTTTCACATTCAAATTGCCAATTGTCCTCATACATTTTTTAATCAGTATATATAATACTTTTGTCATCTTTTGCATTTTACATTTTTTGGCATACATGAAAGGAACTTTGATCTCATTGTCACATTTTTAAGTTCATACTTGTTATGACCTTTATTAAACTACAGATCTTTCTAAAGAGATTGTTCTTTATAAAAATGTTCTGGGATGAGTTAAAGAGGAGATATTCGATTTGAAGCTGAGCAAAAAAAGTAGAAAAAAAATACGCGTTTGGTCGACGATAATACTGACCAAAAAATTCATTGAAAAGTACTAAAATAAGTATAATATCAAGAGCGCTAAAACAGCACATATTTTTTCCTTTCCGTTTTTCCCGCTTTATTATATTGAAATTAATCTAGTACAAATTTTTAAAGCCACTTTACATAAATTTACTTTTATTTTTATGTCTTGTTAACATTATGAAGCTGTGAAATCTTATCACACAATGCTTGCCTAATGTTTTAGTTCTCCCCTGCTCCCCCACTCTTTGCGATGGTTAGTTCTTATGTTGTGATCAATTTTCAGTGCATTACTTAATGGAACCCCTGCTTCATCATTTCTGCTCTATTGATATTAGTTTTTCGGTCAGTTTTATCGACCAAACGCGTATTTTTAGCTATTTCAGTGCTGAGCTCATCCTAGAACATTTTTATAAAGAACAATCTTTTTAGAAAGATCTGTAGTTTAATAAAGGTCATAACAAGTATGAACTTACAAATATGTATAACGGTCTGTGTACCCCTACAAATTTCCAAGTGGTAATCCAAAAAAAGAGTTTTCAAAAACTCTTTTTACAAGAAGGCAGATGCCTAACGGTTTGCTATTTTTTATTTGATAGATAAAGGTGAGTTTTCTAAATTCACAGGGTTTCGAGCTGCGGACTTGCACGGTTTTTTATTTTTAAATTCTTGAAAATTTCAAACTGTCAAAAGTTTAAGCATTAATTTCTCTGTAATGCATAAAAATAAAATTTGAAATTTGGCCCAGATTTTGTCCTTGGGTAGTCGATTGAACTGTCAAAATTTCATTTCGTGGAAACGGACAGAAAATAATATATGCTGTTTAGCGTTTTGGATTTAATACGTTTTTCAGTACTTTTCAATGTTTTATATCCTTGCAATTAGTTGAGTCATTAAAATGAAATTTTGACAGTTCAATCCCCTAACCAGGAACTAAATCTGGGCTAAATTTCAAATTTTTATTTTCTTGCCCGACAGAGATATAAAGCTCTAAACTTTTGAAATTTTGGAAATTTCAAAAATTTGTATTGTAAAAACTGTGCAAGTCCACAGCTTGAAACTTTGTGAATTTATAGTGCCTACCAGTATCCATTAAATAAAAAAATAACAAACACTTAGTCGTTTGCCTTCTTGTAAAAAATAATTTTTGAAAACCGGTTTTTTTTTTTATTACCGCTTGAAACTTTGAAGGTGTACCTGGACCTTAATACTTAGTTTGAAGTTCATAGTTGTAATAACCTTTATTAAAGATCAGACCTTTCTAAAGAGATTCGTCTTTATTTGAATATTCTAGGATGAGTAAAAGAGGAGATATTTGATTTGAAGCAGAGCACTGAAATAGCTAAAAATACGCGGTTTTTCGAAAATGATATGGCCGCCATTGGAAAAATTAAAATTAAAAAAATAAACTAATTTCACTTTTGTACTTCTGATGCATTACCCTTTCAATGGTAAAAAAATTTAAAAAAATAAAAATGTTGAAGCAACTAGATTGGACCACTTCAAATGGATTGACCCGTCAGTTATTGACTCCGGGAGCTACACATAAAAAAAAAAAAAAAAAACCTGTACCACTACAACCCATAAAGGGTCTTGGGTGCAGTACTATGTAAGGAAGAGTACTGTTTCTTGGTCAGCGGTCGTGCAAGGAGGTGATTTGACCGTGATCACGCTCAACCGCCAGGTTCTTTCCCCTTAATTTTTCAATTAAGGGTACCCACTTTATAGAGGCTGGGTTGGCCCCAGGAGGGTCCAACCCAGCCTCTATTAAAATAAAATAATAAACTAATAAAAATATAAAATAAACTAATTGCACTTTTGTACTTCTGATGCATTAACCTTTCAATGGTAAAAAAAATTAAAAAAATAAAAATGTTGAAGCAACTAGATTGGGAGCTACACATACTAAACATAATAGCTACACATACAGCTACACATACTAAGCCCGCAAGACCGAAAAGCATTGTAGTATAGTATAAATCTAACGACGGTGTAAGATGTTTTGCAAATTTTATTAAAACATTACACAAATAAATACTATTGGTAATGCAATGTAATTTTTATACCTAATATCTGATCATAGTTTAAAATAATATTTTAAATAAATTAACTGTGTGATCCAATAATTATTATAAACAATCCGATTTACTTTTGTAATGCAAGGTAAACGGGACAACTATTTTTAACTCTTAACCCGGCATTTGGTCGCTAGACCAACTTTAAGGCCGAGCGCACATTGAGAAACTCGCGACGCAGAGCAGGGCAGAGCAGAGCAGAGCAGTTTTTGTGGTAACTGAAATATATAGGAACCGCTAACATTGGGACGCAGAGCAGAGCAGGCCGACGTGGCACTCGTGGATCTGCCACAGAAAACTGTGCCGATGCGACGCAGTTTTCGATATTTGATTATTTTAATTCGTATTATTATCATTTAAATTATTGTTTGAGAAGTTCTACTTTTTTCTATAGCAGGTTAATGAAACTAAGTAGGTGTTCTGTATTTATGGGGTGTTCTAGAAAAGTACGGGGGAAAAAAACGGTTTTAAAAAAATAATAATTTAAAAAATATATATATTCTGTCATTTTAGACTCCAAAATCTTGGTATAATTTTGAAATTTCTCGTTATTCCAAAAGTGCTTGATACGAGTGTTTTGTATTTCTAAAACTAAACAATTTCAGGATGAAAAATGTAGTTGTAATATTATTTAAAAAAATATATTAAAATTTAGATGAGGGCCTTTCTGAAGGTCGAAAAGTCTTTTGCTTAAATAGTTTTAATATTGTTATATTATTTGTAATAACTTATTCCGGTTTTTATTAGTTTTTATTCGTCTTACCGTGATACTAATTCGGTTAAAAAAATAGAAAATCAAGTTTTCTTCTAATAAATACTAGAATTTCATTAAACGATTCATTTGACTGGGAAATTTGACTGATTTTATTTCACCGAAAAAAGCAGATAGGCTTTATGGAAATTTAGTTAATGTAAATGTTGATTAAAAACAAATAATAATAATAAAAACAAATAAAATATGTTCCTTCTTTTTATAAATATGTTTGAGTAAGAAAGAAAGAACGCTATTTAAAAAATCAAAAACGAATAATCGAAAAGAGTGGGAAATAGACTATGTCTCGATAGGACTTTTTTAATAAGAAATTTGAAGTAAATATAACTTCTCTTTGATAATCTACAAAATTTATTTATATCCTCATACAGAATGGAGTAGAAGAAAAAATAAATTTTATTGTGAGACGAGATCCCTTAGAAATTAACTGACTAGAACAAAAATAAAATTACCAAATAATTAAAGTATTGGTGGATAATGAAAGATAAGATTTACATAAAAAAGAAAAGTAAATATTTATAAAAAATTAAAAGTATAAAAAATAGTGAATAATATATTCATTAGTTAAATAAATAAAATCGGAAATAAATTAAAATAATTTCTAATAAAAATAAAGGTGAGATTAATGAAAATTTATTTCATAATGATATTATGTTGTTAAAATCGTATAAGAGGATTTTAAGAGGCATTGTACACGCAATGATTTTGAGCCTAATATGATACAAGGAACAAGCTTCTACAAACTTAAAGCTTAGGCAGACCTCTCATTGCATGATTTTAAATATCACGATAAGTTATTATTTTACGCATTGGATCTCTCAGACTAAATAGTAACTTCAATGAAATTATGAGCTTCACCGGAATCAGACGGAAATAGTTATTTTAAGAAAATTCTGTGGGCAAATTCTTTTGGCTCCTGGTCTTTTCTCCATATACGCATTTTATCAAAATATTTTTTACCATGACTTTTGATTTATCAAATTTTTTTTGTTTCCAAATATATTTCCGAATCAGGATCTGAGCTGGAATTCAATAAATCTAACCTACTTTCACAAAATAAGCCCCTGCCTTCGGAAAACTGCGGCACAGAAACTGCCCTCCAATGTGCGCGGGTACCTGTGCGACACAGATTTTTTTTTTCGTGCCGCCTGCTCTGCTCTGCTCTGCGTCGCCTGCGTGGCACAGTTCAATGTGCGCCTTACCTAACATGGATGGTCGCACGTGAGAATTTCTCTCACAACAATCACTACTTTTTTTTTTTCTTTTTAATCATACGTTACATTAAATTTTAACAATAAAGCTGTACTTACAAAAGAGTCAATTATTAGTACAAATTATGAAAACTTATTTTTTTTTTTCTTGGGTCTTCAAGGTTTCCACTGAAGCCCTATACTGCCCATACGAACACCCATGGCACTGGGTGATACTTCTCCTACGAAAGAAAAGCAACACCCAGGGTGGGACTCGAACCCGCAGCTCCAGCATGGGAGTACGGCGCTTAACCGCACAGCCGAACCGGGCCCCTTATGAAATCTTGAAAAAACTTTTTTATTAAGAGGAAAAAAGCAATTATAATCATTCAAAACTACTGTTTAATATTTTTTAAAAAGATTAAAAAAAATAAATACATAAAGAAAAAGTATAATCTTAAAGCCAAATTAATACTACAAGCATTTAGTTTAATTAACAATAGTGATTATAATGTTTAATTAGAAATACAATGCATATTGGAACTTCCAAATTCGAATATAAAGTAGACTAGACTAGAAAATTCTACTAGAAAACTATTCTTTAGTGTAATCATTGAGTCATTTTTCCCTCTTCAAGAAAACATTTTTGAAGTTGGCGCACATTCAGTTGTACGTAACACTGACAGTCGCGCGTGAGAAAAACTCTCAATTAAATATATCATTGACAGTCGCGCGTGAAAGAATCTCTCATGAGATTGGATTGAGCGGAGTAGAAGGAAGCTGGAGGAGGTATAAGGCTTGGTATTGGAGCGGGGAGAGTTCAGGGAGGTGTGTGAGTCTGCGAACTATAGATAGTAAGGAGGGGAGGTTTTCAGAAGCACCAAAAAAAAAACAAAATATGTGAGAGAAATTCTCACGCAGCAACCAATGACGGGTTAAACGTCTGAGCAGTGCAAGTGTATTGCGGGCCCTTTGGCCTCAAACCTTAGACCAGGTCTTTTATTTATTAAGTTTTCCATCATCCTTTTTCATCCGGACTTTGGACCGGCATTGGTGGATTTAAAACCTTAATTTTTTTTTTAAGTAATACTACCAATTATTACTACATTTTAAGAAATCTAAAATGGTGCAGGTAAAATTAAAAAGGAAAACCCCGAAAAGAACCCCATGTCAATTAGTTTACAATCCTTGGAAATTTTTGAAGAACCCATAAACCTCGTCCCTAGGAAATACCGGACGGTAATGGACGCGTGGAAACGCGTATGCCAATTATGTAACAATGATTTTCATATGTCCTGCTCCCTTTCTAATTATGAATAAGAAAATGATGACTATTTCGTCTGCTCGCCATGCTCCTCTTATATTCATGAAATTAAAAAAAAAATACGCGTAGGTATGTACCTAAGAAGGCACACATATAATTTTTAGAACTGTTATATTAAATGTTTTATATATCCGTCTATTTTATAACATTTTTAAGTTATATACTATAGTTCTTTTAAGAGTTATTACCTACAACTGTAACAATGTTGCATTCCTAAATAATGATAAGATAAATCCGAAAGCGAAGAGTAAAAAAATTCAATTTTTGTTTTAAAAGAAGCCACAAAAACATCTCTTAAGGTGCTGACTACTAGGGGTTTTATCCTAGTACAATAGTAAAATGGAAAGAGTTAAGAAAGCAATTAAAATGAGGTCCGCAATTTCAGTCTTCTAACGCTGAAGCGTGCGGAACTGATACATCAGTCTACAGGCCACAGGGACTGCAGTGCTCGAAGTGATATATCAGTCTACAGGCGTTAGAGGGTTAATTCTTACAGAATAAGATAGGACCTTATAGTATAGGCACAACCTTGTAAAAGCAGGAAATCGGGACAATGAGAGTGAACATATAGAAAAATCCACTAAAAAAAAACAAAAAAACGATTGAATATAAAAATGCATAACAAGCGATTCAGGCTGGAATGTTGAAGAAAAGTTAAAGAAAGAAGCTTTAAAGGAAGGCATCTCAAAATGATCTGCGGTAAAAGCATTAATATCAACAAGAAGAATAAAAATCGTATTCATAGTTATTTTCATTTTAAGACAATAAGAATATTTAATTTATTTTTAATTTTTCCTTCATAAAAAGTTTACTTTTTATTTATCATTATTTTCTCTCTTTTTTTTCATTCATTTTAATTTGTTATACTACTCTAAGGCTCTAAAGCCTATTATATGTTTCTGTATAATTTTGTTCCTAAGGGACTTGTTCCCGGCACAATTAAATAAAGAATTTATTATTATTATTTCGAGCTGGTTATACACTATGGCGTAATATGTAAATAAAGACTATATCTTGAAATTGAAAAACCCAAGTGTAGTAGTGCAGGTGGAAACGGGAGAGGCAGTAATACTATACAAATGCGCAGTGGAAGAAAGTAGCAAACAAAATAAAGCACTTTATATACAGGAAGTGAAAGGCATTGCGCCTTTATTATAAAACCTCTTAAATCCAATTATTTATGTATTTTTCATTTGCAGTTATTCATTACGTATATACCTCAAACGACAAAAAAATTAAAAAAAAAAATTAACCCTAGGATTTCCAAGGGGCTCATGGAGCCCATTAATATTTGTCCACCCTCTTTTGCACCTAAATTACTAAATAAAAATCTGAAAAACTTGTTAGAAAAACGTTTAAGATTAATTTAAACCTGAATTGAAATTTGTTTGCAACATTTTATATCCAGAATAATATTTGAATGAAAAAACCAACCGCTTATGGGCTCGCGGATATAATTTAAAATCATCAAACCATAATTTAATAAAGGAATTGATAATAAATTTCAAACAAATAGATATAGAATGCAAGGCCTCAAAGTATCGTATTATTTCAATAATTTTATTGATCTCGTATTATTTCAGAGTCTGTTTCAAGCTTGCTTGTGAAACCCTTGTAGCCCTGAAGATGCCTGAATAGGCGAAAATTTGGCATGTAATCAGCATGATTAAGTGAATTATTGAAATAATACGAGGCTTTGAGGCCTTGCATTCTATATCTATAATTCAATAGTCTCTTCCTAAAAACTTGTTTTCAAACAAATTTTTTTTTTGTTTTTTTAATGTACCTGAAAAAACAATTTTTGACAGTGTAAAGTAGTTAAATATCTTATATTTCATGAATGATGAATTTTATAAAACGTGTAAATGACGTTTCCAATTATCTAGATAAATGATTTTTATTTCCCTCTATAATAGTTTTTATTTAAATCCACAGGTTTATAAATATGTAAATATGAAACAGCTTAAAAAAAAAACTTATTTAGAGTTAATTAAAAATAAAATAAAGCTATGGTTTCATAGAGCCCCCTTTGGTAAAACTAAGAGGTCAGGGTTCTCCTAGGATTAATCATTAGATCAAAAACACAAACGGCATAAAATTTAGTTAGTTATTTTTTACCTTTCCTGTCAAATTTATTAATGTAAAGTTATTAGACTTTATAATTAAAATTCGATTAGCTATATATGGATCTATGAATAAGCTAAAACCAGATTATCAAGTAACTAACATAATTATTTAACACCTAATAATATTAAAAGTGAAGTGGAGTAAGAGCGTGATATAGAGTGCAAAGTTCAACTTCAATTAAGCACAAAAGTTAGCGATCGATAGGGGAGCTATAGATTAAATGTTTTATAATGAATTTTTAACCTCAAACTCTATTCTTTTCAATAAATGTTGATATAGTTGATTTTTCTATGTTGTAACACTTACCTATATGGGTTTAAATAATTTTTATTATTGCTGACTGAGCCGCTAGGTGGAAAATTAAAATGAATGAGAAAAAAAGTGTGCATGTAGTCTTCAAACTTAATCATGGTATTTGCCCCCAAATATTCTTTAACAAAATACCAATTCGGAATCTAATGAAATTGAATATTTAGGACTTTATCTAGACAAAAGACTTACTTGGAAAACTCACGTCAGACTCAAACAAAAAGAATTAAGTAAACGCTTTGGACTTTTATCTATATTACTTGACAGACGATCAAAATTATCCCTAGCTAACAAACTAAAAACTTAAAACCGATATGGACTTACGGTGTAGAACTGTGTGGTTCTGCCGAGAAATCCAACGTCCAAAAAATTCAGTCCTTTCAGTCGAAAGTGTTAAGAAAAATAGTAGACGCGCCATATTATGTCAGCAACGATATTACACATACGGACTTAAACATTCCAACATTTTTCGCAACAGCCAAAGACAACTACATTAACTTTCACCAAAGACTGGTCTACAACAATAACCCACTGGCAGACATTTTAAAAAGTTTAAACAACCCTTACAGCCCACCACGACGACTTCAAAGGCGGTGGCCAAGAGACCATCTAAATTAATTACTACTCCTGCACAGGAACGCTATCGAAGCAGCTCACAAACTTTGCTCATTGCAAAGCAATTTTGCATATTACAAATTTTAAATCTTGTCAAATGAATTGTATTTAATAAATAAAATAAATATTTTTTATAAAACGAAAATAATAATTCACAAAATCAGACAAATAGAAAAACAAAAATAATTAATAAGGTTACAAAAAGTATCAGTTTGTAACGACTATGTAACTCAGACATAACCGTATGATACGATCTTCAGAGCCCGAATAACTCTCCAGTCCGTTGCTCCTTATATTTAGTCTGAATTAGAACATTCCAGATGGTTCCTGACAAGCGTAGAAGGTTCACGAACATGTACTAGAACAGTCACAAATATGTACGGGAATAGTTTGTTCGAACTGTGCCAAGAACAGGGCTAGAACTCTTTTCGATCATATGTTTCGTGTTTCAAGTTGCACTGCCCCCTCCTTAGAGAATTTCCTCTTGGATGCCTTCTTTCCACGCGGGCCTGCTCTCTAAAGGTCTCTCACTAAATCCGCTGGGCCTGTCTTTCTTCATCGTGACTCAGATGGCATCAAGCGATTATAGTACACGATCAACATAGGCTTTTCTTTAGGATACTTAAGATCTCTTTTCTTTACTTTCACGTCACAATATCATAAAAATTACTTTCAGGGTTAAACATTAATTGTTTCCATTCCGATTTAGGCACTTTTATCGACTGATTGGTGGAAATGGCCTCATCATTCTAAATAAGCAAGAGGATATATTATCATGTTTTTAAAAGATGTCCAATCGTTCTTAGTATAGGTTGTAACAAGTTTTATGCCGCTTGTAATTATTGCCAAATACCGCATAAAGCTCATCATTGCGATATACTTCAAAAAGGTAAGGAAACAATTCCCCAGCTGCCGTTAGTTCCACAAATCCGGCATGGGTTGAATGCTGAGACGTATGAGTGTAATAACTACTGAAATCAGAATAATTGTTACCGTAATCATTTTCAGTAAACGCAGAAAATTCGTCCCAATTTGGATGACATGTTGTTCTACAATTTGCCGAAAATGACAACATTTTTCTTGAGAATTCTCAATAATATATATAGAGATCGAAATAAACACGCACCATCCACAATCATGGGAATCACAATGTGCATAATTTGATTACCACTAATAATTAAATAATCAGTAGCCCTATTTTATGTAAATGTCTATTTTAATAATATTGTAACGTTAAATCGATATTCAAATAAAAAACATATGGTTTAATATCTCAACAATAGATTTCCGTTAGAGTTGAACGACAATTTCGCCATTTAAGCCCCTTAGGAGTTACATGGTGGTTCAAGCACATCGTAAATGCCACCAAGACGTTCATTGTCGCACAAAACGATTTCAGCAGGAGCTAGAAGCTGCCCACCTGAAAGGTGAAGAGGATCTCCTAGGTCTTCTTTATTCCCAGACTCCTCGTCAGTAACCGCAGAAGGGTCCGGTGGCTCTGCATAAACGGCCGTTGCCTGGATGTCATCACCGAGTATTAAATTGAGAGCATCTTGAAGAGAAAACCCCGGTATAACACAATAAAAGAAAAATAGAAAATACAGGGGGTCCAAACGCCCGGTGTTACATTTCGGTAACAGTGGTAAATGAAAGGTTATAAAACTCTTAAAGACCATCCAATACGCATGAAACTCAACAGATATGTTGAGAAAGTCTTTCTCTGTTTTGAGTAAAGGTACTTACTGCTGGAGACTTTGCAGACTTTCGACGTCAACAGGGAAGGACATTTTCAATCTGTTCAAATCGGTAGTCGAAACAATAATAAAACAGTAAACATCGACTCTATCCCTTCTACCGCCTTCCTAGTGTATTATAAACACAACAAAAAACCCGAAGTTCTAAGAAATGTTTCCGTTCTATGACAAAAACAAACTTCACTTTGGCGTTACATAAATGTAACACCGGGCGTTAATGGGTTAACGGGAATGACTCAACAACCAACAAAGTGAAAACTATTACCAACCAACCCCACTCTCCTCTACTTATCTTTTGGACTTGTCAAAATTTATAATATAAGCTAATACAAAGGATCAGACGGAAAAGAGAATAATAATAAAGGAAGAAGGAATAAAACCGATTCATTTGCCAACGACCCTGCAAAGCAATAATAAATAAAAATTATTAAAATTAGTATAATCATCAGGAAGAATTGAATTATTTTGAATTAATTCTCTACAGTTACAGTTTTTAATCATGCTTTAAATTTTAAAGTTTTCTCTATACCATATTTTCCCTAACTTGGGCCTTTTTGCATAAACCCTGCCTTTTAGTTGATGAAATGTTAAATTTGGATACTCCTTGATAGACATTTCTGAACTGAGGTAAAATGGAGTTTGATATTCTGCCAGTCAAAGTTAGAGAGATCATTCCCAATGCGACAGGTCGTTAGTGACTTGTGAGTTCTGTTTAAGTTGCCCCTCAGATCAATGAAGGGCCGCAGACTGAAACATCCGCTATAGTTTCTTCGGCTTCAGACCTTAGTATATTTGATATCTTGGTATACATTTTAATTTTTAGCAGGTTCGAAAATATAAAAATAAAAATTAAGTTAACTTTAAATAAAAATTAAAATAAACAGAGTTCAAATCCAAAAAAAATATAAGCGAATACAGTAAACCCTCGATATAGCGAACTGGTAGGGGGGGTTTGATATTCAGAGTTCGCTATATCGAGGTTCGTTATAACCGAGGATTCTTTTTTTTTTTTTTTTAGCCAATGCCCGCACTAATTTGATATCATATTTAGAATGAAATTTATTCATTAGAACTAGTTAAATTAAAACGCATTTGTGTAATTTATTTTTAGTTAAACTACATATTAAATAAACAATGAGATTCATTAATTTACCTACCAAGTTCACTTGAGAGTTCTTTAGCCTTAACTTATTATTCGAATAATACAGAATGGTTAATAAGAGGGTCTGAGATTGGTATTTGAGATCTCACTTGCAATTTATCAATTTTTTTCCAAATATTCATGAGCCGCAGAGCGCAGTCGTTTATTTAATGCTGAAGTTAATCCTTGGGCTGCGGTTGAATCTATTTTATCTTTGTTTTTTATTTAGTTGGCAATGTTGATTTGTGAATTCCATATTTTTCTGCGATCAATTTCAAATTCAATCATCAATTTCTGCGGTTTTCTTACTTAGAATTCCCGATTCAATATCCAGGAGATTTTTAATTTTTCCTCGATTGATAAGGATTTACGTTTGCGACACACGTCTACCAACGAACTCATTGTGTATTAAAAAAAACAAAAACAGTAGAAACGACTACAGAACACTGATTCGAATAATGCAGAACTCCAAACAGAACTGAGCTAGTTTTGAGAAAAAAGTCAATGGAATCAGAGAGAGAGAGCAAAAGGAAATCTGATTAGTTAAGTGTAAAAAACCACCTAAATTCTAGAAACTGGTGCTACTTCGTCTTCCCGCGCACATTCTACGTAATACAGTAAAAAAAAAAAAAAAAAAAATAATAACAATTCTTGCAGTTCGTTATAACAGAATATAATTATTCTCAGGCATCAAATTTAGTTCGTAGTTCGCACTAACCGAGGGGTTTCGCTGTAACGAGGGATTCAGCCGAAATATAATGGTAATTTTAGGGGGATAGCATTTTGGTTCGCTTTATCGTGGTGTTCGTTATATCCGAGTTCGTAATAATGAGGGTTTACTGTATAATCATCAAATGATTGACCATGCCACCAAAAAAAAAAATAAGAAGAAGGTATGAAATAATAGAAAATTGCACTGAATATGGACGAGAATTGTCCGAAACGTTGGAGTTCGACCATTTTAAATATGTAATGTTTAAATAAAAGAAATTAATGGAAGATTGTCATTCACCAATTTATGTATAAAAAAAAATCATTCATTCATTTGTGGAATCTGCCTCGTGGCTGCTAGTTATACAGTAAACCCTCATTATTACGAACTCGGATATAACGAACACCACGATAAAGCGAACCAAAATGCTATCCCCCTAAAATTACCATTATATTTCGGCTGAATCCCTCGTTACAGCGAAACCCCTCGGTTAGTGCGAACTACGAACTAAATTTGATGCCTGAGAATAATTATATTCTGTTATAACGAACTGCAAGAATTGTTATTATTTTTTTTTTTTTTT
Organism: Aelia acuminata; assembly: GCA_911387785.2. NCBI lineage: Eukaryota > Metazoa > Arthropoda > Insecta > Hemiptera > Pentatomidae > Aelia > Aelia acuminata. The sequence continues at coordinate 17,250,080 of OU426983.1, forward strand.
TTTACTGTATTACGTAGAATGTGCGCGGGAAGACGAAGTAGCACCAGTTTCTAGAATTTAGGTGGTTTTTTACACTTAACTAATCAGATTTCCTTTTGCTCTCTCTCTCTGATTCCATTGACTTTTTTCTCAAAACTAGCTCAGTTCTGTTTGGAGTTCTGCATTATTCGAATCAGTGTTCTGTAGTCGTTTCTACTGTTTTTGTTTTTTTTAATACACAATGAGTTCGTTGGTAGACGTGTGTCGCAAACGTAAATCCTTATCAATCGAGGAAAAATTAAAAATCTCCTGGATATTGAATCGGGAATTCTAAGTAAGAAAACCGCAGAAATTGATGATTGAATTTGAAATTGATCGCAGAAAAATATGGAATTCACAAATCAACATTGCCAACTAAATAAAAAACAAAGATAAAATAGATTCAACCGCAGCCCAAGGATTAACTTCAGCATTAAATAAACGACTGCGCTCTGCGGCTCATGAATATTTGGAAAAAAATTGATAAATTGCAAGTGAGATCTCAAATACCAATCTCAGACCCTCTTATTAACCATTCTGTATTATTCGAATAATAAGTTAAGGCTAAAGAACTCTCAAGTGAACTTGGTAGGTAAATTAATGAATCTCATTGTTTATTTAATATGTAGTTTAACTAAAAATAAATTACACAAATGCGTTTTAATTTAACTAGTTCTAATGAATAAATTTCATTCTAAATATGATATCAAATTAGTGCGGGCATTGGCTAAAAAAAAAAAAAAAAGAATCCTCGGTTATAACGAACCTCGATATAGCGAACTCTGAATATCAAACCCCCCCTACCAGTTCGCTATATCGAGGGTTTACTGTATTCGCTTATATTTTTTTTTGGATTTGAACTCTGTTTATTTTAATTTTTATTTAAAGTTAACTTAATTTTTATTTTTATATTTTCGAACCTGCTAAAAATTAAAATGTATACCAAGATATCAAATATACTAAGGTCTGAAGCCGAAGAAACTATAGCGGATGTTTCAGTCTGCGGCCCTTCATTGATCTGAGGGGCAACTTAAACAGAACTCACAAGTCACTAACGACCTGTCGCATTGGGAATGATCTCTCTAACTTTGACTGGCAGAATATCAAACTCCATTTTACCTCAGTTCAGAAATGTCTATCAAGGAGTATCCAAATTTAACATTTCATCAACTAAAAGGCAGGGTTTATGCAAAAAGGCCCAAGTTAGGGAAAATATGGTATAGAGAAAACTTTAAAATTTAAAGCATGATTAAAAACTGTAACTGTAGAGAATTAATTCAAAATAATTCAATTCTTCCTGATGATTATACTAATTTTAATAATTTTTATTTATTATTGCTTTGCAGGGTCGTTGGCAAATGAATCGGTTTTATTCCTTCTTCCTTTATTATTATTCTCTTTTCCGTCTGATCCTTTGTATTAGCTTATATTATAAATTTTGACAAGTCCAAAAGATAAGTAGAGGAGAGTGGGGTTGGTTGGTAAGAGTTTTCACTTTGTTGGTTGTTGAGTCATTCCCGTTAACCCATTAACGCCCGGTGTTACATTTATGTAACGCCAAAGTGAAGTTTGTTTTTGTCATAGAACGGAAACATTTCTTAGAACTTCGGGTTTTTTGTTGTGTTTATAATACACTAGGAAGGCGGTAGAAGGGATAGAGTCGATGTTTACTGTTTTATTATTGTTTCGACTACCGATTTGAACAGATTGAAAATGTCCTTCCCTGTTGACGTCGAAAGTCTGCAAAGTCTCCAGCAGTAAGTACCTTTACTCAAAACAGAGAAAGACTTTCTCAACATATCTGTTGAGTTTCATGCGTATTGGATGGTCTTTAAGAGTTTTATAACCTTTCATTTACCACTGTTACCGAAATGTAACACCGGGCGTTTGGACCCCCTGTATTTTCTATTTTTCTTTTATTGTGTTATACCGGGGTTTTCTCTTCAAGATGCTCTCAATTTAATACTCGGTGATGACATCCAGGCAACGGCCGTTTATGCAGAGCCACCGGACCCTTCTGCGGTTACTGACGAGGAGTCTGGGAATAAAGAAGACCTAGGAGATCCTCTTCACCTTTCAGGTGGGCAGCTTCTAGCTCCTGCTGAAATCGTTTTGTGCGACAATGAACGTCTTGGTGGCATTTACGATGTGCTTGAACCACCAGTTAGCCATCCTTCTACGCCCGCTCCGCCTGGAGCTTCAGATTCGACCTCCACGATGTCAGCGCTATATCCATTTCCAGCTCCTACTTGTAACAATCAAGGGTTCCAATTGATAATAAATCGTGTAAGAAAAGGTAAACCAACACCATTATTTATTCCGTGACTTTTATGCCAATCCTGTACCTTGGAAAGAAGAGGTTGTTATATATGAAGCCGAAAACAGCTGTGTCGAATGTTTTGAAAAGTTACTTGACAGCAACGTTTACCATCTTCTCTTGACTGAAACGGAAAAGTACGTCCAATTCAAAAATGAAGAGCCTCAGAACTTTTCTTTAGGGGAAATAAAATGCTTGATCCGGTTTTTAATTTTGACAGGGTACAATAATCTTCCAAATAAACGGATGTATTGGGAAGAAGTAAAGGATGAGCAAAACTTGTTGGTTTCGCAAGCCATCCGGCGAAGTAGAATGTTGTCACTAATAAAGTTTATCCACTTGTTCTTTTATATATTAAAAGTTTTAATTTATAGTTTTGTTTATTGGCAACCTTTAACCAGTTATACTATTCAAATTCAGAATTATTTAAAAAAAAAGCTCATTAAAAAACACGGGGGCACAGGCGCCCGGTGTTACATTTATGTAACACCTCATTATGACCTTGTATTGAGAAACAAATTTTTTTTTTTTATTTGTTTATGTTATATAGAATCTTAGCAAATGGTGGTAGCAAAGATTTAAAAAAAATGCACCAAAAATAGTTCTGGGCGTTAATGGGTTAATATAATCCCAATAGGGCTTATACCACTGTAAACTGTAAGTATTAGAGTACATCAGGTATTTTTTTCAACACTGCAATCATAGAAAATTGAAAAATTCGTCAAACCAGAGTATGCCAATACCCCCTGTGTGGCGCAGGCTGGCCTCGAAGGTAAGGTTGTTTGGCCATCTCATTCAAGTACTACCTGACACATATTTTTGTTATTAAAAACTGCACTATAATTGTATAACGATTTTGAATCGGTTTTTCACAGCTATTAAGGGAAAATAGAATGACAAATGGCTGCATTTTACTATACGGCTGCATTTATTTCAATTGAACAAAATTATATAACATTTCAAACAGCAGAAGTTACAAAAATGTAATGGCTTAGAAGCATCATGGCTTTAGAACAATGTAAAGCAATTTTTCATAAAACAAAACGAATTCCACACATCTTCAAAAACTTTAGGTAGGAAAATATTCTTAGGCGAACAACAACTCCTCTCTAAATACTTAGCAGTCCTCAAAAGTCAATAAAGAATGTTTTTTTTGGCATCACACATCAGTTTCGGTAGCGGAATTCTTTTAACAACATCGGCGAGGGGGTACTATATTTCATCTCCCTTTTTTGGCCATGACCGAAACTCATGCTTCTTTTCCATTATGCAAACTAATACATCTGTATCATCAATTGCTGTCACGATTCCTGGATATGCCTTGCCTCCATAGTTCACATTAACATATTCGCCACTGCGCCAAAAAACCCCAATTGAAGAGAGCCAACTAACCCCACAGGAGAGATCATATGAGAGATGGCTGCCAGGACAGGGGAGAACAACCAAACAAGAAACTGGTTAATTGAAAGGTTAGGGTTTTCAGAGTAGTTTGGGTCTTTGTGTACAGAATCGGAGTCAAATATTTTGCCATGCCTTAAAACCAAATTTACTGAAAATTTAATAATTTACTTACATGTTGTAAAATCAATCAATGGAGCAAACTCTTGTCTACACTGTTAGTATCAGACTGAAACCTCATGACAAGACCCCCAAGGTCAAGCGGGTCACACGGTACGATGGTGGCGCCTTCACAACAGGTGTGACGGAAACTATAAGCCAAAGGCCAACCTACCCCCTATGCCATCCGACCCCGCTATCACCTACTTTTTCTTATGATATTATAATCTCTTAATATGTAATACTATCCCTATATAATTTTAATAACTTGAAGAAAAATCTTGAATCGGAATTGCAGCAAAAATTTTAATTCACAATGAATGTTCCTTAATCATGTAGATAATATTAGAAAAAAAAAGAACGCCGTAAGAAAAAAAAAGTGGATATTAAAATTATAAGAAGAATAAAATTATAAACATCGTTATTACCATAGTTCTGTAACCATAAAATGTGGGTTTAAATAATTTTTATTTTGAAAAATTATAATTCACAACGTCAAAAAAACAATAAAAGCTCAAATTATCAATAACGTTACAGAAAGTTTAAGACTACATTCCATCGCTCCTTATATTTAGTTTGAATTATAACATTCTAGAAGTTTCTCAAACAGACACAAACCTGTACTAGAACAGTTTGTAACTGTTCCAAGTCTAAAACTCTTCTCAATCACATGTTGTTGGTTTTTGTTCCACATTAAAATATCTCATTGACCTTCATATTTAAAAATTAAACCTTTGCACTCGGCACCGTTTCGGACGTTACCTACCTGCGCAACTCGACGCAACTTATTCGCGAAAACATAAACCCAAAACCAAGTAAGGAATTGTAATGAAATTAAGGTTGTATGTATTTGCGAAGCTTCAAGAAGACATAGTTACAAAGAGAAATTAATTTTTTTAAATTTTATATTAATTTCAATTTTTTTTTAAATTTATATATTTTTTTTATAATTTTATTATTATTATTAATATTATTATTGTTATGTATAAACGCATAAAAAATCTAATTGAAGAAACAAAAAACCTTTTTAGTTGAAGTTTTCTCAGATATCCAATCAGAAAAGCTCCTAAAATGTGAAAATCTACTTAATAACTTTCCGGGGGTCTTGTTTAGAATAGGCCCGCCATTGATTTTATCTAGTAACAGTTACTTATTGATAAATAAAAAAATATGGGTTAAAGGAACATATGATTTATTTAATAAAAACTTTTTACACATAACCAAAAACATTATCATACTTTTAATCAGTTCCTCCAGGTACATCTGGAGGCCAAAATTCTACTATGTACTTAAGGATTTTATCAAAAACATCTTCATTTGAGTTTCTCTGCCTCCACATGTACTCACATAAATACGAGTCTATCATAGAGCGACCACATTCCTTTTTGTTTCTCCTTGGGTAGAATTCCTGTTTCGACAAAGAAAATCCTGGCTCGTGGCTCTTCTTTGCATAAATCGTAAACATCAAAAATATTCATAGTTTAATACTTTTATAACCACAAATACACAAACAATACTAAATTAAATAGTATTTAAACATGTGTTTTTATTTCTGTATCGATGGTATCAAATTACATAGTAACAGTTACTAAATATCATTATAAAATCACTGGCGGGCCTGTTCTAAACAAGACCCCTTTCCGGTTAAAGTCGATTTTAAAGTTAAACATGGGAAACTAAATCAAAGTAAAGGGATTATTTGGTGTCCCGAACTAAATTATTATACAATTGAGGAAATAATCGATGAATTAAAACCACAAAATATAGCCGATGTTAAAATATTAACGTACTAAAAAAAAAAATGAAAAGCACCGCGAGCCGCGACCGTCATTTATCACCAAAAGCGAAATATCCTATAAATAGTTTTTACGATTTATGTCTTTATATGTTAAAAACTTAAAATTATTCGCTTTGTCTCCGTAGCGGAACCCTCGAGTTTGAAGACAAATTTTAAAAGTCCTCGAGTGCAAAGGGTTAAAAAACTGTTCAGGGGTTTAATATGAAATTATTAAATTTATTTGTTAGTTTTATTTAGGATTTTCCCTATAATCTAATTTCAACTATGTATTTCTTGTGTTTCAAATTAATTTTCCCTATTAAGGTATATCATATTTATCCCGAAATCGAACATTCTAGAAGGAAGTGAAATATTTTCGAAATAACCGGTACATGTACTAAAACAAAAAGCCCAGACCTCTCTTCAATGTATCGGACAAAATCATATGATTTAGTTTAGCTGTATAGTATTATTAATATTTAAAACTCAACGAAAACATAGACAAAAATATGGCTACTGCGCAATAGAGAAAGTTGAAAAGAATTATGTTTCTTAGAATAAGCTCCATGGTTGTTAAATTGTTATCATTTTAAACAGGCATTGCACACATGTTTTATTTATTGAGTAAACTGGAAAGGAAACTTAGCATCAAAAAATGACATAGCGGAATCGATTGAAGCCAGGGATGGCACGGATTTTGCTAACTTTGCCCCAGTAGTTCCAATATTTATACTAAGAGTTCCTCACGGCGATATTGGGGCGTTTTAATATTGCCTTTCAGTTTAGAAATCTCTTGAATATTTCCCCTTCTATTTTCGGCGTTTGACGATTGATATTTTTGTAATACTTCCAATATACAGATACTCTAATAGAAACAAATAAATACATTTATACAGATAAAAATAGATAATATTTCAAGAACAAATATGGAAATCAATCATGTAAATTTTATTGAGTTGTTAGTTGCTGTACTATAAGTAAAATGAAAACCAATTTTTTTTTTTTTTGACTTCACATCTTAATCAAGATTTGAAGTCAAAAAATCAGCGCTAATCAACAGCTTCGACAATCAGCAAAGTTGAGAGCTACACTAATTAAAATAAGGGCATGTTAGGCATGGGGAAGAATGGCGCCCAGCGGTACCTCTTCCCTGGCTTGTGTCAGTTAATCCGGTTTGTTAACGAAGGAGATCTCTCATCCAAAGCCTTGTAAGTGAGTATGAAAACGTTTATAAAGTGTCTTTATATGTTGGTCTACTGTTTCTCTTTGTAAGTCCGTATGTTGTGTTTTGTTAGTGACGTACCATGGTGCTTTAACTATGAGTCCTAATGTTTTTGATTGAAAGGTTTGAAGTCGGTGTAAGTGGGTCTTTTTAGCTGTTCCGTATATCTGTGAAGAGTATGTCCCTATTGGTTTTATCAAGTATAAATAGAAAAAAGTGAGTAGAGTTGGTTGAGTCGTTTGTTAAGGGTCTTACGTTTCATCTTAACATGCGGGCCCCAGGTCGTCCTTCTGTCAAAGATAAGACCAGAATGAATATTTATTTTTTTATGTTTCTATTGCCTGTAACTTTAAAGAGATAAGCATTCTTCTTTTTCATGTTTCTCGCTACGTGACGATTTCATTAAAAAAATTCTTGATTCTTTTGAAGTTTAGTATGTTGTAGTTTATTATGGAGGTGTTCTTGTAAGTTTGGTCAGTTAGCATTGTTTGATGCTTGGACAAACTATTATATTGTGTTCACTATAATTATTGTGGCCTTACCAGTGGCCATTCAATTAAATAATCAGTAGAAAAATAATTGTTTATAACAGAGAGTAACAAATAGTTTACAGCGTTTCGGTATCTACGTTCAATATTAGCCAATATCAAGCGTAAGCCGGACCAGTAGCCCGTAGAAGAGCTGTATTAGAAACAGGTCAGGTAGCAACTATCTTGTGATGTTTTGGCGAGCCAGGCTCCATACGTTGTTCCAGGGAGCACACAAGGTTGGTTGGTCACAGAGATGCAGAAGAGGGTTAGCATTAGCAATAGTAGCTTCAAGAACAAAAAAAAGAGGCGATTTATTTTATTTTTTTTCGAGGCTAGAGGACTTTAAAATTCATAATTTATATATATATTTTTTATTTAAAACTAAAAGCATTTGACAGGGTTAAGAAGACCGATATTGATAGGGCCCTGGCGGAGAAGGATGTGGGGATTGGGTTGAGATTAGCAGTGGGAAGTCTCTATAAGAAAACAAGAAGTTTTGTGAGAACAAGGAACCACTCCTCCAGAGAATTCGATACCTCGCTGGGAATACGCTATGGGTGGTGCTTGAGCCCTCTTTTGTTCATACTAGTACTGGACCTGGCATTGAAGAAGGCAAAGGAATGATTCAGAAATTTTTGCATTGGCTACAGAAGAACGCAACCATCACTGTACTCCACGGTAACTAGAACAAGACGGTAGCACTCACAGGGTGGATGCGCAGTAGATTGCCGGCCAGATGACGTCACGTGCACCAACCAGTCTTATAGAAAAAGGCGTTCTAATTGTAGTTAGCTATTTGTATTTCGCTCTCTCACCTCGACGGTTGTGTTTACAGTGTTCGGAACGTTTTTTATTGATTTTTTAATTTTATTGATCGTTATTATTAACTTTTATTAGTATTTATTTAGTACTAGCTGTATATACCGGTTTTACCCGGAGAATTTCATATTTTAAATCTATAAAGTGATTGTTTTATTGACTCAAACGCTCGATTTAAAATAAAGAATATACCCAGAGATTGGCTAAAGTTATGCAATTTTAATATGGACAGGTGTTCGCACCTGGTATCAAAGAACCACTGAGCGAAATTTGGAGAATTTAGGACAAACGGTATGGATTTCTATTAAGAACAAACAAACAGAATTTCATCTTTATTTATATAAATTTTAACTTTAATTAGTATTTATTTCGCTTTAAAATGCCGTGTTGTGCCGTTGCCGGTTGTACAAACCATTCGGATAACGCTAAAAAACTGAACTTGTCATTTCACATTTTTCCAAAAGAAAAAGCTCTTCACAGACAATGGCAACATTTTTGCAAACGCAAAGACGAGTTCAACACAAAGACAGCCCGAATTTGTTCGGAACATTTCTTACAAAGCGATTACGAAAGAGATTTAAAATCGGAATTATTAGGCATACCAACCAGACGTAAATTAAAAGAATCAACTATACCATCACAAAAAAGTCCAACAATTTCATCTTCAACCAACACTTTGGGCTCTATTGAAAGAGAAATTCGTGTGGATAAACGTAATTGTAAGAAAATTGTAAATTCTTTAATACAAAATTCGGGGGAAGAAAGAATCAGCGAAATTTTAGAAACCTCAGACCAACTCGGTTTTAATCAAGATCAAAATTTATTTAATGATGACGTGCAGGACATCCAATTAATTAACGAAAATAAAGAACTAAAAGAAAAAATCATTTCATAAACAGATGAACTAAAGTGTGCTCATCAGGTAATAACTAAATTAAAACATGATTTGATGAAATACGAACAGCTATTTTCTAAAAGTCAACAAAAACAACTTTTAAAAGCAAAATGCACAAATTGGTCCAGTGAAGATGTAGCAAAAGCTGTCACAATTAGGAGTATTTCAAAGAAAGCATTTGTGTATGTTAGAGATACATTAAAATAGCCCTTACCAAGCGAAGCCACAATAGGAAGGCGGTTGTCGCAGTTCTCTACTCCTCCTGGATTTTTAGATATAAGCTTTAATTTACTCAAAGGACAATCGAAAGTTTTAAGCGATGATTTTCATGAAGACATCGTTATTATTTAATAAAGAATTAATTTACCGGTTTAATTATAATGTACCGGTTTAATTAGTTAAACATAAATAACTACTTATTAAACGTTTTAGTAATGTAACATTTTAAATGATTAACTTAAAAATATATTATGTTGACTTGTAAGTTGTAAGAATTCTTTTGAATATGTGTTTAAATTGGCTTATGCAATTGTTTTGACAATTTTTTAATATATTTTTTGTTAGAACTGAAGTTTTTTTCCATTAATAAAATACTAAATCATTTTAAAATACAGTTTTGATAAAAAATTTCACTATGAAGGCAATTTGAGTTCTATTCTACTTGTAAAGTTGCTTCCAGATATTAAAATCCCGTTTTAGCCGGTAGACCGGCTTGGTGCAGATGACGTCACAGCCTCACAGGGAGATGCGCGTGAGTACTACCGTCTTATTCTAGTTACCGTGCTGTACTCTCTGCTCGCATGGTGCTGATAGCCGCTAACGACATCGATCTGCAGATAAACCTCAACATTCTCAAGGAAGAGCTAACCACAATCAACATGGTTATCAACCCTGATAAAACAAAGTGCATGAGGAATTGAAGGAATCCACACAGGGTTATGAGAGTGTTGAGGGTCAGCGGCGAGAGATTGGAGCATGTTACGAGTTTTAAATACTTAGGGGCTCATCTCAACGAAAGCGGCTACATCGAGGAAGAACTGGAGCAGCGAGTGGGAGCAGCAAGGAGAATGTTCCAGGCGGTTAAGAAGGGTTTCCTCAATAGAAGAGAGGTCTCCAAGAACAAAAAGATCTCAGTTTACAAATCAACATTCCTCCCCATACTTTCATACTCCTCAGAATCCTGGACCCTCACGTCAAAGCACAGGAGCCATATCCAGGCTATGGAAATGAGGTACCTGCGCAAAGTGGATACAAATAATAAATACATAAATAATACATTAATAATAAATACAACAAATAATAAAAAATAAAACAAGGAGGGACAAGATCAGAAACTCTACCATCCGAGCCAATCTCGATGTCAAACCAGCCGAAGCAATCCTGGAGGAACACAAATTAACATGGTTTGGACACCTACTCAGGATGGATGAAGATAGGATTGCTAGTAGGACCTACGAGACTCGGGTGGAGGCAAGAAGGGCCAGAGGAAGACCCAGGATAACTTGGGAACAGGGGGTCAGAGAGGCATTCCAGAAGCGGGGACTGGACTGGTGCAGGAGAAGAGAGATGGTGCAGGAGAGGTCAACCTGGTCCAGACTCTACAGGGGACAACCTCAACACTGCTAGAAGCGGTACAAGAGGATCTGAATATGATGATGATGATGAGGTTTAAAACTAAAAGAAATTAATTTATATTTTCAAATTTTACTTATTGTGATTAGATGTATATTTTTACTTTCACTTACCTTTACATAAAATACCTAGTAAGAGAAAATATTGCGATCATAAAAAATTTCGACTTCTGGTTTTCAATGGATATATACGTTTTAGGTTTCCATGAGTACAAATAACAAAGACACGCAAAATGGTCTATACACGAAATATTATATACACCTGGATAGTCATTTTAGAAGTATATTATCAATAAATCCCAAGATTACATCACAATATTATTAATGAAACCTGTAATCAATATATTCTACATTCGCTAATTAAGAAATCAAGACCGGTGGGGAGGGGGCACATTATGAGAAGGGACTCCCTCCAATATATCAGCACTGATGTGACTAGCCAATCTCTGCTGGCATTATATCATCTCTATGTTCATTGGCTGAGGGGGTTATTACCCTCAGCGAATGAGGTCGTGGAGATTAATAATTGCAATCGTTCTTTAACCCCCCCCCCCCCCTGAATCCAAACGAAATTCACAATGTAGGATTTAGGATAGAAATTATCTGTTGAATAATCTGTTTTCTTTAGTTGTTTACAGGACCATAAAAATTTTATATTTATGGCAAATATGTTTAAAAGTATTTCATTTATAATAAATAATAAAAACATTATTTTTCCATAGTAAAAAACGTCTGAGTTTCCGAGAATTTTAATGATTCTTAAGCAATAATAATTTAAAAGTGGTTTCTGTTTTAAATATCCAATTATTAAATATTCTGTGGCTGTTTAGTCAAACTTCAACAGTTTCTAGTAGCCTATGAAATATATTCTTGTCTGATTGTATATTTGTGTTCAGTTATGCAAAGTGAGAATCCAATTTCAAGTTCGGTAAATCATATGTAGTGGAGGGCTTAGTTTAGGAAAACTTGACGTTTCTACAGACCTTTCATGAAAGTTTGGATGCTACCAAAGTAGATAGGTAGATAAAAAAAAGAACTTTATTCTGAGTCTAACTAAGAATAATAATAACATCCTTGTAGATGGTTAATGTATAAATATAATTATCAGATCATCACATTATATTAGTAAAAATACAAAGTATTTACATTCTTTTTATCTTCAAACGTTTAAGTATTTGCACCCGCCGCAACTAAGCGACAATCAGAAATTACATTTAATGTTAATAAAAAACGTAATCATAACAATAGAAATTTTCTTTTAAATGAATGACATAAACTGAGAAAGAAAAAAAAAACCAAGAGACATAGGAATTAGGAAAAATGAAAAGAAACTAAAGAACAGAAACTTAAAGACTAAAACTTGTGTATACTTCTAATAAGAAATAGAGGATGGGAGTGTATTCCAGTGGGTAGTGGAGGAAGCGAGAAAGGAATGGATCTATGAAAAAAACCCTAACAAGTGAATTTTATGGTGATGGTTCGTAATTTTTCCGATTATATATATATATAAATAGGGTAAACCATACAGTTATTGGCACCCCAACTTTAACTTAAAGATATAGGTAAACAAGTCCTAATTGTATTACAAGATATATGTGAGTCTAATGTTTGAAGGGTCCTCTAAGACATCTATGAACTAAGACTTTAACAAACCAACCATAGGGAAGATTTCACGATTAAATCCACAGGGAGCCAATAAGTAGATTTTGCAATTTTAACAATAAATATTGCCATATTGTAAAACTATTGACCTTTTGACCCTAAAAACCTCTTGAGTCTTTATAAGGATCGATAAAGGGGAGTTATAGCAAGTTTCAATTAGATCACTTCTAATTCTAAGTATTCTTTTTAATGTCACTACTGAAATCTAGTCTTAGGTGTGCCAATAACTGTACGGTTTACCCTATATATTTACTCTTTTATATATATATATATATATATATATATGTATATATATATATATATATATATATATATATAGAGAGAGAGAGAGAGAGAGAGAGAGAGAGAGAGAAAGTGAGAGAGAGAGGACTGGATCTATTAAGTGAAATCTATGGTGGTTTTTCCACGTTCCTAATTTTCCCGAATATGTATAAATATTATGCTTTTCATTATGTCATTATTGCAGTTATAGTTCAAGTCCTGAATCTAAGAAAAATAAATAGGTAGTACATTGTTTGATTTTTGTCAACCTTTGGGGCTAGTTTGGGAGGCCAAGTTAATTAGGACACTTTGGGGACTTACCTGCTGGGATATCACATCTTACACATCTGTATGGTTGATAAGATAACAAAGTTTGGTTCTCCGGTGCATGGTCACATAATTGAAACAATTAATTAACGGACTTGATAATAAAACCGACATTAGCGATGAACAACGACGACAAATGCTCTCATTGGAGTAATAAAGATTCCTGGGTTAATTGCCAACCAGTTCCCAAATCCAATTAAACTACGACCGCACACGTGAGGCGATAGCTCCACATTAAACGAGCTTTACAAGTTCCATTGTTTATATTCGGGAAAACTTGTTGATCCACAGTTCATTTCAAAATGTTTTGAATTCTCTACATTGGGTTATTTTATGTTTTCGGAATTTCGTGGTCATGGATAATCAGAAATGAGAAAGAAAGAAATTTAATTTTTAGAATTTTCACATAGCTTCTTAATAAAATATTAAGGAAGTATAAAAGGTTAAAAATCTGCTCGCTTAAATTAAAGAGAAAAATTTCTGCTGTTTGATTTTTGTTTTGTGTCATTATTAATCTCCATGATATTTTATTAAATACAAAGACATGATTTAAAAAAAGAGTTTCAAAAATTTATTTACTTATTTAATTAATCTATTTATTTCCAAAAGTATAAAATCATAAGGGTAAAAAAAAAAAAAAAAAAAAAAAAAAAAACAGGCACTTTTTCGTTACTTACGGTAGCATTGATTCATTACCTAACATTTATCTCGAAATTCGGAGTTTAAACACTATGGGTGAAATGCCATGGGGAAGTTTAAAAGCATTCAAAATCTTCTTTAAAACATTTTCTTAATTCATTCGAAGAAATATTTGAGAAAATATTATAATATAAAATAAGAAAATAGACAAAGAAATAAGTTGATCACCAAATAAAACTAAGCATGCTAATGATAATTTAACAAACTAAACATATATATTTAAACGCTTAAAAATAAAAACTATAATTTCAACATAGTACTGTCAGAGCTCGCTTGAAGGTGTGCATTTTAGTTTTTGGCAGGATATAGCATGAATACCATCAAGAAAATCCTTAGCAACGTGCTAGCCAGTTTCGACAGAAAGAAGCACTCAAACTACCTTAGCCTCGGAACAGTGATTTTGAATCCGTCAGATCATAACAATCCCCTCTAAAAGGAAATTGGAGATGAGTGGTAGTCGATGTACTATGAGGATCTTCCAAGAAAATTAAAAGTTATTAAGAAATAAGTTAATCCCTGGGTCACATCCGTCCATAAAGTAGTACAGAGGAAGTCGTGTTGACCAGTCTGAGGATCGGCCATACAAAATTACACACAGGAAACACAAATGTAAACAATACAACTACACAGTCACAGTAAATCATATTTTTCAGGAATACCCACATTACATTTGAAGGGGTCGAGACAAAATAGTGCAAAGCAATATTTTAAACTAAACTAAACAGTAGCAGCCGTCTCTTGTATATTATGTAGTACTATATGTCTATGATGGAAATGCCAACTGAAATATGTCTATAGAGCACCCTATTGTCATATTTAGGTGGAATTTCCAGCATAAACATATAGTATTACATAATATACAAGGCAGCTACAGTTTATTTTTGTTAAAAATGTTGCTTGGCACTGTTTTGCCCCAACCCCTTCTTTTCACAACCCAATAAAATAGCATCATATCGTAACATTAAATTGTCAAATAGAACATATAGTTTATAAGCCCTGAGCGTTTATTGGAACAAACTGTTTGGATCTAGATTGTTCTACGTCGTTCCACCAGCTTCCACGAGAATATACAACGTTCTTCAACGAGAATATATATAAGGAGCGATTGATTGAACAGTCTAAGTCTTAATCTTTGCTTTGACTGTGAAGCTTAAGTCATATGATTGTGTTATACCTTTATCATTTTTGTAACCTGCTCAAATATTTGAGTTATATTAATTCGTTGACGATGCAATGCATATGAGAAGAAAGAAAGCAGAAAGTTCCACAAAGGTATTAAGGATATCAGAACTAATTTCAAATCCCAATCGAACCACATCCTGGATGAGAAAGGAAACCTTATGGCGGATATAGGAAGAATCCTCGATAGATGGGCTCAATATTATGAAAAAGAATTCACCGGTTTTGGTCCTACCCTGTTGGTCCTGGAAGAAGAAGGAAATGGAGACGACATAGTGGATCAAGAAGTCCCCCCGGATAGAGAAGAGATCGCAGAAATCATAATGCAATTAAGAAATAATAAAGCGGCTGGCATTGATGGCATCCCCAGTGAACTACTTAATTATGGTGGTGAAGTTCTTTGGGAAGAGCTGTACCAAATAATATGGGATATATGGATGGATGAAAAGATGCCAAGTGAGTGGTCGGAAGCTGTTATCTGTCCTATCCACAAAAAAGAAAGCAAACTCCACTGTGATAATTACCGAGCCATATCCATCTTGAACACTGCATATAAAATCTTATCGATAGCCTTATGCCGAAGAGTGAGTACCTGGGCCGAAGGAACCATTGGAGAATACCAAAGTGGTTTTAGGTCAGGAAGATCCACAACGGATCATCTTTTCTCACTTAGGCAAATGCTGGAAAAGTCATATGAGTATAATGTAACTCTTCACCATTTATTTATCGATTTTAAGCAAGCTTATGACAGCATTGATAGAAAACAACTGCTGTTGGCACTGAGCAAGATGCATATGCCCAAAAAACTCCTGAATCTGACAAAAATGACTCTGACAGACACAAGATGTAGAGTTAAAATCCAGTCGCACATGTCCTACAAATTCAAAGTGGAACGTGGCTTACGTCAAGGAGATCCTCTTTCCCCAGTTCTTTTTAATCTAGTATTGGAATATGCCATCAGAAACATAAGAACCAAACCAGGAGGCAACATTTTCAACAGATTGTCCCAGCATATGGCATATGCCGATGACGTTGTAATTTCAGCAAGATCGTTACCGGCATTGGCAGGTGCTCTGGAAGAGTTCGAAAGAGCAACTAAGGTGCTTGGTATGGTTATTAATGTGAAGAAAACCAAATACCTAAAGACCACAAGAGATGGCGCTTTTAAGGAAGAAGAGGTCAAGATAGGTGAGCACTTTTTCGCAGCATGTAGGTCCTTTAAGTATCTTGGAGGGATTGTCACCCGAAATAATGACACAACTGAGGACATAAAGGCACGAATAGCAGCTGGTAATAGATGTCTTTATACATTAAGTAAAGCTCTAACATTCAAAAACCTCTCCAGGAAAGCTAAGATGCTAATTTACAAGACGGTAATTAGACCTACGGTACTGTATAGTAGTGAGATCTGGGTGATGACCTCGGCAAGTGAGAATAAGCTAAGAATATGGGAAAGAAAGGTACTACGGAAAATATTTGGACCCGTGCGAGAGGCTGATGAATACAGAGCAAGAACAAATCAAGAACTGAAAGAGTTATTCACCGAAGCGGACGTAGTACAAGTTATTAAGAAAAGAAGACTGGGGTGGCTTGGACATGTGGAAAGGATGCATGCTTCGAGGTTACCCAAACAAATGTTGTATGGTCACCCTGGAGGTTCTCGAAGAAGAGGTAAGCCTCGTAAACGATGGCTGGACGATGTGGAAGAGGACCTACGCCAGCTTAACGTTAGATGATGGCGCAACAAGGCTATGGATAAAGCAGAGTGGAACAAAGTAATGGAGGAGGCTTTGGTCCTCAATGGACCGTAACGCCACGCAGTAAGTAATTAATTCGTTGACATTGATAACTGTTATATTTTCGTTAATAAATATTTGTTAACCCACATAAGTGTTACAATATAATAAAAAAAATAAAATCAGTTGTTTATTTGTTTAACGTCTCTTTATGATACTAAGGCTAATCGGGCGATGGTAAAGTGGTAGTCCTAAAATTTTGCATATCTAGGTATAATTATGATAGGGATCTTTAACGATTACCTGATATCGCACAGGCTCGTGACCACCATTTTACGTCCTATCCGAGGGGCGCCAGAGCTAAGGATTTTTTACTCTCTTTAAAAAATCCTAGGGCCACCGCGGGACGCAAAACTTCCACCTTTAGTATTTTAGTTTGCAATGCTAACTACTACATCACATGTCACCCCAAATAGAATCAGTATTCACATTTTTAAAATCGAAATATTTATCAACGGAAATTGGGCAGCATCTCAGATTAATACAACAAAAAAAGAATATAAGAGCAATGAAAAAAAAAAAAAAAATAGTCAACTTGGCGTTGTTTAATTGCTGCTTTAAGCCATTATCACGAACCAATAAACGAACAATCTTGAATACCAAATGAAGTTTCCATGCAAATATTCTTATAACTGCATGGAAACTTGAGGCGTTTGCTATCAAAACCAGCTCATTCCATTTTTGGAAATTTTAGAGGAAAGACAAAAAACTTCTCACGTCCACAGTGCTATAGCTATTTTTTTATTTTTTTTATTTTAGGTATAACCACTTAGAATTTGGTTAGTTTTTCATTCTCATTCCAGGTGCATTACCTTGGGTATAATTACACAAATTAGGTTGGAATGAGCTGATTTTGATGCAAAAACACGATTTTTCATGTTGTTTTTTTTTTCAGTTTTTTGTTCAATTAAGTTGTGTGAAATAGTTTTTTTCCAGTTTACCAATTAATATTTGTGTCTTTACGAGTTTTAAATAAATGGCATCCACTTAACTTTTTCAAATGATCTGAAATTGAGCTATATCCCTTCGTCAGGTTATGAAAAACCCTCTAAGCTTTCAAAATATGCAAAAATGTGTATTTCAGAAAAATATGGAATGAGCTGGTTTTGATAGCAAACGCCCCACTTTATAACACACAGAAATAATTTATATATTTTATTCTTTAATAAAATATTGTTAAAAACTCGTAAAAATATAAATACTCTAGTTAAAAATTATATATGATGGAAAACGAGTTAGTGACCCGCAAGGGATGTCAGAGGGGACATTAATAATATCGTTTGTAAGGGAGTAGAGCTATGGGATGGAGCCAGCTGGAGCAAGGAAGAAAATTGTGGGGGGGATTAGGTGGGGGGGGGGGGGGGTTTGAGGGGAGCGGCTTTGTGCCTCACCTCGCCCGAGTCAACCATTTGTCACTGCCTCGTTCGGTAGAAAAGTCGCCACCGCTCCGAACTGTCATCCGGGCCATTCTTACACCAGTATGACTCAGCAAATCTATATTTAATTTTATAATGTCGACCATTATTCTTCTATCATTAAAAAGAAAATGTTAACACTTTAAAATGGGTGTTGCTCAGTGAGTAGTGCTCGAAGTGTCCGATTCTCGGCATCTGGCAATATATGGTTCTTCGAGACTTTTCAGTCGTGGGGTTCAGAAACCCCCCTGTAGCATACCCAGCATTTATTAAGTGGTTTATCTTCATTAAATAATGAAAGACAGGGGCATAACTTTGAAAGTTTAACAACCCCACCTAAAACTGTCTGTATCTGGCAATCCGTTCACGTTCCGTACCTGTTAAAACACCTGTTTTGGTTTCTTCCATTACTTCATGATTATTCCAAAGTTCCGTGAAAGAATTAAAGTCCCGTGATGCTGCATAAATTGCTTTATGTTTGTTTAACGTCACTTTATGCCACTAAGGCTAATCGGACGACTGTATAAATTTATCTTTTTTTAACCTTTAACTGGCATGTTTAATTACGGTTGAGCATGACATACCTTCGGGATATAGAAGGCTTACTTTGACAGAGGCTTAGATTTGAATAAACATATTGACAGGAAAATCAATGCAGTTAGATCTAAACCGAACAGGGCCCATACCTTAATTAGTGGAACTGGTGTACCAACCGTGATTAAACTACTCAACCCTTGATTCGACCAGTGCAGCCTTGTGTGCTGCACCCATGTTGCAGCCTATCAGTTAATGAACTAGGAGCAAGTTGCGATATTTTCAAAGTGGATTTATCAGGAAAATAGTAAAAGGGACTTTAAATATAATTAAAGCTTCAATAGAACTTAAAGTAAATTTTACAAAAGCCGGAAATTTTATAAAAATTACAAACGAAAGAAGCTTGTAACGATTTTAACCCTTTGACGCCTGTTGACTGATATATCAGTTCGAGCGCTGCAGAATCTAAGGCCTGTGGACCGATATATCAGTTCCGCCCGCTTCAGCGTTAGAAGACTGAATTATTATTTTTACATAGTTGGCATTCGCGTTTCTCCAACCCTGTTTCCAGCCCTTCCTTTATTTCCAAGAGACAAGGTTTATGGTTTCCTCGAAAATTTCCGAGGGTTGTAAACTAATCGACATGGGATTCTTTTCGGGTTTTTCCAAATTAATTTTACCTGCACCATGTGCACCTTAGAAGAGAAATTTGAATAAGCAGATAAAGAAGAGTGAATGTGGCAAAAAGTATTGAGGCCACCGGGCACGGCAGCCGGTCTAAGGTCTCAGACCATACGACCCGCAATACACTCGCACTGCTCAGGTGCTAAAGGGTTAATACTGATAAATAAATAAAAAAATCAGTGAAGAGCTATAGACGGAAGATGTTATATCCTTGGTTATTATTGTTTCACCTGTGTAAATATATTTCCGTGGATCATTATTTTATACTACCTTTGGATACAACAAAAAACACAGAATCGAGCAAGTGTGGAAGCTATATAGCGATTTATTTATATCTATATACAAATAATATGTACAATATTATTATAATTTTTCAATATTTTTTATGAGAAGAGAGAAAGGATTGGGTTTGGCCGGGGATTTCAACCCGAATTTCCTTATCGCTAGTAAGGCGCTCTAGCAACTTGAGCAACCAGGCACATTTCCCGGCCAAGTGAATCCCGTCTCTTCACTGACCGCTTTCCTTTTTTAATTTAAAAAAAAAGACATTAGTCAAGAGACCTCATTAAATTGGAAAAAAATTTCCACTCCCCAGTATAATTCGCAAAAATTGCGATATCGGCGAGAAAGAAGTCAGTGAAGAGAATATATTGACTTGATCGGGATATATGCCTGGTAGCTCAAGAGGCTAGAGCACGCTAAGGAAATTAGGGTTCGAATCCGTGCGTTTGGTTTCAAAACCAAACGCTTCAAGTCATAATGATATATACAACAAAAGAACTATTTTTACAATTTATTATAATTATTAAGAACAAAGGGATATGTTTACAACTTATAATAATAAAAGATGTGTTAAATTTTCATTTTGAAAACTTCACTCTTCGAAATTGTTTGCAACCATATTTTTTTTATTATTATTTTTTTTTTTTTTTTCAAATGCTGGAACGTAAAACGGCGACGATCTGCAAGTTTTGATCTGATCAGATCTCTCTTACTCCCAGGTATTTCTTCCAACTTTTCGATGACGTTTTTAACGTTAGCCACGTTTTCTATCTGTGGAACATTTTGGGACTTAAGTTGGGTTAGGGCTTGTGCGAGAATTCCGCAATTGTTAGAAATGAAGCCAAGGTCGTTCATTAAATTAGGTTTTTAGAATAAAGACTTGGCTGTATTTATTGCTATGTTCGTGGTATTGTACTCAAAAAAGAATACACTAAGTGACCGAACGAAATAAATGATTGGACACTTCAATGAACGAGCTAAATGAAAAGAAGATGCTTCAGTACCAAGCGCCAGTCACTGTTTAGAAGCATCCTCTGTAAAATACAATAACCTTTGTACCCACTGTGATTCACACCACTGCAGTATGTGGTTCACAGTTTCTGTCCTCCAATTATGAAAATATGCCCAAAATTAAAAAGATGTACTTATTTTGATTAAATGTGTGGAAATATGTATTTAATTTGATCAAATATGTATAAATATTCAATGATGTATTTATTTATGGTCTTTTGGTTGAATATTTAATTTATAATTTTTAATTTATTTTATTAGAAAATAAAAGATTCCCGGCCGTGGTCGAATCTTTTATCTTCTAATAAAATAATTTATAAATATTCAATAATATCCAAATACATATGTGGAAATAAAAGTAGGCTCAAATGTCTTAAAAAGTGTTAGTATGAACATTTCTAGTTGAAAAACGTCTGTAAATGGTCTAGAAAAAAATATGTAAATACATACGATCCCTAATCATCACCATCATAGTCTACCGCTGAGCAGTGTAAGGACTCCCTCTGTAGAACTTGGACCAAGTGTCCCTCTCCTGTACCAGCTCTCTCCTGTTTTAATCCAGCCCTCCTGAACGCCTCCCGCATTCCTTCCTCCCAAGTGATCCCAGGTCTTCATCTTGTCTTCTTCCCTCTACCCTTCGTCTCGTATGCAAAACTTGCAGTTTTTTTTTGCGTACATCCTGAGGAAGTGCCCAAACCTAATTTTTTTTTTCTACTTTGGATTCAACCGCCTTTACCTCGAGGTTTACCCAATGGTTGTATTCCGGATTCTCTCCCCCTGGTCTTCCCCTCTACTTTTCTCACGTCCATGTCTCCGAGGAGTAAGAACAGAGAAAGTTGTCCTCTAGACGGACATTTTCATCTTCTTGGTTACCTCTCTTCTGTTGAGGAAAACTCTCCTAATTGAGTGGAACATTCTTCCAGTTAATCCCAACCTTCGCGACACCTCCACACCGATATATCCGCTTTCGTTGATCGAGGCACCTATTTATTTGAAATTTTTAACCTGCACCAGAATTTGCCCCTTCAATCTCAATACCCTCATTACTCGGTGGGGCCTTCTTACAATTCCCATGCATTTAGTTTTGCCTGGATTATTAAATAATGAATAAATATTTCGATTTTGAAAATGTCAATACTGATTCTATTCGGGGTCACAAGCGGTGCAGTGGCATTGCTACCTAAAATACAAAAAGTGGCAGGTTCGCGTCGCGCGATGGCCATAGGATTTTTTAAAGAGAGTAAAAAATCCTTAGCTATGCCGTTCCTCGGATAGGACGTTAAATGGAGGTCCCGAGCCTGTACGATGTTAGGTACTCGTTACAGATCCTTATCCTTTTAGGACTCCCACTGTAGCATCGTCCGATTAGCCTTAGAGGCATAAAGTGACGTTAAAACAATCAAACACACATTAATTATTACAATCAAATATAAGCTTACTACTCAATCAAAACAACATTATACTTACCAATATATCATATAATAAAACATACAGCTCTTATTAACATGTGTCTAATTTATATAGCAATCATAAAATATAATTTATATTTTGAAATTAAAAGGAATATAGAGCAGCCTATTATAGCACCAGTTTCAGTGGTACAATATCTTTTTATAGTAATAGGTTTAAGAACTATTCCAATATATTACTCGATAAAAGTAGATCCTTTGAATAATGACAGAATTAGTATAAAGTCTTTTCTACAATATGATAGAGCCGGGTTTTAGCAATGAAATGATACCTGGGTGGGATGCTATTCGTGCTATGGAGGTGGGGCTGGCTCATTTGGAAGCTTGCTTGACTAAGAGATCACCGGGGAATGGGCCCCCCCTTCCACCCCTCTTCCCCCCCCATCCTCCCTCCTCGTCCCCCCCCAACCCATTCATCGTCAGCTCTGCATTGTAAAGAGGCTCCTCCTGCCCCCGATGTTTCCATCGCCCTCTTCTTACAGTTCTCCATTCATACATCGCTTCAAATATTTTTCTTTTTCTTTGGTTTAAATATACTTCAAAGGATATCTTTATTTTTTAGCGCACTCTGGACCATGTACGTGAGTTTAAAGTTCGAAATTGTATATATCTAACATTGTAATTATTTCAGAAACAACTTTGTTTTGCAGGCTAATGAGGAGCACATTGAAATGAAATCATTGTGAACACAAGTCCACGAACTCTCCCTGAAAGAACTTCTACAATAGAGTTAGTCATTGTGATTTTTCTCCATTTTTCGTATGTTTGAAACTTATGCTTTAATGTCTGTTTAATCACCAAGATATTTCTTGATCCTTGGGCAAACAAGGTAAAGAAAACATATGCTACATTTCAGTGCAATTAAAAAATTCCTAGCTTCAAAACGTACGGTATAACGTACGGAGGTAGGTAATCAGTTTTTTTTTTTTTTTTACTTCTTTGTTAATTATGGTTGAAGGAAGATCAATAAGTCTCACACACTTTTTAACAACGCAGATATTTAAGCGATCTCACAAGGACTTGTGTTCAATGTTTTGAGGGTGCTGCTTTCAAAACTGACATTATTTCTTTGTGTTGCAAAATCTTGAGGAGTATTTCGCTTCAAGATCTAATCATGCTATTAAGTAGTATAGTTAACTTGTTGTAACGTGGTATTCCATTTTAATGACCTCAAACTTAATCCATTAAAGGAAAAAAAATGTTGGTTAATGAATTATATAAATATAATTTTTTAAACTCAAGATATAAAATAAATTATTTTTAATGTTTTGTTTTTTTCTTCTAGGCTTACAAGCCAGATTTGCGAGAACGGCAAAGTAAATATTTGAACAGTAACCTCCAAAAAATATATCATCGAGACCATTGAGAGACTGACCGTGCCCTCCCCTTATGAGTACAAAATTGATTTCCTGGCCTGCGAACAAATGATAACGAACTAACCTTCATCTCTCGTTCGGATTATATATCCGCTGCAATATGACCGGTTTTTTTTTATTGATGTATTTTCTCCAGCTGTTACAACTAATTGAAATATAAAAATATAAATACCGTAAAAATATTTTTTTTTTTTTATAAAAATCAGTTATTGAATTATGAAATATGCTTCCCTGTGTATAATTAATTGAGAAAAATAATTTGCGATAATTTCTATTTTTTTTTCGAATATACACTAAGGCATACAGTCTATCGCCTTCATAATTAGGATCCCTACAATTTCAAATTTTTAATAATTTTCATAATAAATTTTTCAAATATTTTTTAAAAGAAGAGAAAATATGAGCACTGGCCGGGTTTCGAACCCGGATTTCCTTACCACTAGAAAGGCGCTCTTGCAACTAGAGCCACCAGGCACACATCCCAGTCAAGCTAATCCCTTCTCTTCACTAACCCCTTTCTCACCGATCTCGCAATATTTGCGAATTAAATAGGGGAGTGGACAATATATCCGTTATGTGACGTCTCTTGACCATTGTCAATTTATTTATATATTAATTCAATTACAAAAGTCGAAACTGATTTGGTAACCCGGAAGTGAACAACCATTTTGGGGGTTTTCGGGTGTGCTGAATCTGAATCTGACATTTTTTCCCTATACGTCAAGTTTTTTAAATATAGGGGTTTTAAGTTGTTTTAGAGTAATACTGAATCTTAAAATTTGCTCTGTCAACAGAAATTTGTTTAGCGTTCTGGTTTCTATAATATCAATTTTTTGGGGTGGAGAATACGAATATGAAGTTGGATTTCTTATAAGTTGGTTCGTTTTTGTAAAAAATAAACTTTTAACCAAAAAAACATTCAAAATTGCTGTAAAATTCCCATTTTTTACCATTTTCAATGATTTTTTTTGCAAAATAAATATTGATAGGAAAAATCTAATTGCAAATTTAGATTCTACATTAAATTCCATTTAAGATACAGCTATTAGAATTTTCAAATTACAAAAATGAGTAGGTAAAAAAATACTATTCTGTACGGGAGAACCAGGCTGATTCTCAGCCTACAGTCGGGCCCAGCTTCATTTTTCTCAATCCTCAACTAGGTATACTCCACATTCCAAACAAAATAAGTCAATAGTATTTTGTTGTCCTGTTTCTGAATTGGGCTGTGGAGTATACCTAGCTGAGGATTAATAATGAAGTTAGGATTGGTAGATTGAACAAGAAGAAAATGCGAGTTCAGCTAGCATCCGCCTGTAGCCGCAGCGTCAACCTGGTTCTCCCGTACAGGATACTATTTTTTTACCAACTCATTTTTGTAATTTTGGAAATTCTAATAGCTGTTTCTTAAAGGAAATTTAATGCAAAATCAAAATTTGCTATTAGATTTTTCCTATCAATTTTATATTTTGCAATAAGTTCATTGAAAATGGTAAAAAATGGTACTTTTACAGCAAATTTGCATGTTTTTTTGGTTAAAAGTTTATTTCTTACAAAAAACGAACCAACCTATCAGAAATCCAACTTCATATTCGTATTCTCCACCCCAAAAAACATTACAATTATAGAAACCAGAACGCCAAAAAAATTTCTCTAGACAGAGCAAATTTTAAGATTCAGTGTTACTATAAAACAACTTAAAAGCCCTATATTTTAAAAACTAGACTTAGAGGGAAAAAATAATGCCAGATTCAGATTCAGCACACCCGAAAACCCCCAAAATGGTGGTTCGCATCCGTGTTACTTCCAAAAAGTTAAAATTTGTTGGCTAGTGTTATTTGTCATGTCATGACGACATTAAAATTCTTATTATAATTTTTAAATATTTTTTATGAGAAGAGGAAAGTTTGGTGATTTGAAGTCGGATTTCCTCATCAATAGTAAGGCGCTTCTTCTTTTTAAAAAAAAAACGTATTTAAAAATTATATATATATATATATATATATTATAAACACGCTATATACGTCTACATATATTTACACATTGAAGGCTTGGCGTTTAGATATTAGAGCGGACGAAAGTAGATTGTACGGCCCGTAACAGCTCCACTGAGTTCTGATTAGTCAACAGCCAACTTGGCCCTATAAACGTTCTCATGTGATTAATGTGCCTTCCGTGAGCAAGTATGGCTCCACCTGTTTCAATTCATACAGTTCGAAATCATTTAATTTTGTTTTCAGTTTATTCTATAATCCCATTTGTCGACACTCAACCACTAATGACGTAGAAACGTCTTGTGCTTTATTCTGTTAATATTTATCCAAAATATTAAATTATAGAGTAACATATCAAAGATTTCAAGAAAGAATCTCATTTAAAATACCTACAGTGTTGCCAGCTTACACCTATAAGGTAATCTTTAATTGGAAGAACGTAATAATGAAGAGGGCTATGGATGGATAATATTTTTAATTCGGTGGGGGGGGATCTAGAAATAAATCTTGACGCACCAACTCCATTTATTGTTAAACGCTACAGCGAACTGTGGGTAGCTATCAGTGTTGAGCATTAAGTATCACCACGGGGTCAAATTTCCGAACTTTCTCCTGACTTAAATTAATATTTCATTTGTGTTGTAAATATGTTTTTGAAATTATGCTTATCACGGAGGATATAAAATTAAATTTTTATTAATTATGGAGGAATTCTTTTGTCCTTAGATTTAATGAAGAGGAAATGGCTGGGGGATGCGGTCAAAATAAATAATACTAATATGTAAGTATCACACAATTAACTGTGCCGAAGTTTTGACCCTGGTTTCAGGCACTCTTCAGGGCTAAATTAGAAAAACCCTACAACAACTAATAAATACAAATATATAAAGAAATATCAACTATGTATGTAACTGTTGCATTTAGTATGAAAATTAAATACAATGATACTCTACAAACATTTTCACACTAACCTACATGGACATAACAATCGCCTAATAATGGACATGGCAACAACTGATATCCCAATAAATACGAGGAGGAGATTAAATAGGCGTTGGATGAGAGATCTCCTTACTAGAACAGCTCTAGTAATCGAATCAAGCCAGGAAGTGGGGTGCTGCTGAGTACTTTTCTTTCCCATGCCTGACATGTCATTGTTTTCTCATCCGGCCACCACATTCGCTGAATGCCAGTATTATGCAGGCAGGTGCGAATAAATAATGAAAGCCAAAAAAAAATACAATAAGTAAAAATAACTTTAAAAATTATGTAATTTCAAAAATTATGTTTATAACTATTTAAGTTAGTCTATGATGAAAATTATAAATAAAAAATGAGATGAAAATCTCTCTCTCTCTCTCTCTCTCTCTCTCTCTATATATATATATATATATATATATATATATATATATATATATATATATATGAAATGGGTCTGGTTATTTTAAATCCACTTTCAGTGGGACTTTTAACGCGCAAAACACAAAACATTTATTAAAATTTAAATTTTTAATAGTTTTGAAAATTCCTCACTCCCCACTGAAGCACCTTAGAAGCTGTCAAATTATCTAAAACCTGCGGAATTTAGTTAGCTTTTTAGTGGTGTAACCCATGATACAATTGCACCTCACCTTTTGGGTCTAAAAGAAGTTTTTCTGATGAAAAACACGCTAGTGTCTACACTATGTATGGCACTGCTGGGGCAATGAGGAAGCGCGCTAGAGCCTGCATCCAAAGTAATGGAGGAAATTTTTAACACGCGCTGCAATAATCCATTTTAATATGGATCTAAAATAATAATATTATTTTTTATCTTCAACATTTTTTATGTAGGATTTTTCCAGTTTTAGTAGAAGAGAAGAAAAAAAGTATAATTTATTTAAAGAAAGTATTTTTTAAATTCTATCTCCTCAACAGATTGAGATAGGAAACTCATTTCAGCGCCATTCTACCCCGTTTAACATGCAGTATTACCCAATTTTTGTTTTACACTAGGTCTGGGACACCCAGTATATATATATATTATTATTATTAAAGTGCTTTTATTTTCAAACATTAGAATACATATACATTTCTTTGGCACATACTCTTGGTCAATGACCATCAGAGGTGAGTACTGGTTGATATCAGTTACAATAAATAAATAAATGTTATTACAATAAATAACAACAACAAATAAGTAAGAGAACAAACAATAAGTAAGAGAACCAAAACATTATCATTTGTTATATGAAACAACCAACATTAAATACAAAAACCTATAATTTAATTTGTAACATTCTAAACATATGATGAAAATATCAAATAGTCATTACACTATGTTTAAGTATACATATTAATTTTAACATACACTATATTACACAAATAGAACCCAACAAATCTTATCTCCATTATCTTTTATAAATATTATTATCAAATGGTATTTATATCATGACTAATAAATTTAAAATTTGTTTTAAATAGAAAATTGTTATTATTGATCACCCTATAATTATTATTGTTATTTTTGATGTTACTACTACCATTTTTTTTTAAATTTTATATATATATATTTACATAGGTATATATGACCTTTTTTTTTTTTTTTTTTTTTTTTTTTTTTTTTTTTTTTTTTTTTCCTGATTAACAGTTACATTTATATCAATAAATAATCAAACATTATGTTGGTCCCATTTACAAATATTAATCAATTAATAAATAAATAAACAATAATGGATATCAGCCCATTATTTGACCAGACACCTATATTTCCACGCCTCCCTTGCATATGAAATAATAGTTTTCCAATTCTTCCCATTTAGAAAAGTGCATAATTCATCCATTTCTAAAGTTTCAATCCCGAACCATTTAGATCTTATATCACAGAGAGTCGGACATGTGGCAATAAAATGAATCATATCTTCATTTTCTCCAGTGTTACAAATAGTGCATGTTGTTTCAGATCTTCCTGAATGCCTACTATAGTTTAGGTACATCAGTTCCCCTCTTATTTTCAATATCCATTGAATCTCATGCGTTTTGTATGTATTGTTCATGTACTGAGCATTTTCGGGTAGGTCATATTCGAGATATTTATAAGTTACACTATTACATGAACTAACAGCCGCAGCTATATATTTATTTTTCATTCCTTCATCTAAATTTTTAACTATTAATTTAAATATATTGGACCAT
Source organism: Aelia acuminata (assembly GCA_911387785.2). Taxonomy (NCBI): domain Eukaryota; kingdom Metazoa; phylum Arthropoda; class Insecta; order Hemiptera; family Pentatomidae; genus Aelia; species Aelia acuminata. Next base: position 17,278,709 of record OU426983.1, read on the forward strand.
TCCGAAACATTATCAAGATTAATCTGAGGAGCATTATGTATTTGGGCGAGTTCATTTGCATCTTTATACCACCCTACATTTTTTTTTAATACATTCCAATGCCAGAGTATTTGTGAGTCTATAGGGGGAATTTATTACTTTAATTATATATTTGAAATGTAGTTTTAAGGTGTGTAAATATATGGGCTTTAATCCTGTTTCCAAGTATAGAATATAGTTCGGTGTGTTAATTGGTAGATTAAACATTTTTTTCAAGAAGAATGGTAAAAGAGTTTCAACTTTGTTGTACATTTTTCCACCCCAGACCTGAGCCCCGTAACAGAGAATGTTCTGGATACAGTGTTAAATAGCTGCATTTTTGCTGAATATGCGATGTCCTTATTTTTTATAAGTTTTTGCCATAAAGAGTTTAAACCATTTTTAGCAGTTTGTAGTTTTTCTCTTAAATGTTCTTCATGTGACATGCCGGAGGAATATAATATTCCAAGATATTTGTATTTGTTGACAACTTCTACTGAAGACTGTGCAAAATACCATTTTTCATTCTTTGCAGGTCTTCCGCCCTTTCGAAAAATTATAATTTTGGATTTCACTAGATTTACTATAAGATTCCATTTCAGAAAATATGCTTCTATTTGAGTAATCATTAGCTGGAGCGTTACCGGATCTGAAGCCAATAGGACTAAATCATCCGCAAATGCAAGCAGTTTTATTCTAGTATTCATAATTAGTACACCTCCATCCAGGCAATCCTCGATATCATTTAAGAACAAGGAAAAAAGCAAAGGCGAAAGAAGGCCTCCTTGTTTCACGCCCATGCTTATATCAAACGTTTCTGAAAGACCTTCTCTTCCCCAAACATAGCCCTCAGTATTTTCGTGTAACTTCTTTATCGTTTTTATAAATTTTGTAGACAGACCTATTTGTGTTAGTTTATAGATTAATGAATATCTATCTATCCTGTCAAATGCTGCCGATAGATCTATAAAGAAAGCATATACTTTACTTCTTTTCTTGGAAAGTTTTATATTAACAATGTTTTCCAGTATAAATAAATTATCAATCGTGGAGTAGCCTTTCCTTAACCCAGCTTGAAACTCTTTCATAACATTTTCCTTTTGTACCCATTCCGATAATCTGTTTAGTAGTAGACCGGTATAAATTTTTGATATTGTATTTTCAAATGATATTCCTCTGTAATTAACTACTGATGTCCTGTCTTCTTTCTTATATATAGATAGAGGAAATATAATTGACTGATTGTAATTACGTGGGACGATTCCTGATGAGTATATATGATTATAGTGCTTCAGAAGAATTTCCAAAAAATTTACTGGGGCGTTTTTAAAAAATTCGTATGGGATACGATCCATGCCCGGCGCTTTATTATCCTTTGCTTTAGCAAGAATTAATTTTAATTCTTCCATAGTGAATCGATTATCAAGAAATTCATCTGTGATAAACGGTTCTGCATATTGTACTCTATAAGCATTTAGCGGTGGATTGTACAAATGTTTGAAGTGTGTTAGCCATTCCTTCATATCTATTCCAGGATCTGACGCCCATAATTGGTTACGCTTTAAACTCCTAACTGCATACCAGAATTCTTTTGTATTTTTACTATTGCTTATAGTTTCAACCTGTAATGTATAAAAGATCCTACGCGCCTTCTTGCATATCGTTTTGTAAATTGCATTTGAATTTAAATATTTTTGCTTGTCTTCAAAGACATTGGTCTTTCTGTAGATATTCAAATTTGCATACGATTGTTTTCTAGCTATAGCGCATTCCTTATTAAACCATTTTTGACTCCTATTAGATTTAACAGGTTGTTTGGATCTAGGTCCATTTGCAGCACAATTTATAATATCTAACAACAAATCACTACTTGGAGTTTCAGTATTTTCTTTACTATCATTAACTATTTTTTCTACTGTACTTTGTACTTTATTTTGATATACTATTTTTTCTTGAGTTTTCCAATTTAGTTTAGGTAGTAACGGTAAGAAGCTGTCATTTTTAATACTTTTTCCTAAATAAAACTTTAATACAATGGGCATATGTAAAGAGTATATTTGAGATTCAATTTTAAATGAAGCCACATATTTCAGAAGATCTTTAGATATACAGCATAGATCAATCACAGAGCAACAATCCTTTCTTATATAGGTGAATTCTCCGTAATAATCATTTTCTGTTCTTCCATTAAGAAGAATCAAATCAAAAGAATCCATAAGATCCAATAATTTTTTACCATTAGAGTTTACAACCAGATCTTTAGATTGCCTTATTTCCGTTATATTGGAATTTATTACTCTTATTTCATCCGCTACTTCTTGCAAATTAGCCACTCTACTATTCAGAGCCAATCAAAATAAATAATTTATCAGAGTGGTCGTTCAATACTTGATATAAATTATTAAAGTCTGATTCCCAGTTATTGAAGTTTAAATATGCCGGTATTACATATATAGTATTATCCTTCAGTGAAATGTTTACAACCCAGCGTTCTGATAATTCACAAAAAGAACAAGCTTTAACTGTGTTTATGCTTTTTTTAAAACCATATAATGCACCACCGATAGACCTACCTAATTTTTTATTACGTGTTGCCGGTATCCATTTTACAATATAATCTTTAAAGAATTTATCATATTTTTTTATATCTTTTAGCTCTATAAATGTTTCTAGTAAGAAAAAAATATCGTGTTGCTCAATGAAATTAATAAAATTTTGATCATTAATTTTAGTATTAAGGCCCTCGATATTATAGCTTAAAATATTAAGGTTATTATTTAGCCTACACTTAAAGTCTCTTATTGTATTTTTGCTATTAAAATTATTTACCATTTTTTTGAGAAGGTAGTCCTTAGCTTGCAGATGACATTGAGTTGCTTTTGGAACGAAATCGAAATTTATCCAATTGTTGTTGAATTTCTTCAATTCTTCTTTTTTTGTTTGCTTGTTGACTTATATCATCGGTTTCCATATGTGCAATCGATAGGTCAGTCCCGGCTTTTTCCTCAGCTTCATTTATATTATAATAGTTACCTCTCAACTTGAATTTTTTATTTCTATAAATTACATTTGGATCCACAGTTTTCAGTAGTTTCATGCAACGATAAATTCTCCGCCCCTCTTCTCTCTCCTCAGGTGTTTTATCGTGACTTATACGACAATTAATCTGTTGGAATGCATTACTTTTCTCATATACTTTTTTTTTCACGAGAAAACTGTTAAATGCAATGAGTATAGGCCTTGGTTCTCGTTTTCTTCCGATTCTGTAGCAGTCATTAATACTATTTTCAGGTATTGTTATGTCTACAGAAGCGCATAACTCTTTAACTTTAGTAACCAGATTTTCATTTTCATTAGCTGGTACGTTAAAGAGCAATAAATTATTTTTACGTAATTGTTTTTTTAACATATTTACCTCCTTTGTTAGTATATATATATATATATATACATACATGGGGGCCGGGATGGCCGAGTGGACAAAGACAGTTGCAATAGGTAATCGAAGTTAAGCAACGTCGAGCGTGTTTAGTACTTGGATGGGTGACCGCCCCAGTAGGGTGACCACCCGCCGATGAAAGCCACGAAGTCCAAACTCCCCCCTCCCCCCGGGCGTGAAGAGGCCCGTCAGTCTACTGGAGACGTCTCATTACAGGTCCTCCAAGGTCAACGGGGGTTATGTGTTGGGTCAATCACCCGACTGTGTAAAAATCCAACCGATTACGAAACCAAAAACTAGCCTCGGAACTGATAGTCTAAAACTGGTAACAACCCCGGCTTTGTATAAAGGACTCCGTCTTGCCTCGTGGAATGTTCGGAGCTTATACAGACCTGGAGCCGCCCAAACAGTAGTGGAGGAAGCTAAAAGGTACGCTACTGACATAATAGCCGTACAAGAAGTTAGGTGGCCCGAGGATGGTGAACTCACTATCGATGGGTACACGATATTCTACAGTGGAAGGAACAAACAAAACTTTACCGGAGGAACTGCCTTTATAGTAAGCCCCAAGGCTCGGAAATCAATCCTAAGCTTCGTCCCTATTAGCGATCGGATAAGTTTGCTTAGATTCAAAGGAAGATGGTTTAACATCTCCATCATAAACGTTTACGCACCGACCGAAGACAAGGACGATGATATGAAAGACGATTTCTATGAGCAACTTGAGCAAGTGTACGACGGTATTCAACGGTATGACGTAAAATTAGTCATTGGGGATTTCAATGCCAAGATCGGAAGGGAGCGTCAGTTTCGGCCAACAATTGGATCGCACAGTCTTCATGAAACGAGCAGCGAAAATGGAGTAAGATGTGTAAGTTTCGCAGCTGCTAAGAATCTGGTAGTCAGCAGCACTAAGTTCCCGCATAAGGAGATTCATAAGTATACATGGACAAGTCCTGGGGACAGGTGGAGGAACCAGATCGACCACGTGCTGATCGACAAGCGACACCAAAGCTCCATTCAAGATGTGAGGAGCCTTAGGGGTGCCGACTATGGTTCGGACCATGCCTTGGTGGTAGTCAAGTCAAAGGCTTAGACGAATCCAGAAGACAGATAGCGACCTGAAACGAATAAGATATGAAATCCAAAGACTAAAGGATCCGGAGACCCAATCACGATTCCAAATAGAGCTGTCCAATAAATTCGAACTAGAGAGTACGCCAATTGAGAGTCACTGGGCGGAAATTGAAAAGGTATTGAAGGAGACAGCGAACAAGGTGATAGGAGTCCAGGCTAAACGTCAACCAAAGAAATGGTACACGGAGGAATGCCGTAAGGCTGTGGAGGATAAAAGGGCACTGAAGATCCTCAGCCTAGGCAAAAGAGACAAAGAATCCCGAGATAGATACGAAGCTGCTCAGAAAGCAGTAAACAAGACACTAAGAAAGGCAAAGTGAGAATTCTTGTCTCAAAAGCTCAAAGAGATAGAAGATAACTGGCAGGGCGGTAAAATATGTGAATTCTATGCTGACATCAGGAAAGAAAGAACAGGATACATGGGTAGGAGCACTCAAATGAAAAACAAACAAGGCAAACTGACAGCAGTCAAAGACGAAGTGCTCGGAAACTGGAAGGATTACTTTGAGCAGCTGCTGAACAGACTCTGCTGAACAGATCCCTCAGAGGACTAGGACATGGACCACGCTGAGGACCATCCCAGCGATGTAGTAGAGGAGCCGGATCTACTGGATGTACAGATGGCGATTGAGAAGGTAAAGCGGCGAAAAGCCCCTGGAATAGATACCTTACCTGGTGAGCTATTCAAGGAAGGGGGTGAGTCACTGACGAGCCATCTACACCAGCTCATCCTGAAAATATGGAGAGAGGAAAAGATCCCGGACGTTTGGAACACAGGTCTCATATGCCCAATTCTGAAAAAGGGATCCATGTATGTGCGAAAACTATAGAGGAATAGCACTACTCCCTGTCGCATACAAAATCCTGACCTACATAATTCTAAACAGAATGAACCCGTACTATGAAAAGTCCCTTGGCGACTACCAAGCAGGGTTCAGAAGAGGAAGAAGCACGTCCGATCAGATCTTCATCCTTAAACAGATACTCGAGAAACGTTGGGAAATAAATCAAGATGTGCACGCCTTATTCGTCGACTTCCAAGCAGCCTACGACTCGGTCGACAGGAGCTGTCTTTGGAAAATACTGACGGAACTGGGTTTCCCAGGAAAATTGGTACGATTGACTCGGGCGTGTATTAATGGATCCCGATGCCGAGTCCTGGTACAAGGAGAAATGACTGGAAGCTCCGACGTGAAGTCAGGATTAAGACAAGGCGACTGCCTATCCCCGATGCTGTTCAACCTGGCCTTGGAAAAAGTTATCCGAGAATGTACCAAGGCAAGCGGGGGAGTGCACGTGGGGAGAATGCATAAGTTCCTCGCATATGCGGATGATGTGACTGTGCTAGGAAGTGAGAAAGAAGACATTCAGTCACTCGCCGGTTCCCTGATCACTTCAGCGAGAGACATCGGCTTACAAGTTTATCAAAATAAGACGAAGTACATAATAGTAAGCCGAAACCTACACGTAATCGACGATATAAGTGTAGGAAGCTATACCTTCCCTAAAGTAGATAACTTCAAATACCTCGGATCTACAGTAACCTCAATAAACGACCAACTAACAGAGGTCGACCAACGAATAGCCAGTGCCAATCGTGCGTTCTTCTCGGTCTCTCGAGTTCTAAGATCTAAGAAAATCTGCCGCCCACTGAAAATCAGGGTCTACTACACAATAATCAAACCCGTGCTAATGTATGGGTGCGAAACTTGGACACTGACTAGCACGTTACAAGCAAGAATCGAAAGATTCGAAAGGAAGATGCTAAGGTCAATTGTAGGCCCAAAGTGGGATAATGAACTGGGACTCTGGAGAAGAAAGACTAAAGAAGAGCTTATAGGGGAAACCCAACAATCGATACCGCACGATATGAAATTTAAGAGGTTAAAATGGGCGGGACACGTGGCAAGAAGCAACCCATCAGGCTCCCTCAACATGACGATGAACGCGACAGTGGTCGGTACCCGACCGCGATGGAGACCCAGAACGAGATGGGCTGACATAATCAAGAAGGAAGCCACCGAACATCGAGTGGTGAACTGGAAAGCCATCGCCCAAGATAGACAGAGGTGGAATAGGCTAGTTGAGGCGGCTAAAGATCTTCAAGGTCTGTGAGCCAACGGAAAAAAAAAAAAAAAATATATACATACATACATATATATATATATATATATATATATATATATATATATATATGTATATATATATATATATATATATATATGTATATATATATATATACATATCATAACTAAAGTTATAATGGCCATGAAAAACACGCTAGTGTCTACACTATGTATGGCACTGCTGGGGCAATGAGGAAGCGCTAATTAAGGAATTATTGATATATGAATTTTTTTCATCCTATGTGATTTATTATTATCATTCAATTGTTACACAAATTTGAAAAATGATAAAAATAATAATATATTAAAATAAAAAAGTTACAATTTAACCTGTAACAGTGAATCTTGACCATGAATGTCGGTCCTAATTCCAGGATATCTTGTTGGCTAAGTCAAGTAGAGAGGTGTTGGCAAAGATTTTCAATTAAGATAACCGATTCTGCTTTGACCGCCATTTCCAAGGCTCATCAATTGAGACTTTTTTAACTCTTTATTTACCGCAGGTAATTAAAAAAACCGATAATTAAAAAAAAGAGTTAACATGAAAGTATAAGAAGTTCACAGAGAAAACAATTATTCTACGATTCAAAGTTTTCTTATGGCTTAATTTAAATTATCTTTGTAAATTAAAGTAAAGGTAGAAATAATGAGAGTTTTTTTTTTACTAATATGAATATTGGTTTATCTCTTTTGAAACTAGAAACGAGTAAACTAGAAGCATGTTTCCAAAAAAAAAAAAAATTATTTGAATTCTTTTGATGAATTGAAAAAATTCTTAAAACATGGGTAATTTAAAAATTGAAATTAAGACTATTACATAAGAAATTAAGTTGATTATTAAAAGATGTGACGGTTTGAAAAATCGGTTAGAAACTCAATTGTATCTGATCAAAGATTTTTTAAGGTAACATTAATTTATTTTTGATGTAAATTAATAGATATTTTCATTTATGATTACTTTATATAATTTTTTTTTTAATTCATGTACACTCCAAGTTATTTAATCAGGAAGGCTCTGAAGTTGTTGGGAGGATAAGATTGGCTCCTTGGAGTTGAGAACTGGAGAGAGCCTGCCCAGGATATAAGAAATTCTGAGAGGTGCTGGAAGCTTATGGAGTATTGTTTGGATATATTACTACTTTTGAACTTTGTATTCGAACTCTTCAACATCGTGGAATATCTTGTTCTTGAGGTATGGCGCTGTTGAAAGGGGTAAGCGATTGATTGAGTTAGAGAGAATCAGTAGTTTATTTTCGATTGAACTAATCTAATAAATATCAAGAGAGGAAAAATCAAGCTTAAGTTTGATTATTTTTAAAACGTGAATACTTTTTCAGAGCTGTCTTCTTAGTGAGTTGTCTTCTGTGGTCTCTGCCAACAGGTTGAGATTATGTTTCCGTGCAGTAGTAGTTGCTACGTAACTATGTTACTTAATTAACCTATTGTACGATATCGTATGATGGGGAAACACATTCATTAATTAATTCATCATAAATAGTAAGAGGTTTTTATAAATAAAAAATCTGGTGCGTGCGCGCAACACACAACTTTCACTTACCAACTTACTTATATTAGAAATTAATGCGTTGTGTTAATGCCATTCCTCAAAGACACACATTTTTCCACATTCATTTCTTGTTTTGGTTTTCATTTGCTCTATAAAAACACTTATTTTTTTTATTATTAAATAAAAGTTTTTACTTGAGAATATTCGGCAATGCAAGCATAATACTCCAAGTCGACTGATTTTATAATTCTCTATGTACTTGTTGAAAATTTCGTTTAGTTACCGTAAAACAAATAATTTCCATTAAATGAACAGGACGGCTTTAATTATGAACAATGGTCTGTCATTAAAGGCGTAATACGCATGCGTGGGCTCAACGTGTTTTATGAGTTGACTCAATATTTTTCTTTTTTTCTCCTCTATATGTTTACTTGGTTTTTATCATATCTCATATTTAGCCATTTCTTATTTTTAGGCATAACTCAATATAAACAAAAACAAAGGTATCGTTAAAGCCGTTTTTGAGATAATTGAAAAAAAGGTAAAAATTGGAAAAAAAGTTATGAAATAAAGTGCCCCCTCTGTTTGACCAATTTTGATGAAATGTTGGCTATCACATCTTTGGCATATACGTACATCAAATACCCAGTTTGATCAAAATCGTTAAAGCCATTTTTGAGTAAATAAAAAAAACACGTGAAAATGATACAAAAATTTATTAAATAAAATCCATCCTCCGGTTAACCAATTTTGATGAAATTTTGACAGTCATATCTCGGGCATGTTAATAGATCAAATACTCAGTTTAATCAAAATCGTTAGAGCCGTTTTTGAGAAAATCGAAAAAAACGTAAACAGTTTTTAAATAAAGTACCCCCTGCCTTTGAGCAATTTTGATGAAATTTTTGCTGTCACATCGCAGGCATATACCTACACTAAATACCCAATTTTAGGTTCGCACGGTTTATAGTTTTTGGGCTAGTCTGTTCACACACACACACACATACACAAACACAGACCATTTCGCGGGACTTGGTTATTTGGACTCAGGGGGCCCCAAAACGTGTATTTCCGTTTAAAACCGGAAGTCGAAATTTTTCACGATCGCAATACTTCCACTTACTATATATTTCATATATAGGTAAGTGAAAGTAAAAATATTTCCTGGATATCGAAGGAACGATATTTCATGTTATCCGCCAACAAACCTTCCCTAACTAATGAGAGAATAATTAATTTTCAATTGTTGAAATGATCAATCATAATCATTCAATAATTATGACGGTTAAGGTAAGAAAATATTGGAAGGTGAAAAAAAAAAAATCTGGTGCGTGCGCGCAACACACAACTTTCACTTACCAACTTACTTAGATTAGAAATTGACGTGTTTTGATAAATATCATTTCCCAAAGTCACACATTTTTCTACATTCATATCTTATTTTTGTTAATCGTTAAAGCCGTTTTTGAGTAAATAAAAAAGCCCCGTGAAAATGATATAAAATTTACTAAGTAAGGTCCCCCCTCCCGTAGATCAATTTTGATGAAATTTTTACAGTCATATCTCGGGCATATAAATACATCAAATACCAAGTTTGATCGAAATCGTTAAAACCGTTTTTGAGTAAATAAAAAAAACACGTGAAAATGATACAAAATTTATTAAGTAAAGTCCCCCCTCTGGTTGATCAATTGTGATGAAATGTTGGTTATCACATCTTTGGCATATAAATACATCAAACACCAAGTTTGATCAAAATCGTTAAAACCGTTTTTGAGTAAATAAAAAAAAACACGTGAAAATGATACAAAATTTAGTAAGTAAAGTCCCCCCTCCGGTTGATCAATTGTGTTGAAATGTTGGTTATTACATCTTTGGCATATAAATACATCAAATACCAAGTTTGATCAAAATCGTTAAAACCGTTTTTGAGTAAATAAAAAAAACATGTGAAAATGACACAAAATTTATTTAGTAAAGTCTCCCCTCCGGTTGATCAATTTTGATGAAATTTTTACAGTCATATTTCAGGCATATAAATAGATCAAATACTCAGTTTAATCAAAATCGTTAGAGCCGTTTTTGAGAAAATCGAAAAAAACTTAAAAAGTTAACAAATAAAGTACCCCCTCCCTTTGAGCAAATTTCATGAAATTTTTGCTGTCACATCGCGGGCTTATACATACTCAAAATACCCAATTTCAGGTTCGCACGGTTTATAGTTTTTGAGCTAGTCTGTTCACACACACACACACACACACACACACAGACACACACACACACACACACACACACAGACCATTTCGCGGGACTTGGTTATTTTGACTCAGGGGACCCCAAAACGTGTATTTCCGTTGAAAACCGGAAGTCGAAAATTTTCACGATCGTAATACTTCCACTTACTATATATTTCATATATAGGTAAGTGAAAGTAAAAATCAAAACAAAACATATGATTGAAAAGAGTTTAAGAGTTTTTGATGAAACAAAATGTTCTAGTACATGTACAGTTCGAGAATCTTCTAGATTGTTCTAATTCAGACTAAATATAAGTATCGATGGACTGGAGCGTTAATCTTGCTCTGAAGCTCGAATCATATGGTTATTTTTGTGTAACTGTATCGTTATAAGTTGATACTTTTTGTAACCTTGTTAGTTATTTGTGTTGTTATTGTTTCTCAGATATTTTGAATTATTATTTTCTTTTAATAAAAATTATCTAAACCCACATAAGTGTTACAACATATATTTAATGTCCATAAGCCTTTACGCTTACAAAGTAAGATTTGTTTTTAGGTAATCTAACCTCTTCACTACTTAATTTAATGGCTTTAAGAAATTTAAGTTAATGTTGGTCAAGGAGAACCAATATATTATTTGGCGATTCCAAGAAGTGTTTTTCCCTCGCTTTGTGAATTAGATTTTCGCCCCCGCAGGATCTCCAAGAACTAGCTTAGGTCAGTGTATAATTAATTACCATTAAGTGTCAATTATAGAGTTTATTTTCATCTTCTTATTTATATTTTCAATCAATATCCAGCTAATGAAAATAATAATAGTTATTATGATACTTATTATTACTTTATGGCTCCGATCGATCAACTAATTAATAAAAAAAGAAAAAAATCGAATAGAAAATTCACTAGTTGACGTAATGGGGCATAAATTATATATGCTTGATACTTGGGTGACCACATAGTTACTTAGAGCGAAAATATTATTCATATGGTTAATAAGTTTTATGTTAAAATATTTTAAGTGTTAAATATTAGTAAAAATATTTATCTCTCAACTACCACATTTGCAAGAAAGGCCCTATCAATTTAAATCCAAATCCACTGCAGGAATGCCAATTTGAAAGGAGATGGATCAGAAATTTGCTCTTCGGTGAGACCTTGACATTGACTATACTATATAATATAATAATAATATATAAAAAAAAAAAAATATTTTAATATTTAATAAAATAGATTAATTAGAAATGAGTATTTTTATATGTTGTTATTTTGTTTTCATTGTTTTTGGATTGATTTTAAGTGCCATGTAATTTCTTATATTGTTTTTGTATAGCATGAAAAAATGTTTAGTAACTTGAAAATGGACAAAAAGGTCCGAAACGTTGTACGTATTAATGAAAATAAACAACAAATGAATATATTTTAGGATGCATAAATAACCCGAAATATAAAATAAAAAAAAATAAACAGTGAAGATAATAATATTTTTTTGACCGTTTAATCTTATCCAAAAAATTGAATTCTATTCATAATCAATCATAAATCAATTCACTAATTTAGATAATTTCGATAATCATCACACCTGACTGGTGAGCTTACATAAAAAAATAAATTCCAGGAATAGGGAAGGATGCCGACAAGTTTGATTATTTTATTATATATCTTATATCTTATTTAATATATTATATATTAGGAATATTATATATATATATTATAGTTTAGGGAATATTTTTCTTTTTTTCTTCTGTGTATGTTTACTTGATTTTTTCGTATTTAGCAATTCTTATTTTTAGGCGAAACGAGAGACTGATAATTTATCTATATAAACAAAAACAAAAGTATTTTATAGGGAAACAAAAAAGACCCCTTCCCTATTTAAGCCCTTATAACTTTTTGTCGGCATCTCTTCCTGGAGGTGTGTGGCATACCGTGGAGGTATTTAAGTGGTGTAACCAACCTATGCCAACCATGTTGGGAAGATCGAGATTTATTCTTGGGTTCATCACGAAATATAAGTCAATTTTGACGGGCTAAACTCACCCCTTTCAAATACCTCATAAAGAGTGACTTTTTTCCTTTTATCTGGGAGGAATCTGCAGATCTTATGACCATCGTTTCATGAGTTTACAAATTTCGTTATACATTAAGTCTATTTTGCCTTTGCTGTTAATATGTTTATTGAGGAAGGAGATCTCTGTCCAACCTTTAAAAATCCAGCCTCTAAATTCCCACTTTAATTATAAAAGATATTTATGACATTTTTTTATGTTACATGCTTAATCTATATAAATAAAGATGAAATTCTGTTTGTTTGTTTGTTTGTTTATTTGTTCTTTATAGAAATCTATACCGTTTGTCCTAAATTCTCCAAATTTCGCTCAGTGGTTCTTTGATACCAGGTGCGAACACCCGTCCATATTAAAATTGCATAGCTTCAGCCAATCTCTGGGTATATTATTTGTTGTTATAAAATTCGTCATGATCTCGCTTTACAATGGGTTTTTTTACGAAATCGACCGTTTAAATCGAAAAACTGCCTAAAAAATCATTTTATAGATTTTGAAGAGGCCAACAAGGCCCGGTAAGACCGTCCCTTGGCAGGGCCGAGTTCTGGGATTTTTAAACCATATGTTTTTTTTTTTTTAACAATTCAATATGTTTATTTACATGTATGGTGAATTTATTTTTTAAAAATGCCTCCTAAGAAGCGAGCTTCAATAGGAGTAGTGAGCTCAAAAGCTAAAAAACAACGTCAAATACGAGCAGCTGAAACTCTCGACGAACATCAAAATAGGATTGAACAACAGAGGCTTAGACAGGCAGAATCGCGGGAAACTGAGTCTGCCCAGGAATACGAGGCCCGCTTTGCGCCACAAAGGCTTAGGCAAGCCGATTTGCGAAAAGCTGAAACTGCAGGCTAATATTTCTGTTTGTTTGTTTGTTCTTTATAGAAATCCATACCGTTTATCCTAAATTCTCCAAATTTCGTCAGTAGTTCTTTCATACCAGGTGCGAACACCTATCCATATTAAAATCGCATAACTTCAGCCGATCTTCAGCTGATATTCTTTATTGTTATAGAAATCGTAATGAACTCACTTTACGATGTTTTTTTACGAAATCAACCGTTTCATTAGAAAAATCAAATTCCCCGATCAAACCGGGTTATACAGCTTAAAGATGAATTTCTGTTAGTTTGTTTTTTCTTAATGAAAATCCATACCGTTTGTCCTAAATTCTCCAAATTTCGCTCAGTGCTTCTTTCAGACCAGGTGCGAACACCTGTTCATATTAAAATTTCATAACTTCAGCCGATCTTCAGCTGATATTCTTTATTCTCCAAACTTCGCTCAGTGGTTCTTTCAGACCAGGTGCGAACACCTGTCCATATTAAAATTGCATAACTTCAGCCGATCTTCAGCTGATATTCTTTATTGTTATAAAAATCATAATGATCTCACTTTACAATGTTTTTTGCGAAATCGACCGTTTCTTTAGAAAAATGAAATTCTCCGTGTGGAACCGAGATACACAGCTATAATCTATGCATACAAAGGTGAAATTCTGTTTGTTCTTTATAGAAATCCATACCGTTTGTCCTAAATTCTCCAAATTTCGCTCAGTGCTTCTTTCAGACCAGGTGCGAACACCTGTTCATATTAAAATTTCATAACTTCAGCCGATCTTCAGCTGATATTCTTTATTCTCCAAACTTCGCTCAGTGGTTCTTTCAGACCAGGTGCGAACACCTGTCCATATTAAAATTGCATAACTTCAGCCAATCTTCAGCTGATATTCTTTATTGTCATAAAAATCGTAATGATCTCTCTTTACAATGTTTTTTTTACGAAATCGACCGTTTCATTAGAAAAATTAAATTTCCCGGGTGAAACCGGGACATACAGCTAGTAAAATATAAATAAAAGTTGCTAAATCTAGTGCTTCTCTTTGGTTATTTTTAATTTTTTTTTTTATTTATGCTGATAATAATCAGATAGCTACAGATGAACAGATTAATAGCCCGTTAATGTACACGCACTCATCTTTTATCCTAATAGGGAACTTGGCCCAAAACTTGGGGCAATATCTGGACTTGGTATACAATGAAATGGTGACAGGATCCTTGAGAGATGACCCCTCTGAGTTGAGTTATAAGGATGTTTTCCACAAGCGTAGGGCGAGCGGATGTGGGTCAAGACCTGTGTCAGCAGGATTAGGTCCTTGCAGGGAATGGAATATTACCAGCAATCCACCAATGCCAGTGCGCTACGGTTCGCATGCAGGTTCACAAATTGCACCTGAAAGAATCTTTTATACAGAGAAGCAGTTGGGAATAAATAACAAGTTTTTTATTCTAATCGAACATCTTAGGGTATAGAATTCTTTTGTTTTATTCAAGTAAAAAATCTTCATGCCTAACATGTCCTTATTTTATTAAAGTTATAGACAGACAATACACTATTTTTCTATTTTTAACCGACTTCGAAAGAGGAGGTTACTCAATTCGATACGTATGTGACTTTTTTTTTTTTTTTTTTTTTTTTTTTCTATGTATGTCCACCGATTACTCCGAGATGGGTGGACCAATTCGAACGAAACCTTTTGCATCCTGTAGAGTATTTTCCCAATGTGGTCCCATTAAAACCTTTTTTGGGATCCTAATTTATTAAAGAAGTTATTGGGAAAAAACATGAAAATAATTATTCAATTATCGCTCATAATATTTACTTATTTGAAAAACATATGGCATATATATCATAAGGTATGCTCCAACAAACTATTAAAACACGTTGATAAATAACAAACTGATCATGTACTATCCCCGCTTTTTTTTATTCTAAATTTGATTGGTTGATTCCAAGCAATGCTCAATAATGTTTTAATGGTCGATGAATCGGTTGGGAAACCAAACCAATCAAATTCAGAATTAAAAGAGTGGGGGAGAACATGTGAAGTGTGTTAGTTATTGACGTGGTTTAAGTGCTTGTTGGAACAAACCTTATACATAACCTTAAATAAATTTTCAACAATAGATTTTAATAAAGATATATAATATCAGTGGAATATCGCTGTCGTTTTCTGAAAAATGAAACACTTCCTTATGGTTCCGGCAAAAATATTGTTGTTTTGACACTATTCCTGGAAAATTTTGCCAAGAAATAAAACTCAAGAACATTTTTTTGGGTTGCTTAAAAGATTTTTTTTATAGATTTAAGAAGATTAAACACCGATAACAGTAAAAAATCCTAAATGAATGTCTAAACGACGGATGGACAGTATAATCATAAAACCACAAAATTCATATAATTTAAAGAAAGGCCGAGCATTAATAACC
Organism: Aelia acuminata; assembly: GCA_911387785.2. NCBI lineage: Eukaryota > Metazoa > Arthropoda > Insecta > Hemiptera > Pentatomidae > Aelia > Aelia acuminata. Next base: position 17,294,505 of record OU426983.1, read on the forward strand.
CTTTTTAAAAAAGATTCGTAAAATCGTAGCCATTATTGTTTTAAATTAGATTTTGATTTCCGACTTCCACTCCCTATGCACATTAAAAAGGAATTCAATACTTCCTGGAAAAGCTCTTTTTCAGTTGATTTAGAGGCCTTAACAAAGCTGTCTGCTCCCGGATACACTCGATCACTGTCGGATATTAATATACAATGTAATCATAAAATCTTGTGCGGATTCTTCACTCTGGAGTGACACTTTTGTTATGTTATCCAGATTACTATTATCGGTTTTTAATTATGTTTCTGCAACTATTAAGGTGTTTAGATGAAAATTGCTGTGAATGCCGAATTATTGATTTTGAGATAACAAATAACTATTAACTAAGCGGGAAATCAACTACCGACCAGATCTTCAGCTTGAGGACCCTATTGGAGAGAGGATACGAATATAAACTGAAGACGCACCACCTCTTCATCGATTTCAAAGCAGCATATGATATCATCGACCGCGAAGAGCTTTACCGTGCAATGGAGGAACTCCGAATCCCACAGAAGCTCATATGCCTGGTAAGACTGACGATGAATGAGGTAATGTGCTTGGTTTGCGTCGGTGGAGATATGTCTGCGGAATTCCTTGCGACTAAGGGGCTGCGTCAAGGAGATGCCTTTTCAATATTGCCCTAGAGAAGGCTGTGAGAGATTCTGGCGTGCAAGTTGGATGGACGATCTTTAACCGGAACGTACAACTCTTAGCATACGCGGATGATGTGGATATCATTGGCCGCTCTCTACAAGCTGTTAGGGAGGCGTTCTAGGCGCTGGTGGGTCCTGCAAGGAGACTGGGGCTCAGCGTGAACCAGGCAAAGACAAAGTACTTGGTGACTGAAGAGACACCCAGGTGGAGTACATGTTTGAACAGGACTCCGATTTCGTATATTTGGGCTCAACGGTAACCCAGGGTAACCAAGTAGATGTTGATGTTAGAAGAAGAATTGTCTCTGCCAACCGGTGCTACTTCGGTTTGAGGAAACAGCTTGGTGGCCGCATACTCTCTCGGCAAACAAAGTTACACCTATACAAGACCATCATTCGTCCTGTCCTGATGTACGGCTCGGAAACCTGGACAACAACCAAGGTATGCGAACAAGACCTTCTTATGTTCGAACGGAAAATTCTTCGCAGGATATTCGGAGGAGTGAATACAAATGATGGAAACTGGAGGAGACGCAAGAACCAAGAGATATATGACGCATTCAGAGAGCTGAATATGTCCAGGTCATCAAACTGGGCCGATTGCGGTGAGCAGGGCATGTGGCTCGCATGAGTGAAGAGGATTTGCCAAGGAAGTTGCTGACAGAGCCTTTATATGGGACAAAAAGGCGAGGAAGACCCAGGCTAAGGTGGAGTGACGGAGTCACGACTGATACGGGAAAAATCCTTGGTGTGAGCAACTGGATGGCAGCTGCTCAAAACCGCGACGATTTGCGGAAGCTGTTGGTGGAGTCTAGGACCCATCACTGGGTTGTTGGGCCGAACTAGTAGTAGTAGTATTAACTAAGCTTAAATTTGGTTTGAAAATTAAGGAAAATATTATGGATTAGACTATAATATGGACTTATTATTATTCCCGTCATGAAATAAATACGTCCCGCTAAAAAAATTTAATATTGTTTTCTTCCATCTCCAATTCCATCTATGATGGTGAATTGTTTAATTTTTTTTCTTTAAGTTACGATAACGTCTCTCGGTTGGCACTCGATAAGAGAGTCTAGAGTCGAAATTCTTAAAGATAGTCATTTGTCAATAATTGTTTCCATTTCGAGGCAGTCATATTCTCAGATACCGAAATAACAAACGTAAACGTTGTGTATTATATTTCCCAATAAAACTGGTCGAAAAACGGCCAAAATCTCAACTGTTCAGTGGCATACCTACGACATCTTGAATTTGCCGAATTAATGTTAGAGCCGAGCAAAACTGAACACCTCCTCTCGGAACGCAGATGTATGTATGAAATAAAAAATTACCGAAGACAATATTCGGCAAAGGAATAAAAAAGTCATTGTGGAAAAAAAATTGTGTATGTCTTCCCGATGGAAAATTGGTCTTTACAAAAAATCAAAGTAGACAGGGTGTTGAAAGGTGAGTACTGCATCTACCGCAAACGATTTTCAATTTTCTGTGCGTATTCATAAAATGGATAATGTGACTATTATAATACAAAGTTGATTAAAATTGATATAATTATAATAAAAAGACACGGGATAGACGAACGTGGTATGGCGCTACCTGGGTGGGCTGACTTTTATTTCGTGAGGGACCCACGCAATAGATCTCTATGGATAGAACAACAAACTAAGGAACCAAACTCACTTGTGTCTAAAGAGGGGTACCAAATAAAAAATAAAAATAAAATAAATAAATAAATAAATAAAACGACTTCGAAAACCCGAAATCAGTTCAAAATGCACTTAAAATCTGTATAAAAAAAAAGCATATCAATTTTTTTTTAGAAATCAACACATTGCTCCCTTCCAGCTTATATTAGAAATTATCTTCCGCCACTAAAAAGTATGAAATAAAACACATTTTATAAAAAAAAATTAAACCGACTTCGAAAACTAGAAACCAGTAAAAATAAATGCACTAAAAAGTATGAAATAATTACCTTCTGATTTTTATGAATACGCAGCAAAATTGAAAATCGTATGAAAAGCGGAAAAAATGCATTAAAACGGATAATTTTATTTTGATTAGTACGAATACATACCAACTGTTAATAAAAATTATTAAATGAAAATATTAAATACCATGTTCAATACTTAACAATCTTTTCGGAGGCGGCGCAAAATTCAAAATTGTTAACACTAAAAATTAGGAAAATCTTAAAATTCTCTATAGATTTTCTATTTTGCGCCGCCTCCGAAAAGATTGTTAAGTATTGAACATGGTATTTAATATTTTCATTTAATAATTTTTATTAACAGTTGGTATGTATTCGTACTAATCAAAATAAAATTATCCGTTTTAATGCATTTTTTCCGCTTTTCATACGATTTTCAATTTTGCTGCGTATTCATAAAAATCAGAAGGTAATTATTTCATACTTTTTAGTGCATTTATTTTTACTGGTTTCTAGTTTTCGAAGTCGGTTTAATTTTTTTTTATAAAATGTGTTTTATAATTTAGACAGGTGTGGATAAATAAAAAATCTGGTGCGTGCTCGCAACACACAACTTTCACTTACCAACTTACTTAGATTAGAAGTTAATGTGATTTATTAATTGCCACTACTCAAAGTTACACATTTTTCCTCATTCATTTCTTATTTTTGTTTTCATTTGCTAAAAAAAAAAACAAAAAAAAAAAACACTAATTTCTTTTATTATTAAATGAAAGTAGTTAGTTACTTGTGATAATTCGGCAATGCCAGCATACTACTCCAAGTCGTCTGATTTTATAATTCTCTATGTAGTTGTTGAATATTTCATTTAATTACTATAAAACAAATAATTTCCATTAAATGAACAGAACCGCTTTAATTATGAACAATGGTCTTGTCATTAAAGGCGTACTCCACATGAATGGGCTCGACGTGTTTTATGAGTTGACTGAATATTTTTCTTTTTTTCTCCTCTATATGTTTACTTGATTTTTATCATATCTCATATTCAGCCATTTCTTATTTTTAGTCCAAAAGAGAGACAGATAATTTCTCCTTATAAACTAATACAAAGGTACTTTATAGGAAAACAAAAAAGGCCCCTTCCCCATTTAAGCCCCCCCAGAACATGTTAATAATCATAAAGCTTACCTGATATTAAAGAACACCTAATTTTCATAAAACCCGACGAATTTGAGGAAAATCGTTAAAGCCGTTTTTGAGATAATCGAAAAAAAAGGTGAAAATTGGTAAAAAAGTTATGAAATAAAGTGCCCTCTCCGTTTACCCAATTTCGATGAAATTTTGGCTATCGCACCTTTGGCATATACATACATCAAATACCCAGTTTAATCAAAATCGTTAAAACCGTTTTTGAGTAAATAAAAAAAAAACACGTGAAAATGATACAAAATTTATATAAAGTAAAGTCCCCCCTCCGGTTGATCAATTTTGATGAAAATTTTACAGTCATATCTCGGGCATATAAATAGATCAAATACTCATTTTAATCAAAATCGTTAGAGCCGTTTTTGAGAAAATCGAATAAAACGTAAAAATTTATTAAATAAAGTACCCCCTCCCTTTGAGCAATTATGATGACATTTGTGCTGTCACATCGCGGGCATATACATACACCAAATACCCAATTTCAGTTTTGTACGGCCTATAGTTTTTGAGCTAGTCTGTTCACACACACACACAGACACACAGACCATTTCGCGGGACTTGGTTATTTGGACAATTTTGATGAAATGTTGGGTATCACATCTTTGCCACATACATACATCAAATACCCAGTTTGATCAAAATCGTTAAAATCGTTTTTGAGTAAATAAAAAAAAAACACGTGGAAATGATACAAACTTTATTAAGTAAAGCCCCCCTCCGGTTGATCAATTTTGATGAAATGTTGGGTATCACATCTTTGGCATAGACATACATCAAATACCCAGTTTGATCAAAATCGTTAAAACCGTTTTTGAGTAAATAACAAAAAACACGAGAAAATGATACAAAATTTATTCAGTAAAGTCCCCCCTCTGGTTGATCAATTTTGATGAAATGTTGGGTATCACATCTTTGGCATATACATGCATCAAATACCCAGTTTGATCAAAATCGTTTAAACCGTTTTTGAGTAAATAAAAAAAAACACGTGAAAATGATACAAAATTTATTAAGTAAATAAACCCCCCTCCAGTTAATCGATTTTGATGAAATTTTTACAGTCATATCTCAGGGATATTAATACATCAAATACTCAGTTTAATCAAAATCGTTAGAGCCGTTTTTGGAAAAATCGAAAAAAACTTTAAAAGTTAATAAATAAAGTACCCACTTAGTTTGACCAATTTTGATGAAATTTTCGCTGTCACATCGCGGGCACATACATACACCAAATACCCTATTTGAGGTTCGTAAGGTTTATAGGTTTGAGCTAGTCTGTTCACACAAACACACACACCATTTCGCGGGACTCGTTATTAAGACTCAGGGGACCCCAAAACGTGTATTTCCGTTGAAAACCGGAAGTAGAAATTTTTCACGATCGCAATACTTCCACTTACTATATATTTCATATTTAGGTAAGTGAAAGTAAAAAAAAATTGAATTAGAATAAAATATAATTACATTTTGTTATTTATTAAAAAACACAAATAAAAAATCTGTGGTAAAAACTCGAAATTTGTATTTTATCCTCCGCTTGAAAAGGTAAGCAACGAATGAATTCCCCTCGAAAAATGTGGATAAAGCCGACATCGGTAAACCCGAACTGAATCGTGGATATTTGTTAGGGCCTGATCGGAATACCTTGTTGTTTACTCACGCCGGCTGCCATCTTGGAGCTGCTTATCCGAAGTAATACCAAAAATATTACAGCAAGGTTAGAAAAAATCTGTTGCGTGCGCGCAACACACAACTTTCACTTACCAACTTACTTAGATTAGAAATTAATGCGTTTTGTTAATGCCACTTCTCAAAGCTACACATTTTTCCACATTAATTTATTATTTTTGGTTTAATTTTCTCTATAAAAAACACTAATTTCTTTTATATTTAAATAAAAGATTTTACTTGTGATGAGTCGGCAATGCAAGCATAATACTCCAAGTCGTCTGATTTTATGATTCTCTATGTACCTGTTGAAAATTTCATTTAGTTACCATGGAAATAAATAATTTTCATAAAATACATATGTATGTTTCAAAACACGTTAACAAGTCTTCCCGATCAACAGAACGCCTTTAATTATAAACAATGGACTGACATTAAGGCCTAGTGCGCGTACGTGGGCTTAACGAATTTTATGAGTTGACTGAATATTTTTCTTTTTTTCTCCCCTATACGTTTACTTGATTTTTTTCATGTCTCACATTTAGCCATTTCTTATTTTTAGACGTAACAAGAGACAGTTAATTTCTCCATAAAACAAAAACAACGGTACTTTATAGGAAACAAAAAAGGCCCCTACCCCATTTAAGCCCCCTCAGAACGTGTATTTCCGTTGAAAACGTGTATTTCCGTTGAAAACCGGAAGTCGAAATGTTTCACGATCGCAATACTTTCCCTTAATATATATTTCATATATAGATAAGTGAAAGTAACAATGTGTATCATCTGACTCATCCGTCAATTGTATAAATTCTCTTGCATGTAACGAATAAATATTTTCTATACATTTTTAGATTTTAGTTCCAATGCTTTTTAGTTAGTTTCAAGGCTTAATGGATTTAGTTTTTCCACGACATATTAAATCGAATCATGATTAAATTCTTTTCATATTCTTTTTTCAAAAGTTTGAATTAACATATTAAGTACAAAAGATTGAGTGTCATAAATTACGTACTTCATTTCGTAGTTTTATGCTGTTTCTTTAGTGAGGATTAATATCCTATTTTTTTTTTTTTTATTTCTTATTATATTTTTAAGAGTTTCAAAGAGCTTTATTCTTGTTCTTGTCTTGTAATTTAACTAGTATATGAGAGCACTCTGCGCCCTCTTAGTTTCTAACTTTGCTAATTCAACTAGCCTGGCGCCATCTCTGTTCATTTCGTCATGTTATGGAATGGGAGAGAATTCCTTCCTTTCGGGCTGTAAATATTCAAGCTTTTATCTTTTAAATAAAATTTAAAAAAAATAATAATAAAAATAAATAATATAAATGAAATATGATAGAGCGTGATTCATTCAAATTAATTCATTCACCTTTAACAATTACATATTCGCTCTGAATGGACGGTCTTTATAAAACAAGTAAATTTAAATTCAGCTTCTGTATGTTTCTGTCGATAAATTAAATGTTTATACAAGGCTGCATTTAAATGGAAATGTGGTTTCTCACATTTTAAAGCGGAATTCCATCTAAAATTCTAAGCTACGGCTTATATATATATATATATATATATATATATATATATATATATATATATATATATATATATATATATATATATATAGCTCCTGTGTCTGATATCTCCAAGAAGGAAGTAGGACTACATGATTTCAGCTTATAAGCTCGATCTCTTTCATGGCATTTAACACCCTTGAATTTAATATTGAGAAGTATCTGTTATTTTAGTTAATTACACTTGTATTGTATTTCGGTAAAACATAGATTTTTCTTATTCTTTTGGTATCTTTACTTGATCGAAAACTTTAAGTTGGGTGTGGAGACAAAAATTTGAGGGTGACAAACAGAAATGTCCTCGTAAATCACATCAAGTCTTAACACGTAATATAAGCATGCTTTTCTTTATGAAACAGAATTCTTTACGTTAAATGTGAAGAATAGTATTTATTCTTTACCTTGAGCGTTAAGAACCTTTTTGTGTTTTTAATCATCTCCTCATTAATAATGAAATTTGTTTTCTAAAAAAAAAAAAAAGATTAACATAAATTAGAATATATATTCTAAATACTTAATCTCAAATTAGTCGAAATGTCCACAGTTTCAATTCAAAATTGAAAAAGATATTTTAGTCAGTAACCTTGTCATTAAAAGTTGCATCAAATGGTGGTAGTAGGTTTTGGTCTTTGTTCTTGTATGGAATGGGAATCAGTTTCAAAACCAATTTTTCAACCTTGGCAGCCCCCTTTTCCCCAGCGGTTCACCAATAACATCCCAAAAACTTGTCTCAATTTTTACCATGAAGAAGCACGTTTTCGACCAAAACCTATTCTATAAATTTTCAAACAAGATTAAATCCACTAACATTTGTGACCTGAACTGGCTCAGTAGATTAAATAGCTTCTGACATACAGCTTTACGTATTCAATAGGCCGTCATTTTGTATTCTATCGGCTTTCTTATGGAAAGATTTACTATATTATTTATTATTTATACATAGTAATATGAATTTTTATTAATATCAACCTGTTATTTCAACTTTTAGGGCTGTATTAGTTAAGGGGGTACGGTCTAACATCCCATGGGGACCAGCCGTACTAGGAAGGAGGGGGCCGGGATTCGATCCTATAACTTAACTAATACACCTGTTTTACCACTCTTGTATACCAGCTCACTAATTAAATAAATAATTGAGTTAAATTACTGTGTTTTTATAAGCTATCATTATTATTGCTAAACTAGACATTATACACACTTATATGTATTATATATAACACGTAAATAAGTTTCGGTTTCGGCCCGAAACAAGGTCTATGGCCGAAATTCGGCTTCGGTTGCGGTTTCGGCTAAAATTTTGGTTTCGGTCGGACACTAATATATAACATAACAATTCTGTAACCAAACACCTAATAGAGGTATTATTGAAAAGGATTATAGTTATTAAAAATAATTTAACTATGGAAGATAGTTGATAACGATGTGAAAATGATTGGAGCTAAAAAGCTACATTATAATACGATATAGTATTAGTCTCAGTACTTTTCAATTCATTATTTTTTATTTATTTTTTTGACGCGCTCATGTAAATACATCGAACATCCGATTTCAGGTTCATAAGGTTTATAGTTTTTTGAGCTAGTCGCACACGCGCATAGACCCTTTCGCGGGACTTGGTTATTTCCGCTCAAAATGAGTAAATTTATATCTACATAAACAGGTTAAAAATAAACTGGACTATTGATGACATAAGGATTTGTTTTTGAGGCCTTAAAAAAAAGAAATAAATAATGTTAAATCGAAAAATAGTTATCACTCTCGAGTTTTACAAAGTTTGTATTCTATGCCTTATAGAGAGTAGCAAACAAAAATTATTAAGTTGATGTAAAAAAAAATCAGTCGGCAAGTGAAAATGAGGTGATGCGAGCAACAGATTTTTTTCACTAACACACTTATTATCTAGAGCAGATTAAGAGCAAAATTAGGTGGGATCACAACATCCACCCAGTCTCACACCTAAGTGTTGCTTTTTGCATACTTATACTTATATGCAGTATATGCATATATACTTTTGTTTACAAATTTGTTTAATGTTTTATTTTCTCAGCAGTATCGATCTAAAGTCTAACTTTATACTTGTATGTATGTATAAATAAATAAATAAATAAATATATATATATATATATATATATATATATATATATATATATATATGATAGATTAACACGTTAGGTGCGGCATCGGTCCCCGGGGTCCTATGTTTTACATTCCCCTCTTAACAGCCGATTTTCACATGAAAATATCCGATAGTCCGAACACTTCAAATACTCAATTTAGTCTATTTTTTAATGATATTATTGCATTTTAGTGCAGAAAATGTTGCTAACAGCTGAAATTCTGTTGTTTTTTAGAATCGGACTCCGAGGTCCGATTTTCGATAAAAAATGGCGTGAATCGGGTATCGGCCTGTCCTGCGCCTATTATATCTAGTTCCAATCCTTACCAAGAAATATTGCCCTTGAGACGCTCATTTAATTCCCTTTTAATCAAAACATTACGCTTTCGTCAAAGTATTCCCATCGGACCCCGACGTCCGATATCGTCTGTGGCTCATGCTAGCAGTCGGACCCCTGGGACCGATACCGTACAATTCAGGATACCCCTAAAATTATCAGCCAACGTTTCGATTCAACTTTTGGATCTTCATCAGGGCTGAATGAAGTGATGAAGATCTACAAGTTGGATCGAAACGTTGGCTTTTAAAAATAAAAAAGTTTTAACTGAAAATCTTGCTAATCATTTAACCTATCCTATAGAATAACAGGATAACAGTTGACTATATCTCACCTCTCTCTCTCTCTCTCTCTATATATATATATATATATATATATATATTTATATATATATATATATATATATATATATATATATATATATATATATATATATTTGTTATTGTTATTATTATTTTATTTCCCGTTCTACTATACCTTTGAGGTAATATGAGTGTTTGCAGCAGTTGTATGATATGCATGACTGCATAACATACTACTGCTGCAAGTAGATCACATTACTTCACAGTCTGTGCAAATCTTTTGGCATGTTTTAGATCAGTCACCTGCCTCTTTTTTGTGTCCTCAGTCAGGTGGCTTCAATGGGGCTGCTTGTCTTCTACTCAAGGAGAAGTGTGTTGGGCCCACTTCCTTACTTCCTTCCAATTTTATATACAAGAGCATTATTCCTTTAAATATACAAGAAACATTGAATCACTAAAACTGCGGATCCGACCTTGCTTACTAAATCTAATTTTTTTTTTTTTTTAAATATGTCAAATAGTTTGATTATATTAATAAAAATACAGGGCACCTTTCTATAATCAAATAAAATTAATGAACAATATGACAAAAAACCATTCTGATCAGACCTCATAAAGGTGAAGAGGTAATACATCTATCCTAATATTATTAATATTAATATTATTCGGACAAGTATAATGTTCTAGCTGAGTAGATCAGCACATGGACAATCATTGCAAGTGCGTAGTCCGAATTTCGAAAACTTGCATTGCAAAGCTTCTCTCATTATTATGGTAAACCAGACAGTTATTGACACCCTTATAGCAATATTTTATGCGATAAATTCATGTAACGTGCATTCAGAATCAGGTGAGCATCAGGTGTTCTCCATCTCTCTTAAGGAGAGAACTCATTGTGTTATTGAAAAATGGTAAGTACATATCAGACATTAGATTTGATTTTTTTTTTATGCTTAAAATATTCATTCATTACCTCTGCATTTTAATAAGACTGTTTAAAACAACGTCATGAACGATTGAGATTGAACATCAGTAAATTGTTAAAATGATAGGTTTAGAAAAAGTATCCAATGAGAAAGTCAATTCATCATTTGTATCATTTTATTTTTATTTTAATGGTTACAGGCAATCTACTGCTAGGGTGATGTTTGCCGAATTATGCTGTTAATTTTTAACATATTACTAATAACAGTTCAGTATAGTATAGTAACAGTTCAGTATGGTTTGAAAAGGTAGAGAGGAAAAAAAAAAAAAAAGTGAAAAATAATTTATAAAAAAATAATATATACACAAAAAAAATGAAAAAATGGATTAGATAAAAAAGCTAATCAATGAGTAGGTAGATAATACTAAAATAAAAGTTGTACACAGTGGAGTGTGTTTAGATCAGTTCATATATTTTTATTTGTTCTAAGTATTCCAATAACTCAGCAATATATTTATTTATCCGCCCACCAATGAACGCCATGCAGTCTGAGTCTATCCCCACCCCCGGGTATGTGAGGCCCGTCAGCCTACTGGAGGCGACTCACACCGACGGGGCGTAGGAGTGATGAACCTTCCCCGTGTATCTCATCGAGAATCGTGGTGTGGTTTACCAGGATAGCAGTTTTGGTTTGGTTCAAGGACGGTATGCTTCAGGGAAAGAAATATAGGACCTCGGGGCCTGCTGACTCTGAGCTACCATAATCTTTGGACCTAGACGATTTTGTCACTGTCCTTGAACCCCAGAGAGCTGACGCCATTGGTGGGAAGAACACTGCCAAATTGGCCCCAATAGGGTTGGATACGGAGCTATGGGCAGTCTGCCATGGTGACCATGGCTTGCAGCAACGTGAGGTTTGGGCTACCCCCTCCAGGCTGTCTGTGCTCCCGCTAGCAACACAAATGTCTGTAAGAAGACCACACTGCACGGCCAAAGGTCTCATTAGGCCTAGTGCGCCAACCGAAAAAAATAAAATAAAATAAATAAAAATATTTATTTATTTACATCTGTTATCAGTCAGAGACTATACAGAGGGAGTTGGCATATTAACATAAGCATAGAATAAAATAAAGTAACAGCCTTCTTTCCAAGGCTAAAAAAAATATTGAAAATAGAAAAAGAAAAAAAAAATGAACAAGAAAAATATTTAAAAAATAAACAGAAGAACATCATGTGATAAAAAAAATAATAAGCACTATAGATAACATACTTAAGAGAAGAATTTAGGTACATAATTACAATAATAACTTAACTATCACATAACATAACTAAAAATCAATACAATAGTAATCCTCCAACTGAGAATAGATTTAATTTTAAACCTTAAAAACAGATATAAAAACAAGCAAACAAAATATTTTGTAGATAGAATAAAATCTATTTTCTGTCCTCGACTAGCTGAATAAAAAATATATAAAAATCATTCAGTTTATTTAAAACTCAGCAATATATGTGCTTTTGTCATTTAGTAGGGTTACTAAATGATAGGAAAGATCCATACTTAGCAACGGTCTGCAGTCAGTAAATAAATGTTTAACTGTCAAAGGTACGTTACACTGTGTGCAGGTTGGTCTTGGTTTTCCAGTCAGCAAATGATGATGTGTGAGTATTGTATGTCCAATTCGCAAATGTTAATATAATTTCTTCTCGTCTGTTGTTCCAAATTGATGACTTCCATTGTCATATTGAATGTTTGATTTCTCGTAGTTTATTTTCCCTTGTCTTAGTCCAATTTAATTGCCATATGTCTGTTATTTTTTATGTCATTACTGGGTATCAATTCAGTATACTATATATAATCTCTAGTACGGTATCCTTTAATGTTTTTCATTTTTTTCCGTTTCGACTACCACAAAGACTAATCAGTGATATCAGTGCTTACGTCTATTACTTTGCATGCTTTAATTTAAATATCTGTTCTATTATCAACTAATTTCATCACACCTAACAGTGAACCTCTCAATGAACCTCATGTGGTTCACCTACTGTGATTTTTGAGAGATTTAGGGTGCTTGGAGAAAGAAAATAACAAGTTAATTGTGGTAAGTGTGAGTTTATGTGAAGGCAAAGATACAGCAATGCGGAACTTTTTCAGGAAATAATGGAGGAGAAATGGCTTTTGAAACCTGATGATTAGGGTCAGCAAATCTTTTGATATTGCGTAGCTATCGATTTTATGGTTTAACAATGTACTTAATTATTTTTTTCCACTATTCAAATTATCATAGTTTTTCAAACAGCTCCACATCCTGGAGTGGACCTTGGCTTCCACCATGTTTTTCATCATCCAGAATTGCCCATCACTCTTTGTCTCCAGTCTCAAGCAGCAGCTTCCGAAGGTCCTCTTCCAAGTCCTTCTGAGCCTTGATATATTGAATTAGGTTTTCATACTGACATATCCCTTCAATTTGACATTTGTCCTTGGTCTCAAGACCCCCTCATGGTAGACTTGTCCAAAAACGTTTCTTAAAATTTTCTCAAAGATACATAAGATCAGCGGCCGTATTAAGGACCAATGATTCAACTATTAGAATATAAGAATTTTAGGCGAGAATATTTTTATTGTAAATCGTACATTTTCCAACAAAAGTATAAAATGTTTCATAATTTCTAAGCTTATACTATAGATATTTTTTTTGTGTTAAATGTCTTGGATTAAAATGGGAATAGGGTAAAGTGGGGGAAATTTGTAAAGTGTACATTTTCCAACAAAAATCTAAAATGTTTCATAATTTTTAAGCTTCTACTATAGATATTTTTTTTGTGTTAAATGTCTTGGATTAAAACGGAACAGTTTGGCAACAATTAATAAAAATAAAAAATATCCCCACTTTAGCTGAAAGTGTGGGGTATAGTTGGGTAACCGTTTGGGTAATGTGGGGTATCCTTTTGGAATAGCATTTGTATTTATTGTTTGGCACATCAACCCGCTAGCGAGTCATGGCCTCCTTTATTGTCTTTCGCCAGTTTTCCGAATGTCATAAAGCCGCCTGAGTTCCGTGAAGAGATCTTGCATCATGAGTTCCACTATCCTGATATCTCTCTGACCACATCTGGTCAGAGTCATCAAAATGGTAAAATATCACTTTTTAACATAACCTACTTGTTCATATAAATTTAATTTTAAAAATCTATTTTACATTCATTTACGCTCAATGCTCAATTTAAATTTTTATTTTTACAGTTAATTTTTAAATAAAGTTTATATTCAATTAGTAATGAAGATTTCAACAAAAATTCTAAGATCGAATAAAGTTTGAATATCAAAACTTTGGCCATAATATCAATGCCAATAGACCCACCCACGGGAAGTAGTTATTTGTATTTCCAACTTGATTGCCGAGTTTTCCTATGTTTTAACTTTTCCATTTTCTTAGAATTATTTACAAGCTATTAGCTCAAAGCAGTCACGTTTGATATTGGAAATTGGCACTTTTCGGAAGAGTAAAAAAAAAAAGAAGTAACAGGGCAAGCTTTTATATTTATTCAATCTATAGTATATTTAATTTATGTAAGGTCTAATTAGAAAGAGCCCCCCCATAAAATAGTAATATATAAATAATTCAAAACTTTCATAAGGAACTTAGAAATCTTTTTACGTAATGAAAAACCATACTAGACTATTAAAATACTGTAGAACATTATTTATCCTTTTATACAGGTAGTTTATAAAAGGTAATTTATCGAGCTTATATTAATGACATTATTGCCAGTAAACATTCAGGCAAGAGGCCAGTGAATGTTTGTGAATGGAAACATCTGGCTCATTCATCAGGTCATATGATTCCTGAGATGTATGCCTTTGCCATTCGTTCCTGACTTGGATTCCTCCATAAATGCACCTTTCAAATACTTATCTGTAATGCTTGCATATTGGCTTTCACCTTCGTCCAAGCTTCAGGCCCATAAATATGTTTTGGAAAAGAGGTTGTTTCTCAGCTGAGGCCTTAAGCCGAAAAAAAACGTCTATTAGCAGCAGTGATCTGGCTCCTTATTTCCAGTAGGTATTATTGTTATCAGAGTTTACCTAAGTTCCCAGATATGTGAACTCATTCACTTTCTCAAATATGAAACTGCCAAACTCTTACACCATTTTTCTTCACTATTTTTTTTTCTTCTTGGTTAGATATCTTAATTCTGTCCATTTTCTTTTCTTTGATGTCCTTTTTTTTTTGTAAGATGAATGAGTTAAATGGCCACTGTCACACATTTTTTATGATGAAGAAGGAAATTAACCATCCATTTTGCTATTTGAAGTGAAAAGGGTGGTATGATCCGTCTCTTTTAGTGTAGATGGTTCAGGGTCAAACATTAACAAGTGATGCCCTTTCAGCAGACGAAATGGCCCCTATCTGTTGTTTCCATTTAAGCCCTTGCACTGTGTTTGTTTTGATAGTTAATGCTGTAAATTTGTATTAATCCAATAGCCTTTTTAAAAGGATAAAGAAAAATTTAATAACCTTTATTAAAATTAGATAAGGAAATAAATTAAGCATATAACGTAACAACAATGAGCTCAATGATTTAATAAAAGTAAATTTTAAAGTTGGATAAAGAAAATAAATCATAGTCTGGTAATGTGGGGACACCCCACACTATACCTATTGCATAACCTTCCCACATTAACCGACAGGATAATTACTTTTAAAAATGGTAATTGATATGGATGATTGATTATTTCCTGTTATCCCTCAGTGAGACAAAGGGCCTTTATACAGTTTCTCTTTGAGGGTGGCTCACGTACGATTTTGGCTCCTAGCCTCTTCCAGGACAGAACTCCTCCACGTCTTCCTCAGCTTTCCTACACGACACTGTCCCTGAGGGTTCCATTCAAGAGCCTCCCGGGTGATGCTGTCTCTCCTCCTTAATGTGTGTCCAATCCATCTCCATTTCCTAGTTCTAATTTCAGCTTCTACTTTCTTTTGCTTTGTTTTTCTTAGTAGCAATTGATATAGATGGGAATTTTTAAATAACTGGAAATACATGTGGACCAAATGACCATCCCAATTAATAAATAAAAAACATAGCAGTTCAGTCATAACATTTTGAAGCTAATACTAAAATGAGAGAAAACATGCTCAAAATATATATTGAACTACAAATTCTAAGAGAACAACTTTTCACTTTATAACCACTGGCAAAACTAATCCCGCAACCTAAGGAAACAGAAGACACCATTCAGTTGACAGGTAGTGCTAAAAGACACCTCGCTAAGATCGGCACTCCACTGTACCCAATGCTCCTATATATAGCCTTACTTTGGTGGCACTGATATCATTAACAACCTAAACTTTTGCGTCATATGTTTAACTAGTGATCACAGAAGCACTGGTCTAACTGCAGTACTCAAAATGGAAAAGAACCCGTATCTCGTATAAGTTGAACATTCTCAATAGAGAGGTTCTTATCAAAACTAATACAAAAATATAATAAAATGAATATACGTTAATAAATTATAAGCTGTTGATAAATGTTTGATCCCCAGCCCACCTTCATAGAGAGGGTTATTAATGACTCGTTCATGTGTATGAAAAAGTCATTCATCTCAAACTGACTTTAGTGAGGTTCTTTCTACAACGAGAGGAGTAACCTTTCGCAATAATTAGATAAGAACTTATAATTAATTTCCTGCAAACATATAATGAAGGCCTAAGTTGAAACTGATTTAAACAATGGTATATTCTCTCACCACATTTATTTACATATACAACAAAATTTACATGGCTATTTACAATAGGTAAATACAATTTAGAGACTAAAAACATGAGAACTTTCCATTAATATTCAGTTCATTTTATTCAATACTAGCTATGAAATACAAATTTATACAAGATTTATTTTTTCATTCAAATGAAATAAATTGATACATCATTAACTAAAACAGTTAATTGTCACTAATATTTACATTTGGTATCTTGAAGGAATAATACACCACACAATATCGTTTATTATATGGTATTTACACCAATTGATATATTAAATTATTTTTAACAATATATATATTTGGCAATATTATTTACATTTTTATAAAGTTTTGTTTTTTATATTATTTTATGTTTAAGTCCTATTTACTCAAACTTCATCAAAATCAATAAGCAGCTATTGCTGATATCGTTTTCTTTTATCCAAATTAAAAACATATTTACCTAAATAAAGGACATTATATATTTACAAACATTGTATGACTTCAGTCAATTTTTATTTATATTTCTTTTCTATATATATTTCTTTAAAAAATCATTATTACTCAACTGAAGTTAAGCAGAAATGATAAATGGTGTTAAGTGCCTTCAGTATGGTTGAAAATTTTTATTTTTGTTTACAACATATTACAGGTCTACATACAATGTTACATTCAATCGTAAACGTAATTTATTACTTTAGTAATAATTATGATCATAGAGAAAACGTCTCTGCTTATTTAACTCATAGTATTTAGTATTATCCAGGTTTTAACAAAAATGTTGCTGAAGGCATTTATATATAATCCTTTTCATATCCACACTTCAATGATTATAGTATGAATTGAGAGCAAATGAAATGGTCGCAAAAATAATAAAATAAACAATTCTAATATCTATATGATGTATAAGAATTCTTTTTGAATTATTACAAAATTTATTATTTGGTAATTAAAATCCATTTTAAAGCAAAACTAATCAAAAAGTTATATAATTAATGTTAAGTTGATCACTTACTAATATTGCTACAAACTCAAGTCGAAAAAATGCTGAGTAAAACTGTAGTCACCCTATGTATGGTACCTCGAGAATTCGTACAATTTTTATTGAACAATTTAAATGAGCATGGTGTAGGTTTTCAAGACAAGGTAATGACAGCTCACCTGCTCCACAAGTATAATGATTTTTGATGATTATGAAAATAGACATCGGTATCTCTCTCAAAACTTAGATATAATATCAAAAGCAACATGAAATGTTAGCTGTAACAAATAAAATGTCATATATTCAAAGTAAATAAAAATATTTATAAAAAAAAACACTTTTCATTTATGATTTCAAGTTTGCCTGTATCCCTAATTTGTTTCACAAGGCAAGTTTGTAAAGATGTTAAAACATTTTAATTTATATATATCCAACTATGAGTTGGTTAAACACAAGGTTGCCACTTATCATCCAAAACTTGTTCACAAAAATAATTTTGTTTCATAT
This sequence comes from Aelia acuminata, assembly GCA_911387785.2. Classification (NCBI taxonomy): domain Eukaryota; kingdom Metazoa; phylum Arthropoda; class Insecta; order Hemiptera; family Pentatomidae; genus Aelia; species Aelia acuminata. Next base: position 17,312,471 of record OU426983.1, read on the forward strand.
TTACCAAACAGTATAAAGAAAATTTGTATTAAAAAACAACTACTAGATTGAGCATTGATTGCAGAATGTTTTCGCTAAGATCATTTGTATCTATGCATCAGGCATTTAACATTCATAGCTGCCTGCATGGATAACCATGTTCCTCATTATTAATGTGGCAGTGCAAAAACTCAAATCCTATTCTATCAGCTTAAGTAATAATAATTTTGGAATTAAAAATATGAAAAATGCACAGTATTAGTTTTAATAAGGAAATATGAAAGCAATGAACATGTTTTGCTTGAATTATCCTAAAAATACATATTCACTGTGATTTAAGTATTACTTAAATATATGTTCCATTCTGATTAATTAAAAAAGTATTTAATATAGGAAGCTAATCAAATCCATAAATGATGACCTCTCTGAATGAATAAATGTGACATTCACAATTTAGTTTTTAATTGTTATAGAATTTCTGAACATCTGTTTGTAATCAATATTTTATTTGATGTCGACCCCGCTTAATGCTGTAATGGTTAATCCATCTATCAAAATTAGAGGAAAAACCTTAAGTGCATCAGGGGAACATGGGCAAAGAATTACTCTTGAAATGATTTGATGACAATATGAGAATACTGAATCAAATCTCTTTGGGATATGGGCTACAAAATCAATACTTTAGTTATTATCTAAGATTATTCCTTTATTAATTAAAAGTATTTCTGTACAATTTCTGCCTTTGGCAATAATTTAATTTATATGTTTTATAAATATACTAAAAAAAAAAAAAAAAGAAAAGAAAAACATTCATAATTTCAATGCTCAAAATTCACTCAATCATTATTTCTATTCAAACATTTTATAAACTGATGAATACTTATATCAAATTTGTTTAAATAAGTATTTTTACATTTTTAAATTATTTTATGTTATTATTTACAAAGCAACAGGTAAGGAAGAATTGATTCCCATTAAAATGCCTTCACAGCCAAGTAGAAATATTTCTACATTCTAACAATCATAAAAACCATCATTTCTTAACCAAGAACTGACAATAATCAGTTCATGTTTATTCCTCATTTGTATGATAAATCCATATTTCGTCAAGAAGGAAGCTCAGTATAAATATTTCTAAGGTGGCTCCTGTAGGTGAATTGATTATATACAATGAAAATGGAGGATTAATGGTCGTGGTGCAACAAATATTTGTTTAGCACTGTCCTTTTTTAGCACTTAATTTTACAAAGTATTAATTACACGGTAATTTTACAATGAAATAAGTTAAACTGTAAATAGGATTTATTTTAAATCAAAATAAAAAAGATAAACTAAAAACATTTTAAGAATGAAATGTTAATTTAAAATAATGTACTTTAATATTATGTCAATGATGAATTCATGATTTTTACTGTTCATTATAAAATTAATTTTCAGTATATTTTAAAGTCAAAGTATAGAAAGTTGCAGAAATCTTTGAAATTAATTTTATTTTTTCTTTGTACAGAATCATAATAAATGGTTTGGTTTTTAATGTTTATGTGTATTTAATCATCTTAATCTATTACTAAATATCTTAAGAGAAATAAGAGAGAAAAGTATGTAAGAATTTAGGATCTCAAAAAAAGGAACAAAATTTCCAATGAAGGATATACCCGTAAGCACTTTGTTCATGTCTACAGATTATAAAGGAAATGATGAATTGTTTGTAATAATTTGTTTGTTAGTTTATTTAACATCACTTTATGCCGCTAAAGGTAATCAGCTACAGTGGGAGTCATAAATTTGGCCTACCCAGGCTCCTATCCCTCCTATATTATATTAGGATAGGGATCTTTACTTTAATGATCCCCACCACTGGAAGCGAACCCTCGACCTTTATAATTGTAGGCTGCTACGCTAACCACTACAGTTATGATTTCCATTGGTTTGCCTTACTGCATATGTCAATATTGAAATTGTAGGGAATAATCTCATCTGGAATTTGCACAATAAAATCTCTAAGTCTCTCCCTCTAGTGTTTATAAGCTTGTTTGACACTTCTACAAAGTTTACATCTTTCTGCCTCAGATATATTCCTACAGTGACTATGCCGATATAGAGCTTCTGCATTGTTTTGCAATGGTAATGCTGCTGCTACACATCGTGAATATTCCATGTGTTCACCGAGGGACATTAGTCCAAGGGTACATTTACTTTAATTTGACATTTATAAGAATATCTCGTTAAAGTTAAAAAGAAAAAAAAAAGAATGAATGATGAAATAAAAAAGGAGTGAGTTAACACATTATTTAAATGATAATCGGCCTGGCAATTTATGAAGATTGAGAATAACATATAATGCTGATTTTAATACTCTTTATTTTTAATATTTAATTATAATTGTAATTTGTTTCTACAAATAAATTATTAGGAAGACAGTTCTAATTTTTTTTAGAAATAATCCATAAAATGAAAATCTGAGACAGGGACATCTTATAAACACAGTGTTAACGTGCATACCTTCATAAGAAATGTTGTATTTATTCGAGCTCCTAAATTCATATTTTCAGAGCTCTTAACCCTGACATACCCAGAATAAATTCCATGAACAAGATGATCAAATACATTGCATAAGATTTTTTTTTAATAAAACAGTTTTTTTTTTAATTACTAAAGAAGTGATCTTAATTAAAACATAATAAGTATTCGTTTTATTCTTAGTAAAATAATTTTTATTGATTTCAATAAATAAACCTTTCAAAAAGGTTTTTGGGTAAATCCACGTCAATTCAACACAGGCTTGAGCCTCACCATTTCAGATTTTCTCGAAATTTGGTATATGTGTACTACTTGTACCTACTAGAACAATTGTGAAATATCTGGCATGGAATGGGCTCTTAAAAGACACCAATCTCATAGTCCTAGTCCAATCAGGAAAACACCTGCAACTATTTTTAATCTTAAAATGCTAGATTTATGAAATTTTATCACTAGTTTTCAATTTTTTTAGTAATGAAGAAATTTTTATCCCACTTTTATATTTTGCTGTATGAAAAGATATAATACTACCTATTTTTCAAAAAAATATAAATTTTTTAAAAAATGCCCTTTTTGAGAAAATTGAAATTAAAATTTTACATTTAGTTTTAAGAAAATTTCTTTACTAACAACCTATACATTGTTGTATATCATATGAAACGGCATGGAATGCGCTGTTAAACGACACCAATCTCATAGTCCTAGTCAAATTTGGAAAACATTTACAGCTATTTTTAATCATGATTTTTTCTGGTTCTGGACCTATTTTGAGGGCTTTAGAACCCAATAATTCAAAAGCGGGTAGACATATCTCAGTAATATTTTTATATACTAGAAATGGTGAGGTTCAATATGATATATTTTTGTGTTGATTTGATGTGGAATTGCCCTTTAATCAGAATCAACTCAAAACATGATATTAATCAATAATTACATGCTTTTTGTCAGTTGATACATATTTATATATAAAAAGTTCTAAAGTCATCTTGACGATATTTATCATTCCAATTTCAACAAAGTTTAATAACCATAAAGAGACATTAGTAAGATATTTAGGAATATAATCGGTCCCTGTTATAATTAACCTTACACTAATTTCTTGAAACACTAATGAGTCCCGATCACAATGTGAGTTTTTAGAACCTTTAATAATATTGCCGAGGAAGGGCAGATCCATCTCAGACATGGAAAAGCTCGCCGTCATCTTTGTTCTTATTGAGCTGGTCGCAGATCCGATTGAGGTCGTCCGCAAGGCCTTGGATCTGGCCTTCCTCCGGATGTCACACCCTCAACTCTTCTGGCAGTGGCTGTTTGGGTTTCCTACCGAGGGTGGCTGTGTGTGGAAGGAGAGGTTGAGACTCCGGAGGGCGAGGGGTTTTCGGAGGAGGTGGTGCTCTCGGGAGGGTTGCACTGCCTGAAGTGATCTCTGTGCTCTGCTTCAGGATCGGGGCAGGCATCGCTGCGGTCGGTCTCGTTTCCATTATCTGAAGTAGCTCAGTTGCACCTTCAACAGTTTTTAATTTTCAAATGTTTTACAATGTAATTAAAGGAAACAAAAACATGAATAAGATATTTTAGAAATATTGCTCCATAAAACAATGATAAATCATAAGAATTGTGTTTTAATATTTTATATGTTTATATCTAATATAATCCTAATTTACAGGTGAGAGTGTGGTTGGTTGGCAACAGTTTTCATTTGATTGTTGAGTGGTTCCTGTTAATATAATCCCAATGGGGCTGATACCACTGTAAACTCCAAGTATTAGAGTACTTCAAGTATTTTTTTCACAACATAATATTTAATACTAAGATCAGAGAAAATTGAAGAATTCGTCAATCCAGAGTATGCCAATTAACCCTCTATGTGGGGCAGGTTGGCCTAGAAGGTGGAGTTGTTTAGCCATCTCATTCAAGTACTGCCTGATACGTATTATTGTTATTAAAAGCTGCACTATAATGGTATAATAATTTTGAATCGGTTTTTAACAGCTTTTAAAGGAAAATAGAATGACAATAGAAGAAGATAGAAGTTTAGACTGTCGTCACTTTTTGCATTAGAAAAATTGCTCTCATCTTCCTCGCTGGAACTAAAGACAATTGGTAGTTTCACCTTTGATTATGTTTACCTTGCTTTTGTGAATTGCTACAGCGCCAAAAAAAAAGTTGAAGAGAGCCAACTAACCCCACAGAAGAGATCATATGAAAGATGACTGCCAGGACAGGGGAGAACAATCAAACAAGAAACTGGTTTGTCGAAAAGTTAGGTTTTTCAAAGGAGTTAGGGGCTACGTGAACAGAATCGGAGTCAAATGTTTTTCCATGCCTTTAAACCAACTTTACTGAAAATATAAAAATTTACTTACGTGTTGTAAAATCAATCAATGAAGCACACTCCTATCTACACTGTTAGCATCGGATTGAAAACTCAGGACAAGGCTCCCGAGGTCGAGCGGGTCACATGGAACAATGTGATGCCTTCACAACAACAGGTGTGATGGAAACCATAAGCCAATGGCCAACCTACCCCCTACGCCAACCAACCCTCTCTCCCCCTATCGTATAGCTTTTTAACAATTCATCTGATGTTAAAAAAAAATGAGTTTTTTGTGTCTCATAAAAAAAGAGGTAATGAGGATTAGACTATTTCAGAACTTAAGTGATGGCATTTGACATTTATATTTTAGCATTATGATATGTTTTATATCTCAAGACCTTTTTTTTGTCGGTACGCAATAACTTCCTTAATACTTCATCAAATTTCACGAATGAGGCATCATTTTAAAGCTTTCCTTTACTGCAACACCGGAAAAATATATAAATCACTCATTTCGCCTTGAATATCGAGTTATAAGCGCAAAACCGTGGATTTTGAAAATCAAAGTGGATACATTTTTTCGATTAACCCCTTTGTTTGCGAGTTGTAAGCAAAAAACTGCAATTCTCATTGGAAATGGTCGCAATGCTTTTTTGAAGATTTGTCGTTCTTTGTGTCGTTTGTCGTTCTTTTCAGTTTATCTTGACAAATATTTTTAGTTATATAAACTTTTCTGATTGTCACCGTCGTTTGAGAGTTAAAAGCAAAAACATGTGGTTTCAGTCAATAGAATCAACCCACTCGCTTTCTGTGACACTGATATGTACATTTAAGTATGTGGCGTTTTCCAGGGTGTGCTCTTCCAGTGACATCTATGTCTGAGTAAAACAAATCAACCAACAAACAATCGCAGAGACCATATCGTAACTTCAAATATAGCGTTCAAAGAGGTCCTGTATACATGTAAATAATATGTAAATACTTTAAAATTTCAAAAGATAAATAATCTACAATTTAAACACATCTATTCTTTACTTCAACCCTCACCTATGCCCATAAAGCAATAAATACGCACTATATGATTTAAATATACGGTGTGTACTTTAATTAAGTAGTATTTAAGTAGGTTAAAGTGTGAATGCTTCGCACGGGTCAGCTAGTTTATTTAATTTATATATTATATATAAATATATTATATTTATATTTAATTTATATATATATATATATATATATATATATATATATATATATATATATATATATATATATATATATATATAGCTAGTTTATATATTTATATTTAGTTTATTTAATTAATCAAGGGAAAGTATTGCAATCATGAAAAATTTCAACTTCTGGTGTTCAACAGAAATACATACATATACATTGCGTTCATACAGAAATACATTAATCAAGGGAAAGTATTGCAATCATGAAAAATTTCAACTTCTGGTGTTCAACAGAAATACACGGTTTTGGTTCCTCTCAGTCCAAATAACCAAGTTCCCTGAAATGATCTGACAGCAAAGATTTCATTAAAATTGAGTAAACAGAGGGGGTCATAAAAATTATAATAGGGCTTAATGGAGAAGGAAAATTTTCTTCCTTTGTCTAAAAAAAGTACCTTTGATGTTTTTTATATTAATAAATTAACTGTTTCTCGTTATGCCTAGTAATAAGAAATCGTTTGAAAGAATTCAATAGACGTATACAGGAGAAAAAAAGAAAAATGTTTCTCCAAGATTAAATTTTCAATATCAGCTCTAAAGCGCAATAATGTATATTTATAATATATTATTGGAAACCTGAGAATTCCAGAAAGAATAATATTTAGTTTATATAGTCGTAAAATGTATATGTGCACGAAAAATTCACATTTTAACTTTTATATTAGGTACTCACATTTCGACAAACATTAAAACATTAACAACTCTTTCCCATGCACAGTATGCCTTTACAAACAGCCTTTTTTAAGCAAATTATGTGTACCGGGCATGTGGAATGTTGTCAACTTGAATTAAGTACGTTTTGGAACATTCCTACTTAACAGAAATTATTTGTTTCCATAGTAACTGAATGAAGTTTTCATAACAAATAAATAAAGACTTATAAAATTGTACGTCATAGAGTATTATGATCTGCATAAGACTTTCACAGACAAAAATAAAATCCATATGTTAGTTCTTTAGTGACTGAATGCGTAGAAAAACATATCGTTATGATCTCGCTTTACATTAGATTTTTACGAAATCAACCGTTGGAGTCGAAAAAAAATCTCATTTCTGTCCTAACGAATTTTTCTTGACCCACGGCTCTTCTCATTGTTTTCCAAATTCCCTGGGTGAAACCGAGATATAAAGCTGGATATAAATAAATTAAAAATAAAATTATAGTTGTTATGTTGTTCAATAAATAAAATGTTGTTATGCATTTATTTTACAAAATCTAAGGGTGAGTCTAAACTTTTGACTGGTACTGTATATGAAATATATAGTAAGGGAAAGTATTGCGATTGTGAAAAATTTTGACTTCCGGTTTTCAACGGAATTACTCGTTTTGGGGTTCCCTGAGTCCATATTTGGTTATTACCAAGCCCCCCGAAATGGTCTGTGTGTGTGTTAACAGACTAGCTCAAAAACTATAAACCGTACGAACCTGAAATTGGATATTTGGTGTATGTATATGCCCGTGATGTGACAGCAAAAATTTTATCAAAATTGATCTACTTGAGGGGGCACTTGATTTCATAACTTTTTTCCTCATTTTTAAGTTGTTTTCGATTTTCTCAAAAACAGCTTCAACGATTTTGATTAAACTCGTCATGTTTAATGAGAATAAAGTATTCTTTAATATCAGTTAAGCTTTATCATAATTAAAATGTTCTGAGAGGGCATAAATGAGGAAGGGGCCTTTTTTGTTTCCTATAAAGTACCTTTGTTTTTGTTTATATGAAGAAATTATCTGTCTCTCATTTTGCCTGAGAATAAGAAATGGCTAAATATGAAGTATAAAAAAAATCAAGTAAACATATACAGGAGAAAAAAGAAAAATATTCCGTCAACTCATAAAACACGTTGAGCTCACGCCCAGTACACCTTTAATGACAGACCAATGCTTTATAATTAAAGATGTTCTGTTCATTTAATGGAAATTATTTGTTTATGGGAACTATATGAAGTTTACAACATCTACACAGAGAATTATAAAATCAGACGATTTGAAGCATTATGCTTGCTTTGCCGAATTAACACAAGTAAAAACTTTTATTTAATAACAAAAAGATTTAGTGTACTTTAAAGAGCAAATACTAACGAAAATAAGTAAATGAATGTGGAAAATTGTGCGACTTTGAGAAATGGCATTTAACAAAACACGTCAGTTTCTAATCAAAGTAAGTTGGTAAGTGAAAGTTGGGTGTTGCGCGCATCGCACCAGCCTTTTTCTACGTACTTACATCTGAAATATTCAAGTTAGCATAATTGGGACCATGAAGCACTCTCTTATATGCTACTAGAAAACTTATTATTACTTTTTATAAATATAATGAGTTGTCTAGTTACATCCAATGCAATTGAAGTGGACAGTTCATATTTATTTAAATACAAATTAAATGTAAATGAGAGTTAAAAGATACCTCCAGTAACGCATATATTAGCCATTGGGCCTCCATTTTCATTTCTTTTCTTGGCAGCTGCGTGTGCTGGTTCATTTTGAGCCTGTCTTTTGTCTCTTCTGTAGTACACACCAGCAAAAACTAACGCATTTAGCAGTAATAGAGAACAACCTATACCAAAGACAAAATTTAAATTATAATTAAATAATTAATTGCTCAATTGCATCAACATGATTTCATATTGAATTTAGAAAAGTTTAAGTTTGCTAAAACTATAAAATAATTATATTTTGTCTAAATTTATATTGGATCCTGATTTCCTGAATTCAAATCTTTTACATTCAGTTTGGATTATGAGAGTAAAATACACTCCAGGACAATAGATTTATTTTAATTATTTAATGGCCATTCCCAAGTCTAATTTTGATTTTTTATGGCTCTTATTTATTTATCCAGCAATGAAATAATTTGGGTTCATTATAATTTGATATTTTAATTACCATATTCTGATTCTGTCAACATATATAAACCATTCTAAGCATCAAATGATATTCAGCCCTTTAGAATGGTATATATAAGTTAATTATACCAGATAATGGTAATTTTAACAAAAGGAATTCATTTACTTCATTGCAGGATTGATAATACATATAATACATAATATAACTAAAGCGGAGTGTCGATAACCCAAATCTAATAATTAAGGTTTAAAATGGGAATGGGAACAATCCAGGTTACTGAATTGTCCGGATTTTCAAATTAGAAAGAAAATAGAGGCTGAAAGGTTTGCACACTAAAACCTACCAACTAGGCAGGAGTTAGCCCAAGCATGTGACTATAAGGAGAGACTAAGCCCCAAAACATTGACATTTTTGACCAAAATTTTACCACTGCTTTATGGTGAATCAGAAAACATGTCTCTCTTCCAGATCTGGATATTTTTCACATTTTCTTATACAACAAAATTTGTGTTTTATGCTGTGGATCAACTTAGAAAGTTGAATTAAAAATTACTTGATACAAACCTTGGGATTTAGAATGTGGAGTCAAAAGAGTTTTGGTTCACTTTAACTGGTTCATTATTATATTATGAAAGGCCAGTAGGTGATTTCAAAGAGATATCACAAACAATAGAAAAATTTAGACAGCGGGATGTGGGGTGCACAAAAATTAGCTAAATTTTCTTAATTATCAATCGCCCACAATTCTCTTATTTTTCAAGATAAATAGTCATTTTTGGGCTAAATCACTTTGTGTTTCTTTTGTGCTCCAATGTAATAATTTCTTCACAACATACAATTTCGTAGTCATTCTAAGGAAACTAAGAAAAATGCGATTTCAGCTATCTTTGTGAGGACACCTCACTAATTGCAACCAGTTCTGGATGGAAAAAATGCTTTTTCTTACTCACCATTGTGTATACCCTCCATAAGCATAAAGAAAATTTTAGTCAAATAAGTTGAAGTTTTTGGTCTGGGATCTTTGATATTAACTAGCTTTCTTGACTCAGATTTATGACACTTCATATTTTTAAGGTCTCATTTCCAACGCACTAATTTAGATAGTGCGTTGGAACTTGGAATGTAAAATAACTTTTTAACCAAAACATTTTTGAATAATTAGAAGGCTTCAGTTTGATAACCCAAACTCAAATCTAGAAAAAATCTTAAAAGATAATTGTTATCATGTTTCAAAACTTAAAAGTAATCAAATACTACAATGAAAAGATAGAATATATATTATGTAAAAGAAGTAAGAACAATACATCCAGAAATAAAAAAAGAAATAATAACATTTTATTAATGTGATGATTTCTGAAATTTAGTATTTATAGGACCTACCTATCGCAATGATGGCACTCAGAGCAGTTGAATATGCTGTAAAGCCATCATCTTGTTCATGGTTCCCTCTTTCACTTGAAGATGGAGCGACCACTACTAGAGGAGGCTGAGCTAAGCTGGAATTGTGGTCCGCTAGAACTGACGGGTAGATGTCGAAACCTACACTAGCGGTTGGGTCTGGTACATGCTTTGATGTTGTGATCGGCCCCTGATAATATATTTAAAAATTTAATATTTTAAATAACATAATTCAAGGAAATTTAAAAAAATACAAAAAAGATGTTATATAAAAATACATAGCTACCTAACCTATGCAAGTGATTCCTGAAACCTAATAATGAAACATAAAAATCAGATCCAAGCAATGGAAATAAGGAATCTCAGGAAAGTCGAAGGCAAGACGAGGAGAGACGGGTGAGAAATACAATGATCAGAGCGAGCCTTGATTTAAGACAAATAGAGGATATTTTAGAGGAACATTGCCTGAGATGGTTCAGATATGTCTCTCGAATGTCGGAAACCTGTGTAGCCAAAATCACCTAAGAGACTGTCGCAGATGGGGTCTCTGGCACAGAGACCCCGAGCAAGATCCAAAAAGACTTGGGATGGGAGGCTAAAGGAGGCTTTGACAGACGAGAATTGGAATGGAAAATGGAATAAGCTGTTGGGATTTGTGGATGAGGCTCTACCAGAAGGCACCTCATACTGTGCTGCGGTAAAAGAGGAAGGATCGAGAAGAAGAAGAAGTAACATAACTCATTACACTCATATGATGTTGTTTTTCTCACATAAATTTTACTACATGGCGAAGCACTCCACATTCTTCTAAAACTCAAATTTTCAATAAGATTATTTCTATCCTAATCTATAAGAAAATTTATGAATCTAAATTTCAATACAGTGGAGGGCCAATGCTTGAATTAATGTTGCCAATAGTGGATTGGATATCAAATACTAATAGAAATTCACTAAAATTTAAATGTATATTCTAAACAAGGAAATATGGATTGAATGTTAAGATCATTGAAAAGCACCCACACAATGATATATATACATACCAAAAAACCAGGTACAGTAAACAAACTTGTTTCAGAGAAATAAGTAGGGGCTATGCCCCTCAAAGATAATAATAAAAATGAAAAAATGTTAATATGTTTATGAAAAATCATTTTTATTTATTTTTATTTTAAAGAACAATAATCTTACCAATTCGGAATAATAAATGTTATTATTATGTTAGTATTATGTATAATAAATAAATGGAAAATAAATGTTCAGATAATTGATGCTTTACTATAATTAACATGCTGAGGTTCTTACATACAACTGTGGCTGCAGTGTAAAGAGTGTTAACTAAAACATATATTTTTAATTAGTTTGCACATGACATTGCATATTTACAATAACTTTTCAAACTCTAGGCGACACCTTGATGAAAATTAAAGCATTCACGTGGTTTCTACCCATGTAAAGTGTTAAAAAACTATTAAATGGGATTAAAGTGTGCAAAATTATGTGCAAACAAATAAAAAAATATTCTTAAGTTGGATTTAACACTCTTTACGTTGCAGTCGCACATATATGAATCTTTAGTATGTTCATTCAACATTATTTCAACAATTCTAATTAGGATTCCTTATTATTACATGATATGTTTTTACTTATATGTCGTATACATTTTATTCAAAAGCAAATTTCTGCTCGTCTACCTAAGTAATAGTTATGTTAATATGTTTGTTTGTTTGTTTTAACTTCACTTTATGCCACTAAGGCTAATCAGACGATGCTACAGTGAGAGTCCTAAATTTTGCCTATCCTTGTATAATTAGGATAGGGATCTTTGATGGGTACCTGACGTCGCACAGGCTCGGGACCTCCATTTTACGTCCTATCCGAGGGGCGGCATAGACAAGGATTCTTTACCCCCTTAAAAAAATCCTAGGGCCACCTTGGGAAGCGAACCCATGACCTTTAGTATTGTAAGTTTCTTTGCTTACCACTACACCACACGTGACCCCACGTTGATATGTTGTATCAGAATTTGAGTTTATTAATAAGATGTTGGAATTTGAGTTTATAGATTTATATCAAATGTATAATTGTACTGATATATATAAAAATGTATTAATAATAATTGAATTCAGCTAACAATTAGCATATTAAATAAAATAAAATAACTATTAAATTGTGGTTTACATCAGCAAGCCCAAATATTACTTAAAGAATGTTTCATTTTTAATTCTATTCCCATTCCTGCCTATATCTGGCATACTGGGCATACTGCCTATATGTGTAGAGGTAGAACTATGCTAAACCAACAATACGTCAAACAAATTATGTATACATTAAAGCAAGGGATGAAAATTATTATATTGATTAAATATATATAGCTGGGGGGAGAGCTTGTCTGTATCACTCTACAGCCTTGCTTCGAAACCCAATTATTTGACAAGTTTGAGTGCCACTGTTGGGGGCATTTAATAAGCGTAATCGCTGAGAAAAATGCCTACAGGGTTTGGGAAAAAAAACGTATAGATGAAAAGGCAAGGTGGAGGAGGAAAAAAATTAATTATAAGAATATTTTTCATGCATTTAATTAATTTTTAAAGACAAAAGGGAAAAAGAAAGCTAAAAATACATTGCTACGAGTATTTATCCTCTTACTCAGGTTCTTTTTATTTTTATGAATAACATTAGATCTTTTATTTATTTTGATGCTTGCTCTTTAAAGTCAGGTCATAATTTCTAATTTTTCAAAAGAAGGAAAAGCGATGTATAGCATTTACCTTAGTTGCAGGAGAAACACGACTTGCAAATTATAAATTTATCATGGGTACTAATGGCAGATATCCTTAATTTATAAAAAAATGATTCCAACTAGCTTTTTGAATCAATCTTTTCAACTTCACGGGTTTAATATTCAAAAGCTGCATTGAATTCATATAAGGTATGGTAAATGTATATGAGTCTGTATAAACACATACATACATGTTATGCAGTTTGTATCTATATGAGGAATTTTTATTATCTGATGAAATACCCTACCTGGCCTTTCACTTCATCGTGCAATAAATGGTGAGAAGGAGGTACATCATCGCCACCAGGCTTATGTAAGTCTGGAACTAAATTGAGCCAGAATGACAGCCTGTGAGCCCTGTAATGGTTTTTCAGTTTTGGCTTCAGATCTGGAACAAAACAAAAACAATAGTAATAATTATCGATCCATTAAGTAATAAATTAACTGTGAAAATGTCTAGGATTAACTAAGTTACAATTAGGTATAATTAAATAATTTTGAGTCGACTGTTAATCATTATTTTATCCATCAAAAGAAATGAGATAAGATTCTAAGGTATCAATAATAAAATACAAGTTATTATAAATTAATACATATAATAGTAATTAGCATTAAGATTTTAACATAAATTTTGAAGTATAAGCAAGGAAAAATCATCTAAACCAGGGATGGGCCACTTAAATTACATCAATTATTTCAATGCATTGATACATCAAGTGTAAAGAATCTTTATTTGAGCCTTTATTTGTTTATTTATTTATAAGAAATTTAATTTCTAAAGGAGAAATATTAAATAATAGTAAAAATTCAAAATTCATACATCAGATTCAGTCGTTTGAGAAACACTGCATATTCACAGATTTAAATTTATGGAAAAAGGAAATTAAAATATCTACTTTTGAACTTAGAGATTATTAACTTGAACTTAAATTATTTTCTCTGACATACGCGTATATCTCTTATTAGCACTTACAATTAAAATTATAATTTTCTTGATTTATATGGGGCATGCCAAAAGCTTGGAGCATAAAAATATAAAGATAAAGATAATAGAGTTTTTTGGATGTGTTAATCGGATTAATCAAAGAACTGAGTCATATATAGTAAGACATTTCATACACTTATTTATTTATTAATATATATTTTGACTTTCATTTTTTATCAATTTAGTTAAAGTGCTAATTTTTTTTAGCTTTTAATAGTCCGACAATGAGAACACTTCGTAGTATATGCTACCTCAGATAGGGTAAACCCTTTTGACAACATATTACTGTTCTTTAGCCATTTATATCCACTCATTTCTTTTATATTTACCATTTTTTTACCATGAAAAAAAGTAGAAAATATAAATTTCTAATTATTAAAACTATTAGAATAAAACCAAATCTTTCACTGTTATCATAAAGAGAGGTAACACTGTACATAGGGCTTTTTTTTTTTTAAATTAATTTTCTTTTTCTGGAATATTAACCGAAATTTCAGAGTTGTATTAAAAAAAAAAAAGCTACAATATAGCAGAACTCCTTTACCTGGTATCAGTTACTATGACTCAGATGCTATATGAGGTAAAACAAATCAAATACAATATTTACTTATCATAACTCTTTCATTTTATACCTGGAACCCTTTCTATGTCTATTTGAACCATCATTTAGGGTTTAGTGGGGGTTCGATTTTCAGTTGAATTTTATTATCCACAATCTGCCTTAAAAATGAATATCGCTCATGAGATGTGAGAATTTTTTTCTTGTTACATGACAAACCTTGCAAGATTTTTTTTTTCTAATTATTCTAAGCAATATTTTATTCACCATGGTTGATTATTCTGAGAGAAAAGCTCTGGCAACAATAAGTGAAACATTTTATGAAGAAATTTAATCAAATGTTACCCAAAACAAAATAAAAAACCAATTCAAATTAAATATACTAATCTAAAAAATAATTTTTTTTCCTGGGAAAAAAATCATAAAAAATAATAAATAAATAAAATTAATAAATCCTGAACTCACCTAAGCTTAAATATTTTTTAAGGACTCTTTCATATGGAGCCCATTCAATGTTTTTGAACCTGCTCCTCTCCTGGCGCAAAACATGACTACCATCCGGCTCCTGAGGTTCATTGGGATTCCTGTAAAATTGTGTAAATGAAATCAATTTAATTTTTATCATGACTAGACATTCATCATTCAACTAGATATTCAGGCACAGATAAACAGTGTAATTTAGTATGAAAACTGTTTCAACAGTCATATCTATGTTATAACTTACCCTGTCCTAGCAAAGTTACTCCAGTACATCATGGTGGCCTCAGACAGCAAAACTTCTGCTTTAGTATAATTCCTTGCAAAGTGTGACATCCCTCCAACAAGAGGAGCTCCAAATACGTAGGCCAGCTCTTCACCATGAACGCAGCCTTGTCTCTGAAAAAAAAAAGTATAGCTTATTTAAAATAATTCAAAAAATAGGTGGTTACTCCACAATAATGGCTAAATTAATATAAAATATAGCTTAGAAAATATAATAAATATAGAAAATATAATATAAAATATATTTTCTATAAATTTTGGAATATTTTCATTCTTGAGGATAATAAAAAAATTCATATGGTAAAATGGTATTTTATTATCATTATCAGGCTCAAGCACACATCACAATGCTTTTGTAGTAGAGATTATGATAACTAATAAACTTGTGCTGTAGAAAAGGTGTAATATAAAAAATTTCTTTTTATTAGCCAAGGTTTCATTTGAAGTAAAAGCAGTTGAAAAATTTTAATGTGTGTGTATAAAAGGATTTATTCATTTATTTTTATTTAATTTTTTTTTTACTATTATTGTTACGAGCTGTACCTGCATCCACTTTGCTGTGGATTACTCCAATATTAAATTTTATGAAAATAAATAAGTTTATTCTTAGAAGATTTACCCTAAAATCATCTTCACTCATACAAAATTTAATCAGATGTATTCCTTAATTTTTTAAAAATAATATATAAGGTATATAATATATTGTATATAAGGTATGTTTAATTTTTACTTTCACTTACCTATATATATATATATATATATATATATATATATATATATATATTTTTTTTTTTTTTTTTTTTTTTTTTTTTTTTTTTTTTTTTTTTTTTTTTTTTTTTTTTTTTTTTATTCGGTACCCCTTCCTGGCCATGTGTGGCATACGGGGGTTACTCTACAGGTACACTTACCTATATATGAAATATATAGTAAGTGGAAGTATTGCGATCGTGAAAAATTTCGACTTCCGGTTTTCAACGGAAATACACGTTTTGGGGTCCCCTGAGTCCAAATGACCAAGCCCCGCGAAATGGTCTGTGTGTGTGTGAACAGACTAGCTCAAAAACTATAAACCGTGCGAACCTGAAATTGGGTATTTAGTGTTTGTATATGCCCGCGATGTGACAGCAAAAATTTCATTAAAATTGCTCAAAGGGAGGGGGTACTTTATTTAAAAACTTTTTACGTTTTTTTCGATTTTCTCAAAAACGGCTCTAACGGTTTTGATCAAACTGAGAATTTGACGTACTAATATGCCCGAGATATGACTGTAAAAATTTCATCAAAATTGATTAACCGGAGGGGGGACTTAACTTAATAAAGTTTGTATCATTTTCATGTGTTTTTTTTTTTTATATATATATAACTAGCAGACCCGGCCACGCGTTGCTGTGGCTCAGTAGTTATATCCTAATATTTTTAAACAAATACAGTGATACCAATATTCATTGATAAAGATGAAAACCTTTCAGCTAATCAAAATCCAACATGATTGAGAATAGAGCATTCATTACACCATTTAAAAGTATTTGGTAAAGAATATAGGAAAGTTAAAGTTTTTATTTTTTACATCTCATATTTCAATGTAGTTTGATTAAAAAGGAGCTGATTGTGTTTACGACTCACAGAGCTGCCAACTCTATCGCCCTTTTTTTATGGATCGGTATAAACTAACTCGAAATGACTATATTTTTCCACTAATTTTAAAAAGGATGACTGAAGTAAGGTTTGGTAACCTCAGCCATTGATCTATTGATTATTGGCCTAACACTACTTCAACTTGGTATTGTTAGTTTAACAACGGGTTTAATTTTGCTCAGGGTCATGCCAATCTTGGTTAACGCGTCATATATGTCCTTTTGATAGGCGTTTTTCTCAATTTCTTTGAGACCTCGATTTCCCAACCCTTCGGCTAATAAGTGTTCGGTAGGAGGGTGGTGTGTTGAAGCTTTTAATTTAGCAATATATTTGAGTGATAAGAAATCTCTTCTTAAAGAAGTTTTTACATAATACAATTAAGAATTTTTATTTATTCAAGTACTAATTTGTTCAAATGTTTTGGGTTAACCTGTTTTTTTTTTTTTTTTAACACATAACAAAGATTTGATGGTTTCCACACACGTGAGCAGGCGATACCCATTTCCTAAGTGAGTTATGCCATTGCCCAAGGGAAAAACACGGATTTTCAAAGTCCAAGTGGACATTGTTTGCCCTTGGGATTTGTTTATGGTCATGGCAAAAGCCAAACGAATAGGATATTGAAGCCTTTTAAATTTTATTAAAAATTCTGTCGGTTCCAGAGGAATAGGTAGCAACAGGACGATATCTCCTGTAAACCTTCCAGGCAACATTTTTCCTTCAATAACATTTCCTGTGATCCTTTTAATGACCAAACGTGTACCGTTGCACAATTGAGGTGGATTTAAGTTACGAAGGAGAATGATCGGTGAGCCAATCTTCAACTGGAGATTGTTTGGGTGTATATCCAGGGAATTAAAAAATTCAGTTTGGAAATTTACGGCTTCGTTTACATCTAGAACATTGTCAATTGATTTTGGAAGTTTATTTCATCGAAATCAACATTTTTTGCTGCCAAAATAGCACGACTACCCAGCCAATTATAGTCCAAATAATTGTTCAAAATATCAGGAAAGACACTTTATATTTCGTATACTGTTCATTTTTCGTCTCTACAACAGTTCAGAAATTTTCTGGTAATTTGATAAATTTTGAATTTCGATGCAGCTCTATTTCACCGTTTCCAATATAGAGCAATTGTTTAAAAAATATATCTGCCGATGGATTATTTTGCAGTAGTACTCTCATATTTATGGCGGATAAATCTGAAACTTGAAGTTACCCAAATAGCAATTATTCCTGTTCAGTAGAGGTGTAATAATCATTAAATGTAAAATTTAAAAAATGCCGCAATTTGTAATCCTTTCTTAATCAACAATCATTTAAAGATAAGTAAAAAATTGTATTCTGGTAAAATAACAACGAAATATCATTCCCAATAATAGCCTACTTTAAATTAAAGAAAGGATTAAAATCTTCGCTAACATTTCTTAAATTTTACATTTAAAGATAATTAAAACTCTGCTGAACAGGAAGTAACATCCTCTATTCGATTGGGATTAAATTTTCTCAACTTTAAATTATTGTTGATAAAGGAGAAATTACAAATCTTCACTGACATTTTTTAAATTTTACATTTTAGATCTCGGGATAAAAATGATAAAAAGGTTTGGTAAAATAAAAAAAACACTGTATTTAAATAATAATAACAAAACGAATAATGAAAATAAAGAAACTTCTGTTAAATAAATCAACTGAAAATATAATATCAAAGTCTTTATTATGCAGTTCTTTAATCATGCAAATCACAAAGTAACCCACAACACCTAATCAAAACACACCCAGTGAGTTTTTATGACTGTTACCCGCAGTGTAGCCACTATTGTCTCACTAATTTTCACTAATTTTTGGCAACACTGACTCCCCAAGTAAGGTTTCTATTAGGTTACACCTATGACAGTAGGTGCTGTTACAACATTTATAGAGTATTATTTCAAATAATAGCCTAATTTAAATTATTAAAATGTATTTACTTTACTAAAAGTTGATATCAGGGTGGGCCACAGAAAAGTGTTTCAGTGGTTAGCTTGTAATTTAATTTAAATACAAATAAAAAAGGAAAAGGAAAAAGTACCTACACTTTTGAGAATTTATTGTAACCTTTTCTTGATTTATTTATTCTTTAATGAAAATTAACAATAAATACAAAGATTTCTATTACCATTTGTCTGTGGAAAATAATAATATAGGAACAAATAACTGCACTCACATAACGCAATACAAAATTATAATAATGATAACCTGTATTACAATAGCATGCTTATAAACAAAAACATTATGAAATCGACATATGACGACAATTTTTAAATTTTACATATAAAGATAATTACACTGATCAGGAAGGAATAATCTGTATTCCATTGGGATTCAATTTATTTTTTCAACTTTAAAATATAGTTGATTAAGAAAGGATTAAAATTTTCTTTGGCTTTCTATAAATTTTACATATGTAATGATGTTTAAAGGATGTTTGATATTTAAAGAAACACATGTTTTTATTATTTAGACTAATTGTTTTAAATTCAGACGGACATATTTTAATTTGAATATTGATTATTTTTAATTAAGTAATATATAAAATATTCTAAAAACCTATTTCTAATCTAATAATTTCAAAATACTATAAATTTGAAGAGATTATAAATCATCGCTGGCATTTTATAAATTTTACTTACAAAGATAATTACAACTCTGCTAAAAAGGAAGGAACGATCTGTATTCTATTGGGATTAAATTTTGTCTACTTTAAATTATCATTGATTAAGAAGGGATTAGAAATTTTCGCTAACATGTTTGAAATTCTACATATAAAGAAAAATATACCTCTGCTGAACAGAAAGGAACTATGGGTATTCCATTGAGATTTAATTTTTTCTACTTCAAATAATTGTTGATTAAGAAAGAATTACAATTCTTCACTAACATTTTTTAAATTTTACACATAAACATATAAGAATAGACTATTTTAAGTTATTAAAATGTATTTACTTTTCTAAAAGTTGATATCAGGGTCGACCACAGCACAGTGTTAGAGCATTTAGCTAGGAATTGGAAAGAATACAAATAAAAAAGGAAAGGGAAGGAAAAATACCTATACTTTTGAGGATTTGTAGTAACCTTTTCATGGTTTATTCTTTAACTAAAATTAAGAATGAATACAAAGATTTTACAACTATTTGCCAGTGGAATATAATAATGGAACACTATGAACAAATAACAGCACTTACATAATACAATACAAAATCTACGCTGACATTTTTTAAATTTCACATATATAAAAGGACGATTCCAATTATAGCCTATTTTAAGTTATTAAAATGTATTTACTTTTCTAAAAGTTGATATCAGGGTCGACCACAGTACAGTGTTAGAGCATTTAGCTAGGAATTGGAAAGAATACAAATAAAAAAGGAAAGGGAAGGAAAAATACCTATACTTTTGAGAATTAGTTGTAACGTTTTCTTGATTTATATTTTTTAATTAAAATTAAGAAAGAATACAAAGATTTTACAACTATTTGCCAGTGGAATATAAGGATGGAACTCTATGAACAAATAACTGCACTTACATAATACAATACAAAATCTTCGCTGACATTTTTAAAATTTTACATATATATAAGGACTATTCTAATTATAGCCTAAAATGTATTTACTTTTCTAAAAGTTGATATCAGGGTCGACCACAGCACAGTGTTAGAGCATTTAGCTAGGAATTGGAAAGAATACAAATAAAAAAGGAAAAGGAAGGAAAAATATCTACACTTTTGAGAATTTGTTGTAACGTTTTCTTGATTTATATTCTTTAATTAAAATTAAGAAAGAATACAAAGATTTTACAACTATTTGCCAGTGGAATATAAGGATGGAACTCTATGAACAAATAATTGCACTTACATAGTACAATACAAAATCTTCGCTGACATTTTTTAAATTTTACATATATATAAGGACTATTCTAATTAAAGCCTAAAATGTATTTACTTTTCTAAAAGTTGATATCGGGGTGGACCTCAGCAAAGTGTTTGAGCACTTAGTTAGGAATTGGAAAGATTACAAATAAAAAGGAAAAGGAAGGAAAAATACATACACTTTTGAGACTTTGGTGTAACCTTTTCTTGATTTATCCATAATTGAAAATTAAGAATAAATATGAAGATTTTTATTACTATTTGCCTGCAGAATATAAAGATGGAACAATAAGACCAAATAACTGCACTTACTAATAACGCAATACAAAACTATTATAACCGTAATTATAATAGCATGCTTGTAAACAAAAAGGTTATTAAATGGACATGTGTAGCCATGTTAATAAATCATAACACGACCTACTGTATTTGCAGTAATTCGCTATATAAGAATTATTTTGATCACTAATCAATTTAAAAACTATCCGGTCCGGTAAGTTGGCCAAAACTATATAAATTGAGCCAAATTTCATTAAAATCGGTTGAGTAGTTTCTGAGAAATAGAGAGACAAACATACGGACACGAGATTTTTATATATATAAGGATTTAGCACTCAATGTTGATTTTTTTTCTCTATTTTATTTATTTACATAAGAATTGTAATTTGTACGAGTATAATATTAATTTTATTTGACTGCAGTACTATATATAGTTGATTGTATATTCATAATATTATTTAATTTTCCATATATTTTTGATGTAACAATACAAAAGTTAGTATCTTGAGCTTTTACCTGACTCTTGCCCCAAAGACAAGTTATCTTTCTTGGGGAAGGTAACAATGATTTATTCATTTATAGTTAATTTATAATATGTCAATTTCATTTTCCTGTAATCATTCTGACAAATAAAGAACATTCATTCATATTGGCATACTTTAAATTCCTGTGCAATTGGGAAAGATAATAAAATGTTCACTGGCTTTTTTTTAATTTTTAAATTTGTAAATATAAAGATAGGTAGTTACCCTCCTCCACTGAATAGGAAGGAACGTTGTGTATAAGTAAAACAGGGGACATGTGATCAAAAATAAAAAAGAATGTGTCACTTAATAATTTTACTATTTCCTTATTTCTATTTCATTTTGTATATAAGGAAGAAAAATCTCACTTTTCATTCTATATATATATTTTTTCCATTTGGTATTAACATAAAAAAATGTACATGGACACTATATGACTAAACAGCAACTTGTGTAAAAGTTTCAAGCAAATCCATCTGCTACTTTTCAGTTTCTAATGTTACAAACATTTGAATACACACAAGTTATTTTTTGTGAGTTTTCTGATGGAATAAAGTATTGGAACTGGAAACATCTAGTACTTTCATGGTACACAGCCAAACTACCCTGTTTTCATGCCTTATCACTAACATCTGTGAATGATACTGGGGTCGAATTGACAACATATATTATATTATTACTAGCTAGGGTGCCCGGCTTCGCTTCGGTAGTTGTGTGGTAGTTTTAATAACAGAAAAACTTTAAAATTAAAGGAAATATAGAACAAAATTAGCACTTTCTTGAAACTTTTAACATGGCATCAATATTAAGATTCGATATCTGCAGAGTCCGCCCAAATAAGGAACCCTATATACTTTAAAGGGGGTTGAAAATGGTGAATGAACAATTAATTTTGCTGCAACTTTGTAGAGTCATGCATCGTTTTTGATGGTTTCTGTGATTCTGAATTCTGTAAGCCCATTCCAAGCAGTCAGCAGATAATAAGTTATTAGGTTATGGTTGAAAAATCTATTAGTTAAAAAACTATATTTCGATTACAACTTAAGCGCCGACTACTGTGATGGTCCTATTAGATCCAGAAGTTTAGAAACTACCGAAGATTCATAGAAACTTTTTTTTTAAGACCTTTCTTCCAGTTCCATCTCCCTTTAGATATACCCCCCCCCCCCCCCGTAATTTGGCTGGACATTGCACCTACTATTACAAAGTGAAAACCAAAATATCAGGGCACAATTTTTTCATCATATTTATTATATGGACACAATATCTTATTAAATCTAAGATCTAACATCTTATTATTAATTAGATCTATAGTAAATCCTAATTTATAAGTTTCGAGAAAGGAGGCGCGAGCTTAGCAGTTTCGCTACTAAAAAGTAACAAGCATTTCCGGGCTTTTAATCTAGCCTTGATTTCCTCATCGATTTCGTTTTTTCTAGTTTCTAAATATCTCCACGTATTCAAACATCCTCTACATTGATATCAGCAAGATTGTCACCACTTCTACGACTAACCATATTATTTTGTTTTTTGTCTTATCGTACTTATTTCCAGGCCAAGTTCTTTACCGGCTTTCATCGATTTTTGTATTTAGTTTTTTAGTTACCGCGTCCTCACCTAGGAAAACCAAAAATCATCGGCATATCCGAGCAAGGATATATTTCCTTTCAGATTCTACCCCTTTCCGATGCGTATCACCTCCCTAAAGACATATTCCAGTGCTAAATTAACCCTTTAGCGTCTGAGCAGTGTTTAAAGCCAGAAAACAGACCAAAGAATTCCAAGCCCTATTTGATTAAGGAATAAGGTGCAGGTAAAATTAATTTAGAAAACCCCGAATAGATCCCCATGTCAATTAGTTTACAACCCTCGAAAATTTTTGTGGAAACCATAAACCTCGTCACTGGAAAATATTGGACGGGCTGGAAACAGGGTCTTGTAAAAATAATTTTCAAATGTCCTGCACTCGTCCTAAATTTGAATAAGAAAATGATGACTATTTAGTCTGCTCGCCATGCTTCTCTAATATTCATGAAATTAAAAAAATACGTGTAGGAACGTATCTAAGTAGACATATTAAATGTTTTACATATCTGTTTATTTTATAACATTATTAAATTATCTACTATATTTTTTTTAGGAATTGTTACGTTCGATTTATGAATGTTGCATTACTAAATAATGATACGATAAATCCGAAAGCGAAGAGTAAACATTCAATTTTTGTTTTAAAATAAACCACAAAAACATCTTTTAAGGTCCTGATTACTGGGTTTTTTATCTTAATGCAATCGTAAAATGGAAAGAGTTAAGAAATCAATTAAAATAAGGTCCGCAGTTTCAGTCTTCTAACGCTGTAGCGGGCGGAACTGATGTATCAGTCTACAGGCCACAGGGACTGCAGCGCTCGAACTGATATATCAGTCAGTCTACAGGCGTTGAAGGGTTGAACATCACCTTGTTTCAAACCAGAGCTGACCTCGAAAATCTCAGAATAATAACAACCGATTCTAACATTATTAAACGTTTCGGTCATATAGTATTCAGCAAACTCAATAAAATTATTAAAAACTTCCTTTTATTGATTCGATATACAGAGAATAGGATTTCTTTGAAACAATTGATCACTAAACACCTTCGAGAGATATTTAAACTTAGCTACAAAGAATTT
Source organism: Aelia acuminata (assembly GCA_911387785.2). Taxonomy (NCBI): domain Eukaryota; kingdom Metazoa; phylum Arthropoda; class Insecta; order Hemiptera; family Pentatomidae; genus Aelia; species Aelia acuminata. Next base: position 17,336,863 of record OU426983.1, read on the forward strand.
GTTGTACCGTCCAGTTGAAGGAAACAATGTCACGTTTGTTCAATATTTAGCCAGCGGCTGAAGTAGGGTAACAAGAAGAGGGAGTGTAATTGTAGAGAGACAAGATAAATGAGGAGGTGAGATCTATATGTTATATCTAAGTCAGGCTAAGGAAGCTCTAATGAAACTTCTATTCAACGGCCACCTTTTGACAAATGGCTCTCTCATCTGTGCCTCTTAAACATCTCCGTTCTATATTTCATGCTCTTCTGTATCCTCCTCCTTCCTCCTGTCGCCTTTTGTTCCACTATTTGTCCGCAGCCCGTTTCCTTCAATGGGGGAAAACAGGAATCTTCAGAAGGAGGAGTAATTCGCGAAAGATAAGTACGAAACGTAAGTTACACAGGTAAGGGGACTTTTGTTGAGCAAAGTATAACAAAAATGTCAAACTTAATTGAAAGTTAACAAAATCAAACAAAATAATTCCTTCGTGCATATCTCTTCCGAACGTTCAGAATTAAGAAGCCTCCGTATATCCTGAATTTATTCACACCCTGTTCCTCCATACAATCTTTTAATACCAGATCCCAAACCTTAAACCTATACATCCCTTCCTACCGCACTGCCTCCTTTACAAAATCATTTATCTTTCGTAGTGTCTCCTTTTGGAACAAACTACCGCAACTATGTGAAATAGTGAAATCTTTTATAATTTATAATACTTATCTGTGTTTGTAGATATAAAATTCTGTCTTTCTTTTATTGCTTTACGTTCAAACGGTTGGAAACCAGTCAACTTATATTCTTATCTCTCTTTTGCTGTTTGTTTTATTTCATGAGGCTTGCTTTTATTTTATTTTAGTTCTTTAATTTCTATACCAACTTTGTTCTAAAACTAGCCAGACAAAGGACTCTGGATCTGTACATATATTGTTATTCTTAGGGGACAAGATATCCCAGAATAAACATTGTTTCTTTCTTTCTTTCAAAATCCAACTTAAGTCTCAAATTTCTTTCTTTTTTACAAAGTCGGATTACTGCTTTATCCATTTATTCCAAAAACAGTAAACATAAAATTTACTTTGAAAACGCCTAAATTGTACATAAAGAAAGTAATAAATTAAAGAGAAATATTATTGAATCTCTCTCTCTCTCTCTCTCTCTCTCTCTATATATATATATATATATATATATATATATATATATATATATATATATATATAAGAAAGAAATAGAACTCATAAATTACAAAAAAGATTCAAAAAAAATTATTAGATATTATTATATAATAATAAGATAGCACAATTCTTAACAGGGCATTCTTGACTAATCAACATCACACATGCTTGTGATAAAAGACGGATCATATTCTTCGATAAAAAACTGATAGTACTGTTGATTGACAAGTTTCCGAATTGGAATGCGAAAAGAACTTTCTTAAAATTTATACCCAGAAGAGGTCGGTGAGTAATTTTACCATTTAATTGGTTTTAAGTTAATTTTAGTGGGACAGATTTTATAATCGAATAACTTTGCTTGCTTATCTATTTGGATTTCATAATGTTTATTTATAATAAATATATATTTTATATAATTAGCTTTTAATATTAAAAAAATAATCAAATTTGTTTTGTTAAATTCCTGTTAGATTGTTTGCTAATGTATGTACCTACTATATATCTGAGGTGATGAATATGAAGAAAACGACCGCAACGTCTACCACTTTGTAAACAATGTAAGAAGCTTGAGACTGAAGTTAGATTTTATTAACATTCAAAAAATTTAAGCAAATGAAAACAGTCGACCAAGATAATATAAAAAAATCACATTTAAAAATTCAAGTCAAAAAAATCAAAGTAAAAGAGGCACTGTAAATTCTTTTAAAATTAATAATTAAGCAACAGGTCATCAATAACGACTAAAAATTTATCTTTCTTGTAACCATTCAATAATTTTTTTAGAGGATAATGATAGTTGACCATATATTCGCAAAATACGAGAATAGATAGGGGTGGCGGTCAAAAAATCTACAAATACTATTAAACCAACCATTTTATATTAGCCAACGTTTCAACTCAACATTGCACGTCTTCTTCAGGGCTTAATGAACTAGACACTGACAAAATATTATAAATACAGAAATATTAATGGCTAAAAAATGATGGAAACAAAAAAAATTAAAACTAACCAGGTGACATATTGATATACATTTACTAACAAAAGTCTCTGCACACCCTCGAGCTTTTTTTTTATTTTACCCAAAGATACCTTATGAGCCAGATATGGGCAACGAAACTCACATATTTTTTACATAATTTAATCTATTTTAATGACCAACAATTATATTTAATACAATTTATTTAACATATAAATTATGAGGAAAATTACATAAAATGTCAAAATATTGATGCGCCAAAAGTCTCTGCACGCAGTGGAATTAGCCAAGATACTGATATGTATAAAGTTTGCACATTATCCCATTCATCCTCCGGCTAATCCTAACTTGCCAGTGTTAATTTGGGCCCAAACAGTTAAGACTATGATAAAAAATGGAGGTTCCAAAACCGATTCCCGACCAAATTGTAAATTTGAGGAATCTCATACAACTCATACAGGTAAATAGGACAAATCGTCAACAGGGGCTATAATACGGTAAGGTATGTCCTAAAACGGTATGAAAAACTGGGTACAATGGAAAGTAGATACCGCTCTGGCCGCCCCCCGTACTCCAAGCCCATCACAAGAGGGCTATCATAAGGACTTTGCCCGAAGAACCCCGCACAAGTGCTCTAAATTTAGCGGGTATGGTGTAAGAAAATTACAAGATTGGGGTATCTGCAGAAACGATTAGAAGGACCCTAAAGAAAGCTGGCTATAATGTGCGTAAGCCATTCATTAGTAAACGAACCGGATATTGAAACTGCAGTTCGCAAAGGAACATGTAAACAAGCCCTTATAGTTCTGGGAACGTGTTTTATTTATTGACGAGAGTAAATTTAACATTCATGGATCAGATGGAAGGGGGAAAGTTTTGAGAAAACCTAACAAAGAGCCCTGGAAAAAAACATAGTTGGTACTGTGAAACATGGTGGAGGGAGTGTTTTGGTTTGGGGGTGTATGTGTGCTGCTGGAGTAGGTAATTTGAAATTTATCGACGGAATAATGGACCAACACGTTTATATAAATATTTTGAGTAGTAATTTACCGGAAAGTTTAATGAAGTTTGATCTCCAGGAGGAATTCATTTTTCAACAAGATAACGACAGCGCGGAAAGTTCAAGAATAGTTGCTCTACAATGCTCCACAGCAACTTAAAACACCTCCCCAATCTCCTAATCTTAATCCAATACAACATCTGTGGGATCAACTAGGACGTCAGAAAGTAAAAATTAAAATAAAGAACAAAGACCACTTAAAAAGAGTACTAAATGAATTGTGGGGTAGAATTACTCCAGAAACTACCAAAAACTAGTACACACCATGCCAAATAGATTATGAGAAGTGATAAGACATGAGGTAGGAACGACTACCTATTAAAGTTGATTTGGCATCAATAATTAAGCTTCAAGTTGAAGAAAAATGATGTGTGCAGGGACTTTTGGCGCATCAATATTCTGACATTTTATGTAATTTTCCTCATAAATTATAAGTTAAATAAATTTTACTAAATTTGATTATTGTTAATTAAAATAGATTAAATTATTTAAAAAATGTGTAAGTTTCATTGCCAATATCTGGCTCATAACCTATCTTTAGGTAAAATAAATAAAAAGCTGGAGGGTGTGCAGAGACTTTTGTTAGTAAGTGTATATATAAACATATTACAATATACACTAACAAGAAACGTATTATTATAATGGCTATCAAATTATTTATATATGTAGTTAGGAATAGTTGTGATTTCATTTTTTTTTTATTATTTTTTTTTATTTTTTATTTTTTTTATTTTTTTTTTTATTTTTTTTTTTTGAGGAACGTATTAATTGATGTTAATGTTAAAAATAGAGTATTGGTATGAGATAATGAAAATTCAGGAGCTCCAATATCGCTTTTTCACCGCCTTCTCCCCAACTATCACAATGTGATTTCTGGATTGTTAAAAAATAAAAAACAGCCATTTTTATCTACTTTATTTGCTTACTTATAGTTGTTGCTTTTTTTTTTAAAATATATTTTTGCCAATAATTAATTCTTTAATTTCATATATATATATATATATATATATATATATATATATATATATATATATGCCGTACATGGCATTGCTTAGTTAGTAGATAAGAGAAATGATAAAGTTGGTAGCAGACAGCCAATCTCCAAGTTTTACTTCTTTGATATTAAAGTAGAACTTTGAGACAGCATCGTTGAAGGAAAAGTTTTTGAAGTAAAGCGTTTGTATGGGTCCAACGTAGTGCCAAGAGAAATTCTAAACTCAACTGACAGTAACATTCGATTCAAGTAACTGACACAAAAATACGTTACTCAATCTAGATACAAGGTTAAAATGGTTCTTGCTCTAGATTAATAATTTATAATAATCTTAAATTATGAAAATAAACATGGAACGTATTTTAAAAACAAATAGCAGATTCTAAAGATAAGCGGTTTTCAAAGTAGGGGGATGGACCACAAAGGGGCGCGCGGTGAAGGTTTTTTGGGGGAGCGCAAAGCTTAGCTATTAAAAAAAAAAAAAAAAAAATCAAGAGAAAGATGAATTAAATGTTAAATATTAATTTAACTTAAATTTAAATTTTAACATTCAATCATTTGATTAAGTAAATGTTAATTTATTAGAAAAAAAATTAAAAATGTGCAGTTATATACATTTAAGGGGGGTCTTGGATTGAAATAATCCTTCAATCTAATATAATCTAATTAGGAACTATTATATTCCATCTTCTATATGTTAATTGCTGAATAAAATGCTAACTTATATTTTTAATGCTTATTTAAAAATAAGTCTTCCACGCTGTATTATCCTGACGTTTTGGAGTTTCCTCTAATCTCAGGGCTTATTTTATTTTCAAGAATCGTATATTCACAATTTCATGTTTTCTAGGCTACGCTTTCATTTCTACATTATTATATATATTTGATTATAGCATAGAGAGTATCATGGTTCAAGCTAAAATAATTTTTTATTTCTTTGCACACGACTTTCCAGATTTATAACTAATAAATGAGTTAAAAATCTGCAAAAATGAAAAAAAAAATTATTTATTATAAAAATTATCTATATTAAAAATTAATGTGTCCTTAAAACCTTTACGCTGCAGCAAGAGATGTCAAATTTTAATTTATATACATGTATATATTTATATATTTTAAATTAAAACAAATATATCTATCTTCTTTTTCTTTTTATTACTAATTTTCCTTTGGATGATTCTTATTTAATTTCAGTTTAATACACATACAATATTAGTATTCTTTTTTTATTATTCATTACCACGTACGTACCTACAAAAAAAAAAAAAAAAAAAAAAAAAAAAAAAAAAAAGATGCAGTATACTGCAGTAACAAAAATACGTAACATTCAAAAAATAAATGTTCGATCTACAAATTTGAAGGTACTTGATAATCAACAAACTGTCCGCAATTTTGCACACACATGAATAATAAAAATAATATAATAATTATAAAGTTGGTTGTGCAATAACCTGAAATAAAATACACACAATAAAATAAATATAAATATAAATAAATATTGATTTCAAACCCTGAATTTTGGCAAACCTTGCGGAAATAGTCAGGCACACCTACATAATCGATTTAGTCCTATGTTTCATATTTTTCGATACTTAATTATAGTTGAATACTCATTTAAAAGAAAACAAAGAAGAGGATATTGTAATATAAATAATGGACTAATTAAAAAATATTTAAAATCATGTGGGAAATGTGCTAAGGACTTGCTGAATAGCGGATCAGTAGAGAACTAGAGGCTAGAAGAGGCCGTAGATCAGGTAGGGGTGAGTTATGAAGGAGTGAGTTGGAAGATTTCCTCTCCTGTAGCAGACATCAATTCTAAAACTCCTTTCTGTTGGAGTTGAGGAAGGAGTTGGGGGGGGGGGGGGGGGAGAGAGGACTTTGGCAAAGTAAGAGCTGAAGTTGGTTAAGTCGGCCAATATATCGGCTCCGGGGCTGCCTCGTCCAGATTTGTCTTCGGTTCGCGCCCCCCTCCCCCAAACCTTCGCCCCTTCTAGAAGTAATTTAATTTTAAACTAAAGATTAGGAGAATACTTTTTTCCTTCATCGCCCGGATCCCGCCCCCCTCCTATCTCCCACTTTTGCGGCGCGATTTTTTTTTTTATTTAGTTCCAGTTTAGACTCCTAACAAAGTTCTCATTCAAAATTACTTTTGTATTCGATTATGCGGATAGATTTAACTTTTTAAGGTTGTAGTCTCGAGTTTCATTTTTTTTTTTTTTTTTTTTTTTTTTTTACTTTAAGTAAATAAGGAATCAGCCAACATTTTATGTTTTCTCCTATTGGTTCAAATTCAAATGATTTCGACCCATCCCCCCCCCCCCCCCCCCATTGATTCAACTTTGATCGCTACAAACCCATACATACGATGCAAAGATCCTCACAGATCATTCATTATACATGTTTCACTAACTTCAAAAATCACTTAAATAAATCAAACAAATTGTTCAGATTATTTAAAACTAGCTGTATATACCGGTTTCACCCGGAGAATTTAATTTTTTAAATCTATAAACTGAGACTTTTATCGACTCAAACGGTCGATTATGTAAAAACCAATTTAAAGCGAGATCAAAACGATTATTTTAACAAAAAAGAATATGTCCAAAGATCGGCTGAAGTTATGCAATTTTAATATGGACAGGTGTTCGCATCTGGTCTGAAAGAACCACTGAGCGAAATTTGGAGAATTTAGGACAAACGGTATGGATTTCTATAGAACTATATACTATACTATACTATAGAAGAACAAACAGAATTTCATCTTTATATACATAGATTACAGCTGTATATCCCGGTTTCACACGGGGAATTTCATTTTTCTAAACAAACGGTCGATTTCGTAAAAAAAAAACATTTTAAAGTGAGATCATTATGATTTTTATAACAATAAAGATTATCAGCTGAAGATCGGCTGAAGTTCTGCAATTTTAATATGGAGAGGTGTTCGCACCTGGTATGAAAGAACCACTGAGCGAAATTTGGAGAATTTAGGACAAACGGTATGGATTTCCATAGAACTATAACTTACTTTTTCTAAATCCTCCAAACTAAAGCTTAAACAGAAACTAAATTAAATAAAAAAACTTAGACCTATATGGCCAAACAATATAAACAGTCACATAAACTTTAAAACTTCAAAAAGCACTAAGGTACGCAACTCATCAAATCCTATTACATTATGTACAGACAACCAATACATAAGACTCTTTACAAATTTTTCCAGGCTGACTTACACTGACATACAAATAAACTATCTAAGGCTAGACATGGCTTAAGTAGTTAAGCATGAATAAAATCTGTCACCTGTTGAAACAAACAACGTACTGTCTTACCTACAGTGAGGTAGCCTAAGAGAGAAGTGCGATTGACAATATTTAACTATTGACGAGATTTTGAAAAAAAAATTGATAGGGTCTTTTTCATTTTAAGCAAACTGTTACTAAGTTATGATAACGGTTATTTTATGAATTTAAACTGTGATTTATCTAAATCAGATAAAATCATATGATTTCATATTTGAAATCCTCTGAAGGTTATTATCGCAGTGTGAGTTGGTGTATAAAGTTAATCTGTGCTCTGTATTTTAAAAATTAATCTGTTAGAATTATATTCAGTTGTGAAGTCAAATAAAATAGCTATACAATTTTTACAAAGAATCGGTGTTAAGAATCGGTACTACATGGAAAAATGAAATGCAGGGAAAGATACTACATGAAAATAATTTACCGTAAGAAACGCGTCCCGATTTGGAGATGCCGAAGATAGGAATGTAACCAATCCAGAAGTATATGTAAAGTTAAATGGTTCGAAAACTGCAGGGTTTCAGCCGATAAAGCCATACTATTTATGGATACAAATGAAAATGGAATACGAAGAAGAATGCTTGACGACTACTTATTTGAGTATGTATGGAGGCGTCGTAACGAAGGCAAGGGTTTATTCGTAGAAATTTTCGAGGCAATGAAAGCCTATTGGCCTCCAGAACATAAATAAATCATGTGGTTCTTAATAATTATGTAACCTTTGTTATTATTTAAGTAACCGTTATCATAACTTAGTAACAGGTTGCCTAAAATGAAAAAGACCCAATTGATATATAATAAAATATTGTTAATTAAAATTAGTGAGGAGGTAAGAAAAAACAAATTGAACACTTCGAGCTCGACGTTCGCACATTGTAAAGGTACTGGTATTTCCTAACAATTTAGCCCGCCCTGTCGTCCCACCCCTGAAGCATTATTATCTTAAACCCTCAACATCCTCCACATAACGTCTTTTTTATTCGCACTTTACTCATCTCTTCTGAAGGTCTTTAGTTGAAGAAGTAACATTCATCTGGCTATTTTTCCGGTTCATCACAGTCTCCCCTGTCTATGTCTCCCGAACTTCATACACTTCTCCTTGGCTAATTACACAATGTTTACATAAAATACTATTTCCCTGAAAATGTATGGCATATTAATTCACTCAGACATTATTATCACGCAGGCATCAACACTCTCCGACCAAGCCGCATGATGAAAAGGGGTCAAGTGGTGTTAAACACTAAAAAGCCGAAATTATTGGGATCCATTAAGAAGAGGGACAGTGACGCGGGCAATTATCCCGTTCATTATGCGCCTGTCCCCCTCCCCCGCCCCCGGCCCTTAATGACTCCAGCCCTTTTATACTCTAATGGATGATGTCGATATGTTGTCACTATCGATATATCTGCCTCAGATCGATCCCCTTTGACCTCCGGCCCGTTATCTATATCAGGAGACTTACATTATTTATGGAATTAATAAATAACGTGGATGGGGTTCGCTAAACTTACACAACCTATATTTTCTAGATACCCTCGGAAACGAAATAAAATATAAATCTTTTTCACCCATTTCATCTAACTTACTTCAAACTTAAACGCTAGTCAATTAAAATTTATCCACACTACGTTTATATGCAAACAGTATTAAACTATTTTATTGTAGGAAACATTTCGACCCAACGATGAAGGTCTTCTTCAGGGGTAAATGAACAAGACATAGACAAAAATTTCGGCCCCCATATCAACCACTTTCATTATATTATGACCCATAAAAATTGTATCATGCTCCATTACATCACGCTATCAATGTTATCAGTATCGATAGCCATATAAAATCTTGTCAATGTATATTATACAAATATGTTTACAGACCTCTGTATGTTATCTAGTTAGTTCATATTCTTTGCACTATGTATTTATAATTCTTGCCCGTGTTTTGTTCATTTAGCCCTGAAGAAGGTCTGCACCTTTGGGTCGAAACGTTGGCTACAATCAGATAGTTTAATACTATTTTTATAATATTCTTCAAAATGGGACATCCACTCTACTCCCTTCCAACCCCTAAACGAACATTATGATTTATTTCAGCTATTATTTAATTCTATTTATTATATTTGCATAAAAAGTATTAATGTTCCTTGTGTCATTCCTAAAGTTATTGTAGCTTCGGTGTTTGCGTTCTTATCTCGGGCTTTCAGGGTTCTTCTACTACGTTGATTAGATTTCTTTTGCAAGATTTTAGGATCTTTCATATCACATTTATGTTTTGCGTTGTTTACATGTTGTACTAAAGCTGTTTTCGTGTTGTTCTTAAGATCATTTTGATGTACACACCTGTACAATTCAAGCATTTTACCTTAAATATGACTTTCGACTGAAGATGAGAACAGATCTTTTCGTTCATATTGGAGTAATGATTACTCAATTTAGGTTTAAAACGAACTTCATCCTTATCATACTTTCTAAAGGATTGTTTTATCCCCTCTGACAAATTATAAATGCAGTTAGAAAATTTAGTGTTTGGCTTATTATTATTATTTTTAGGTTTCATGTCCTCTATAACCTCTTTTGGTATTATTTTTATGATTTTTATATCAATACTTTTTTATTAATTTATCTGTGTAAAAGTTTTCTTTTAATATTTTGAAAATCTTAATTTTGACCTATGGCGATAATGATTCGTCGGTGATGATTAATGGCTTTCTGAATGAAGTTGTTCATAACATTTATGCTAAGAAGCTTTGTATGTCTTACCTTCAATATATGTATTATAATGGGCTTCAGTTTAAAAATAATGCCATTGTTATAGATTTTTTAGGTTCATTACTTGTTTTATACTTGTTTCACAAACGTAAACATTTGTTATCGATTCTATATTGTTTTTTAAAAAATGAATTAGAAAAGATTTAAGTAAAACGCTGACTCTAGCAAATAACAAGGATAATTAAAAAGAAGGAATAAATTAATACGAATTTCCGCGATGGGGAACCGCCCCCAACTAATTGTGTTCCAGGAAAGGTATTCTTTACCTCTTAATTGCAATTTAGCAAAACCATTTAGAAGGGAAAAAAGAAAAAAGAAAAAGGTTAGTGGGCGGATTCATAACAAAGAGTCCATTAATTTATAACAGTCAGAGGGACTATTAGAGTTAAACGGAGAATTGATTTTTCAAAGTGATCTGGAATTATATAGTGGCTCTATATTTTTTTAATCCAAAAGCAGATCGAAGATTTCCTTACATTTATTTCAACTATTTCCATAACTCTACATGATTAAATATAATGAATTACTATCAACGTATATTCATATATTTACGCAAATTTATTAAATGGTCTCGCACCCTCAACATGCAGAATATGCAGTGAAGAAATTACAATAAGTCATACCCTAATGGACTGCAAAGCTTTTAAGAATCATAGGACAAATATAGCTTTAGTACATGTAGGTACACCTTGTAGGTACATTGAAGGAAGTTCTTAAATCCATGGAAATTATTTGAGTATCTAAAATATAGATGTTGCCAATGACCCTGCAGTCAAGCCCTTTAATGCCTGTAGAGTCCACGGAAGAAAGGGGGGTTGTCATTTGGAGTGCTTTCCGAGAAAATCCAGTTTTTAGGTTTGGATCTTTAATTACTTACGTATCTTTTATCGTTTTTCTTCAATTTTTTTATATGTCCTTTTCCTTTTTGTTTTGCGTGTCAAAATAATAAATTTGCCCGAAACAGACATATCACGCTCTAAAAAAAAAATGTTTAAGTAAAAAAAAACAATTTAAACATAACAGAAAGGGGGATAGTCATGGACGCTCCCCCTTTCTTCCCTGTTTTATTGATGAAATGGTGATATTAATACACAACCCATATAACTTCTAACATGACTCTCCCCCATTCTAGGTTTTTCCGCTTGGACATTCCCCCTTTCTTCCGAGTACGTGTTTCTTTCCATCCCTTGTAACCAACCTACTGTCATTTTTTCTGACTATTTCTTTTCACCAACATATTCTACTCATCTAGACGAACAATTATATGTATATAACTAAAATTCGGAAAAAATTGACTCTCCCCCTTTCTTCCGTGGACTCTTCATATGTATCAGTTCAAGCACTGCAGCGTTAGAAGACTGAAACTGCGGACCTTACTTTAATTGATTTCACAACTCTTTCAATTTTAATATTGCACTAGGATAAAACCCCCAGTAGTCAGCACCTTAAGAGATGTTTTTATGGCTTCTTTTAAAACTAAAATTGAATTTTTACTCTTCGCTTTCGGATCATATCATTATTTAGGTATGCAACATTCATAAATCGTAGGTAACAACCCTTAAAAAAAATATATTATATAATTTAAATAAATGTTATCAAATAAACAGATATATAAAACATTTAATATAACAGTTCTAAAAAATATGTAAGTGTGTCTACTTAGGCAAGTTCCACACGTTTTTTTAATTTTATGAATATTAGAGGAGCGTAGCGAGCAGACAAAAATAATCATTTTCTTATTAATATATAGGACTAGTATAAGACATATAAAAATTATTTTTACATGATTGGCATTTACGTTTCTCCAACCCTGTTCCCAGCCCATCCGGTGTTTCCCAGTGACAAGGCTTATGGTTTCCTGAAAAATTTCGGAGAGTTGTAAAATAATTGACATGGGGTTCTTTTCGGGTATTTCCAAATTAATTTTACTTGCACCTTATTCCTTACAGTATATTTTTTTAGATTTCTTAAAATTTAGTAATAATTAGTAGTTTTACTTTAAAAAAAAAAATTAAAGGTTTTAAATCCACCAAAGTCCGGATGAAATAGGATGATGGAAAACTTTAGAAGAAAAATATGAATGAGGCGATAAAGAAGAGTGAATGTGGAAAAAATTATTGAGGCCACCGGACACGGCAGCCGGTCTAAGGTCTCAGGTTAAAAATACCGTTTACCTTGCATTCCAAAAGTAAATCGAATGGTTTTTAATAATTATTGGATTATACAGTTAATTTATTTATAGCTATGATCAGATATTAGATGTAAAAATTACATTACACATTCCATAATGTCATTTATTTTTATAATGTTTTAATAAAATTTGCAAAACATCTTACACCGGCGCACAGTGGTTGAAAATCGACTATTTTCGGAAAAAACCTTGTAAAACCCGATCTGTGTGCCGCAAAAAAATAAAGTTGATATTATCATAAACACGATTTAATTTCCTATAAAATGTATATGTTCGAGCCCCGCTTAACCGGCTATTCGGATTATCCGGCAGTGTAAGGAAAATAGAAAAAAAAATATACATCAATTTTCGACTCGAAATCGGCTAGTTTAAACACTTTTGCTGTTTTATGCTAGAAATATCATTGATAGTACTTGCTATATAATTTTATTTCATGAAAACACTCAATTTAGGTTAAAAAAAAAAAAAAAAAAATCATACATAGGAACTATCAATTATTTTTGCGCTTGAAAAATATGGATTACCAAAAAAAATGTTTGTCTTAATTTTATTGCATTTATTCGGGATTTTATTTCTGGGTTAAAACATAGACCAAATAGCATCATTTTTATGCTAGTGTAATATGTGAGATCGCTTTTCATGATTATGTAGGAAAATCGCTCTAAGAAACAAAAATGCGAGTTGTAAAAATTATTATAGTGCTATAAATTTTCCGTTGAAAAATAAACTTTTTCAATGATCGATTTTCAAAGGGTCCTAACAAGTTTAAAAATCAGAATATATCCGAATTAATTGATGGAATATGTCAGGTAACTATTCTATTAATTAATATTGAAACGAAAAAGAATATTCCAATACCTTCAAAAAATGGGTTTTTTCCGCCTTTCAACCACTGTGCGGCGTTAGATTTATACTATACTACATTGTTTTTCTGTCTTGCGGGCTTAGTATAGTGCAGCTCCCGGAGTTAATAAAGGGTTAAAGTCAACAAAAAAATAAATAAATATTTTAGATTATTAATAAAAGTTACTATGGCATCATCTACGATACATAGCAGCATGTCTACTTGGGGCCAAGATACTTACTTTTTCTCTGGTTTTCAATTTAGTTGATTTGGAAAAACGAAAAATTTGGAAAAAGAGAATATAGAGAGAATATTTCCAGTCTTTTTTTTAAATTTTTATTCCGAAAAACTCCAGTTAACATTTAGAATAGTCCAGTATCTATTAGATCCAGGAACTGAAAAACAATTTTCAAAAAAGAGAGATAGAAAGATGAAATAGAGCCTTGTATCGGATTATGCAAAACAGGTCAGGGCTCGTCTCTTGTTTTCATATTTTTTTTCCCTTTTTCCCTCGGGACGTCGTTTCCGCAGTCAAAGAGCACTAAATAATAAAGAGAGGAAAGATTAAGAAGTCACAATTTAGAGAGAGAGAGAGAGAGACACATCGCTTGTTGGGCGAGGGCCAAAGCGCTAGGGCCTCGGATTGGGGTCATTTAGCCCTTTATAGTCTCTTTAAGCCCTAGCCCATATACTTAGGTCGGGGTCCTTAGCCTGTAGGCCGCATTCCTCCCCACTCCCTATTCACCCCCTTCCGCATAAATAAACTCCCCAGATTACCCATATTAATGTATACACACACACGGTAAATCGTTTGTAAAATGGAAATATTTTAAAGGGTTTTACTCTAAAACGAGTTTTCTACAAATTTAATCTCGTAAAATGCACTAGTTAATATATTATTTTTAACTCTACGAGAAAATAAATGTGATCCTTGGAAGAAAAGCGGCCTATGTATATTTTTCCAATTTCGAGTAATTATTATTTAGAGGCGTGTAATGGTCAACTTTTTTTTACTTTCACTTACCTATATATGAAATATATAGTAAGTGGAAGTATTGCGATCGTGAAAATTTTCGACTTCCGGTTTTCAACGGAAATACACGTTTTGGGACCCCCTGAGTCGAAATAACCAAGTCCCGCGAAATGGTCTGTGTGTGTGTGTGTGTGTGTGTGTGTGTATGTGAACAGACTAGCTCAAAAACTATAAACCGTGGGAACCTGAAATTGGGTATTTAGTGTAGGTATATGCCCGCGATGTGACAGCGAAAATTTCATCAAAATTGCTCAAAGGGAGGGGGTACTTTATTTAATAACTTTTTACGTTTTTTTCGATTTTCTCAAAAACAGCTCTAACGATTTTGATTAAACTGAGTATTTGATCGATTTATATGCCCGAAATATGACTGTAAAAATTTCATCAATATTGATTAACCGGAGGGGGGACTTTACTTAATAAATTTTGTATCATTTTCACGTGTTTTTTTTATTTACTCAAAAACGGTTTTAACGATTTTGATCAAACTTGGTATTTGATGTATTTATATGCCCGAGATATGACTGTAAAAATTTCATCAAAATTGATCTACGGGAGGGGGGACTTTACTTAATAAATTTTGTATCATTTTCACGGGTTTTTTTATTTACTCAAAAATGGCTTTAACGATTAACAAAAATAAGATATGAATGTAGAAAAATGTGTGACTTTGGGAAATGATAATTAGCAAAACACGTCAATTTCTAATCTAAGTAACTTGGTAAGTGAAAGTTGTGTGTTGCGCGCACGCACTAGATTTTTTTAAGATGTGATGATAAATTATCAGGATTTTCAGTCAAATTTTTTTTATTTGGAGAGCCTACGTTTCTATCCAAACATATATGAGAAACATGTAAAGTATCATTGCTAGGAGATGAGATTAATTACAGACAGTAAAAATAAAAAATAAACCTTTTGTAACTTTTCCTTCTGTCTCTGAATTACTCTGGACTCAACAAGGTAAACATCAGATTTTATTTAATCAAACTAACCAGATATTTATTCAAATTTCCATGTAAATACTTTTACCATCTTTTATATAATTATTAGATTTGATAAGTACCCATTGTATGGTTTATACATCCAATTCATGTGGACTGTATCCTTAGGTCGCTGGTTCATATCCGGCCCGGAGGACCAAAATTTGTATGGTTTATACCTCCAACTTAATAGTATGCCACAAGACCACTTTTGTGAAATGCAGTAGACTGAAGCTTAAAGATGTCAAAAATAAAATAAAATTAACAAGTTGCATGGATTAATTGAAAAAAAAATTGTGTGTTAGTGATTATTTAATTTTTTAAATGACCACGCCATGCTGACTCACTACTGGGTTGTATAATATGACCTATCTTCTGCATTTGGCTCAATAATTCTTCTAGAAGCTCCCTCTCCACTCTTCATCGCCTCCAGCCGGGGAAACGGGTCCTCTCTTTACTCACTAATGTCTTCGAATAAATTTTGATTGAAGAAAAAAAGAAACAAAAATGGGCCAGGCCTGGTCTCTTGCAGGAATCTTTTTCGAACACACAGTTCCTTCTCAGCCTCTACACCTAGCAGAGGTCGCCGGTGGGACATTCAATCTTGGAGGTCCCGCCATGGAATTTGCCCATAGTACCTTTCGGGAAGCCGAAACACCCATCTCATGTAAACATACCATCAGCTGGATTTTGTTACTTCTTATTGTGACAATCTGTAATTAATCTCCTCTTATAGCAATGATATTTTACCTGTTCCTCATGTATTTGTCTTATGTTCAGCCCTGATGAAGATCCACCCGTTAGGATCGAAAGGAAGGATCTCCTATTAAAAAACTTTTGATAGAAAATCCTGATAATTTATCATCCTGTGTTTTATTATTGTTTGCCTTTACACCACTTGTTTACTCTATATTTTACCACTTTCAGGATTAGAATTAGAATTACTTTATCATCCAAAATCGCTTTTAAGCCTTTGGTAAATTTTAACTTCTGTCTTATATCACTGAGTTGAATACAGTCATTAGGTTAATTTCTATTATATTGTACCAGTTTTATTTCTATTTAACAAGATCTACTAAAATACACAAAAATAAATATTTCGAAGGTCCCATTTTTCAGTCAAATTCAATATATTATTTTATAAGATATCGTTAATGCCTTAACATTTCTTGATTACCATTCAGTCTCCTATATATCCCCATACCATCGCGAAAAAAAAAAAAAACATTTCACCGAAAAATAATTCTTGAAATCGAGATTTTTATTTTTCAGATTATATTCATTTTCGTAGATTTTGCAAAGGCAAAAAAAGTGCATACTTGCATCGAAATAACTCAAGGTATTATAACAGTTTTAGTTTTGGAAGCAGCTCCAGTGTTCCATTAGAAAATTTATTCGGTTTGATTCTTACACAAATACCAAGGGTGTTTCAAAGGCATTATATTATATATATTAATAGTCCAGGTTTTAAAAAAGTTGACTTAGATTAATACGTTTTTGCTGTATTCTTACATTTCACAGCTGGTTGAGGCAATCTATGATACTTGCGTGCCAAGAAATATCGGAATGAATTTTGCGTATTCAGGTTGGCTACAGCCGGCAAACACGGCGCTTTGGATAATTGCTTCAGTCCGAATTGGAACATGGCCATTCCGTCTGTCGCACGCGTGACTTATTCCCGTCTAGTGGCATTCAGGTAAAAAAAAAACAAGGCAATTTATTGAGCCCTCCCAAGGGACGCTGTACACTGGCGGGGATTTTAATCCAGTCCCATTGTCCCAACCGATAGCAACTCGTCAAACACCATCAGATTAAACATATTACTGACTTTTATGGCTGCTTTAATATGAATCTGAATTTTAATTTTGCTGTTGCCTTAGATGCTAACAATATGCCGAAAATTCGAAAAAAAAGCGTCAATAGATCTACCAAATATTGTTGAAAATGGGTGGCAGTATGTTTAAGCATATAACGACACCGTCAGCATAAGATTAGATCTTCAGAGTAAGACTAACCCTCCAGTCCATCGTTCCCTACGCCCAGTCTGAATTAGAAATGTCCACAAGGTTCCAGACAAGCCAAGATATTCTCGAACAGTCACGAATATGTACAAGAACAGTTTGTTCCAACTGTTTCAACAGAAACTCTAGAACTTTTTAAATCATATGTCTCTTGCTTACAGTTACTAGGGCCGCATGATGAACCTCAATGAATAAGTTATGACATTCAGGTTATTGCTAACTATGTTAAGTGTCAAAAATAAAAATAAAATAAAATAATAATAAACTTAAAAAAAAAAAAAAAAATTACAAATCCCAACGTTTTCGATTTATTTTTCTCAAAAATAAGATTTTGGACTTGTAACATTTTACTATGCAAGCACAGATATAAATATAGAAAAAAACAAGCCTTCGAATCAAAACAGGTAATACGAGTATCTTAAAATAACAATAAGAAAGAATTATGTTATTTAAATATATTAAAGTTAATAACTAAAATTAAATACAGAATCAAATATATTTATAATAACGGAGTTTTATCATTTGAATTCATAATTTAATTACTTGATGATCAAACTTGGTCTTTTCTTAAATATGTTCTGAAAAATTGCTTCGGATTATAGAAAACTAATCAGTAATGAGTTTCCCTGGGAGTTTATTCAATTTCTTTTTTTTTCAATAGCACGAATATAAGTAAAATGAATTTGATTATAGAATGCTATATGTTTCTTTTAATTTCTTTAATTGGATTCGATTTTAGAAGGTCATGTTTCAAAAGTATCATTCTTTTCGCAAGTTAACTCCGGCAGACGGTTCCCCATGCTTACATAGTATATTATCTTTATATACTTTGTCATTTAGGCATGACTCAGGTATTTTTTAACAACATTCCGATACCCACCTCTGACTCAGGACGCCATCTCGGCCTTTACATGGACAAACGGCTGACTTGGAAAGACCATGTTAAACGTAAAAGAAAATAACTGAACCAGCGATATGGACTTCTTTCAAGGCTACATGACAGACGTTCAAAATTATCTGTGACAAAGTACTTATTAAACCACTTTGGACTCACGGTATTCAGCTATGGGGGACAGCCAAAAAATCTAATATACGACTCATAAAGTCATTTCAATCGAAAATACTAAAAAAGATCGTAGAAGCCACCTTTTATGTCACCAATGAGACCTTACACACTGACCTTGACATTCCTTACGTCGAAGTAACAGCCATAGATTGTTACAGTAATGTGTTTAGTGTGTTTTTCATTTTTTCATATCATAATAAGTCATGACAGCATATTTGCTTAATACTGTTGTAGATAGAAAATTTAATAAAAATGTCACAAGTTATCATATATAAATAAATAAAATAAAAACATACTTTGTCAAATCAACTTATTATTATTATAAAGGCCTATCACAAGATTTAAAATGATTATCTTGTTACATAGACAAAACGGAAAGCTAAGTTTATTATAAAACAAAGCTATTATTGTTTTTTCAAAATATAAAAAAACCGGTTTCCTCTACTTGAATCTCACACTGTATAAAATGGACCTCTGTAAAACATTTCAGGGTGAAACGCCATCCCTCCCACATCATCTGATTTCGTACTTCAAAAGGTATCATCCTATCTCAAAGGATTGAATGGAAACAGAAAGAATTGCAAAAACAAAGTGTGGGGCCGAACAATACAAAAAGGGGGTGAAAAAAGGTACACAAAGTGTGTATATATGTAAATTAACAATATATTTGAAGATTGGGTCCAGCAGAGGTGCGGGCCTCGTCACTGGATAACACCCTTTGCTTTAAAAAGAATATTTTTCCTTTTGATGAAAAAAGAGCAGAGGGTGTGCCGAGTTAGTAGTGGAATAAAAAATAAGAAAGAAGGAAAAATAACATTCGTTGTTATAATACAATAGTCTTTCAACAGAGTCGTTGCTGAGATTATAAAACTTTTTAGTTGTAAAATGGACCTCACTAACGGGCTTATTTCAGCGGAAAACGGTTCAAATTACTTCGAATTTTAACAAAAGTTCATTAATAAATAAATCGTAAATTGATGAAACACAAGCATTAGTGTTTAGAAGTGTGTAATGGTCAACTGTTTTCTTTAAGATAGTATGATAAATTATCAGAATCTTCATTGAAATGTTTTTTTATTTGGATAGCCCTCGTTTCAATCTAAGCATGCGGATCTTCATCAGGGCTAAAATGAAGACAAATATACATGCTGCATGTATAGTATTAATGGTTGAAGATGAGATTAATACATATTATTTAATTATATTATATTGTTACAATATAGTAACAAAATCCTGCTGACGGTATTTTTACACGACGTGGGTACTGATGCAATTTAATAATTAAATAAAAGATAAATATGAAAATTTAAAAAGGAGAGAGGTGGTATGGGTTAGTTTGCCGACTTCAAAAGGTTTATTTTGGGGAAACCCAAAGCTTTAAAGTGAGAGGGTGTAAAACAAAAGTACAAACGTAGGAATTGTAAAAACTAACAAATACGACAAACCGTCAGCTGGATTTTGTTACTTGTTACCAGTATTGTTACCTTATTATTGTTATCTATAATTAGTCTCATCTTGATACTTTACATGTTGCTCATATGTTTGTCTTCATTTTAGCCCTCATTAAGACCGAAAGATAGTCCTAAATAATTTTCTTTCGAATAAAAAACATTTGACTGAAAATCCTGATACTTTATCATCACATGTTAGTATTTAGAATATAATAGGTTACAATAATTGAAGCATGAAAATGCATAAGGGTATAAGTGGCTTAGGAATTTTTTACAGAAATGTTGTGACTTACACCATCTAGGGTGAACTACGTTCAGTGCTTAACGCCCATGCCATCTTTCAAACGTTCGATGAACCCTTTTCTAACAACAAAACAATACTTGTACCCATTTCTGAAGAATGGCTTTGGCACATATAACAATTTGGCAAAAAAAAACTTTGTTTTATTTTTTTGGCACTTAGGCCCTTATGCATTTCCACACTTCAATTTAGTTACTGCTCCGTAGCTTCTATATACGAAAAATAGTATGCGATTAGTTTTTGTGGAATTCATAAATTTATAGAAAATAATGAATGAAATTGAAATTATTATTGAAATTGAAATTATTCCGATTCCTTGTCTTTAATTAGTTCCACATCGTAAAGCACCCTTGCCAAGGCTCCACTCGCTTCTTAACCCAGTTAATTAGAAATGTTAATTAGAATGAGGTTGAATGACACCCCACAAATGGAAGGGAGCTTGGAGTATACCATGTACAGAAGTATTTCTGCGTTTTAGATATTCATTAAATATTTATGTTTAAAATTCAATGGCATTAGTTTTTGATATAGGATGGTGGGATGGCAAATGCTGTAGGAAATACGCGATGCCATGGAAGGCCTATGATTGGGAACCTATGAAGGGGATAATTAATAATACTCGTCATTAACCCTCAACCCTCTCCCCTTGCCTGGGGAAGGGGAGAAACAAAAAAAGAATTATAAAAAAAAAGAGATATGCTATACCCAGATAAAAAAATAAATTAAAACGTATGAATTTATATGAATATCGTATGAATTTATTTATTAATTTAAAATTACTAATGAAATTTCATTCAATTTAAAATTTAATTTTGATTTAATTTTATTTATTTAAGTGGTTTTGTAAGGTTAATGAAGCATATGACGGATCTCGATGTTTTGTTAGTGATGTTTGTGATTAAATGACTGGTGCAAATTGTGGACAATTAGACTTAATCACGATAAATTACAACATATAACTTTTACTCTCCGGAAAAATACTTGTCCTCCAATTTACCAGGTCATTCAAAAAGTCCTGTCGTTTTTTTGGGGGGAAATTATAAATAAATAAATATTTTCAAATAATCACCTTTATTCATCAAAATATCCACCGTTACAGTCGGTAACCTTCTCCCAACGAGGTGGTAAAGCCCAAATTCCTTCCTTAAAAAACTGTTGATTTTTACTGCAAAAATAAGTGGTCAGTTCGTGAATTAGGTTGTCACGGTCTTGAAAACATTTCTGTCTCAGATTGTTGTCGAGATCTCTGAATAGGTGATAATCAGTGGGTGACAGGTCAGGGGAATATGGTGGGTGAGGCAAAACTTCCCAGCCTATTCAAGCGGGAAGTTAACGAAGATGCAGTTATCAAGCGAACAAGCATATTGGCATCTGAAAGCTTATGAGGAATCCATTTATCCAGTTTTTTCACTTTTCCCAGTTCTTTAAGGTAATTCCAGGCAGTGGTGGCTGAGATATTAAGTTGAGAGGCTATCTCTGAACAACTTTGACGCGGATCCTACTCTACTACTCTTCGAACGTCCTCCTTATCAACTACAGTTGGTCGACCCGAGCGTGCCTCGTCTTCTAGTGTCTCGTCGCCTCCACGAAATTTTGAAAACCAAAATTGTGCCTTCCGCTCAGACAGCACATCTTCCCCAAACACGGAGCATATTTTTCTAGCAGTTTCGGCAGCTTTTGAGCCAAGTTTAAACTCATAGAGCAAAATCGACCGAATTTGAGTTTCAATTGGAATGATTTTAACTAGACAGTTGGATGGTGACTGCATTAAATTAATCCTCCTTAGCCTCCTATTCATAAAGTATAAACATTTGTGTTTACATGGATAAAAGTCGTATTGAACGGAATTAATTAGCAAACACTCTAGAATCAAAATAAACAACGAACAAACGAAAAACGACAGGACTTTTTGAATGACCTGGTATATCGAAAACGTCCAAATTCCCCAAACAGACACAGTACAGTACCTCGTACTAACCCTCGATAAAAGGATGACATGGGGCCCGCACGTTAAAATGAAAAGGGAAACTCTAAACAAACGACTAAAGCTACTTTACCCACTTTTTTCTAAATCCTCAAAATTAAGACTGAGACAAAAACTAAATACTTACACATACTTACTTAAACCTATATGGATATACTGTTCACAGATTTACGGAATCTCTAAAAAAATACATTTACAGAAACCACAGACCAGCTAATTTTGCAGTCAAAATTATTACAACTCATTTCAAAAGCACCTTGGTACGTGACTAATCAAACCTTACATACTGACTTCCACATGCCAACAGTCGACCAACAAATCTCTTTGCAGACGTTTCCACACTAACCTGCACGGACATATAAACCTACTAATCAGAGATATGGACACAGATTAAATGCCCTTGAATGTGAAGAGGAGATTAAGAAGGCGCTGGATGAGAGATCTCCTTTTTGACCGAACTGAATAACTGAATCAAGCCAGACAAGAGGTACTGTTGGGTGCCATCCTTCCCCATGCCTGACATGTCATCATTTGCAATTGTATACGGCTATAACATCTGCTGATTGTCGATATATTGTTGACAGGCGCGGATATACAAATGAAGTAAAAAAAAAAAAAAAAAATTATGATTAATCAATCATTTTAGTATTTAATTTTAGAGTTTTAGGTATACTACTCAATTCAGAGGTGATACCCATAAGCGAAAATAATTCGTAAACTGAAATTCACCTTAGCCTAAAATGTACTTTAGCACCACGTTAGCAAACAACTGCAGAAAAAAAAATATGGTACTCAACCTAATAGAAAATTAATATTAGTAGCACTGTAAAAAAAAAAAAAATAAAAAAAAATGCTAACGGTAATATGTGACATGATTACTTAAAATGTATTAAATATGTAAAAAAATATAATTAGTAGATTGTATTGTTGGATTGTACTTTGAATAATATTGCCTTATCTGCCTTTAATGGAAATCTAATTCATTACTAAATAGTAATTTAAAAAGGTCGAGTGGTTCGGAATCATTTATTCATTATTCATTTGGAAAATAAAATTCGAGGAATTTAATTACATTAGCTTTTTCTTTTTTCTTTTTTTTTTATTAGCTTTTAAAACCTAATCGATAGCAGCTGCCAGACATTGCTTATCGATTAGCGAACCCACTCCGACTTGGCTCACCCCCCCTTCCCCCCCCCCCCTTAGTGCCTGAGCCTTGACAAATGCAGTAGGAGGCAGCCCATCCGTCATCCGGCTAACTATATTTGTCGTCCGATATATCGATATATAATAAATAAATATATCCCCATCGGATCCTATTTCTCAGCCATCCATCTTTCCTATGTTTGCCCCACCCATCCCCCCCCCCATTACCACAGGATCATTAGGGGGGTATTGTCATTTCTCCAAGGTGTACAAAAACTTTGTGGGTCAATGTTTATTCCAATGCTGCAAGTATTGTTCCATAAATATTTTCATCGAAAATATACTTGAAATATCGAATCCTTGCAATGTTACAGCAGTATAATCTGTAACATCTGTTGTGGCGGCAGCGGGTTTTCAAAATTGAAAAAAAATACAAATCTGCCCGCCTATAGCGCCAGTAAAATTAGAAAAAAATAATTTTTAATAAGTTAGGCAAGGAATAAAAAAATGTAATTGCAGCTGACTGTACTAATCAAAGACTTTAATAACATAGAAATGAAAAAACAAAACAAATAATTTATAACAATATACACAATATTATAAAAGTGATGAATAATGAAAACAAAAATAAATACACATAAACTTAAAATTGAACTTAAAAAAAAAAATAATTTAAAACTCCTAACATTAATTAAAATAAATTGAACTCTTGTAAATTGTGAGAAAGAAAATATAACAAAAAATTAATATTTGCAATTACAAAAGGGTTATTTTTTATTGCCTTTGCTTGAATAAAAATTTAAATAATGAATTTTGAATAATGATAGAGACATTCATCCTCATATGTAATATGTACATTACTTTACAATTATTACAAGTTAGGTACGTTTTGGAATTGTTCCAGTACCACTGATTAATTTGATGATTAAATGTTCATAGTTACACATTCGACGTGAGATGTGTTGCCTGAAGAATGACCCAAATGTGGGCATAAATTGCAATCTCTTCACGTGAAGAATAAAACAACCTTACTCCACCACTGCAAATGCCGTACTGCCGTGGCATTAGATAAGGACGCGTCTCTAATGCCTAATTTAAAAACACGGCATCTATCATTGAAAATATATACGTAGGATCTTACGGCCGTAAATATACACATGAAATTTAAATTAAAATATTATTCACACTAATATAAATCAACACTACGTATAAATCAAAATTGTCTATAATAAATAAAATCTAAATATTACATGTTGGCCACAACATCTGCTATAATTTACATTTTTTTTACACATATTATTCCCCCCTCCTATTAAATGTTTCTCATCGACTATTGCTGTTTTCCTTGCTATGATTTTTTACTTACGATTTCAGAGGTAAAATAATGGTATAATTATAACAAGACTTGTCGGTTTTGATGAATCACCGTAAAAATAAAAATATTAGTTGAGTAAATTACGAATTTGAAAACTTATCGTATTAAGAATTATCGTAGATTTATTATTTGTTGTTCAATATTTTGAATAAAGATAATCCCACTGTCCGTTTTATATAAATAACGAATACTTTTATTCAACACTTTGCACTCGAGGTCTCCGGAGCGGAGCCATTTAAAATTTGTCTTCAAATTCTAGGGCTCCGCTATGGAGACAATGCAAATAATTTTCAGTTTTTAACATATGAGGACATAAACAAATCGTAAAAAATATTTATAGAATATTTCGCTTTTGGTGGTAAATGACGGTCATTATTTTTATGGTACGGTAATCTTTTAATCCTTTGCACTCGAAGTTTTTTTTTATTCATATTACCAGCAACTCGAAGCAGTTTTAGGGAAAAGATCATTTTTACATGTAAGGTAATAAAATACGCATTAAAAGAAAAGTCATCCATCGTTCTATGTAATGGATTATAAATAAAATTTAATTATTTTTTTTTTGTAACTATGTGTTTTTGAAGCTTCGCAAATACATATAAACCTAAATTTCATTACGATTCCTTACTTGGTACTAAAATTTTACCGTATAATATCACGTTTTCAGGGTGTACTTTTTCGCGAATAAGTTGCGTCGAGTTGCCTGCCGGTAGTTAACGTCCGAAACGGTGTCAAGTACAAAGGGTTAACTATTACCTGTTATCTTGGATAACATATTTTACATTTATATACACAATATTTATTTGATAAATCTCACAGAGGAACACAAAATTCATTCTTCGACTTCAGCTAATTTTTTCAATTATCAATGATTATCATTTCATTTGTCCGATAAGATAAACCTTCTGATAAAACTATATTATGTGCTAATATTGTGTTCCATTTGTATTAATTCACAAACTTTGGGTGTGATTGGACCTGTATTGTCCTTAGTTCAAGTTTTACATTAAGTGAATAGTTATCTAATTTAAGAAAATTGATAATGAACAAAAATTAGGAAAAAAAATAACTTCTACGAACCATATTTGGCCAATATTCTTTATAACACAAAATTTGAGTTGATATTTTAATGTAAAAAAAAAAAAAAAATTAAAGCATGTAATAAAAAGACAAATTAAGTACAGTAGGGTTCCGATCAACCGAGGTGCCAAGTCTGAGAGGGGGGGGGGGTATGTATATGAGTTCATTTAAACAAACTACCATAAAACGATTTCTTTTTAAAAAAATAGTATCAAATATCTGTTATTTTTATTGTTATTATTATTAAATATTTATTAGGTTTTTAATATATATATTTAATATTTTAATTTACATGTAGTCTTTATTTAAAAATAACTTATATTTTCAGTTGGTTTTGGTATGCTTCGGATTAACCGATTATTTCGATTGACCGAGGTAACTTAGTTAATTGACATAACATCAACTTTCACATAACAATAACATAACATTAATGACATTAACATAACATTAACTTCGACTCGGTTAATCGGAGGCCTATTGTATATTAGTACGATTGAAATCTATCATTAATATTTCATATTTTCGTGGATTATTTCGTTTTCATTACATGTTCGGAAATACTAACAGATATTTGTCGGATAACAAATAAATGAATGACAGTTTTTTCGAATACAGATTATCTGTCTTGTTTATTTGTTGGTTTAACGTCCCTTTGTGCTACTAAGGTTCATCGGACGATGCTACAGTGGGAGTCCTAAATTTTGCCTATCCAGGTATAATTAGGATAGGTATCTTTAAGGAGTACCTGACATCGTACAGGCTCAGGACCACCATTTTCCGTCCTATCCGGGGGACAGCATAGCCAAGGATTATCTTTCTTTACTACCACGAGACTGTGCCTTTGCGTTAATTTATAAATAAGTGAATAAGGTCGAGTTATTAATTGTCGTATAAGTACATACGAGTAAAGACAGGTATCAAAACCACGCAGATCTTTTTCGGAAATTATTTTATGAAATTACATTCGATTTCACTAATAAGAGAAAAAAAGAATCATTGATGAATGGTTTTGATTTTCATGGATTTATCGATCAAATGAAGGTAAAGATTAATAAAATAGGACAATGCTAATACTGTAATATCGCCTTCAACATTTCTCATAACTTTTTCCTAACAAACGAAATAGACCTAATCCGAAATATGAGACACACACTGAAAGAAGAAGCAGTCAAAAGACAAACAGGTAGATAGGCCTTAGTATTCCGGAGGAGATGGGGGCACTAAACGAACTAGACAAAATCCTGAGAGGCCTGCCCGGCCAAATCTAATAAGGGGGGGGCTCTTTCGAAATCAATAGGACAGGTGTGTAGCCCTGATAATAAATTCATAGCTCGTAGCCTCAGCTATCCCCCCTCAAGGCATCTCCCCCCCCCCCATCCTATATAATACCTACTATTACTATAACATCCGCTTATTTCTATTTTCAATAGGAAACATTCTTTATATAATTCAATAATGCGAGAATAGGTTTTTTATTACAAATATATCAAGAAAAATATTTTTTTGGATATTTGATAATTGACGATATATTAACCCTTTACACTCGAGGTCTCCGGAGCGGAGCCATTTAAATTTGTCTTTAAACTCGAGGGCTCCGTTACGGAGACAATGCAAATAATTTTCAGTTTTTAACATATAAGGACATAAACAAATCGCAAAAACTATTTATAGGATATTTCGCTTTTGGTGATAAATGAAGGTCACTGCTCGCGGCGTTTTTCATTATTTTTATAATACGTTATTCTTTTAACATCGGATATATTTTGTGGTTTTAATTCATCTTTTATTTCCTCAATTGTACAATAATTTAGTTCGGGACACCAATTAATCCCTTTACTTGGCTTAGTTTCCCATGTGCTTCTACTTTAACCGGAATACTGGTGAAGTAGATTTTCACATTTTAGGAGCTCTTCTGATTGGATATCTGAGAAAACTTCAACTAACAGGGTCCCATTTTTAAAATTTTTTTAACTGTTTTTACTTCTCTAATTAGATTTTGTATGCTCTTATATATAAAAATGATAATAATAATAACAAAATTATAAAAAAATATATAAAATTTAAAAAAAAAAATTTTTTTTGTGCCTATGTGTTCTTGTTCCCACAAATACATGTAACCTAAATTTTATTACAATTACTTACTTAGTTCTAAAATTTTACTGTATAATATTACGTTTTCAGGGTGTACGTTTTCACGAATAAGTTGCGTCGGGTTCCGGTAGGTAACGTCCGAAACGGTGACGAGTGCAAAGGGTTAAAGGAGGAAAAAATATTAGGGAGTGGTGATGAAATAATCTACAAATAGTAACTAATTCTTTTATTTTAGCCTACGTTTAGGCTCAACAATGCAGATGCACTTCAGGGCTTAATGTAAAAGATAGACAAAAAAATAGTATGTGAATAGCTGAATAGCATTGATTGTTAAAAAAAATATACATGGAATTACGACTATAATTATTGTAATACTCTACTATGAGTGAGTCATTCTTTTATTGGCCCTGAAGAAGCCCACTGCAAGAAGGGTGAAAGCTTGGCAGTTGAAAGCCCTGTTACATGGTCAAACCTTTAAGAAGAAATGCATAGAATAGAAGCCTAAAACAACGATTATAATTATATTGAAAAAGAGCCATATATGTTTTATCATATGATAATCATGTTGTATGATATTGTATTATTTGAGTAGTATTGTAATGATATATTAATTATTATAATTATGGGTGTGTGAGAGGGGCATAGATAAATCAGATAATAAGATAAAAATATCATGTTAAATAATAGTATATGCCCAGCTTTGTACTATTACTATTAAAGCCCACCTTATCGTCCCTAATACTAAGAAAGCTCCACTCTAGAAGGCGTCAAAGATAGAGTATGAGTAACATATAGACTTAAGAAACAGTCAGTTTTAAAGTAGTGCGTCTTGGAGAGAATCGCTGCCTCAACCATCTTTGCCCTTGGCCAATCCATTCGTTATTATTTATAATTGTATTTATGATTTTAATTGAAATTTTACATTAGAAATTATATGTATATATATATATATATATATATATATATATATATATATATATATATTTATATATATATAAATATATTTAACCCGTAACCACAGGCATGAAGTTTTGTAACGTAACGACAGGCATGTGGTCTCCCTGACTCCTACCCTTCATCACCCCCTATGAGGCGTATCAATCGCCACTAGCGCTCTCTTTGTTGGGGGGTATTTCTTATAATACGTTCCTCTCAATGACAAATGTTGCAAAAGTTGACTAAAGTTTAAAGGAAATAGATAAAATTATAAAAACTTTTTTTGTTTCTTTTTTTTTCTAACTTTTCAATTAACGTCCTTTGTACAGAAAATTTTTGGAAAATTGTAAGTATCATAAAATTTAATTGTAATTTGAAGGTACACAGATCAACATAAACAAATTAAACCAGCAAAATAAACAATATAATTGGAATAATAAAAGCAATGAATATCAGCTATTATACACATACAAAAAAAAAATATATTTTTTTTAAACCTTTTTTTAAGGTTACAAAATACGTCCAAAAGTTCAATACAAGTATATAATATAAAAGAGAGAATTCACATGCTTAAAAATATCACAACACATTAAACAATTAAAAAATAAAATTAAAAAAATGTGTTGCTAGTCATCATTTTCATTGTATTATATATGTATGTTGACCTGAACATTTGTGACAAATTGGAACTGAACAATTTTTTAAACAAATTGGTGTGGCGTAGAGGCAAGACTGGTAGGATATCTCCGTTTTTTGGGACATGATTGGTCGGTCTTCCGGGGATTGAGTTTTTCTTTATAAATTTGTCTTATTTTCGAACCTTTAACAATAAAATTGATGAGGTTTCTGGACAGTTTTGCCCTACATAACTATTATATAAAGTAGCACTTGATTTTGTTTAAGCACAATTAAGGAATACCGAGAATTAATACAATTTAAAAGTAATTGAATGACTTTATAAAGTTACACTTTCACATGCTTGCGGTCAGAGGGACCGCAACCAAACTTTAATCTCAAATAACATGTGCACTATGAGAATTAAAAAACAACTGGAGGATGGACCGGTCGCTTCACGCCAAAACGGAAAGGTAAACACAGTTGGCCTAAGCTAATTAGATCTACTCGGAATCAAAGCATCTTAACTGTGCGCGGTTTCGAGGACCCCATGCCTGTGGCTACTGGATAATATTAAAAATAAAGAGACATAAACGCTTCCATCTAAGCGCAACTTAGTCTTTTTGTTATACTCAAATAGTTGATCTTAAACAATCCACGGACATTTTCAAGGCTCTATTGCTATCATAATTAGGAATATAACAAGACTAAGTAATTGATGAATTATGAATTCATGTGACAATGTTGCACTGACGGTAAAACCCATTTTATTAGATTGTCCTCAGTTAAATTATCTCCGGAAAAAACGTAATAAGGATAAAACGCCAGCAGAACTGTTAAAAGACAATGATACAGAAATAGTCACCCTATTGCAGTACTTAAAAGAAACAAAGTACCATAACATAGTTTAACAGAACACAACGCCAATGACCGTAAAGGGTAGAGGGTAAAAAGAAGAAAAAAAAATTGATGAATTAATATGAGGTGGAAATAAAATAAAATATGAGGTTGTTCCTTGCTCGATTCCATTTGTTCAACCGTGAAGATCTCACGGAAAGAAGTAACAATACCCAAACTCAAAGATTATTCTGATTTGTTTCATTACTACATGCCGATTAATTGTAGTCACTAACTAATAATACAGCATACACTCTTTCATTTCATTGCGCCATTTTATTACACAATCAGTAGAATGTATTAGTTCATAATCAGTTTTTTTTACTAAGACGAGGATGGCATGTCAAGCAAAAGCTACAAACCATTTGTGTGTCCGTTCGTAAAGATTCACATGCTTTATAAATTTAAAAAAATAAATAGATATAGGTGGCACAAAATAATCTAAGTATTCATTTTACTTCTCAAACAAACGAACCGATAACATAGATAAAAAAAAAAAAATCTAATTTCATAACGGTTTTTAAATAATCTACACTATATTCGCAGCCTGATTTTTAATGAAAATATCAAAAACCTCTCAAATTTCAGTCTAATATTTTTTTCTAGCATTAACAGAATTATTAATGAAGGGAATACTTCTATTCCCTTCATTGATAATTCTGATAATTTTAGAAAAAAATATTAGACTGAAATTATGAAAAAATAATTTTTACAAAAATATGTCGACATCAAAGAAAGTTCTTAAAGGTAAAATTAATTTACGAAGTAGAAGTAATTGAGAAAGTGATGTTATCTGGAGGTCCCCCCCTTCATACTCTGAGAGCAACATAACTTCTATTTAGGAAATTAGTATTCTTCTGTTCTTCCTTTTCCATCGCGTACTTATTTCTGTCTTTTCTAAATGATTTTCTTTCCTGTGGGAAATTTCATTTTCTAAAAATTAGTTCCAGGGATTGCAACGTACAAGTTATTTTGATAATTGCAGTAAATATAATAATTTTGTCACGTGTCTTCATTTTTTCTCGTATTATCTGTACGGTTAAACCAATATTAAAACAATATTGGAAGATTTATATTCGCTTCAGAGTTATTTTTAAAAAAGAAACACAGTGTATTAATTTAATTTTTGAAAATCATTATATTACGTGAAACAAAAAATATGATTAAAAACAGTTCTAGAGTTGTTGTTAAAACAGTTGGAACAAACTGTTGTAATACGTGTTGGTGACTGTTCGGGAATAATCTAAGCTTGACTAGAACCATCCAGACAGTTTCACACTAAATATAAGGAGCGGTGGACTGGAGAATTAAGTCTTATTCCGAAGATCGATTATATGAGTTACTTTTTAGTTAAAGAGTCGTTACGAGTTGATACTTTTTGTAGCTTTCTTAATTATTTGAGTTTTAATTGTTTCTGTGCCACTGCAAATCTTTTGTTTCGTTTAATAAAAATGATTCAAACCCACCTATGTTTCACAATTAAAACGAACTCTTTGTCAGTAAAAAAATGGAAGTGTGTAATGGAAAAGAGATATAAAGCAAATAAAAGGCTTTTATTATTTAATTTTTTTAGTTTTTATAGTTGCTAATAAATTACAGTAGTAAATAAAAGTAGTCATAACCTCGATGGTTAAAAAAAAAAATAATTTTAATTTAGAACTTAGAACCGATCGACAAACGTACGTAATCTTTATTCTCGATTTCACCATAAACTGAGCAGTGTTGAGCACAACAACTATGTAATAAAAGACATAGCCAAGGCTGATGTGCCAGATAGAAACCGACTGAAAAGAAGCTGGATGAAAGACCTCTTCTCCTCATTAAGGTGTGATCAGTTCAAGACCGGAATGAGGAGATGCTCAAAGAATAAAATGCCCAAGTTATATATAGCTAATTAACATTTGTTAATTTTCGCTTGAATTCGAATTAAAATAAGAAGAAAAAAAAAGTTAATGCGAGAAAGTGTTGTTCTGATATCTAAATTTATTTTTAAGTTAAGATTACATATCACTTCGAAAAAGTATAGTTGAGTACACAATGTTTTAAACTAAATGAGTTAATTTTATCGTTAGAGGAAAAAAAAAGAATCTATATCGAATAACCAATCGAAAAAAAAAAGAGCTTTGAAATATATTGATGTGTCTTTAAACACATTCCATCGTATTTGGTTGCTGTTCGGAGTAAGCATTGTCATTTTTATACCGATTTTTTAATTTTTAATCATGTTTATTTTAATAATGTGCTACGTCTGCTTCCTATAAAGTTTCGGTAAATGGAATGTATACGCATAATTATTTTTTTATTAGCTTTTATTTGGTAATGAAAAATGTTAAGGGTTTAAATAATTTATTTGAAAGAAAATGATAATTTGCTACAAACTCAAATAATTAAGAAGGTTACGAAAAGTATCAACTTGTAACGACCCTTATAACAAAAAAAAAACCACATGATCAATCTTCAGAGCAAGACTAAGGCCCGGTGCACATGGGCGACAAGGCACGCTGGCCACTAGGCGTAATGTTACGCCGATAGGCAGACATACGTTGGGTATATAGGGAAAGAGCGAAGCGGCTCATGTGCACTGTCCCTATATAAACAAGGTACTTGTGGAACGCAAAAGCGTCGAATAGTCGCCCGATACGAGGAGAAACAAGCGTTAGCTCCTGGGCCTATCGAACAAATCTGGAACATCCAGTCGTCACTTGCAGCCCATGTGCACTGCCCCTATATACCCAACGTATGTCTGCCTATCAGCGTGACATTACGCCTAGCGGGCCTTGCAGCTCATGTGCACCGGGCCTAACTGTTCAGTCCATCGCTCCTTATATTTAGTCTAAAACAGTCTGGATGGTTCTAGGCAAGCTTAGATTATTCCCGAACAGTGACCAACACGGATTAGAACAGTTTGTTCCAACTGTTTAAACAACAATTCTAGAACTGTTTTAATCATACATTTTGTGTTTTGTTTTATGGTACATAATGATTTTCAAAAATTATAATCGATCTTGAGACCAAGACTAACTGTTCAGTCCATCGTTCCTTATATTTAGTCTGGAAGGTTCTTGGCAAGCGTAGAAGGACTTGAACATGTACTAGAGCAGTCACAAATATTTGTTCCAACTGTTCTAAAACTACGAGATATTAAATCATATGTTTTGTAGGAAGGTTCCAAAAATTATAAGCAGGTAGGGTCTCAAAATTTTTTTTATACATTGACCTTTATAGAGTCACAGTACATCTTTATTACAAATTTTATGGTAATATTCTAAATAGGTTTTAAATTGATAATAGGATCGTATATTTTATTTTTTATTTTATCTTCAATTTTATAATGATAAATATGTTTTTACTTACAATTATATGTTATTTATAAATCAATGTAAAATGTCAATTATAATGATTAGATGATATAAATCGTTACTCATTTTTAGATCTCTATTAATTTAAAAAAAAAAAAAAAAAAAACTGTTGTATTCTATGAGTTTTTGATTAATTATTAATTTGAATTTAATTTTTTTTTTGAAATATCTGAAATTAGTTAGACACCATCTGATATCATTCCCAGTTTATAGTTTTAATACCACCTTATGATTACTTAGCTCAATGCATTAGCAAGATAATAATTGCAGGATACTTTTTTTTGTTTTTTTCACTACCATGTTACTACCGTATTCTTTTTCATATGCTAGTTCTAATTATTGTTATCAAATGACATACAGTTTTTTAAAATTGTGAACTTTTTATGAATTTTTTTGAAAAATTGGTAAGATTAAGTTCCTCTATTTGTGTTGTTATTTACTCATAAGGTTTTTAATTGTAAAAAAAATTCAACCACAAGACTGTGATTTTCCCCTTTTTTGGTCTTTTTAGCTTTGAAAATGCTCGCAGACCAGCGAAACGTCAGCAATAATATAATATGATTGTGAATCTATAAAGGTCGATATATAAACAATTTTTTGAGACCCTACCTCCTTATAATTTTTGGAACCTTCCTTCATTATTATAGTGGTCTTTTCAGTCTTCTTCTAATTGAAAAATTAATACTCATATGTTTTGTGTTTTGTTTCACGTTACAATACTTATATGGGACTGTAAATTAATACTTGTATTAAAACTTTTGGAAAGGAAACTTGTCATTTCGCAAAAGTTAAGAACTCAGAGTTTAACATTAACAGCGTAGTATCATTATAAATCAAAAACTAGTTTATACTTAAAGTACCGGTCAAAAGTTTAGACTCACCCTTAGATTTTGTAAAATAAATAAGTAACAATATTTTATTTATCGGACAACGTAACAACTATAATTTTATTTTTAATTTATTTATAACTAGCTTTAATATCCCGGTTTCAATCACAGAATTTTGAAAACAATGAGAAAAGCCGTGGGTCCAGAAAAGTTCGTTAGGACAGAAATGAGATTTTTTTTTTACTACGACGGTTGTTTTCGTAAAAATCTAATGTAAAACGAGATCATAACGATTTTTATAACAATACAGAATATACCCAGAGATTGGCTGTTATGCAATTTTAATATGGACAGGTGTTCGCGCTTGGTATGAAAGAAACACATAGCGAAATTCGGAGAATTTAGGACAAATGGTATGTATTTCTACAAAGAACAAACAAAAAAACAAACCAACAGAATTTCATCTTTATTTATATAGATTGTATTTCGAAACAATCATTTAATTTTTGAAATGATATCTCTTGAGTTACAATTATTTTTTTAAACTTGAAGATTGTGAATTAAATACAAGTGAGTCTAAACTTTTGTCCGGTACTGTATAAGCAAACATTTAGATTTTTTCCCCAATTCTATTTGTTTTTGTATTGTTTTCAATTTTGATCGCGTCATTATTATTTTTTAAGATATTTCTTTTGAAAACAGTGACGCCGAACCCCTCTCAGGAGAAGGGCGTAAATATTTTTGGTTTCTCAGCCCTTGTTTCCTCTATCTTGGAACAAAGGAAAATATAATTCAATACGAGATGGGTCCACAATGGGGAGGTCAATATTAAACAATATTTCGAAATACATTTAGAAAGCGAGCTTCCGAGGGCAACTTTCCATTATTTACTCCTAATACAGTTTTCCACGAGTTTCCATTCTTGGGAAACTTGTTGGGGTGCCTGGATAAAGTTGGCATTAATAGGAGTTGGCCAAGTTCGGGTCCCAACCTTTGATCCTGGATCTCTCCGTCATTTTTATTATAATTTCGGGCTAAATGATATTCCATTCAACGAGCCTCCTCCTTCCGGGAAAAACAATGAACTGTCTTAATATATATTCCAGCTATATTTTATTAAGTTTCGTCCTTCAGAAGTGGAGTTCCTTAAGGCATGGAAATTAATATCGGATACATATTGTCATTAGGCTCTCGTCTTGTCAAGGATCAAATAATAGAGGAAAAAAAAAGTAGAAAACATTTTCATTACAGATGTTAAAACTATTATCGTTACTTATTTGAACATATATTTTTAATAGGAGTAAAAAAATCTTTGGCTATGACGTCCCTCGGATAGGACGTTAAAAGGAGGCCCTGAGCCTGTACGATGTCAGGTACTCGTTAAAGATCCCAATGCAATATTTAGGACTCCCACTATAGCAACGTCCTGTTAACCTCACTAGGATAAAGGGACGATAAACAAATAAACAAACAATCAACATATGGCATTCGATAACACAATTTAACTATGCATTAATTTATGAAAATAGCAGTCAAACCTGTCATTTTTTTACTTTCACTTACCTATATATGAAATATATAGTAAGTGGAAGTATTGCAATCGTGAAAAATTTCGACTTCCGGTTTTCAACGGAAATACACGTTTTGGGGTCCCCTGAGCCCAATTAACCAATTAATCAAAAACGGCTTTAACGATTTTTATCAAATTCGTCATGTTTAATGAAAGTTAGGTGTTCTTTAATATCAGTTAAGCTTTATCATTATTAAAATGTTCTGAGGAGGCTTTGTTTTCGGAGAATTGGGGCCTTTTTTGGTTGTTTGTTTCCTATAAAGTACCTTTGTTTTTCTTTATATGGAGAAATTAACTCTCTCTCGTTACGCCTAAATATAAGAAATGGCTAAATATGAGATACGATAAAAATACAGAAAACATAAAGAGGAGAAAAAAAGAAAAATATTCAGTCAACTCATAAAACTCGTTGAGCCCACGCCTGCGGAATACGCCTTTAATGACAGACCATTGTTCGTAATTAAAGCAGTTCTGTTCATTTGAGAAGTGGTAATTAACAAAACGCATTAATTTCTAATCTAAGTAAGTTGGTAAGTGAAAGTTGTGTGTTGCGCGCACGCACCAGATTTTTTTTTTTTTTTTATTATCCCTGAGATTTTTTGATTTTGTCATATTTTTGTCAAAATGCAAAAATTTTGATTAGTGATTAGTGATGCGTTGTTGACAGTGACAGTATTTAGTAGTTTTCTGGACTTGTGAACATCAGTTATACTTTTTTCACTTCGTACAAGGACCTAGCGTTCTTTCTTTAAGTTTATGGAAGCATATTTTTAATTCCATATTTTTATTTTCAATTTTCATATATTACATTTTTGTGTACTATGCTTTTTCATCATTAGAACCTTATAAAGTTTAATGAATTAATGTACTATTCATTAGATGAAATTAATTATATAAGTTCTAAAAATTAATGAAAATTTCGAATGTTATTAATAATTGAATAATCATTATTCGAGGGAGTTGCTAGTCACTGGCGGTACCCCAGCAGTGCCTGTTCTACATGTTAATGAAATATACCTCAGGGATTAGGGACATTAGATCTTCACCACCCACTACAACTTCGACCCCATAAATACACTCGTTGGACTCAAAAGCAGAAGACCCTAACTGAGAATTAAGACGAGCCCTTAGTCCCTATTAGTCCGAAAAGATTAAAAAAAAATGAATATTTTTTCATTATTTATAACACAGAATATAAGGCCTATTTAAAGAGAAGCTATCTTGCGGAACTGTCAGTTGAAAATCTATGGTAAGGCTTGGAGTATTCCTCATTTGCAAGCCAGGCTTGATACAGACCACAACCCTGATGCCGCATAATTTATATTACATGGATGGAATATCTTGCATGAAATTATTGTTCGGCACAAAATATGAATATATAGATCGTAGTAAGGCTGCTAAGTTGGGATCGTGAACAAAGAATACAACAATGGAGGATAAATCATCAATGAACAACACTACGCGGTGCAAGAATCATACAACATTCTTTACAACCTTTAATCATTTCGTGAAGTTTACCACTCATTATAATTTTTATATTAATTTTAACTGTTCTTCAGAAAGCAACAGCGATATTCTGTTATGCTTAAGTAGGACCTGTTATTATTCCTTTATTTATGTCTATTGTTGGGAGAATAGTTATAAAATTAAAGGCAACATATTCCCATAAGTTTTTTCATTCGGAAAAAAAATTGGCATCAGGCACTTCTCGTCTTCTCTCACATGAGTACTTACTATAAAATAGGTATTCTATTTTTGACTCTTATTCTAATACGAATTTTTAAATCCTAATAGTTTTGATTTAGTTTGTTGAAGACTGCAATTACTACAATTGAAACCAATATCTTCCGATAATTAATAAAGGTTTGTTCTAATAAACAGTACAGACAATTTCTTAACCCATTCGCATGTGCATTACGCCGAAAAAAACCAAATTCCATAGACCGGTACGTGGTTATTTGAACACAGGGGCCCTAAAACGTGTATTTCTATGAAAAATCCGTCGAAAATTTTTGCAATCGTAATGTCTCCCGCTACTAAACATTTTATAAATAGGTGAAAAGATATAGTGAATATATCTATATATTGATAAATAGTGAATATATATTGATAAGATTTCTATTTAAAAGGATTCCTGTTAGAGCTATTAGTGGTTATAAGGAAGGCAAACGCAGTGTATTGACAGTGTGCTCAAGCGAAATATTAAGCCAAGTCGCTTAGCAAGTGGTTACCGAACCCACTTCCGAAACCAAATACAATAACTGTCTGTTGAAATTGTTCACAAGTTGGAAACTGTTCGGATGGGGGAGGGGGCAGTTAGGTAAACTTTCGAACTATCCCTGAACGAAATTCGATTATGTAAATACACCATCTGACAATTTCAGATTTGATTTATCTAACCTTTTCAAGATCTGTATTGTAGTGTATTTAATTTCCCACTAGCACTCCCGCGATTACCAACAATAAAACGACCGGAACTAAAACTTTATGCAAATATTAATTTACTGTAGCTGGTGTTAAATTGGATTAGTTGTATCATCACAAAGTTTGGCAGAGTCTGTATTGGATGGTTTTGTTTGTACCGGAACAAATACCTGGTATTTACACCGACCAATAAAAAAAAAAAAAAAAACCTTCAAGAAATCAATTACAAAATAAATTACAAAACGGCCATTAGTGAGAATGATTAGTGGAAATTCACATGAACATAAGGAGTATATTAAATTAAAAAAGACGTTGGATGAGGGATCTCCTCTCTAAACATACTAATAAACTGGAGACTAATAAAATTTAGGAAACTAAAAATGAACTATTATTTAAATTATTATGTGTCAGAGTTTTTTTTTTTGTCTTTTTGTTTGGTACCCCTACCTGGTCATGTGTGACATACTGGGGGTTACTCTATAGGTGTAACCAACCTATTCTAACCATGGTGGGAAGGTCGTGTTTTATTCCGTGAGGCCTCCACGAGATAAAAGTCAACCATCCCAGGATGAATTCGAACCATCAGTGGTTGAAAGGCGGAAAAAACCTATTTTTTGAAGGTATCGGAATATTCTTTTTCTTTTCATTATTAATAAATAGAATAGTTACCTGACACATTCCATCAATTTATTCGGAGATATTCCGATTTTTACACTTATTATGACCCTTTGAAAATCGATCATTGAAAAAGTTTATTTTTCAACGAAAAATGTATAATACTATAATTATTTTTGCTACTCGCATTTTTGTTTGTTGGTGCGATTTTCCTTCATAATCATGAAAAGCAATCTCACATATTACACGACCATAAAAATTATGCTATTTTGTCTATGTTTTAACCCAGATATAAAATCCCGAATAAATGCAATAAACATAAGACAATTTTTCCTTTCACTTACCTATATATGAAATATATAGTAAGTGGAAGTATTGCGATCGTGAAAAATTTCGACTTCCGGTTTTCAACGGAAATACACGTTTTGGGACCCCCTGAGTCGAAATAACCAAGTCCCGCGAAATGGTCTGTGTGTGTGTGTGTCTGTGTGTGTGTGTGTGTGTGTGTGTGTGAACAGACTAGCTCAAAAACTATTAACCGTGCGAACCTGTTATTGGGTATTTAGTGTATGTATATGCCCGCGATGTGACAGCAAAAATTTCATCAAAATTGGTCAAAGGGTGGGGGTACTTTATTTAATAACTTTTTACGTTTGTTTCGATTTTCTCAAAAACGGCTCTAACGATTTTGATTAAACTGAGTATTTGATCTATTTATATGCCCGAGATATGACTGTAAAAATTTCATCAAAATTGATTAACCGGAGGGGGGACTTTACTTAATAAATTTTGTATCATTTTCACGTGTTTTATTTATTTACTCGACGGCTTTAACGGTTTTGATCAAACTTGGTATTTGATGTATGAATATGCCAATGATGTGAAAGCCAACATTTCATCAAAATTGGTCCAAATGAGGGGGCACTTTATTTTATGACTTTGTTTCCAATTTTTAACTTTTTTTCGATTATCTCAAAAACGGCTTTAACGATTTTTATCAAATTCGTCATGTTTAATGAAAACTAGGTGTTCTTTAATATCAGGTAAGCTTTATCATTATTAAAATGTTCTGAGGGGGCTTTTTTTTTGGATGGGGGGCCTTTTTTATTTGTTTGTTTCTTTCTTATAAAGTACCTTTGTTTTTGTTTACATGGAGAAATTAACTGTCTCTCGTTACGCCTAAAAATAAGAAATGGCTAAATATGATATATGATAAAAACAAAGAAAACATAAAGAGGAGAAAAAAAGAAAAATATTCAGTCAACTCATAAAACTCGTTGAGCCCACGCATGCGGAGTACGCCATTAATGACAGGCCATTGTTCATAATTAAAGCCGTTCTGTTCATTTGAGAAGTGGCAATTAACAAAACGCATTAATTTCTAATCTAAGTAAGTTGGTAAGTGAAAGTTGTGTGTTGCGAGCACGCACCAGATTTTTTTTTTTTGGTAATCCATATTTTTCAAGCGCAGCCTAGCGCAGTTTTAAAATCCATTATTTAAAGAAGAAGATACCTCCAAGGAAATATTAAGACATATTCTAGCTGCGTCCACCTGCGTCTGTAAATGTGTGATTTTTTATTTTATTGAATTACCTATGCTATTTCTTGCAGTTCATTCGCAACGGAGCTTGTGCGTCGAATGAGGTTATTACTAATCGTTAAGTAAAACGTCATGCCTTACTTACTAGCTCTGTAGCATCATTTATGAAGTCATTCTGAATCGTTATTAGGTCGATAATAAAAAAAACTTTTTCATCTACCGTGATTTTAGTATGTTTGAAAATTATTAATAATAGGTTTATGATAAGATCTCGGATAACTTGGTGGAAATAAACCGATTTCTCATGAAAACTTTCCTGACTCATTTTAACAGTAAGTAGCAGGAAGCTCAGAAAAATAAAAACAAATTTA
This sequence comes from Aelia acuminata, assembly GCA_911387785.2. Taxonomy (NCBI): domain Eukaryota; kingdom Metazoa; phylum Arthropoda; class Insecta; order Hemiptera; family Pentatomidae; genus Aelia; species Aelia acuminata. The sequence continues at coordinate 17,377,838 of OU426983.1, forward strand.
TTTAAAAAAATAAGAAAGGCTGAAAAAATAAGAAAATTTATTAAAAAAAATTAGAAACCAAACTGATGACTCGGTATCACTTCACCACTTTCAAGTAAAATTTTAATTCGGTTCAAAAAAAGTTTTTCAAATACTTTCCCCTTTATAGGTAGAGTGCGATGGGACGGTAAGATGAATGATTAGTTGTGAATTTAGAATCATTTTGAATGTGGAGAGTTTCAAAAGAAGAGGTTAATAGGTTGTGTGTAAGATAGGTTTATTGATGTGTATAAGAAACAAAACAGCTTTTCGAGGTAGATGACGAAGGATGAAGGGAGTGATAAGATAATAGCTCGATGCTTTTCTGTTCGGATGTCTCTTGATTGCTTTGTGGATTTTTTTTTTTTTTGGTGAATCATTAGATAGAGGTAGTTGAGCTGTCAATTTTTCTAATTCGGTGAGAGTGTCGTATAGTACAAAGTTCGTTCCAAAAACCAGGTTTACATATTGTGTGAATTCATTTAATTTTTAAAAAATGGTATTAAAGAAAAGTTCAGCTGTTATTTAGTATGAATTAGGGAACCTAGTTTTCACTGATAGAGCTGTAGTTATAAAATCTAAATTGAACAGTCTATCCCACCATTTCCTACCAAAATTATATTAAAGCCGGATAACCCCAATCTAATATTTTAATATGGTAATACATTTAATAGTTAAAAATAAAATTATAACGAAACAAATAATTCATTGATTTTTTTTTTCTTCACCTAACTTGGGTGTTTTCATGAAATAAAACGAAACTGCAAGTACTATCAAGGGTTTTAATAGCATGAAACAACAACAGGGCTTAAACTAGCCGATATCTAGTGGAAAATTGATGTATGATTTGTTTTTCAATTTTCTTACACCGCCGGTTAATCCGAATAGCCGGTTAAGCGGGGCTCCAACATATACATTTTACAGGAAATTCTATCCTGGTTATGATAATATCAACTTTTGCGACTTACAGATTAGGTTTGACGAGGTTTTATCCGAAAATAGTCGATTTTTAACCACTGTGCGCCGCCGTTCGGCTCAAGCGAGCTAAAGCGGGTCGAGCTCCAACACGCTCGGCTATACCGGCCCTAAAGTGTCAAAGAGTTGTAAGTAAGTTGGTAAGATATTGAGATGTTTTATTAAAAGCAAAATTTCATGAAGTCTAACTTCTTAGTTAAATATCTTCTGTGCGAAGCGAAAATAATTTTTGGAACTAATCGCTCATTTTTAGATTAGAGGTAACATACTAACAATTTTTTTTTTTAAGGGGTTGAAGGTTGATTTATTTAGCATCCACATCTTTTTTTTTGCTACATAGGCTACCAGATACGGCCTAACCGAGGCAGAAGGTGAATTTTATTTAATGCAGACCTTTAGTTGACGGCTCGATTAATCGGATCTAAAGAGTAAGAAGGGGCTGGAGTATAATTCAATGTGCCATCCATGCCTCGATCCTTTAATCTCTAACCTGGTTCTGACGCTAGTTTGTTTCTGTCAAAGGATTATAGCTCTAGCCTCCTACCTCATTCAATATTAGCCTAAAACGTCTTCCTTACGTCTAGCAGTTCAAACCAGTTAGGGGGACTTTTCAAACCCCTCAGAGACTCCTTTCAACTGAATTACTATCTTTCCTACAGTCTCCTTAGAATTAAATTGAGAAAAAAGTTGCAACAACCTATTCGTTCAGTACAAGACGATTTATTTAAAAAATATATATACATATACATTTAAAATGAAAAGTTGTTAGGATTTTGATGAATCCTTAATTTTTTACGTTAGCTAGATCCCAGCATAAATTAAGTCAAATTGATCGGTTTTGAAAAATTTTATTCCCTCTTAAACAATCAGCATACTCCTCCTGCTCGGCGAAAAATACTTAGGGTACCCATTTTTTATTCTGTACTAGTCTGAATTGTTATACTTACTTAACGAGTCTCTACAACTCAGTTATAGTCCTGGCTTCCTCTACCATCCTTCGACAATTCGCTCGGTCCAATTTCTGACATAGGAGCGCACGGGCAATGTCTGATTCTTGGCTTCCTCGTGGTCTTTTCCCGTATAGTTGTTCTGTCAGCAGCTTCTTCGGGAGATCATCCTAGCCCCGTGTCCCTCTCACCGGAGTCGACCAAGCTTCCAAAATCTCACTACATTGGGAACTTTGTACAGTGCCTAGACTTAGACGAGATTGGTTCATCGCCGCCTTCGCAGGATCCTCCTTTTAAATATGTGCAGGTCTTGCTCAGACTCCCTTGTAACGGTCCATGATTCCGACCCGTACAGTAAAACTTGTCAATCCTTTTACAGGTGGACGATTCTTCAAGTTTCGTAGATTCCTAGGTATAGTTGGTTGGCGGAAGAAATTCTCTGGCGACACATTTCTCTCACTCTTCGAAAAAATACCTGCCCCCCCCCCAATTTATATAGAAAATTTCCAAATTTTACAAACTGACACCGTACACTACCTCGGTCTTACCTTTGACAGAAGGATGATCTGGGACCCGCGTGGTAAGATGAAACGTAAGACCCTTAACAACCGACTCAATCAACTCTACTCACTTTTTTCTAAAACTACAAAACTGGGACTAAGACAAAAATTAAATACATATTTATACTTAATAAAACCAATATGGACATACTCTTCGCAGATATAAGGAACAGCTAAAAAGACCCACTTACACCGACTTCAAACCTTTCAATCAAAAATTTTAAGACTCATAGTTAAAGCACCATGGTACGTCACTAACAAAACACTACATACTGACTAACAAATAGAAACAGTAGACCAACATAAACACTTTATAAACGTTTTCACGCTCACTTACAAGGCCACTTCAACCGACTGATTAGAGACATGACAACAGGTGATATACCTATAAATAGGAGATTAAAAAGGCGTTGGATGAGAGATCTCCTTCGTTAACAAACCAGATTAACTGACACAAGCCAGGGAATAGGTACCGCTAGGTGCCATCATTCCCCATGCCTAACATGCCCTTATTTAAAGTTAGAGTAGCTCTCAAATTTGCTGATTGTCGAAGTTGTTGACAGGCGCAAATGAAGTTAAAAGCTTGATATTTATTCTAATCAGTTTTCTTTATTAGATATAAGGTTGTTCAAATGGATGAGCAATATGGTATAAAAAGGAGCCTCCGTTAATAGTTATACAATTTTCGATAATAGAGAGAGAAAACAAATAAAAGAAACAATTACATCCTTCTAATTCCTCCTAACAATTATTGATAATTAATAATAAAAGAAACAATTACATCCTTCGAATTCCTTCCCTCCTTAAATCCTTCGAAAGGTTGTTCAAGTGGATGAGCAATCTGGTAAAAAAAGGAGCCTCCGTTATTAGTTTTGCAATGTTCGATAATAGAGAAAAAAGTGAATAAAAGAAACAATTACATTCTAGTATTTCATATCTCAAGGTTAGATAAAGAGGAGTATGGACCTGGAATGAGGAGTATCCTCGGTCCCATCCTCAGCACAGTTTATACAGCTGATATCCCAACCCATCCCAACACTGTAATTACCACTTATGCTGATGACACCTGTGTGCTATCAGTTAATGATGATCGATTTATTGCATCCCAAAACCTTCAAGCTCATATAACAAACCTTGAAAATTGGTGTCGAAAATGGAGAATCGAAATCAACCCCAACAAATCCCATCAAATTACCTTCACCCTCCGCCGAAAACCTACGACCTCCTGTCCTACTGTATCCTTCAACAATTCTCCACTTGTCCCTTTCCAACAGATGATTAGTTACTTAGGACTTCACCTCAAAAAAGTCTTACTTCAAATCCCCACACAAGATTGAAGCGACAAGAAACCGCTCGACGCTACAGTCTGCTTCAACGCTTACTGAACAAACGTTTAAAACTACCAATCTACTGCAAAAGGCTCCTTTGTATGACAGAAATAAGACGGAATCGAGCTTTGCGGCTCCACCAAACCTCCTGATTCCTCTCGTATCCAATCCTTACAGTCCAAAATCCTTCTAAAAATCCTTAACGCTCCTTATTTTGTAACAAACCAAATAATCCATAATGACCTCAATGTTCCATATGTCGCAGATTCAGCTCGATCCAGATACCAGTCCTTTCATAGTAAACTCCACATCCATCACAACCCACTCGTATCCTCCCGCGCTTCCTCCTCTATCCCAGATAAAATCCTCCAAGGCATCTGAAAATAAGATGGCCTCGAGATCTTTCAATTAGATACTAGTTGAGCACTATCATTGGATAGTTTCTCTACACGCTTATTCAAGACATTATTTTGTTTTATTGTAGCACATTTATTTAATGTATTATATGTAAAGACAGATGTACGTTTCAATCAATATATATTTATAAAAGAAAAAGTATTTCATATGATTCGACTGTTTTATATTTTCTTTTTCGATAAGTATTTCTCCTCCAAACTTTTATTTAAGGATCGACCAAGAAGGAACTGAGGCCCGGAGTCCTGATTACTTGGAGGGCACAGCGAGGGACGAACAGTGACAGAGCGGTATTGTTCTGATTGGTTCCACACACTTTTCCTCTCCTCCCTTCATTTCCTTTTCCTTCCTTCCTGGAAATCCCTTTTGGAAATGGAGGTGTTTGTGTTTCTGCCCTACACACACTTCCGCGGTGAAATCACTGGCCTGAAAATCTCTCCCGGCCCAAGTCATCGGAAAAAGTGTCGCACATTTTACACTAATGAGAGCGTAGGAAAACGAAAGAAAAAAAGAAAAAGAACTAAAGCGACCCTTCATTCAAGTAAATGGTTTCTACATGCGTTCCAGAGCCTACATATTAAAAAAAAAAACTATTTTAGTTTTGAAAGCATTTTCTATCATGTGAAGTAGGTACCATTTAAGGAATAAGTTTTTGCAATTTTTCAGGGATTATTAAATACAAAATAAAAAAAATAATTCAGCCCTTTATTTATTTATAATTAGGTTATACCCATCAGCTCAAGTTACTAACATATATATATATATATATATATATATATATATATATATATATATATATATATATATATATATATATATATTAATATTGGCCTTCCCGGGATTAGAACCCTGATTAGAAACCCGGATTAGAACCCTGACAGCTGGGATTAGAAGGAAGTGGATATTCAACCATTTTTTCACATTTAAATGCTTATATTTGTATATCTCCACAAGTTATAGAGTATCTGATGTTATTTATTTATGGTCTTTGGTTTAATAATTTTTAAATTATTTTATTAGAAGATAAAAGACCACGGCCGGGAATCGAACCCAGGTCCTCCGCAAAATTTGGTACTTTTCGATTCATTATTGCTTATTTATTTTTTTAATGGACCTAATTTCATCAAAATTGATTAATTGGAGGGGGCATATTATTTAGTAAATTTTGTCCCATTTTCACGTGTTGTTTTTCATTAACTCAAAAACGGCTGTAAATATTTTGATCAAACTGGGTATTTGATGTATGTATATGCCCGCGATGTGACAGCCAAAATTTCATTAACCCTATTATGAAGAGAAAACCTTTTATTTATTAATAAAAACATTTATTTTACTTTAGAGAGTAAATAGGTGATGCTTAAATTTTTTAAAGCGTCGAAGGTGTGCAAAAATATGGTATTAAATAATAGTCTATAATTAATTATATTTTAGTTTAGTAACTTTTGTACCATAATAAATTTCTGAAAGCAATATAAAGCGACTTTACAGGAACAATAATCGTTCTCGATTTCCAGAAAGGCATAAGAGACCAACTTTACAACGAGACGTAAATGCACCTATCGATTCACCTTCACGATATATTTACAAAAAGTAACTCTTAGTAAAAGACAAGCAAGCAGTAAAAAAAACTCGACTGTTGATGAAATTAGGTCCCTTAAAAAAACAAATAAGCAAAAATGAATCGAAAAGTACAGAGAACTTACAAATTTTGCTATATAGATACGCTATAACATGTCGTACTACAAATATAAGTATGTAAATGTGAAAAAATGTGTGAATGGCGTTTACAAATTATCGAAACACGGCGATTTCAAATCTAGTAAGTTTGCAAGTGGAAGTTGTGTGTTACGCGCATCGCACCAGATTTTTGTTTTTACTTTTATAAATTTCGAATTAAATAATAATATCAAGGCCTAATAAATTTTATATCACTGAGCTCAGGGATTCTGTTCTAAATTAGTCTGATCTTTGCAGATAATTTAATTTGTGTAGAGCCGAAGTTTAAAACGAATTTTCGGCATTCCTTATTACCTAATTTGAATATTCATTCTCTCAGCGCTTTGCTTTTCAAATTGATTTGATAATCCTATTTCTTAGATAATAAATATCACATAAACGAACTATTTGAAGTAAATTAATAGAAAAAGTAACCTAGTAAATTAATATTTTCCTTACTCTCGGAGCTCATTGATATTTGTCCACTTTGATTTGCTTCTAAATCAGTAAAAAAAAAAATCAGTAGTTGTCACAATAGCATTCAAGATTGATGTAAAAGTGAATTAATTTTTTTCTGTAACATTTTAGACCTAGAAGAAATAGTTGTGAAAAAAAAAAAACGCTTATGGGCATGCGACAGCTATATTGTCGAGACAATGGTAAAGTTGCGAATCTCTGAATTAAATTTTTCAGGTGAGCAAATAGTAACTTTCAATATTTCTATTAAATCAAGGTTTTTTTTTTGAGGAATTTGTTGTCTTAATATATATTTCCAATCTATATAAATAAAGTTGAAATTCTGTTTGTTTGTTTGTTTGTTTGTTCTTTATAGAAATCCATACCGTTTGTCCTAAATTCTCCAAATTTCGCTCAGTGGTTCTTTGATACCAGCGGCGAACACCTGTCCATATTAAAATTGCATAACTTAAGCCGATCTTCAGCTGATATTCTTTATTGTACTAAAAATCATTTTGATCTCAGGTTTTTTTTCTACGAAATCGACGGTTTCTTTAGAAAAATGAAATTCCCCGGGTGAAACCGGGATATACAGCTATAATCTATTTATATAAAGATGAAATTCTGTTCGTTTTGATCTCGCTTTACATTGGTTTTTACAAAATCGACCGTTTGAGTCGAAAAAAGTCTCAGTTTACAGATTTTATATATTTAAAAAATGAAATTCTCCGGGTGAAACCAGTATTTACAGCTAGTTATCCTATATTCCTGTATAGGTTAAACCATACAGTTATTGGCACCCCAACTTTAACTTAAAGAAATCAGTAAAAAAGTCCTGATTTTATTTCAAGATATACATGAATCTAATGTTTGAAAGGTCCTCTAAGTCATCTATGAAGTAAGAATTTAACAAACGAACCATAGGGAAGATTTCACAATTAAATCTATAGGTCGTCAATAACTAGTTTTTCACTTTTAACAATAAATATTGTTTATTTTAACTATTGAACTTTTGACCCAAAAAAACCTCTTGGGTCTTTATAGGGATAGATAGAGAGGAGCTATAGGAAGTTTCAATTAGATCCCTTCATAAAAAGTATTTTTTTTTAATTTCACCACTAAAATGTAGTCTAACGGGTGTCAATAACTGTACGGTTTACCCTAAGTATTATAGGAAAAGTTACATTTTAATACTACTTCGTTTTAAGGGCCTAAATGCCCTTAGGTAAGATTTAACCAAAAAAACAAAAACAATTTTAGCAAACTAAATCGGATTCGTGACTTAACGAGTGTGCCGACGATATAGACGATGTACAGACGTATTAAATGTGTTTCCCGCCATCCAATGCCTCCTAACTTATTGTAAGTGCGTAGCTTAAGTGCAAGTTAAGAAGGCCATGAAGATCAGCTGTCGGATGTCTACCGCCACGTGCGTCATCCCCACTCCGCCTCACTCTGCTCTCGACTGCCGTCACGTTAAGATCTCCATCTCTCAATCATCCTGCCACCGGCCGCCATCACGACGCAGGTGTTATCTTTGGTCAGATTGCTAGTCGACCACGTAAGTAAGATCTTACTATATGCAATTGCCATTTTCTTCAAAGAATTGCCTCAGAGCAGAAGAGAGGTCAACGTTGGAGATTGTGCAACCCAAGCATATCTCTATGAGTTTCAGTTCACCGGAAGTTCGCCTTCAGAAACACTAGTGGGTTTGTTCGCCGTATTTAATAGCTAATTATTTTAATCACCAGGAGTGGATTAGAATACAGAGCTCTGTCAATTCGTCTGGTTTTTCTTTATCTCTGTTTAATTTTCTTAAATGTTTCATGATCATATCTTAACATGCTCTAAGGCCTTAATTCATTGTAAAATTGTTAGTGCTAAGTTTCATTTAATTTCAGGAATTCTAGTTTCTTTTTTTCTTCATCTTTATTCATTCATAACCTTTTAAGTTATTGTTGTTATTAGAAGTGTCATATGGTTCAGCTTTATTTTATTTCATTTTATCTAACGCTCGAGCTGTTTATTAATTGTAATTTTCCTTAAGAATAAAGTTTTGTTTTTCTCTCTCTGTAAAAAAAAAAAAAAAAAAAAAAAAATCGCCTAGGGCCAAAATGTTCAATAGGGCGTTAATATTAAAAATAATGATGAAGGAGAATGATAAAAAAAGAAGAGCGGTGAAATTACAGAGAGAGAAAAACAAAACTTTATTCTTAAGGAAAATTACAATTAATAAACAGCTCGAGCGTTAGATAAAATGAAATAAAATAAAGCTGAACCATATGACACTTCTAATAACAACAATAACTTAAAAGGTTATGAATGAATAAAGATGAAGAAAAAAAGAAACTAGAATTCCTGAAATTAAATGAAACTTAGCACTAACAATTTTACAATGAATTAAGGCCTTAGAGCATGTTAAGATATGATCATGAAACATTTAAGAAAATTAAACAGAGATAAAGAAAAACCAGACGAATTGACAGAGCTCTGTATTCTAATCCACTCCTGGTGATTAAAATAATTAGCTATTAAATACGGCGAACAAACCCACTAGTGTTTCTGAAGGCGAACTTCCGGTGAACTGAAACTCATAGAGATATGCTTGGGTTGCACAATCTCCAACGTTGACCTCTCTTCTGCTCTGAGGCAATTCTTTGAAGAAAATGGCAATTGCATATAGTAAGATCTTACTTACGTGGTCGACTAGCAATCTGACCAAAGATAACACCTGCGTCGTGATGGCGGCCGGTGGCAGGATGATTGAGAGATGGAGATCTTAACGTGACGGCAGTCGAGAGCAGAGTGAGGCGGAGTGGGGATGACGCACGTGGCGGTAGACATCCGACAGCTGATCTTCATGGCCTTCTTAACTTGCACTTAAGCTACGCACTTACAATAAGTTAGGAGGCATTGGATGGCGGGAAACATTGTTTTTAAATTCAAACAGTCTGAGACTGAACAAAATGTAAATAATAAAATAATTGTAGTCATTAAATTTTGCTGAAGGTAAGCTAGAATTTGTTTTGCTATATCTAAGGTAAGCTAAGGTTTGCTATATCTCTGTTTTTTTTTTTTCAGATTTTCCACCAAAATAACCACATCTCAAGAATCTATAAGTCAATTCTATAGTCTATTCCATGTCGAAATGGCAGTAGATCTCGCGAGCTGTTGCCAAATCTCCAAATCTACCCGATTTTTGCGTTAAAATTCTGAAAAACTATAATTTATTTTTATAAATTTCATGAATTTCATGTGCAGAATTTGTTTCTCTATCAGCCTATCCTAAAAATAAACACAAAAGATAAATCTAAAATCGCAATATAGTTATTTATTATACAAGTGACGAATGTAGATCATTTTACAACTCGAGTGAAACGTTTACCCACACGAGCGAAGCGAGTGTGGTAATTTCACGAGAGTTGTAAATTCTACTTTTTTCACGAGTGTAATATTAAATTTTTTCTGTAATCGTGTAATACATGATCAGATCTAACCAGAATATGAACAAAATTAGGATGTTGTGAAGATTATGGTATGTTGTTGGTAGGTTATAAGAATGGTTATAAACAAGTTATAAAGTTATAAACAAGTGCAGGTTATAAACAAGGAAGGTAATTATTATTATATTTAAATTTTAAAATATATTGATTATTTCCACCAATAATTCATTCACATTTCAATTTATTTTGTTAAAATAAATTCTTACAATGTTAAGACACATTTAAAAGCATTTAATTTCCAACTTCAAATTATTTTTTAATTTATACTTATTACTAATTAAGAAGGCAATTCACTTTCTTCACTTGTGAAGAAAGTAATCACTTCCTTCACTCTATTGCAAAATGTTTCACTTTCTTCACTCATTTCAGTTTAGTAATGTTACCATTATTCAACGATTACAGAAAAAATTATTTTTTTACTTCCCATCTCGTGTGTGAAAGAATATATCCTATAATATGTTAAGTATGATATCTTTATTCGCCTGCAGTGGTACACCTATGAGGTGTACCGTTCGCTCACATATAAAAATTAATTAGTCCAGCTGTATGCGTCCCACAATTATCGGACATAGCTTAAAATTAAATTTGAATTGTCATTTTTATAAGGGATATGCTAAAATTTCATAGACTGCTAAAGTACGAAAATTCCTCGCAGGCTACTTTTTAAAATCGAAAATGTCATTTTTTATTTTTATTTTGCCAATAAATAGGAAAGGAACAACGTAAAACCATTTATTTTTCTTTGACACGAGTGTAGGCAACGTCTGGTGTCTTCATGCACAAATTTCAAAGCAATAACTCTAAAAATAAGGATACATGGACGAGAGAAACAAGAATTCCCATTAAATTTTTTAAGTAAAAAATGACCAAAAATAAATTATTGTAATTGTATATTTATCTTTTGGGTTTTTTTTTTTTTTTTTTTTTTTTTTTGGGATAGGCTAACAGAAAATCAAATTCTGCTCATTATAAAATTTTTCCCGAAAACATTGGACGAAGTTGAAATTAGTGGCAACGTCGCACAGAGGGAAAAGGACAGAGTTATCTAGAGCGGCCCGTGTTGGAGAGAGACAGAGCTCCCCAGGCAAAACACATACTGCCATCTCGAAATGGAACGGACTATAGGTAATTTATACTTTTTAAAAAAAAATAATACCTGTCTATTCATAAATTCTTTTTTTTTTTTTTTAATCGGATTGTAATATTAAATGAGATAACTAGGGAATAAGTCACACCCCCAGAAATAAAATACATAGCTACTTTTATGATTACCACGCCTAAGCCCACTGTTACCACACAATTGCTCTGATGCACAGTGGTCCCAATCCAGAATTCATGGTGCAAAAAATACTTAACGTTGACGGATTTCGTTCAAACTAGGTGTGATATTTATTGATGGGTTAAGAAGATGTTTAATATAAGTTACATCAAAATAGCGATGGGTACGGGTGGGGGTAACTTCTATCTTTTTAACTACTTTTTGTCGATGGAATTCGTTCAAACTTGGTATGATGTTTATTGATGGGTTAAGAAGATGTTTAACATAAGGCACACACAAATACCGAAGGGTAGGGGTGGGGGTAAGAGGGATAATGGGGGCTACATTCTATATTTATAATTACTTTTGGTTGACGATTTCGTTCAAACTTGATGTTATATGTTTATTGAAGGTTTGAGCAGATGTCTAACATTAGTTGGGTGGCGGGATGGACGAGTGGGCAAGCGCGTTAGAAATTCGCGTTGCCCAGGGCAATTTGGAAATACGAAGATAGCAAGTCCAAAACCAGGAGCCTGGGGAATATTTAAATAAACTAGGCATCAATCCCCCACCCTCTCCCCTGGCCCGGGAAACCCCGTATAGCCTAATAGGTGAGGAATGGGAGGATAAAAAAAAAAAAATAAAGTCTAACATTAGTTATATAAAAATAGAACTAGCGAGAGCTAATAATATTAAATATTATATTGTTAGTCTTGATTAATATACTCACAAGAAAAATGCAGAGGAATAGAATAACACAAACTACTGATTAAATAGGTTCTAATGAAAGATATTCAGTAATGTACTTAAAGTCTTGTTTCAAACTAGGTATTTCGGTTTAGTTATTTATTGGATTTCACGAAAAAATTATCTCTATTTTTATGATTGTTTAAAATACCGTATAAAAAACAAACAAGACAATATAGAAATATTAGCATGTACTACGTGAAAATATAGTAGGAATTCATGAAAATAAAATAGTTTAAAAATGAAAAATGCAGATTATTTTATGACGTCAATGCAAACATTTGAAAAATGACTATAAAAAATATATTTTGATACTGTAAAATAAGTGAATTATATTGTATAATCTATAAAAGATTATACAAATTAAATAAACAAAATTATAGGAACAGAAAAATAACCGCGACCGCGTTTAATATAATTATTTTATGCAGCAGTCTGTTACCTGGTAACCGGGTTTTTCCTAGAGTTTCCTCTCTCATGACTCTGGATGCAAATTGATGCAGCAAAACTTTACATGGTTAGTTTTGTACTTAAATATGCTATGTCATGGTATAAATGCGTACATTGAACTCGTTGGAACTTACATTTTAAAACCTTCATGAAGTTTTAGGTTTTAAGAAAAAAACATGGCGAGTTTGAAAAACTCCAAGTATACTAAAAACAATCGTTGGGTATTCTTTGATATGCCGTTTTATAGAGAATGTATTGTAGTTTGAGGGAAATAAAATTATTTTGTAAAAAAAAAATTCTTTATATTGAAAATAACATACATATGCACACTACATTTTCCAATTGAAATAGCGTACTTAAGAATGGCAATGTTTGAAAATCGCTGCGGCCAAACGAATCAAAATTATTCAAAACCAATATTGCCTATTAGCAGCAGGTATCCTATAGATATATAGGTAAAATTATCAATGTTTTTAAAAAAAGTTGATTTTTCGAATTTTTGCACCATGATTGCTGGATTGGGACTGTGATGCTTAAATCCTTCTCAGGGCAGGCAACATTCCTACTTTTTGTAGAGATCAGCCCTCTCGTCAGATCTGTTCATTAATCTTTTAAAGTTGGCCCCACTGTGAGGCAACTTCCGCCCGCTAATTACCCACTTCCTGTCCCCGGAAAGCTCCCCTCTTAGCCCCGTCCCGTTGCGCCATGGAAACCTCCCTCCGAGGAAATTATGGCATTAGCTCGGCTTAAACCCTGGATCACAAGTTGGATATAGTTAGCTTAGATTCAAAAGTCTGAGTTTGATGAATAAATTATTAGATTTTCTTAATTATCAAGAATTCGCAGAGTAAATTGAGAATACATCCGGGGATCAAGCAATCAAGGTATTCGTAAGGTAATCGATATATAATTATATTAATTATTACTGTTTAATACATTCAAACACTTATAGTATACCTGTATACTCTGTACGTATATACCTGTTATTAAGCTTATGTTTTATATAGTATTAATATTTCTAACATAAGTTATTCATTTTATTTAATAGAATCATATTATAGCTCAATCATAAACAATTATAATATTGATTAAAGACAATATCCAAACGATTAAGTTTATTAAATTAATTTTGTTTCTTTAAATTATAACTTTAAAACCAACGATTAAGAATTTTTGTTTTGATAATTTTAATTTAAAAAAATATCATGATCTATTACTCGCAATTCAATTGAACGAAAGCAATACAACGGAAAAATAAACTTGCAAAATGCAGCTCTCATGAAGAATTAAAAGATATTATTTTAACCATAGAATTATTGCAAAGGATGAAAAGTGAATAAATTTCTAGAATTCTATGCGCAAGAGATCTCCAACCGAACTACAGTTAATCCAAAAAGGAACATGTACTGTTTCGTAGGAATAAATCTAATATGAGAGGCTAAAACCTAGCGAAACTGTTTACACTAAATGATATTTTTAAAAAATGATCAATTTGAATTTAGCATTGCGTGAAAAACGAATGGAATATCTAAAATGGCCACACAATGGGAAACTGGCTCAAGAACTACTCAAATATCTAAACTATCAAATTCATCATGTTTAATGAAAATTAGGTGTTCTTTAATATCAGGTAAGCTTTATCATTATTAAAATGTTCTGAGGGGCTTTTTTTTTTGGGGGGGGGGTTGTTTTTATGGAGAAATCAACTGTCTCTCGTCACGCCTAAAAATAAGAAATGACTAGATATGTGATATGATAAAAATAGAGAAAGCATAAAGAGGGAAAAAAAGAAAAATATTCAGTCAACTCATAAAACTCGTTGAGCCCACGCATGCGGAGTACGCCTTTAATGACAGATCATTGTTCATAATTAAAGCCGTTCTGTTAATTTGAGAAGTGGCAATTAACAAAACGCATTAATTTCTAATCTAAGTAAGTTGGTAAGTGAAAGTTGTGTGTTGCGCGCACGCACCAGATTTTTTTATTTTTAAAAGCCAACCTTTCGATCTTTCATGTGGATCTTCATCAGGGCTTCTGAGTCCAGAGTAATACATAGACTCGGTGATCGGTGGGTGGGAGACTGAGGTATCTCGGTAATACTCTGAACTCAGAAGCCCTGATCAATATACACATTTAGGGATCGAAACTTTGGCTTTTAAAAATAAAAAATGTTTAACTGAAAATCCTTCCTATTAATCATCCTATCATAAAGAAGAATAGTTGAATATTACACACCTATAAATTTGAAACTTAAACTAAATCCGGTTTCAAATTTATACGAATGGTTCATAAACTCTACTAGCACGTCCGATTTCATGTCACACATTTTTTATTACGAACATAAAACTAAATATGTGAACCACTAATAGGTTTGTTTGTTTTAACGTCTCTTTATGCCACTGAGGCTAATCGGACGATGCTACATTGGGAGTCCTAAATTTGGTCTATCCAGGTATAATTAGGATAGGGATATTTAACGAGTACATGACATCGTACAGGCTCGGGACCTCCATTTTACGTCCTATCTTACGGACGGCATGCTAAGGATTTTTTACTCCCATTAAAAAATCCAAGGGCCACCGCTGGGCGCGAACTTGCGACCTTTAGAATTGTAGGTTGCCATACATACATACATACATATCCGGCTCAACAACTCGTCACCGAGTCCGGGCCGCCTCAAGTAGTCGCCGCCAGTTGGCTCTATCCCGTGCAGCAGCCCTCCAGTCCAGCACGCCGAGAAGAGTCCTAGCATCTTCAGCCACACCATCCATCCACCTTAAGTTCGGCCGTCCCACTCTTCTCGATCCTACGATCTCCTCCTTAATTACTTTTTTCGGGATCTCGCCATCATCCATTCTGACCAAATGGCCAGCCCATCGAAGTCTTCCCAATTTAATGACTTTGGAGATCTCGTTTTCTTGGAAGAGCTCGTACAGTTCCAGGTTCTTTCGTCTTCTCCATGTCTCGCCTACCTTTAATGATACTAAATATATCCTCCTCAATATCCCCCTTTCGAACAGCAAGAGCCGCTTTTCATGCCCCTTCTTAAACTAGTGCTGGGCGGACTATTGCCTTGTACAGACTTATTTTGGTCTTCCTTGAAAGATAAAGATTTTTGAAGTTTTTGGATAAGCTGTGGAAGCACCTGTTGTCGGTTATTATCCTACGCTTAAGTTTTTGGGAGATATCGTTTTTGGGGTTTATTTCACTTCCCAAGTAGACGAAGTTGTTGACCACCTGGAATCTGTACTGACCTACCTCAAAGTACTCTTGGGTTGCCATTCTAACCACTATACAACAGGTGACCCCCCACAAATAGGTATAATTGACTTTAAAATTCTTGCTAGGTATAAACCGTTGTGTGATTTAACCCTCCGGCGGGCGCGCTGCGGTATTTGGACCGCAATCTGAACATATGTCAAAATATTAGGAATACTAATTGAATCATTGAGCTGAGGGTGTCAGGTATTTGTAGACCGACATGTTCCGGAAGGATTAGACGGTCGTGCCCGCCGTCTTACGGTGTACCTCAATAGTTACATTGTCATATTTGCAGTAGGTCTCTAAGTGCGGTGCAAACACCGTGAGCGCGCCCTTTCGAATTATTTTATCTTTTTCTCCGATTTCTTTACAAATTAAAATGCAAGTATTTTGGTTTTTACGTTGTCTACTATTGTTTGAAATATGTTTACACATAGAATTATTTTTAGTCTTCTTTTACTGAACTAGTGTCCGGAAAAATTAACCCTTACATAAATGTCAACGTTTATTATTATAATTCGAAAACTTATGAACGAACGATGACCGAATCTTTGGCAAAAATAAAATATGTGATTCTTACAAATTATTGCTATTTATTTGGACCGCACCGCCAACAATTTCCTCTTCATTATAACAACGGTCAACCATCTTCCACTACTATTCCTATGTTCATATGAACAACATTTATTATAATAAGCAAGTTATTATTATATTATCTCTATACATTATACTACCAATTTTAATTTTTTTTTTTATCGGCAAAGCTATTTTAATTTATTTTATTTTTCGCCATCCATTTCTTTATACATTCTTCATTCATTAGAAATTGTATAAACCTATAGCATCGAGTAAACAACAATAAAAAAAAAATAAGAGTGATTGCTTATTTTCTAATAAAATATATAGAAAACAAAGATGCGGTCCAAACACCGAAGCGCGCCCGCTGGAGGGTTAGGGACAGGGTAGAGACTATTATATTATGAATATTATTATGAACTAAATTTTCGTTAGTGAAAGCTTTTCGGAGTGAATTATAATTAAACATAACATAGATATACTAACATAACATGAATATACTTTTGAATTTATGATTCATTTGTGATAATGGTACTCAAAATAAATTTTATTCATTTATTCAGTTTTGCTACATGGATTCGTGATCAAACATTTTTCCTCATTTTCCTTTTCAACGTATGCGGAAAAGTCAGTCACGAAATGAAAAGAGAATAAAAAAGTGGGGGGACTTTGCAGGAGCGAGGATCGGATCCAGAGGCAATGCGATTTAGCTAATACCGATCCGACAAATCGTTTCCGGCCTATATTGCTACCGTTTTATAAACCCATGAGATCGACTCTTCCTCTTCATAGCCCCTATTCATGAAGTTGTATTCTCGCTTCTCTATCGGTTATTATTTCACAATCCTATGTAAAGGTAGCTTTACTCGCTACGGCATAGCGAAGTCCTTTCTGATAATAAAATGGACCACAAAGGGTAAGCTACATACCGCGTTAGCCATATTTTATGCATTGTTCGATACTTGATTTATTTTCTTAAATATTTTAACACTTATGAGGGTTAAGATAATTTTTATTGAACGAAAATAATAATTTATAATGGCACACAAACAATATGAACTCCAATAACTAACATTGTCACAAAAAGTATCAGGGGTCACCTGTGGTATAGTGGTTAGCGTGGCAACCTACAATTCTAAAGGTCGCAAGTTCGCGCCCAGCGGTGGCCCTAGGATTTTTTAATGGGAGTAAAAAATCCTTAGCCATGCCGTCCCTCGGAAAGGTCATAAAATGGAGGTCCCGAGCCTGTACGATGTCAGGTACTCGTTGAAGGTCCCTATCCTAACTATACCTGGATAGGTAAAATTTAGGACTCCCACTTTAGCATCGTCCGATTAGCCTTAGTGGCATAAAGAGACGTTAAAACAAACAAAAAATAAATAGCTAAGTGACGGTATTGAGTAGGTTCCTGAATCGTGAATACCAGTTATGCTTTTTTCACGCAAAGGCACACTCTCGTGGTAGTAAAGAAAGATAATCCTTGGCTATGCCGTCCCCCAGATAGGACGGAAAATGGAGATCCCATGCCTGTTCGATATCAGGTACTCGTTAAATCTCCCTATCCTAATTATACCGATGTCAGGTACTCGTTGAAGGTCCCTATCCTAATTATACCTGGATACGCAAAATTTAGGACGCCCACTGTAGCATCGTCTGATTAGCCTTAGAGGCATAAAGTGACGTTAAACAATCAAACAAAAGTATCAACTTGTAACGACACATTAACACAAAAGTAACCAAATTATTAGATCTTCAGAACCAGACTAACTCTCCAGTCGTCGCTCTTTATATTTAAATTATACAATACACGGGGGTAGAATAGTATAAATTTAAATTTGACAATAGGGGCAATAAAGCACATTTCCATTGCACGTTTTAATTAGGGAATAAGATGAACGTTTCTGTGAATAGAGAATGGGTTCTATTTTACATTGAAATCATTTTTATCAGTTTCAAGCTTCCTCGTAACCGCAAGTAATTAATACATAATTAAATGGTCATAGAAACTGTGTTTAGAAGAAAGCAAAACCGTAAAAAAGTACCTAACCATGCAACCAGAATTCCCAGTTGTCGAAGTAGTTGATTTGACATGACAACTTTCGGAATGCAATCGTATAGTGTGTCGGAGTTTTTCAAGAAAAAAGGGCATTGTCGTGAAATTTGTCTGGACATAAACCTTACCTTGGGACGTGAATCCTTAAAAAAATGTTCTCAGGTAGTTGATTTATAGAGGTCGAAAATATTTTGTGATAAGAACTGTGATTATTACTTTCACTTACCTATATATGAAATATATATTAAGTGGAAGTATTGCGATCGTGAAAAATGTCGACTTCCGGTTTTCAACGGAAATACACGTTTTGGGGTCCCCTGAGTCGAAATAACCAAGTCCCGCAAAATGGTCTGTGTGTATGTGTGTGTGTGTAGTCTGTGTGAACAGACTAGCTCAAAAACTATAAACCGTACGAACCTGAAATTGCGTATTTGGTGTATGGATATGCCCGCGATGTGACAGCCGAAATTTCATCAAAATTGGTCAATCGGAGGGGGTACTTTACTAAAAGAATTTTATCTACTTTTAACGTTTTTTTCGATTTTCTCAAAAACGGCTCTAACGATTTTCATTAAACTTGATATTCGATGCATGTATGTGCCTGCGATATGAAAGCCAAAATCGCATCAAAATTGATTAATTGGAGGGGGTACTTTACTTAATAAATTTTCTTATGTTCACGTGTTTTTTTTTATTTACTCAAAAACGGCTTTCAAGATTTTGATCAAACTGGGTATTTGATGTATGTATATGCCCGCAATGTGACAGCCGAAATTTCATCAAAATTGGTGAAACGGAGGGGATACTTTACTTAAAGAATTTTATCTAATGTTGCGTTTTTTTTTTATTTTCTCAAAAACGGCTTTGATGATTTTGATGAAACTGTGTATTTGATGTATGTATATGCCGGCGATGCGACAGCCGAAATTTCATCAATATTGGTGAAACGGAGGGGGTACTTCATTAAATAAACTTTTTCTTATGTTCACGTGTTTTTTTTTATTTACTCAACAGCGGCTGTAATGATTTTTATCAGACAGGATATTTGGTGTATGTATATGCTCACAATGTGACAGACAACATTTCATCAAAATTGGTCAAATGCATGGGGCTCTTTATTTCATAACGTTTTTTTCCAATTTTTACATTTTTTTGGAATATCTCAAAAACGGCTTTAATGATTTTGATTAAATTAATCATTTTTAATCAAAATCAAGTCATCTTTTTTATATTATTTATAGAAATGGCAATTAAAAAAACATGTCGATTTCTAATGTAAGTTGGTAAGTGAAAGTTGTGTGTTGCGCGCATCGCACCAGATTTTTTTTCTATGCTATTAATCAAGTAATTTTTTAATTCAAGGGACAGGCAAGCAAACAGTTGCTTTGTTTGTATATTATATCATAAAGTTGAAAGGCATGATGAGCGAAGCATTCAATTTTTCCGTCTGATATTTTTTGCGTGAAGTTAATATTTTTTTTAAATGAGTATATAAGCATTTTTCGTTAAAAACATAAAGAAAATTACATTGATACATTCTGTTTATTTTTCATTTCCATGAATTATATAGCACATGGGTACTTAGAGGCAGAGGCTATCAAAAATCGATAGCTCTATCGATGGTATCGATAATTTAAAACTATCGATAGTTTTATATTACCACGTTTAATGTTTATTGAGCGGGTAACTGGGAGGAGGGAAGAGAAGTTTGAAGAGTTGCGTTAATAGCTTTCTAAGTGGTTTCAAGACAATCTGTTTATTGTAAATGTTCGATTTCACATATTTTCTTAAGTATTTTTGATTTAGTTTCTTATAGTTACTTGTTTTGCGAAGCCCCAAAAGTTTACTACTTAAATCCAAACAGGTTTTTAAGTATTGTTATATATTTTTTTTGTTTCACAAGATAAGTGATGATCTGTTGTATCATCATTTCAGTTATTCTCTTATTAGTCCGAGTGAATCTTTTGCCAATGTATAACCATAGATAACAGTTACAATTTTTGAACGGCAATGTACTTTTTTTTTTTATATGTGGATTTTCTGAATTTCTCAAATAGAAACCCATATGGTTTCTCAGACTTATCGTTCTGTTGAACTATCGATGATAGTTTCGCCAATTTCTTGACCGACTTATTTCTGTTATCCAACATCGGACTTGATAGAACGACACACCTGTCCGCCTGGAACCATTACACCATCTCTTTGATGGTCGACCAAGTCTGATTCTGTCGCTTGGCCTCTTCTAGGACCGAAGCCCTCCAAGTCTTCCTCGGTCCGTCGACTCCAAGTCGCCCCTGATGATTCCACTCGAGAGCTTCATTGCCTTGCTACATCCTTCAGGTGTGACCGATCCAATTCCATTTCCTCTGGTTGATTTCATCTTCTATTCTCCCTTGCTTGGCTTATCCTAGTAACTTCTCATTGGAAATAATTAGTTCCCTCTTTTTGAGTTAACCATAAAATACGATACTCACTTATCCACCACTTGAATATAAACCTACATAAATTATCGATGCTTCGATATATAAACGTCCTTTTTTGAATATAATAGCGGGGAAGATGATGAAAACACGTGTCAGTATGTTGAGGGTAAAAACATGATCGGTATGCTGAAACTGTATATTAAAGGGGGAATAATATATACAGTAATTCTCAGCTTCATATAGTTTATTACTCCGGTCATAATTTTAGTAATATACTAATTTATGGAGAATGTAATGAAAGTCCTGTTGATGTTTATTCACGGTATCAAAAGGATATATCTTTTTTTTTCCCTGCATACCGGAGTTGGGGTGGTTCAGATTAGTACCGATAATAGGCACTCTGCTGTATATTGAAGTCGCTATGAGAAAGTTTATCGCATAAATCCTGAGTATAAAAGTTTGAGATGAAAAATTCATACCTTTTGTTTTCTCGCTAAACATTTTTAATGAAAGTCATAGACTTTAGTTAGTATTCACTGTATTTTTATATTCATGATACAAAGTCTGAAGTAGGATTATTTTAATTTTTAATATTTATTTGTTTTGTTTAAAGGCGAAAAAACTCTTCCGTCATCAACGACTAAAAATGTATTTCAATTTATTTTTTTCGTTTTTAAACTTAAAACAAAACAGTTTTTTTTGTCAGAGGAATGACTAACAAATAATAGGTACAATGAAACAAAAAATATTAGTAATAAGTATAAATTAAAAAATCTGGTGCGTGCGCGCAACACACAACTTTCACTTACCAACTTACTTAGATAAGAAATTAATGCGTTTTGTTAATGCCACTTCTCAAAGTTACACATTTTCCACATTCATTTCTTTTTTTTTTTTTCATTTGCTCTATAAACCCCTCAGAACATTTTAATAAACGCTTACCTGATATTAAATAACACTCAATTTTCATTAAACATGACGAATATGAAGAAAATCGTTAAAGCCGTTTTTGAGATAATCTAAAAATTAGAAAAAAAGTTATGAAATAAAGTGTCCGCTTCGGTTGATCAATCTTGATGAAATTTTGGCTATCACATCTTTGGCATATACATACATCAAATGCCCAGTTTGATCAAATTCGTGAAAACTGTTTTTGAGTAAATAAAAAAAAACACGTGAAAATGATACAAAATTTATTAAGTAAAGTCCCCCCTCCGGTTGATCAATTTTGATGAAATGTTGGCTATCAAATCTTTGGCATATACATACATCAAATACCCAGTTTGATCAAAATCGTGAAAACTTTTTTTGAGTAAATAAAAAAAACACGTGAAAATGATACAAAATTTATTAAGTAAAGTCCCCCCTCCGGTTGATCAATTTTGATGAAATGTTGGCTATCACATCTTTGGCATATAAATACACCAAATATCCAGTTTGATCAAAATCGTGAAAGCCGTTTTTGAGTAAATAAAAAAAAACACGTGAAAATGATACAAAATTTATTAAGTAAAGTCCCCCCTCCGGTTGATCAATTTTGATGAAATTTTTACATTCATATCTCGGGCATATAAATAGATCAAATACTCAGTTTAATCAAAATCTTTAGAGCCGTTTTTGAGAAAATCGAAAAAAATGTAAAAAGTTATTAAATAAAGTACCCCCTCCCTTTGAGCAATTTTGATGAAATTTTTGCTGTCACATCGCGGGCATATACATACACTAAATACCCAATTTCAGGTTCGCACGAATTATAGTTTTTGAGCTAGTCTGTTCACACACACACACACACACACACACACACACACACACACACACACACACACACACACACACACACACACACACACACACACACACACACACACACACACACACACTCACACACACACACACACACACACACACACACACACACACACACACACACACACACACACACACACACACACACACACACACACACACACACACACGCACACACAGACCATTTCGGGGGATTTGGTCATTTGGACTCAGGGGACCCCAAAACGTGTATTTCCGTTGAAAACCGGAAGTGGAAATTTTTCACGATCGCAATACTTCCACTTACTATATATTTCATATATAGGTAAGTGAAAGTAAAAATAATTTGAAGTTTGAAATTAAATGCTTTTAAATGTTTCTTAACATTGTAAGAATTTATTTTAACAAAATAAATTGAAATGTGAATGAATTATTGGTGGAAATAATCAATATATTTTAAAATTTAAATATAATAATAATTACCTTCCTTGTTTATAACACATAACCTTTCACAACCATGCTTATAACCTACCAACAACATACCATAATCTTCACAACATCCTAATTTTGTTCATATTCTGGTTAGATCTGATCATGTATTACACACACGATTACAGAAAAAATTTAATATTACACTCGTGGATAAAGTAGAATTTACAACTCTCGTGAAATTACCACACTCGCTTCGCTCGTGTGGGTAAACGTTTCACTCGAGTTGTAAAATGATCTACTTTCGTCACTTGTATAATAAATAACTATTTTTTTTGGAAACCACTCCTATACAAGTGTAATTTAGTTTATCGTATCCAGTGCTCCACGCTTAATTGCAACAGTTGCTATATCGGTGTTACCAAAAATTATTTAAAAAACGGATTTACCAACATAAATAAAGTATTTACGCGCACAATTCGTCAACGTCTAAATTAGCAGAACATGTCATTGCCCACAACTATTCCTTTGACTTTGAGAACCCCTCCATATTAGCTACTGTACCAAACCACGATAAAAGAATCCTCTCAGAATCCATATCCATCCATTTGGGAAAAAAAAATGGCCCTGTAAATCATAAAACAAATAAGGGTGATTCTCGGATTATGGGCAATTTTCATATCAAAATTTACGGCACAATTTATGTCATTACCGAGCTAATATACGGGCGTGGGAATGATATGAGTTTTCAACTTGGTAATGACATTTCCACGTATTTTATTCAGCCAAAACCGCTGTGTAACTAATTCAGATTATTTTTTTTTTGCCAAATTTTTTTGGTAATGACGTCAAAGTGAAGGGAAAAAGTTTTGAAACTGCTTAAACTTACTTATAGTTAACAAAAATGTAATCCAGAATGCTTCGGTTATTCTTTATGAGTGGATAAAAATTTCAATATCATTAAACGTAGGTTTTAAAAGAAAAAAAATACATGTTTACCACAAATGGAGAGTGGGACACTACGTGGTAATGACATTTTAGAAGCTTAAGTAATTATAAAATCATATTATTCATTAATATTTTCATTTTTAATATTTTATTATGAAGAAATATACCTTCAACGTACAGCAATGGAAAAAAAAAAAATCAAGTTAGGCTTAACTATTTAGGTAAAAGTTGTAATGGACTAAAACTTGCCCCTAAAATGAGAATCACCCATAAAGAGATAATTTCATCCACTTACTCTAACATCTTCCGCATCCTCAAATCCTAGTTTTGATTTCATAGGTATCCGCAATTATCGAGTACCTCTATATTATTATTATCTTAGTATTGTATTGTTACCTTATGTATTATCTCAATTTTGTTGTTATTATTGAGTCCAGACATAGCAATTTGTATACAGTACCGTCTATTTTGTTAGTTTTTAATATTTTAGTTTCACTTAGTTGTCATGTAACCTTTCACTTCAAAAGCGTCGGGTTTTCCCCGTAATAAACCTTTGAAGTGGCAAACTAACCCCTTACCACTACCTCCCACCCTATTTTACCTTCAGTGTTTGTATCACTCTGGACTCAGAAGGTAAATATCAGATTTTATTTTATCATGCTAACCAGCCACTTTTTTAAATATTCATGTATAACGCTTATCGTCTTTTATATTATTATCAGTTCTGTAAAGTATTCATTCATTGTCATCCTCTAGCATAGATACTCATAAATTTGTTTTCTTTTAGCCCTGATGAAGATCCACAAATTGGATCGAAACGTTTCCAAAATAAAAAAAATCTGGTGCGATGAAACACACAACTTTCACTTACCAGCTTACTTACATTAGAAATCGACATGCTGTTTTAATTGCCATTTCTATAAATAATATAAAAAAAGATGACTTGATTTTGATTAAAAATGATTAATTTAATCAAAATCATTAAAGCCGTTTTTGAGATATTCCAAAAAAAATGAAAATATTGGAAAACAATTTAAGAAATTAAGAGCCCCCTGCATTTGACCAATTTTTATGAAATTTTGTCTATCACATTGTGAGCATATACATACACCAAATATCCAGTCTGATAAAAATCATTACAGCCGCTGTTGAGTAAATAAAAAAAACACGTGAACATAAGAAAAAGTTTATTAAATGAAGTACCCCCTCCGTTTCACCAATATTGATGAAATTTTGGTGTCGCATCGCGGGCATATACATACATCAAATACCCAGTTTCATCAAAATCATCAAAGCCGTTTTTGAGAAAATAAAAAAAAACCTAAACATTAGATAAATTTCATTAAGTAAAGTACCCCCTCCCATAGACCAATTTCGATGAAATTTTTGCTGTCACTTCGCGGGCATATCCATACACTAAATACGCAATTTCAGGTTCGTACGGTTTATAGTTTTTGAGCTAGTCTGTTCACACACACAAACACACACACACACACACCCACACACACACACACACACACACACACACACACACACACACACACACACAGACCATTTCGCGGGACTTGGTTATTTCGACTCAGGGGACCCCAAAACGTGTATTTCCGTTGAAAACCGGAAGTCGAAATTTTTCACGATCGCAATACTTCCACTTACTATATATTTCATATATAGGTAAGTGAAAGTAAAAAGTTTTAACTGAAAATCCTGATAATGATTTAACCTATCGAAAAAAATATTTACTTGAAAAGGTAATGGGGGGAAGGTGAAGGGTAATCCCAGGATTAGGAATAACGGGTAAACTACTAAACTACTAGGATGAGAGGCGTAATTATTCTGGCATTGGGGAGATCTTGTAAAGCAAGGAGACTACTCAATTTATGGAATAACCGGCTAAGAAACGCGTTGCGTAGGTTCATTTTTAAATCATTCAAGAATGGCGCACCACCACAGTTACCGTACTCGGATTAAAAATAAGATTAGGTACAGACGAAAGGGTTTGAAGAACAAAGACGTAGACATAGCTCCCAACTCTATTTGCGGGCGCAAGCGACGGTGCTGCTTCTTTACTGGAACTAGAAAAACTGGGATAGAAGCCGGGCCACTACATGGGATTCATAGGGTTTTTTGGCATCTTTAATTTATTTTTCCATAGTTAAAACCCGATTGAGCAAAACATTATTTGAAAAATGTCTAATAGGTATTGCTCGTTCCCTCATTATTCAATTAGAAAATCAAAATACTTTTCATTCGATTTATTTCTAAAAAATATAAAGCTCTTTAAAGAGTGGATTGTAAAATTAAGAATAGATAAGCCTGTTTCAAAACATATGGCGATATTTAGTCTTCATTTTTTCATGTCTCTGACATTTTATTACTCCAAAATGCTAATTTTATGCAAATAACATTGGGACCATAGTGTCATGGATTTCTTTTTCTTTTTTAATTTTCCCCATCTTATTTTACATCCGATGTGCTTAATTGTTCCAAGTTTTCAATCCGATGCCTGAAAGTTTTGACAAATAAATAAATATGACAATTAAATTTAGCTGTCACGAAAATGACAGCTGTCATAACAATGATTGTATAATTAGGTAATTAATGTTATTACTAACCGAAAAACGTAGAGTAAAGTTAAATGATGTGTTCGCATTTACCAGATTTACACTTGCAATTACAATAAAATTGCTTATTATTGTTAATAAATTTGATTTCCACTTTTATTTGATGGGACAGACCTTTAAGAACGTTTGAAAGCACAAGGCTTGTAAAATAACGGTTTTTTTACTTCTAGATATTATTCCACACGTAATTATGTGGTTTGCATCAAGGATAGCCTGCCCTTCAATTAATGGACTTTTAAAATTACGAATTATCTCTATAACATTAACTATGTCTATGCCCGTTCCTTCCGACGTTTTGCAAAACTACTAGCGCACCCTATAGTCAATTGCGCCCGCGAATAGTAATAGTAAATAAGTGTTTTGTTGACTAGCCTGGGAAGAACAACAGTAGCGCACCCTATATTTCGGGAATGGTACAAGCCGACTTCCTCCGGAGCCTCAGTTCCGCCCTGTAATCACAGCCTTCCTGCCATCTCCCCTCTCCCTCCTTCATATTTACAGGCAATCGTTATCCTACAACGGTCTTATTGGCAACAAAGCCGAACACAACACTAACTATTTACAAATGCTATCTTACTTTAATAGTTATAATTCCATCTTATAGTCCATTCCATTCCATCCGTGTCGAGATGCATGGGCGTCACCAGCACTAAATTATTGGGGGGTACGGCTCAATATTTTCCTAGATAGAGTAGGTAGAAATTCAAGAAGCTAAATGTTGAAATAATAAGTCCTACAAAACTGTTGGGACGTTTAATTCATTAATTCATTCTCCAACGATATATTTGAAAGGTATTGATAGTGTCTTAAAACTGGTCATTTTATGCATCAGTTACAAAATAGGGAGTTCTTAAGGCTTAATGTTAAAGGATGTGAGCCAAAATTTCTTGATTGAATTTTATCCTAGTTTTTCTTCTGATCCTGATTCCACTTATTTCATTGCTTTCCATCCACTTCAATAAGCTTCGCCGAATTGGTGAAAAGTAAGATCAAGCAGCTTGGTTTAAAAAGGAATGGAGACCAATTCCTGGGATACAATTTTGTAAAAGAATTCATAAAACAAAACAGTTCAAGCTGAAATAAAAAATATATAAAGGCGGATCGCTCCGCTCCCGCTCCACTCCCGGTCCGCTCAAATATTCTAAAGAGAAATAGACAGAGAATTCCACTATCGGCACCGCTCCGGTCTCGCTCCACTCCCGGTCCGCTCTCAGTCTACCCCATTCACACTAGCGCTCCGCGCCCGGTCCGGTCTCACTGGCGAAATATTCTAAAGAGGAATAGAGAGAGGTTAATCACAATATTGGCACAGGTCCGGCCTGCTCCGCTCCCGCTCCACTCTCCTAAAGTCTTTTCATATTCACATTATATAATTTTACACCGTTCACGATTGAAGCCATTAATAATCGAAGCCGTCTGTATTTGGATTTTAATTAACAGTGTTTAACTTTCAGTTATTAAAGTATTTATTTATTCATCAATTTTACGGCCAAAAAAGTTCAACTTTAAAAAAAAAAATATATATATATATATATATATATAATTATAAATTAATTTAATTAATGGTGAAGAAATAATTTAAATTTTTTTTCCGAATGTATTCGAAGACGCTTGAAATGATAAAAAAAAAAAAATCACTAACAATACGCGCGGTTTTTCGACGTGAAAAATTCATGTTATGTTTGAGATATATTTTGCTATGAATTAATGTACTCGTAAAAAACGGTCACCTATTTATTTATTGACTACATACTAATTGCTATTATAAAATAACGTTTAATTTGAAACGAATAAAAATGCAGTATATTATGAAAAATGACAGATCATTAACAAAAAAATAATTAAAATATTAATCAGGAAAAGAATAGACCACAATCGGTAAATTTGTAGCATTTACCGATTTCAACTTGAAATTTTCAAATTTATTCGAATATGTTCCGAAAAAAATTTAAATTATTTCTTCACCATTAATTAAATTAATTTATAATTATTATTAATAATTATCATAACATATTCTTATTATTATATTTTTTGATAATATTATCTTCTTCATCAAGAAAAGTACACTTACCAGCTATTTCTACAAACGAAAAATTGCTTTGTTTTTTTTTGGCCGTAAAATTGAAGAATAAATGAATACTTAAATAACTGAAAGTTAATCATTAATTAAAATTCGAATACAGACAACTTCGATTATTAATGGCTTTAATAGCTTAAACCTTTCAAAAGTGAACGGTGTAAAATTATATAGTGTGAATATGGTAAGACATTAGGAGAGCGGACCGGGAGTGGCGCGGGAGAGGAGCGCTAGTGTGAATGGGGTAGAGCGAGAGCGGACCGGGACCGGAGCGAGAGTGGAGCGGGCGCGAAACCGATAGTGTGAATAGGCCCTAATTCATCAAATATACAATATGCCCGCCCGACTGTGCTTTTAACATTAGAGTATGCTGTAATCAACTAATATTTAATTGGTTAAACTCGGATAAATTCGATAAATCGCATTTTTATTTAATTTTTTTTGGGTCCTCTACTGCCAAAATATTAGGGGGGGCAGTCCCCTCCTACCAAAATATTGGGAGGACGCGTCCCCCCATCCCCCCCGGCGGTGACGCCCGTGTCGATATGGCTCGGGAAAAGCATGTTTAAGGTACAATGGATTAGTGATCATCTTAAGGACCCAACGGGGTTATTGCCAGGATAGTGAAATTATTTTAAAAATAATGAAAGATGAGAATATTTTGAAATAAATTTAGTCACCATAATTTTGCATAGTGAATACTATAGGTGTAATAAGAAAATGTGGTATTTATCATAAAGAGAATTATTCAAACTATTCTATTCGTATTTTTAAATAATTTATTTTTTGAAGAGAAAAGATTTTGCTCCGCCCGGAGTCGAACCCGGGTCTTCCGCGTTACATGCTCGGATACAAATATTTTCTCTTCAAAAAATAAATTAATATATTCTATTCGTAGTTAACGTAACTCGTACGTGAGCACGTAGTTCATAAAATATTTCTAATTCATCTGTCTCTCACCACTTTCCGATTCTGCAAAGAACATGGGGTACATGTTATTAGTCCCACTCTATCAAAATGCTACACATTTCATTCAACCAATGAATGTGGCCATCTTTAATTGACTAAAATTGACTGGAAGAGTGAAGCTCATCATTGGAGAATCTAAAATTGTGCAAACCCAACATTTAAAAAACGAAACTTTGGCCATTACTAAAATCTATTTATCATACTTAACTGGGTGACCTCATTTTTCGTTTATATATGCTTTGTTATTTTGTCTCATTTAAGCTTTTTGTGTACAAAATAATTAAATTGTGGAAATTTTATTTCGTTTCCATTGTGAATTGTCTAGTTTGTAAATTAAAAAAAAATATTATATTTTATTGTAGTCCTTATTACCTAGTAAAAATCATACGAAATCAAATATTAACGCACGTGTCAACTTTAAAACCATAAATGTCAAACATACATTTTTACGTCCAAGGATTTACATTTTGATATGTCAACTATTAGTTGATTCAAAAATTTTCTAAGAAATAATTTTCTTATATAAACCGTGAATGTAGACCCTAGGATATTGTATTCCTAGTTTTCTAGAGGGATTGGCCTAACTAAATTCATAACAAAGATTATCCTAACATTAATATGTTGGTAAACAGTGTCAATAATATAATCTGTTTTTCTTAAACTCTCAACTATTGGTACAGTTACCCTAGTTCCTGTTTTGTAACGTTGTTACTAATTTTACGTTAGTAAAATAATTTCAATTCACATTGGTATTACAATATGTTAAAGTTTGAATCGTATATTATATCATTCCTTCAAAAAATTAAATAATCTCAAGCACCGAAAAGTATCAAAACGAAGTTGCATCCAGGATTTATTATTTATTAAAATTTCCGCTATAGACAACGTTCAGCATTATCAACAGTGGAAAATTAAAAAAATAATAAAATTATTAGAAACAGCATCGTTTTTAAGGACTCCTCTCTCATGAAATTAATTGCCAGGAAATAAGGAACAAATTTATATTATAATTTGACAATGGAATGTAAATTATTCAATTCATCAGTGTTGACATACATTTAATTCATCGCTTGAAACATTGCCATTCAATCAGTATTAACAATAATTTAATTTTCCACTAATAATATATATATAATATGGTTGAAACAAAGTAAAAAATTATTACAAAATAATTAATAATAACAATGTTATAATTTTAAATTATTAAAATTAATATTAAAAAAGTACTTATTCGTTTTTTTTTTTTTTTTTTTTTTTTTTTTTTTTCTTTTTCAACACCCAAAGGAAACTGAAATTTTTATTAATTTTGATGTCCTATTTGAAGGTTAAACAAATATTAAAAAATTCTTTTTTTTAAACTATGTTTTCACATTATTGCATATAAATTCAGCGTATATAATAATGAATGTTAATACAATAATATTATTTTCCTGATCAGCATTAACAAACATAATCAAAACTAAAACATTTTTAGGGATTTGGTCTCTGAGTGGGTCAGCCAGAATCAG
Source organism: Aelia acuminata (assembly GCA_911387785.2). NCBI lineage: Eukaryota > Metazoa > Arthropoda > Insecta > Hemiptera > Pentatomidae > Aelia > Aelia acuminata. The sequence continues at coordinate 17,408,863 of OU426983.1, forward strand.
TGGCCATTCTTGAAAACTTATAATTCATATTCACGATTGGTGTAAATCCTTCTTTCCAAACAATACACTCATTTACATAGTTTATTATATAAATTAACATTAACGGAGACATAATTCTAAACTTAATGATAAAAAATAAAATTATCCCAAAAAAAATTACACAACATAGTGAATGTAGACATCGATTGATATTTACATTTGAATTATTTTTTAATTCCTTAAGCTTAAATATAGGTGAAATAAAATTTACTATTCCAATAATTTACTATTTACTATTCGACAGAAAGATGACATGGGGCCCGCATGTCAAAATGAAAAAAAGAACGCTTACCAAAAGACTTAAGCTTCTGTATCCATTACTTTCTAAATCTTCAAAATTAAAACTGAAACAAAAATTAAATACGTACACTTACTTACTCAAACCCATATGGACATATTCCTCACAGATATTCGGCATAGCTAAAAAGACTCACTTACAAAAACTTCAAACATTTCAATCAAAATTGTTACGACTCATTACAAAAGCACCCTGGTACGTGACTAACTACACTTTACATACTGACCTCCATCTGCCGACAGTCGACCAACACATAACGACACTTTACAAACGATTTTTACGGACATCCAAACAGTTTAATAAGCAATATGGCTGACATTCGCATGGATACGAGAAGACTAAAAAGGCGTTCGTTGGATGAGGGATCTGCTCTCATAGACATCCAAGGTAATTGACCCAAGCCAAGAAGGGGGTGCTGTTGGGTGCTTTCTTTCCTCATGCCTGACATGCCATTATTACATCTTACCGCCATCACATTCGCTGATTGTCCGCACTTTGCAGACAGGTGCGAATTAATAATTAAAGTAAAAAAAAAAAAAAAAAAAAAAAAAAAAACTATTCCAATAATTGAACTTTACAAATATACTACTTCAATTTAAGGTTGATTTTCAACATTTGATCATTGCAGTGAATTATTTCTCGTTTTATTTTTCAATTACTTCCCCGAAATATAATATTTTGAGGTCGAATATGGCATAGAGCATATGGTTCTGCAAATAGGAAAATATATTGCTTTACTTCAAAGTTTTTAAACGGTTGGTAATAAAAGAGTTTCTTCTAGGGTTTTTTGTTTTAGGGCGTTTTTGTTTCTTTTCTTTTTTACCCTACCTAAATTGAAGCCTGATAGAAATTATTAAATATTTAAAAAATAAAATCTACGAAGGAATTGAACAGTACGGTTAATATTATTAAATACAGATTAGTGTAGACATGGCCAAGGCTCCCATGCTCGTTAGAAGGCGGCTAAAAAGAAGCTGGATGAGAGACCTCTTCCCCTGAATAGTGTCAAGCCCGGAAAGAGGTGCTGCCGGCATTTTCCTTCGCTCATGTTCAAAACGCTTAAATAGTAACGCGTTGCAGCCATCACTTACGCTGATTACTGATAGGTGCGAAACAAAGTTTGAAGAAAAAAAAAATTTTTTTGCACACACACACACACACATGTATATATATATATATATATATATATATATATATATATATATATATAAAAATATATATATATATATATATATATATACACATGTATTTACTGCCTGACGACGGAGGATATGAGATAGGGCTATCTCATGGGACACTCAAAGCCAGCAACCCTTTGTCCCTGGGCTATCTGCTCTCGGGCAGGACAAATCGGGCCGTGGGGTCCCACTTTGATAAATACATATAACTCTTATCTCGATAATTGTCCGGGTCTGCGAACCTAGAGAGGGAAGGCAGGAATATTTAAGGCCTGCTTGAATTTTGTTGTTCAGAAACATGGCGTTGTATTTGGCATCTAGATATATTTTTTTTTAATTTTTCGTTTACTGAATAGAGTAGTGGTTACTATTTCAGAGCAGTAAAAGAAGTCTTAAAAAAAATTAATAAAAATGTGAATTAGGGCGACCAATTAAGTCTCAACACTATATTTTATCAATTATATCTCGTTCAAATTTTATTTATGCATACGTTTATGCCAGTTCAGCCATCATCAGTGCTGTAAGGCAACATAATACAAATTTTTTACTAAATTAACATATTTGCAAAAATAATTATCTATTAATCTGACAACAAATCATTTAAAACACAATAAAAATTAACTTCTCTCATAACTTACATATCAATTACTACTAAATCAAAATTAAAATTAATAAATTATAAACAATTACCTAAATGTGATAGATGGTAATAATTATTTTCTAAAAATCCACCATTAAAATATATAGGTATCTGCTACCCTGGTCCAATATAAAAAAAAAAAAAGAAGTTTCTTTTGGTCTTTATTATTCCAATTTTATACAACAGTGAAAAATCTCATCTTCCGTTATGATGGGAGTGAGGTGGCCAAGGAAAGAAGTGTAATCTGACATTATTATTTATTTACTGACGAGATTTTAATGAATTGATGTATTATATGGTTTTGTTTGTATATGTTGTACATCTGAAGATGAGGCACTAAGCCTCGAAACGTTGTGAAGTTTTAAAGAATGGAAGATGGAAGAATGGAATTTTTCGCTATTGTATAAAATTGGAATAATAAAGACCAAAAGAAAATTAAAAAAGTCTTCCAGTAAAATATAAACTATCAAAAAATAATATAGAGATAGCCTTATTTATTTAAATAAGAAAGACTTTCTGAATGTATTAGAATACTACAAAATGAAAAGTTTTTCTTCAATCGCAGGGCCCTTATCAGATAGATGAATATATTTTAAAATAATATAGAGGTCTTTTTTAATATTAATAATTGCCTTTATTTTTACAGGATGAATAATTTCTTTATTCAGGTATTTTAAAAAATCTAAGTTGAATCTAAAATTGAAATTATTAACTGAATTATATTATATTTCTAATGTATATAATTCTATTAAATATATATATATAAGGGAGAAGGAGGGAGAGAGAGAGAGAGAGAGAGAGAGAGAGAGAGAGAGAGAGAGAGAGAGAGTGAGAGAGAGAGAGGAGAGAGAGAGAGAGAGAGAGAGAGAATAAATTTAACTAGTATCCAGTGAGGGATATTGAAAACAATATTATCATTAATAAAATATTTGCTAAAATTATCGATACCATAAAAATATTGCAATTCAAATATCGATTCTATCAAGAGCCGGTATTTTAATCTATAGAATATACATACAGGGGGAAAGAGAGGTACATAATAACCAGTTTAACGTTTACTGTAAACTAGCGAGGGATATCGTATGCCCAACATCAATATTGACATTACTAGAATATTGATCAAATTACTGATAACATGAAAATATCGACTTCAAATATCGATTCTATTAACTGCCGACATTTTAATCTATAATCAAGAGGTGCAATATTCCTCCTTAAATGAATTAATGGAAACTTGGATTTTCAGGCTGCTTGTGTTTCTTTCGACTTTAAAACATGACTAGAGAAATCAGCTATATTTAACCGAAGATGTAGACATTTCGAAATGTGACCAGCACGTACATTGAAGAGACATCCAGTTACTAAACTCTGCTCTTTATAGGGTCCTCGATTCCGGGATGTCTTGCCATTAGTAACTCACTTTATCTATAGAGTGAAAGATCTTTTATACATTTCCCAATAAAAACCTGGAAATATTAAAGCTCTGGAGTTTCCTCCATTGAGACTCGCCGATAAGAAGTTAAGCCCATTTTATAATTCAGTTCAAATCTTGGTGGCTCTGTAAGGAGGATTACTGTAATGGAAACCTGAATAATCTTGAATTCCTGGAAGGCTTACTTTAAATCTTACTTTCTCAGATTAGATAATTAAATGCCTTTTGTGTGTAGATAAACTAACTTGATGTTTTCCAATGAAAATTGTATCGCTTTGTTGCTTTTAAAGCATTTTTTTTCTATTTTTCTAAACAGGTTTCATCTAAATATTTTACATCCTTGAGCGGGAAATAGAAATTTTAGCATAGTATTCACAATATTTCGGATTGTAACTTCCTTACATAGGTTTGGTTTGGGAACTCACACTGTTAGTTATCAGTTAATCGCGCCATATTTACCCTAGAGTGATAATAACCCCTATATAAATTTTGCCGTAAATGTTTTTATGAAAATTGCCCATAATCTGAGAATCACCCATACATTGATTAGGTAAATCGGGGACAGATTTTTGCTTAAATTATTTTTCGATGTCTTTTAAAATATATAAATATGATAATATGTTTCAGTTATGTTCAGCAGTGCCACCATCTCATTCGCTGATTGTCAGCGACTGCTGACAGGTGCGAATCAATAATTAATTAATTAATTAATTAATAATAAATAATTAAGTCCAAAAAAAAAAAAAATGTTTCAGAATTTTTTTCCCGTAATGAAAAATTATTATGACAATTCTTATGGTATCATCCGATTCTGCATTAAATGTGGAATAAACTAAACAATAAATGCAATTAAGGCACTTTTAAAATTAGTCATTGACGTACGTAACTGATTCAATGCCGAGGCAATGAAATTACAGATTGAATTATCTGAATTTCAAGCAATGATCATGAACTGCTATTATGCTATATTTGCTGTGGATAGTTCCAAAGACATGTACATTTTTTTTTTTTTTTTTTTTTTTTTTTTTTTTTTTTTTTAACCACTTTAAAAATGTTCGAAAATAAAATGTCAATTGCCCGTAGTTTGAGAATCACCCATACATCCAAACGAAATGGTTGAGGGAAAAAATTTTTTTTTCATTCATGTACCTGACAACACAATTTTTGAATGTGTAAATTAGTTAAATAATTATATTACTTGAATGATGAATTTTAGAAAACCTGGGGATGACATTTTTAATTATCTAGTAAAATGTCTTTCACTTCCTTCTATAATTTTTTTTTAAACTCAGTTTAATGAATATGTATATATTGTTAGTCATGAATTAAATGGGGTTCGTAGGGCACCCCCCCCCCCGTTGGTTAAATTAAGAAGTACCCCACAGTAATGTTTAGGTTAATTTTATAGAAACATAATTCCCAATTAGCTAGACACGAGCTAATATGAAATCAGCATAAATAAATAGAAAATAATGCTTGACATCATCCTCTCGTCAGTTGTAGAAAACTGGGATATACCATATCTGAGTATGTATTGCAAAATCAAACCCTTTAGCTACCTACCCCTTCTACAAAAATTGTTGATTTTCAGTGGTTGAAAATGCAAAAAATGGTACAGTTTTTATAGAAATATACCGCATCTTTTTAAAACCTATGCTTCGAAATTTGTCCATTAGTCATACGTCGAATCTACATTATAACGCTATTATTTGAGCCCTAGTAGAAGTTAAAGGACAGAATTAATATTTGTAAGCTCCCCGTGATATTTCCTTTTACATGATACTTCATTTATTAAAATATAACATCTTAACACTTACCCAAAGATAAAATCTATTAATAATTAATATTGTTCCGTGAAATTGGAAGCCACTTACCCCATAGAAAGGGTGAGTCACTTACTGAAGGATATTTCAGAATCGATGACCGACGGAAAAGCAGAGGTTAGCAACTGGATATTCGACTCCCTCCACCCCCCTCTTGCCCTTCCCCATTATTTCGCTCGAGGAAATAAAAACTTTCCGACGGGGGCGCACCCTCGGGGCACGAATGTTTCATCTCGGTTCTGAAGAAAAAACTGATAACGTCTCCTCAGCCCGAGCCGTGACAGCTCCTCAGCCGCACGAGAGGAAAAGAAAAAACCCATTTGTTTTCTTGGGAGTGCTTCCACAGTTCGCCTCCTGTTTTATAATGTTTCCATCTTCTTACGTTTTACTCCTTCATAATTCTTAAACCCTGAAAAAGGAAATACTTCACGTTTATGAAGCAACTCATATTATAAAAATGTAATTTTCACAATGAACTGTGCTTTATATTTTTTCTTATATTCATATTTCTTTAAAAATTCATACTTCGTCTTTATATCTAAGAATATCTAGCTAGTACTTGAAAGCTGTGGTATACTGAGTTAATCGTGCCCTCTATTTTAGCTGAAAAGGATGCGATAATGATTTCGTTAATTTTTCAAGGGGTTTGTTTAACTCTTTTGAGCGAGAAAAATTATAGGAAGTCGAAACCTATAACGATAAAACAATGCGGCACAATAAATTATCACAACTATATTTTTATTTTATTTCCTAATAAATGTTTATTTTTGTCAAAACTACTCTGTTAATTTCTTTAATTGCTCTCCTATGTTATACTTTTTATTTTTTTTCTCTTCAAACTTCAATTCACACCTGTCAGCAACTGCGACAATCAGCGAATGTGTTAAAAGAATTAAAACATAAGTCATTTTGGGCATGATGAAAAGAAAGTGCCCAGCAGCACCTCTTTCCGGGCTTGATACCTTATAGGTAAGCAGGTCTCTCAGGTCCTTGCGACAGGCATATCAGCCATACTGTTGATCAGTCTGTTATTATGCCCGGGTAAATTTACAAAAAACCGTGTGTAAAGAGTTTGTTTGTGTTCTTCGATAGTTAGTTGTTGTAAGTCTGTGTGTAGAGTTTTGTTATTTACGTACCAGGGTGCGTTCGCTATTAGTCTCAAAATTTTTTATTGAAAATTTGTAATTTTTGTAGGTGCGTCCTCTTTGCTAAACCAAAAATCTGTGAAGCGTATGCCCAAATGGGTTGCAGTAAATGAGTGTATGTATTTAGTTTATGTTCAATTTTCAATTTTGACGATTTTGAAAAGAGAGTGAAGAGTATTATTTTTAGTCTTTCGTTAAGAGTCTGTCTTTTCATTTTCACATGTGGGCCCTAAGTCCTCCTTCTGTCTAATATAGTAGTCCTAGGTAGCGTACTGAGTCCGTCTGAGGTATTTGATTGTCTCCGATGTAAACTGATGGGCATTTGTCGCGTCGCAGTGTGAATATTATATGTTGAGATTTTTTATAGTTTAATTTCATTTTCCAGAGCGTGAACCAATTTTGTAAAAGTAATAAGTGGTTTTGCAAATTTAGTGATGCCAGTCTTGGGTTATTAAACTAGGAATAGAATATCCTATGGTCTACATTTATGGTTTTCATAAAAAATGATTTCTTAGAAACTTCTAAAATGAACCAATAGTTGATACATCAAAATGTAAAGGTTCGGAAAGTTGACATTTATGGTTTTAAAGTTGACGCATGTATTAATATTTGATTTCCTATGATTTTTGATTAGTAATAAGGACTACAATAAAAGTTTTATTTATAAACTAGTAAATTCACAATGGAAACAAAATAAAATTTGTTTAATTATTTTATACACAAAAAGCTTAAATGAGGCAAAAACAAAAACAAAAAAAAGCATATTTAAACAAAAAATGAGATCACCCAGTTAAGTATGATAAATAGATTTCAGTAATGGCCAAAGTTTCCTTTTTTAAATATTAGTCTTGCGCAATTTTAGACTCTCGAATGATAAACTTCACTCTTCCAGTGCCCTTTTAGGCAATTAAGGATAACCACTTTCATTGGTTCGATGAAATGTGTAGCATTTTGATAGAGTGCGACTAATAGCAAGTATCCCATGTTCTTTGCAGAATCGGGAAGTGGGGATAGTCAGATGAGACTCTTTTGACGAGAATGGGATTATTGGCAATGCAATTGTTCTCTTAACGATCCATGGATAGAGCACACTAGCTATAAATTCATAAAATAAGACACCTGTCATCCATTCAGACTCAGACTTTCATAAACCACCCCCAGATGGAACACTACTCACTAATTCTGGCGGTAGTTGACATCGATGTCAACTATTGCAATTATGGATTAATATCTATTCTAATAGTTGACACCTACATTTAAGCCCGAAAACATTGTGTAAATATATTAAATAAAAATATATCAAATGATTCTCATGAACTTAATGAATACCATAAAAGTAATTAAAACATAATTGAAATCAAATAAACCAACTAAAGAGCTTATTTAACTTGACTTCCACCTTAACGAAACAGGGTAGCAGAAACCGAGTTTTCAGGCCACTAGAAAATTCTCTATTACAACCTCTCACAAATAAGCTTGAGTTTTCATCAAACTAATGTCGATGGCTGCACAGCTAACTAGTATAACTTGGCAAATTATCACTAAATTTTGAACCAAAATAATAAACCTTGGGCTTTTTTATTCACACTTTTTGTGCAAAATGTCAACTATTGGAGCACTGTCAACTTATGGTACAGTTACCCTATACAACGATTAATAGATGAATTAATTTAGAAAAATATTTTTAAATAGCCTATACCAGATAAAATTTAACGTAAGAGGTGTTTCACCGGTAAACTAGAGATTTAGGGCCTAGTTAGAGCCTTGTGGTCGGGCGATAAAGATCCCGAAGTTGCTATAGAGCGGCCACCTCCAGCTGTTTTAACCCCCCCCCCCCCCTCCACCCCTCTCCCACAGGTTCCATTGAGGCATTGTCCTGTCTCCGCAGCAGGATTACCTCAACTCCCCAATCAATAGCGATTGAGTGATCCAAACGGCTAGGTGTGGGGGCTCAGTGGGAATTATTAAACGAAAGCTTTTTTTTTTTTTTGTTTTATCAATGTCTTGGAAAGTAGACCTGTTACTACTGCATAATATCCGATTTTTATCTGCCCTATCTTGAAACAATATAAGCTCAAAATATCTACTTAAATATATTAAATATGTAATACATATATGTAAGTATCTTCCAATAATGACTTTTGGACAAATTTCTGTTTTTTTCCTATTTATGTTCACATTAATATAGTAAAACAATAAACAAAACATGTAGTTCTATACTCATTGTTTACTAGAAAATAAAAATTAGAAAAAAAAATAAAAATTAAAAAATGACTAAAACTAAAATATATAATAGTGAGAGAGATAAAAAAAAGGTAATCACTGCTAAAAATAATAAAATTTGAATAAGTAGAGGAATAAAAAAAAAAATAAAAAAAAATAAAGAGAGGATAAAATCTAAATAAGTAAATTTATGACTTGTTAACTTAAAATAATATCTTAATAACAACCTGCCACTGTTTTCATTGTGGCTGTAAATAAGTATAGGGGAGAGCGGGGTTGGTTGGCGTAGGGGGCAGGTTGGCCATTGGCTTATAGTTTCCATCACACTTGTTGTGAAGGCCCCACAATAGCACCATGTGTCCCGCTCGACCTCGGGAGTCTTGTCCTGAGTTTTCAATCCGATGCTAACAGTGTAGAGAAGAGTGTGCTTCATTGATTGATTTTACAACATGTAAGTAAATTTTCATATGTTAAGTAAATTTGGTTTAAAGGAATGGCAAAACATTTTACTCCGATCCTGTTCACATAGCCCCAAACTCCTTTGATAAACCTAACCTTTCGACTAACCAGTTTCTAGTTTGATTGTTCTCCCCTGTCCTGGCAGCCATCTTTCATATTATCTCTCCTGTGGGGTTAGTTGGCTCTCTTCAACTGGGGTTTGTTGGAGCAGTAGCAATTCACAAAAGCAAGGTAAACATGAACAAAGGTGAAACTACCAATTGTTTTTAGTTCCAGGAAGAAGGATGAGAGCAATTTTTCTTATGCAGAAAGTGACGACAATCTTAACTTCTATCTTCTTCTATTGTCATACAATACAATCTTAGTATTAAATATTATGTGGTGAAAAAAATACTTGAAGTACTCTAATACTTGGAGTTTACAGTGGTGTCAGCCCCATTGGCATTATATTAACAGGAAGGACTCAACAACCAATAAAGTGAAAACTGTTGCCAACCAACCCCGCTCTCCCCTATGTTATTTACACAAAATTAACAAATTCAGCTATCAAAAATGTAACCACACACTATACAACATTGTTACTGTAACACAAAATTGTAGAGAGCGAAATTGGCAAGTAAAATAAACATAACTTCAATAAAAAAATAAAACTGTAGTAAGTCAGTACTACCGGGCAGAAATAACCCGAAATGTTTCTTTGCCCATAAACAACAAACAACAACATATACTCATTGATGGAACGAAGTAACAGCTGGAACAAACTGTCATAGCACGTGTTTACGACTACGATGTTCGAGTACCATCTACGCCGGGCAAGAACATTCTACGCCCGTCCTCTTTACGACCATGTATAAGGAGCGTTAGACTGGAGAGTTAGTTTTGTCCTGAAACTCAAGTCATATGGTTTTTTGTGTGTTTCAAAGTGATCGTTTTTGTAACCTGTTCAATTAGTTGCGTTTTGATTATTTGTGTGGCATTGGAAATTCAAATTAGTTCCTTTGATTAAAAATTGTTTGACCCACAGAAGTGTTACAACACTGTTATAATTGTAAGCGATGAATAAATTTCCATTAAGAAATTTTTTTTAATCACTCCATTAATCTGCAAGTTACAACAGATGTCCATAATCAGGATGTTAAGAAACTAATACAACTTTTCATTAAAAAAAAAAAGTGGAATTTAGGATTTTAAAAAGAATATTAATTATTCTGAATAACCCCCTCCCCATGATTTTACAATTGAAAAACCTTAATATTAATTTTTATGCATTTGAAAATATGTCTGACCCGGGCTCAATTCTGCAGAGGGGGATATCAAGGAAGACGCTCCCCTAATACCTAATGGTACTCAACGCAAGAGGGAGGAAAGAGTCTCAATAATATATACCTACCTCCCCTGGTCACACGTGGTCCAGGAACACCTCTGTAACCGAAATTAGCGTTGAATGCTGCCACATGGGGTTCTGATTGATTTTTTGATATTCAACTTATTTTTTTTTAATATATTAATTTTTTTTTTTTTTACAAAATTTAAATCTGCGCCAACCAAAAAGAAGAGAGTTTTATAGATTTATAAGATTTTTCGTGGAAAACAGAAAAGTGCCGCTCGTTAAAGGACAACTGACACGTGTTCTGAGAAAAACTATTGTCTCCCATTTTCTCAGAAACCTTTTCCTAGTCTCCAATGGATTCCAGTTTCCTTCAGCTTTTCCTACAATTCAACTCATAGTAATAGCTCTATTGTAGTCAGCATTTATATGATTACATTTTGATAACATGTAAGTATCAATCATGAAATATAATTTTAATAACCCTCTCGTTCTTTTGTCGAGAATAGCAATTCATTCAAGTCTGGAATGAGGAAGTGAATATGAAACATGTTTGTCGAGATCTAAAGAAGCATAAATAATAATCATAAACCTTGTGCAAAACGCCTTTTATGATCGGATCGAAATCAGTCTGCTACCAAAATTCTTTTTTTTTTTTTTAATAGGGGAGAGCGGGGTTGTTTGGCAACAGTTTTCACTTTTTTGATTGTTGAGTCGTTCCTGTTAATATAATCCCAATGGGGCTGGTACCACTGTAAACTCCAAGTATTAGAGTACTTCAAGTATTTTTTTCACAACATAATATTTAATACTAAGATCATAATAAATTGAAGAATCCGTCAATCAACAGTATGCCAATTACCCCCTATGTGGGGCAGGTTGGCCTAGAAGGTGGTGTTGTTTAGCCATCTCATTCAAGTACTGCCTGACAAATATTATTGTTATTAAAAGCTGCACTATAATGGTATAATAATTTTGAATCGGTTTTTAACAGCTTTTAACGGAGAATAGAATGACAATAGAATAAGATAGAAGTTTAGATTGTCATCACTTTTTGCATAAGAAAAATTGCTCTCATCTTCCTCGCAGGAACTAAAGACAATTGGTAGTTTCACCTTTGATTATGTTTACCTTGCTTTTTTTGAATTGCTACTGCGCCAAAAAAAAAGTTGAAGAGAGCCAACTAACCCCACAGGAGAGATCATATGAAAGATGGCTACCAGGACAGGGGAGAACAATCAAACAAGAAACTGGTTAGTCGAAAGGTTAGGGTTTTTGGGGCTATGTGAACAGAATCGGAGTCAAATGTTTTGCCATGCCTTTCAGCCAAATTTACTGAAAATATAAAAATTTACTTACATGTTGTAAAATCAATCAATGAAGCACACTCTTCTCTACACTATTAGCATCAGATTGAAAACTCAGGACAAGACTCCCGAGGTCGAGCGCGTCACATGGTACAATGGTGGAGCCTTCACAACAGGTGTGACGGAAACTATAAGCCAATGGCCAACCTACCCCCTACGCCAACCAACCCCGCTCTCCTCTATTTTAAAATTAAAATGCGACTGTGTAGCAGCCCCTTGTTTTATACCGGCATTTCATTCTGTACAGTTCGGTCCTGCGTTATAGTATCCAATAGCGCCGTGCTCACCCTACTCGAATACTACATTTTATACTTCACACAGAATAGAATTAGGACGATTATCATCCGGATTTAGGACGATTTTGGGGGGGGGGTGTGGGGATGAGGGGGATTTCTATGCTAATAAGAAAATATTAGCATAGAAAATTAATAATTTTAAACTGCCTTAAATATTAAAAGTAAAAAGTAACTGTAAAAACGTAATTAACATTTATTTTAATACTTTTAATAAGAAGTGAAATTAATAATTTTCCTGTTTGGTTAAGAACGTTCGGAAATATATATACATAGCCCAAAGTATATTTAACGAAAAATATATACAGCGTCGATTAACAATAACATTCTATCTTTCCATTTATTGATAGTAAAAAGTTTTGCAATGAATATTATATGGTTTTTAAATACATCCTCATAATACTTATTTTCGGCAATTCTCAAACGTTTGTTGAGATCATATCAAAGAAATAACTGAATTTTCATCATTAGAAACAGATTGTCAACAATAAACTATTATGCTATACAACGAAAATATATGTATACTATAGGGTTCCGAATATTTTTAGATAAGAGAGAGATAAGAGAGAGAGAGATAAGTAAAAAAAAAAAACTATTAAAAATTAGCTACCTGAATTGGTGAGGTAAAGGAGGTTGGAGTGAGTTACCAATTTTTTTGAAATATATGCATCGTTTTTTGTAAGAAACATCAAAATATGCTGGGCGAAATTTATTTCTATCTGGGATTTATTTATGCTAATTTTAGATATAATATTTAAATATTTTTAATAAGTTAAATATTACTTATTTCAATTTATTAATATATTTATCTCAGACCAGAGGCTGAGGGGCTTCTAAACATAAATTGAAGATGGGCTGCTTAAATAATAAACTGTCAGGTTAGTAAGAAAGTAATAGGTATTACTTAAATAAATATTAATTTTAATAAAAACAATAAATAAACTAAAATGTGATGATTAATCAAATTAACATTCACAGTCAGTATTAAAATCTACCATATGCATGATATGTGAAGATAGTTAGTTCTCTTGACGAACTCCTGGAAAAAATAACTTTTGACAAATAAGCAGTAAAAAATTAAAAGTTTTTTAAAAATGTAACTAACGGAGTTTCGATATTAGTTACAGTGACCATTGAGTTAAGAATAATAGTATTTCAAAATGTTCCGAGTGAAGATAAAAAAAACCTACAGGAACACTCGAACTGTTTTTGTCCTACAGGAACAACGAAGGTACTGTTTTTGACCTGCTGTGATTTTCGTTTTCGAGAAAAATCATAGAGCTTAATGGAAGACCATTGAGGTTTCATTTTATCACATATTTCGTTCATGTGAGAATCTAAGAATACTTTACATATCTATGCAAATATTCAGGAATCCTTATTGATCGACACCCGCATATTTCAAATATCTGATTCTGAGTGTATCACCTGATGACTTGCAAAATTTGTTTTAAAACCTGACATCAACGTGAAAAATATTAATGGAAATTTCAAATTGTCTAATACCTTTTCAAACAGTGATAAATAAACTTTACTAAGCTCATATATAAACGTCGAAGATTATAAACTCTAGGAGAACTCTTTAATGTCTTCAAGGTTCTCTTGGAGTGCGCAATCATCTAGAATTAATTTGTTACCTAAGAAACTTAAAAATAGATAACGCTCCCAGGTTCTTAAGTATACGACAATATCTTTCCTGAAAATTACAAAACTCTAATAACATCTGAAACTTTTCCAAAGTAAATTTCATGATAGAGGAAAAGTTGCTAAGGATCCTTTGAACTCTTTAAGAATAAAAAAAAAGAATAGAGGAAACGTAAATGGTTTTTAATTATTTTTCATTAACATCAAAGGATGAAGTGCACTTCAAAAAAGTTATAATAGCAATACCGAAACCCTTATCACGCTTCCTTATTTCATGGATGGAGAGGGAACTTTTATATTTTACATATAAGTATATACAGCCTCTGACTTCGTTTGAAATTTGTTTAAACAAATGCAAAGTCTAATCCTGTTCGAAAACCGCAAAATACATTGGATTGAGTCGAGAAAGAATAGTAAAGGTTGCATTACTTCTTCATAAATGTGAAGAAAAACAAATAATAAATGATGGAATTGGAATTTCTCTTAGAAAATAATTTATAAACAATATATTTCCTGCTACAAAAGGCAAAAAAATGGAAAGATTCTCGCATTTTATAATAAATATCAAGGAAACAATTGGCTCTTGGGGGCGGTAAAAGCAAGTATGAAACTATTTTATTTGTAGCTTACGTTTCAACACAATGTAGTTCATCTTCAGGGCTATTAAAGATCAATGTGTTGTCATGATCCAAGCCTAACCTCAAACCAATCACGGCACTGGACCGAATCTTAATGAAACGTTCATCCTGAAAATCATAGCTGAAAAGCTAAGCAAGGCCATTGTACCTAGGAGACCCTGAGAGACTCCTAGAAGAGGCTGGCCCAGGCGAGTAGAAGTACAGTCAGGCAGTCTGATTCTGAGAGGGGCAGTCGAAGTCTGGGAGAGACAGGCGGTCTGAGACAGTCAGGCAGTCTGGGCGAGTCCGGGAGTGGCAGACACAGTCAGAGAGTCTGAGAGGGATTCTGAGTCTGGGGCAGTCTGAGTCTGAGATGGAGAAAGTCTGAGTCTATGACTGTCACGGAGTCTGAGACGGGCAGAGTGAGGCTGGGACAGACACCGACAGGCCAGGAGTGTGATTCGAGTAGTTTAGTAGCCCCAATTATCGAGTATATGAGTGGCCCCAAGTATTTAAGCAGTTATGAGACCCCCCCTTTGGTAGTTGGGACCTGTAGATTGTTTAATGTACAAAGTAAATTATGTAAATAGTCTTCAGTTTAATTGATTACCACACAACCCTTTCCCGAGGATCTCTGTGTCGAAATGAATAAGTAGATTTAAGAAGAGGGGTGACATTATATACCTTATATGTTAATTAAACGTACCTAATTGATAACATTAGCTGTTTCATCAGACCATTTTCTGACTTTATGTACATTTAATTAACATATAATGTATATAAAATTAAATAATAAAGTGTATAAACTTTAAGGGTTTATTTAAACAAATAAAGCACTTGACTAAAGACTCAAACTTCTAAATCGTCAAAATTAAAACTGAAACAAAAACTAAATACGTACACTTACTTACTCAAGCCCACATGAACATATTCCTCACAGATATTCGGCATAGCTAAAAAGGCATACTTACAAAAACTTCAAACATTTTAACCAAAATTGTAACCACTCATTACAAAAGCAGCCTGGTACGTACGTGACTAACTACACTTTACATACTGACCTTTATCTACTGACAGTCGACCAACACACACATAACGACACTTTACAAACGATTTTTTAGTAATTTGTATGGACAACCAAACAGTTTAATAAGTAATATGACTGATATTCGCATGGATACGAGAAGACTAAAAAGGTGCTGGATGAGAGATCTGCTCTCTTAGACAGCCGAGGTAATTGACTGAAGCCAGGAAGGGGGTGCTGTTGGGTGCTTTCCCTCCTCATGCCTGACATGTCATTATTTCATATTACCGCCATCTCTTTCGCAGACTGTCCGCACTTTGCTGACAGGTGCGAATTAAGAATTAAACCCAAAAAAAAAAAAAAAAATTCTAAGGGGAATTCCAATTCCAGGATCATCCTGTGAAAGAATTCTTTTTTCGCTTAATTACCTAATTTTAGTTTATTAATTTTTAAATAACTTCCGACTAAAGGTCTGGCCACACATGTCCGCACCGGATCCGCACCGTAGCAATAATACAGGTTATGTTCAGAATATTTTTAATTTAACTTCATTATTACCTTTAGTTATGCCTAAAGTTCAAGGCACACATGTCAGACACAGGCCACTTTAGGCATAACTAAAGGTAATATTGAAGTTAAATTAAAAATATTCTGAACATAACCTGTATTATTGCTACGGTGCGGATCCGGTGCGGACATGTGTGGCCAGATCCTAAGAAGGTCAAATATTTTAAATTAATCGTATAGATTAACAAGATTTGCTTCATGATTACTGCGTGGGTATCAACTTTTTCATCGTGACTAGGCTCCTTCTCACGTGTCATTCTTATGAAATGCTGGCAATATACGTAATACATGTGGAATTTTTTCAAGTCGTAGTTATTTCAGGTGACGACAGAATTAATTCATCAACTGGAAGTAATGTTAGAATTTATTTACTGGTTTTATAAAGAATTTCGTATAAAGAGCTATTGATGTAGGTATGAAATATTGGAAATAAAAAGCAGCGATTCCCTGCTTCCATTTCATCGATACAGAACTAATCATCTAATTGACAAGCTTTGATGGTGAAATTGATTGCAGCGTGTGTAAAGCAGCGAGGAGGCAACGATACGGAGGGACTTTGCGGACTTTATGGGGGAGCCGTTTCATTAGCGAATGAGGGAGCTGGTTGCCAGTAATTGCCTCGCGGGGTTCCTTTAGAAATATCTTGCTCCTGTTCACTCTTTCTTCCGACTCCTGCTGAGTAAGGATTCAGTTGGGAATTTCTTTTGCGAAAGATCCGCCCGAGACCCAATTAGAGAGTCCCCAGGTTGATAACCTACGCTCTTACTAACATATTGCTTTTTTTCAAAAGGTCTTCTTATCCGGGAACGATATTTCATGCAGGTTACTCTAATTTATGTAATAGTATAAACAAAGATACACATCCGTGAAGATATTAGCTCCAAAAATACTAAAACATAAAACGAAAGATCTTTTGTTGCTAAAGGATGAAACGATATAACGGGAATTACTATGGTGTTTGGTTAGTGTTTGGTGGTTAGCATAGAAACTTACTATACTAAGGGTCGGGGGTTCGCGTCCCGAGGTGGCCGTTGAATTTTTTAATGGGAGTAAAAAATACTTGTCTACGCCGTCCCTTGGATAGGACGTAAAATGGAGGTCCCGAGCTTGTTCGATATCAGGTACTCGTTAAAAATCCCTATCCTCATTATACCTGGATAGGTAAAATTTAGGACTCCCACTGTAGCATCGCCCGATTAGCCTTAGTTGCATAAAGTGACGTTAAACAAACAAACGATGGTGTTTGCTTATATTTTTCTCAAATTTGAATTCTGAATACCCCCAACATCGACCGCGTCTAAATTAGTTTTCCCAACTCAACGAAAATTTCGCGATAGAAGAAAAATAACGTATTTTTCTGGAGGTTATAGCTTCCAACGCCTCACGACTTACCTAGCCTTAAAGAAGCCAACATTTATAGGTCAAAATAAGGGTTTGAAGATTTTTTTTTATTGGAATTCCTGCTCATCATCAACCATAGGAAAGTTACGTTTTTTTAAGAAGGTTTTTGAGGTATTTTCTTTTAAAAATTGTTTCACAAAAATATGGTTAGTAAAAAAAAAAATATATGTGAAATTAACCATTTATATCTCTTTGAAATTATAACCGCACGCAGAGGTTTTATTTATTTATTATACCATGGGGTGTGGGGGGGGGGGGGGGTTCTTAGATCCGATTAATATTTGTCCACGCTGTACCTTTTGCATCTTAATTATTAAATAAAAAATCTGAAAATATTAGTAGTTGTCAGAAAAAAATTCAAGATTAATGTAAACTTGAATTGAAATTTTTCTGTTATTTTATAACCGAAATAGATAGAAGAATGGAAAAAACCGCTTGTGGGCTCCCGGATATACAGTACCAGTCAAAAGTTTAGACTCACCCTTTGATTTTGTAAAATGAATAAATAACAACGTTTTATTTATTGAACAACATAACAACTATAATTTTAGTTTTCATATATTTATATCCCGGATATCCCGTATATATATCCGCTTTATATCCCGGATTCACCCGAGGAATTTGGAAAACAATGAGAAAAGCCGTGGGTCAAGAAAAGTTCGTTTGGACAGAAATGAGATTTTTTTCGACTCCAACAGTTGTTTTCGTAAAAATCTAATGTAATGCGAGATCAACGATTTTTATAACAATAAAGAATGTACCCAGTGATTGGCTGAAGTCATACAATTTTAACATGCACAGGTGTTCGCACCTGGTATGAAAGAACCACTGAACGAAAATTAGTTAATTTAGGACAAACGGTATGGATTTATATTAAGAACAAACAAACAAACAGAATTTCATCTTTATTTATTTAGATTGTATACGAAACAATCATATAATATTTGAAATGTAATCTCTCGAGTTACAATTATTTTTTTAACTTGAAGATTGTGAATTAATTATAAGTGAGTCTAAACTTTTGACTGGTACTGTAAAATAAATTTATTAAACTATAATTTTATAATTTAATAATTTTACAGGCATTGATAATAAATTTCAAACAATTAATGTTTTTTTTTTCTTTATTGTACCTGAAAACGAAATTTTCGAAACTGTAAATTAGTTAAATATCTTATTTTAATTAATCTAGTCTTAATTTGTGGTCAGCCACCATTTTTAAATTATTTTTAAATAATTTATTTTTTGAAGAGAAAAGATTTGGCTCCGCCGGGAGTCGAACCCGGGTCTCCTGCGTTACATGCGAGGATGCTAACCGCTACACCACAGAGCTCGGCTCAAGGCAGAGCAAATCCTTCCTCTTCACTGATACCTACTCCCCCTATCAGTGGTGTAGCGGTTATCATCCTCGCATGTAACGCAGGAGACCCGGGTTCGACTCCCGGCGGAGCCAAATCTTTTCTCTTCAAAAAATAAATTATTTAAAAATAATTTAAAATTGGTGGTTAGCCACAATTTAAGATTGGATTAATTAAAATAATTTAAAAAAAAAATTGACTTATGTCAATAAGTATCATTAATTGGACAAAATTTGTCCTCCTCCCGCTACTACTCGCAAAACTTGTGAGATAGGGGGAGTAGGTATCAGTGAAGAGGAAGGATTTGCTCTGCCTTGAGCCGAGCTCTGTGGTGTAGCGGTTAGCATCCTCGCATGTAACGCAGGAGACCCGGGTTCGACTCCCGGCGGAGCCAAATCTTTTCTCTTCAAAAAATAAATTTTTAAATATCTTATATATCATGAAGATGAATTTGAGAAATACGGAAATGATATATCTAATTATCTGACTTTCATTTCAATCTATAAACTTATTTTCACATCCAAAGTTTTATAAATATTTATATTTTGTAATCTCATCAAGTAAATTAAAAAAATATTATTTACAGTAAATTAAAACTATAAGAAAGCTATTGGTTCGCTGAGCTCTCCTTCCCTAGGTAAAGTAAAAAGCCAGATACCCATTAGTAATAATAATAATAATAATAAGTTTATTTTACAAAATTATACAAATTATATACCCATTACATATTATATATATACATATTAGATACCCATTAGTAATCTTAGGGTCAAGGTCCAATTTAATTATGTATTATACAGAATAGTTATATTTACTATATAATAATAATAATAATAATAATTTTGATTTAGTACGAGTGAATTATTTGGTCGTTTTGTTGGTAAATAAATGTTCATTTCATCGGACTTGTTGTTAATAATTTATCGCATACTGGTTTTAGAGACTTCTGTTGACATTCGGGTTTGTTGCGAATTTCGGTCAGCCACAGCAATCACGCCATTCAATCCCACAGCTAATTGGGAGTTAATCAATTTTTCCAACCCCCGTGTGCAGTGAATTGAAAATATCGGCTTATGGGTATCCGAAGTATAGACTTTTTATTTTTCAATAAATTTAAAGATGTTGAAATATTGTTACATTGCGTATTTCACTTCTTAATGATTATTTGTAGTTTTCTTTCGTATATATTGATTTAACAATAATTTGCATGAAACTTTCCAGAATAAAAAACACGATTAAATGATTTCATCATTTTTATTCGAGTTGGAATTTTACATAAGGTGGAAATGAGGCGTATCTGAAATCCCATACATTTTCCTTATCACATCATAATATTTCTTTTCTTTTTTTTCTCACTGTATTATACTTCCAAGTTACAAGAATTAGAACATGCTGATTTACTCTGGAAATTGCGTGGACATTAATACGTTTGTTGCAAAACTAGGCTCCGTCAAATTTTCTTCACTTGTCGCAAGATTGCTCTGTAGGGATGTAAATTATTGAAAACAAACGGTAACCATTAAAACCTGTTATTATTTCTTTTAATATTTACTAGCCCGTCTAAACTTAAGAAAATCTTCGTTTTTCAATTAAAATGTTTTGAGCTTATCTTGATTCTTTTCTTTTTTTTGTTGTAACTTAACCTTTTAACTTGAAATTTCCTCGAGAAAAAAATTTGTATTTTCTTTACACTAATTAAACCTATATTTTAATCTATACCAAAAGCTAAACCTTAAAGAAAACCTAAACAAAACACTTCAAATGCAACTTATGAGTGCTTTAAACATCTTTATGCTGTTGCTTTAACAGAGCAATGTATTCAATAAAATATTTCTTATTATAAACATTATAAACTGTATCGTAATTGTAATTGTAAAGTTGGTATTTAAATTGTATTGTTTCTGTATTGAAATTTAAATTTTGTTGTAATGTATTTTATTTTAATTTATTGTGTAACTATAATATTATAAATATCGTAAAATATGGTGAAAATGGCCCAGGTGGTCGAAAAGCACGAAAATTTTGTGTAAGTAAATAAATAAAATTATGTTAATAATACCATAACTATTATCAACTATTGGTCAAAGCTTTCTGCTATGTCTGGAGATAGATTACCCCGCTTATGTTTTAATAAACTCAGAAAAGTTGATGAGGCGGTTTCCAAACAAGAATTCGACTTTAACTGGGCCACCCAAGTAAAAACTACAATATAAAGAGGACATTTTGGAAAAAATCAAGAACAATACTGATTCAATAGACATTCATAGAGCTCTCAACTCAAAATCTCATAAAGTTTACAGAAATATCGACAATTTCAATTATAGGACCCCAGAAGCCTATCTCCTTTTCATAGTGAACATTTACAAGCAAAGAATCGTAAGCCATATCAGGATCACCAACCCAGAGAATATAAATATGCGCCTAAGAGACAAATCCTACTCCTTGAAAGCAAATGAAGTCTGCACCTCCTGTAGAATGTTTGTCGAAAACAGCCTTCAACATCTTCATTGTTCCACACTTCAAGAACCAAGAAATAAATACTTATAGAAATACATAGTCGGCAACTCGGATATGACAGACATTCAAAACATCCTCTCAATTGAAACTATTGACCATTTTAATAACATATTATTTTTTCTTAATACGTTTTAATTTGTTAAAAAAATAATAGGAATTTAACAAATGAATTTATATTACTCGTAGTGAATATGATGAAATATTATTATTTTATGTGGTTTATTTTAATTTATTTACTTTTCAAGAAGGTTGTTGTTCCCAACATTAAGGTTATGTTATTTCTCCTAGAATACCAGGCGCAAAGATAACTAAACTATTAAAGTTTTTGTTATCTACCTCGCTTCTAATTTTTAATGATAGAGCGTTGATATGCTTGGGATTTAATGTTGAAAATAAAATTTCATCGTTAGATCTTTTGCCACCTTCAAATAACCCATTTTAGGATTATGGAGACGAGTCGAAGAAGCTGAAGCAAGCTATGATACAAGAAGCTTAGTTAGTTGCTAGCTTACATTTCCTGAAAGGGAATCTTCCGAGGTAAGTGGTAAGGGTAGGTGTGAGTGAGTATTAGATGTCTGTCTGTAGTATATATAGCGTCTAATGGAGCAGCGCGTCTGAGCCTAAGATCAAACACCACTAGATCTTGTAACTCGATTCTTCAAAACATTATAACTAATTACCTAAAGGCGATAAATAAACTAACAATAGATCCAATTCATTATAAATTGAGTAAAGTAAAGTAATCTATATAAATAAAGATGAAATTCTGTTTGTTTGTTATTTACAGAAATCAATACCGTTTGCCCTAAATTCTCCAAATTTCGCTCAGTGGTTCTTTCTGACCAGGTGCGAATACCTGTCCAAATTAAAATTGCATAACTTCAGCTGATCTCTGGGTATATTCTTTATTGTTATAATAATCGTTTTGATCTTGCTTTACATTTGTTTTTACAAAATCGTCCGTTTGAGTCGATAAAAGTCTGAGTTTATAGATTTTATAATTTAAATAAATGAAATTCTCCGGGCGAAACCGGTGTATACAGCTAGTTGATTATAAAAATACGTATTTACTCAAACACATATGGATATAATCATTATAAAAGAACCCTGGTACGGGACCAATAAAATAACATGAACTTAATCAACCAAAAATTAGGCAACGTTTGACGACGATTTGAAAAAGATATTTTATAAATAGAAATAAACAAAGAACAGTTGAATACAATATATCGTACGACAACCTGACAACCAAGGATACGAAGTGGCGACTAAAATGGTGTTGCATAAGAGATCTCTATACAATTAAAGAAAGGGGTGATACTGAGTACCTACACCTTCCCTTTTTTTTTTTTTCTATGACTATCTGATTTGTTTTTTTCAGAATTTCGCTGACGTTCAGAAGTTCGAATTGACGAAAAAAAAAAAAAAAAAAAAAAAAAGGAATGGATTAAGTTTATTGTTGCTCTAAAAATACTTATCAAACTTATTAAAAGTTAACTAACAAATATAGAAGCCATTTCAGCCTGAAATTAAGATAGGTCCGGTGCAAATGATGACACTAGCGGTTAAAACAACTCTATGTATCGAACAATAAACAAAAACTTATCACCATGTAGTATCAAAACCCAAAAGAATATCTTAAGTCTAAATGCCTCTCTTCAATGCTTCCCTTCGGGATTGACTTAGCTTGGATGCGACCTCGGTGGCGCAGAGGCCACGTACCTCGCATGTTACGAGGGAGACTCGGTTTCTCCCGCCCAATCTTTTATGTTAAAAAATAAAATTGATAAGAAGAAAAGAGCGTTTATGGATTTATAAGATTTTCTTGGAAAACAGAAAAGTGCCGCTCGTTACAGGAAAACTGACACGTGTTCTGAGAAAAACTATTGTCTCCCATTTTCTCAGATACCCTTTCCTAGTCTCCAATGGATTCCAGTTTCCTTCAGCTTATCCTACAATTCAACTCATAGTAATAGCTCTATTGTAGTCAGCATTTATATGATTACATTTTGATAATGAAATATAATTTTTAAAAACCTCCCGTTCTTTTGTCGAGAATAGCAATTCATTCAAGTCTGGAATGAGGAAGTGAATATGAAACATGTTTGTCGAGATCTAAAGAAGCATAAATAATAATCATAAACCTTGTGCAAAACGCCTTTTATGATCGAATCGAAATCAGTCTGCTACCAAAATTCTTTTTTTTTTTTTAATAGGGGGGAGCGGGGTTGGTTGGTAACAGTTTTCACTTTTTTGATTTTTGAGTCGTTCCTGTTAATATAATCCTAATAGGGTTGGTACTACTGTAAACTCTAAGTATTAGAGTATTTCAAGAATTTTTTTTTCAACACATAATCTTTAATACAAAAATCACAGAAAATTTATGAATTCGTCAATCCAGAGTATGCAAGTTAACCCCCTATGTGGGGCAGGTTGGCCTAGAAGGTGGGGTTGTTTAGCCATCTCATTTAAGTACTGCCTGACACATATTATTGTTATTAAAAGCTGCACTATAATGGTATAATGATTTTGAATCATTTTTTAACAGAAAATAGAATGACAATAGAAGAAGATAGAAGTTTAGACTGTCGGCACTTTCTGCATAGGAAATATTGCTCTCATTCTACTCGCTGGAACTAAAGACAATTGGTAGTTTCACCTTTGTTTGTGTTTACCTTAGTGTGAATTGCAACTGCGCAAACAAACCCCAGTTGAAGAGAGCCAACTAACCACACAGGAGAGATAATATGAAACATGGCTGCCAGGACAGGGGAGAACAATCAAACAAGAAACTGGTTAGTCGAGAGGTTAGGTTTATCAAAGGAGTTTGGGGCTACGTGAACAGAATCGGATAGAAATGTTTTGCCATGCCTTTAAACCATTTTTTCTGAAAACAAGTATAAAAATTTACTTACATATTGAATAATCAATCAATGAAGCACACTCTTCTCTACACTGTTAGCATCGGATTGAAAACTCAGGACAAGACTCCTGAGGTCGAGCGGGTCACATGGTAAATAGTGGGGCCTTAACAACAGGTGTGACAGAAACTATAATCCAAAGGCCTACCTACCCATTATGCCAACCAACCCCGCCCTCCCCTACTATCTGTCTGAAAAAAAGTCTTAAATAATAGAAAATGATATATGTTTACTTATGAATATATTAAAAATAAGGAATGAGCATAAACTATATGTATTGTTTCTTTTATTTATTCAATAAATATAATTAACAAACGATCAGTCATAAAAAAATATTTAAAAAACAAGTAAAAATTACTTTCTGTTAAAGAATTGATTACAGAAAGCCCATGGAATGAGTACAAGGTAAATCAAAACCTTTGAAAATATTTGATGGTGTAGTGAGATCATGAAACTTAAATTCAACCTTTCGTGCCACGGTTGATCTTGAAATGACATAACGAGGCATTCATTATTCAATCCAATTTCTTTTTGAACATTTTAAAGTAAAGAAAGGCTGAAAAAAAAAAATCATCTCCTGTGGAATGTGGACTTGACGAAAATTGTAATAACGTTTTCCCCTAAAACATGGCTACGAGATGGAGCTTCCAATTGAGTTTGGAGTTGTTGGGCAAATACAATTAATTTTATCGCAAGTGCAATGACGTGATTAATTCAAGCAAACTTTCCTGAATACTGAAAATCGTCGCAAATCCGATTAAACAGTATTAATGAGGGACTTCAGAGAGAATATTATTTTCAAGTTTATTTATTTCCTTTTTTTCTTTTTTTTTTTTTCTTAAATTTAAACTGATGTTTAAGAAACAATCACAGAAAAATGAAGGTAATTGTATTCAGTAAATTGCCATTATTGATATTATCAAGCACATTAAATATAATTAGGACTGTTCCGATAAGAATAATGCATTTAAACTATTTAATTATAGCAAAATACAATTTGTTATACAATAAAATTGTATTAACTTTTATCTATCTCATTCTAAATGCACTAAGTAACCATGAAGATTGAAATGAATTCCATAATCTCTTTATTATTGTTTTGGGCGAAATATATTTTTTATTTTTTTTTTTGTTCAAATCATTAATTTTTTTTAGTCTCTTTGGATTTTTAAGCATGCCTTAATATTGAAAGAATTCAAAAGCAATTCAATAATAATAACAATACACACATGAGAGAGAGAGAGAGAGAGAGAGAGAGAGTGACAGAGAGAGAGTGAGAGAGAAAGAGAGAGAGAGAGAGAGAAAGAGAGAGAGAGAGAGTGAGCGAGATGTAAATTTCAATTTTTATAATTGAGACTGCAGACATATGCAATGCACACTCTAAGCTATTGATCATAAACCGCAGTAGATATTTTTAGATATCTCTTTTTTTATTTATTATTTTTTTTTTACAGTCTCTGTATATATTTTTATAGATTTCAGAAACATGAGATTTATTTGAATAAAAAGGTTTAATAAAAAACTAATCATTTTTTATCAAATCTATATTTATTCCATCAAGCTTAACTTTTAATAAATAAATAGGTTATTTAGATTTTTTTTTTTATAAAGTTTACCTGTGTAATTTAGAAAATAATAGCGTAATAAAAAAGGAGAACAAAATAATATGGATGAAAGGAAATAAAGAAAATTCTCTGACATTTAAAGCTTAAACTATAATTTATTAAATAAAAATAATTTATTAAACAAGAATGAAACTAAAATGGTTGAATGAAAATGAAACACAACTTAAAAACTATTATAGACGAAAATATGCTTTAATCGAATGGCCATTGATCATCTATAGAGTAGAGTAATAAACAAATGATTAATAACTATAATACTAAAATATATATAATAACTGAATGTTAAATGGTAAAGTTTAATGTTCAGAAAATATTATTTAAATTTGAAGATTAAACACAATGTAATGTTTATACATTATTAAAAAAAATAATGATGGAAATATTTTACTTTAAAGGTCCATCCCGCTGGGAACTTAATCTTCCTCTTCGCTCGTCTTCTAAAATAATGATGCAAATGTGCACAATACACAACTGAACACCCTGGGTGAACGAGAATGAAATAAATGTTTTTAAAGAATGTTTTAAGCGTGAGGTGTAATGCGGAGTCGGCTGGCGAGAATCCACAGCTGACTGACTTGGTGAAGCGTCTTTTGTTTGTCTCAGAGCGTCTTCGACCAATCACAGACGCCCACGCACATAACACTAAACTAATGCTAATTAAATACTTAGTATAGATTGGTATGATATTCCATGTTAAATTTGATTGATAAAGTGACGACAACATATTAGTTACTGAATTTACAACTCATTAATTATTGAATTTAGAATTATTTTAAAAATGCTGAACTAAAAATTAAACTAAAGAATTATATAAAATAAAAAAATGGGTTCCCTGAACAGCTCATATAAAATGCTTGGTTTCGTCATCCGTAATTTCAGTCAATTTAATAATCCGTTATGTTTTCTTCATTGGTTGGTAAGACCCATCCTAGATTACGCCTCAGTGATTTGGGATCCCAAATATTCTGTCGACATAAAATTTCTACAATCTGTTCAAAATAAATTTTTAAAAATTATCTCCTTCAAACTAGGTACTTTCAACTCTCTTTCAGATTCTACTCTCACCTCTTTTAATCTTACCGAACTTATTGATAGACGAAATTACTATGATTTAATATTTGTTTTTTAATTAGCCAATAACTTCTTTGACTGCTCTGAACTTCTCTCCTACCTTCAGTTTAATGTTCCATCAGGCCATCTCAGACATCCTAAATTATTCTTCATTGAATTTAAGAGAACAAATTTTGCCATACACTCTCTTCTGCATCGTATGATGCTAAAATGGAACAAGTTACCTATTAACATAGACATTTTCCACTCTTCTTTACCTGCATTACAACATATTCTTAATCTCCGGATAAAATTTCCGGACATAATTTTTCTATGGGTGCTATTTTTCTAAGTGTTTTTTTTTTTTCTTCTTTTCTTCTTCTTCTTTCCTATTAATTAATTCTATTTTATATTATTTTTCCATATTCTTATATAAATGTTATATTTTTTTCCCTATAAATGTATTTTTTATAAATGTTATATTTTTTTTCTATAAATGTATTTGTCTATAAATGTTATATTTTCTTAAGTTTTCCTTTATATAATTAGTTATATCTTTTTTATGTAGACTATTCTCTATCTAATTAAATAATTAAACGGCTTATGTACATTATATATATGTTAGTGCTTACTTACTTGCTTTATGTACTTTACTGTTCATATGTATTCTTATAAAAATTGGGTTTTGGCCCGTATATTGTAAAATAATAAAAAAAAAACTAAAAAAAAAAAAAACTGAAATCTTACGAAATCGAGCGGAATCGAAGCTCGAAGGGAAGAAACGATGAAAATTGGAAAGGCCAAAAACAGAGGGGTAGGTCGGTCGTTTTTAAGGATAAAGGAGTGGAATGATATTTATAAGGTGATTCATAGTGGTAACCGATATACGCTGGTACTTTAGTGAATAGATGTGAGTTGACAAAATTCCCCAATCACTTACCCTATAGACTCAACAGTTATATAATTCGTATATTTTTTTTACCTCCCAGATCTAAAACGAAGTTTGTAATCCTGAACACTTGCCCTTACGCAGATTGCGAAAGCTAGATTTTCCGCAGAGTTGCTCAGTTCAGGTCATGATCTGACTACTATAGGATCCGACGGACAAGGATCATGGGGATGTCTAATCGGATTTTCATCCCCGGTCGGGGATACCCAAATCAGCCACGGGCAACCCTTTCCGAATAATTAAGGGTGATATATGAGACAAAACATGGGCCTCATTTATATACGACAATTACTGGCGGTGCGGGCCGGCATCCACAGCGATCCGTCTCCATTCCCTTCTTCCAGGTCTCGGGGGGCCCGATCGTTCTGAATACTGTATCCCCCCTCACCACCCCTCGCCCAATCTTTTTGCGTTCCATTTGTCAGCCTTATGTTTTGCTTTCTGATTTTTGGATTGTTAGCTCATGGATCGATGCTACCTTAAGTGAAGCCGTATAATTCTAGTGTAAATTCTAGATATGTAAACTTATCGATAGTTTCAAACAATCGAGACTATCGACAGTAGGGGAGAGCGGGGTTGGTTGGCAACAGTTTTCACTTTTTTATAGTTGAGTCGTTCCTGTTAATATAATCTCAATAGGGCAAATACTACTGTAAACTTCAAGTATTTTTTTCACCACAAAATATGTAATACTAAGATCATAGAAAATTGAACAAATCGTCAATAAACCACATGGTACTGTGTATTCAGTGAATAGACTAAATTTATGTGAGCTATTTTATTTTTTTTTATAATTTAATCCTAATTTAAATAATGTATTGTAACACTTACGGGGGTTACCAATTGTTATTGAACGCAAATAAGATGTTTACAATGCCACACAAACAATGAAAACACAAATAATAACAAAGGTTACAAAAAGGATCACTTTGTAACTACATATTAACACAAAAATAACCATATGAAGCTTCAGAGCATGACTAACTCTGTTGTCCGTCGCTCCTTATATTTAGTCTGAAGAACTGTCCGGAAGGTTCTAGGGCCAGCATAGATTGTACTCGAACATCGTAGTCATAAACATGCAATAGAACCATGGGCGGATCCAGCGGATCGTAAAGGGGGGGATGCAGTCCTAAAGGGGGGGGGGCTGCAGCCCCAGAGACCTTCATTTGGATCTGCTAATCAGTTTTTTTACCTTTATGTTCCTTTTCAACAACTAAAATTCTACATGTTCTTCACATTATTTGTTCATTAACTTTCTTTCTTACATTAAGGAAAGTTAAATTTTATCTTTAAATGACGAAAAAAATTTCAAAGGGAGGGGCTGCAGCCCCCACAGCCCCCCCTGGATCCGCAAATGAATAGAACAGTTTGTTTCAACACCAAGTCTAGAACTTTTTAAAATCATAAGTTTTTTGTTTTGTTTTTGGTTCACGGCACAGTCTTATTAGGCATAAGAATTTCATTTTTTTTTGGTATTAAAACAAAAAAAAAAAGGTTATATTAATTATTTCTGTCAATTAAAAACTTGCCGTTACATAGGCTCGATTATACATTCAAAATAATATCCTAAACCCGCTGTAATTATATCGTGTATGAGAACTGAACGATGTGGCAGAGGACTGGATGCGCCCGAGTCATTGGCGACTTTTCGCCGCTAAGGTCCGTTTTCTATAAAACTAGTTGATATATTTTGAAATTTGACCACTGATTTTTAAAGGAGAATGATTGCTCCAGATGTTTTATTTCAGGGCGATTTTCGTTAACGATGGCCGTTAAATCACAAATTAACTTGGAATTTTAACTTTTACGCGAGTGACTTGTCAAGACTAATTCTTTTAGAACGTTTATTTATTTATTCTGAATCTAGAACTACCTAGCTTTAATAAAATACCAGTTATGGCGAAATTAAGCATAATCGTGAATGTCAGTAATAAAAAAACTAACTAAAATCAAATTCGTCATTCCGCCATGTTTGAACGCCATTTTGGATTAGTGCGGCCACTTTTTTTTCTGGAAACATTGGCTTTTTCTTAATGTTTTATCACAAGGAACACAACGATATGCAATTTATAGGGATGTGGGGGGGGGTGCACGGTAGGGGGGTCTGGCCCACGTACTATGTATTCTATATTCCTAAAACGATAAATTTGCTGATTTTTATGTCTATCACGGATTGATTTAGTGTGCCGTGTATTTAGCAAACCTATGCGGTAAAGCATCATAACTTTATGATACTCAGTAAAGTATATCTATATTCATTTTATGATGTTATTTAATCTTGATAGTTAGTTAAACAATTAAGTTATAGTTTTTAAACTAATTAGAAGATAAAAGATTCGACCACGGCCGGGAATCGAACCCAGGTCCTCCACATCTACGTTGCGGCGCTCTTACGGTGAAGTCCAACTTCGGCCAAAAGCCTTTCCAATATAAAGTTCACCGACTCAGTTGGCGGTACTTGATATATGAGAAGGACCTGGGTTCGATTTCCGGCGGTGGTCGAATCTTTATCTTGTAATTAATAAGTTTAAAAAAATATATCTATATTCCTATTATTCCCACAAAAATGCATTTCTACATGATATAAACGACTGAAACTCAACTCTTAACTGATCAGAATCATCCTCAAGCCATTCTGATTCAATATCAAATTTATACCGCACTTACTTAAATAATTAAAAATTATGAAAGGAAACCCATTTTTAGGCTAAATACATATCAATATGTCTACACTAGAAACATAAGGAATTTCTAGACTTTATGGAATAATTTATAAATAAAATTACTGATAGTCAGCCAATCCATAGAATTGAATGATACTCGGATTTAAATGTACCCAACCGTAGTTTTTTAAACGAATAGTTTCAACCTCTCTGATTCAACTACCTGAGACTTTCTTTTTGAAGTATTCACTTTTCAGTTCTGTTTCCAGGAAATTGCCACAGAAAGGTCCTTTTTAGGGAGATTATTCCGCCACATTCAAAACTGTGCTGTGAAAGAAATTGAGTTGATCTAGATCAAGCTAAACCGATAGTTACTTATCACTGGTGAATTATTGAATTGAGGGGTTGTGAATGCATTAATAATCAACATTAAATATGAAATGGGTTGATTTTTCATTTTAAGTAACCAAATAATAATTAATTAGTATATTTGGACACTTATTCAGGTTTAAATAATTTTTATTTAACGGAAATATAAATTTGCAACGCTACAGAAACAATATAAGCTCAAATAATCACGAAGGTTACAAAAAGTATTCAGCACCTTGGATAAGCGCACCTTATACATAGTCTCAAATAGAACTGTCAGGAAAGTTCTAGGCAAGCGTAGATCATCCTCGAACAGTCACGAACATGTACTAGAATAGTTTGTTCCAACTATTTCAACAAGTCTAGAACAGTTTTAAATCATATTTTTCGTTTCACGTTACAATATACTAATAACAATCACACGAGTAGGGGGATGGTATCACAGTCACTCACTGACCATTTTCTAAATAAAAATTATAAATTATTTAGTCATATTACAAATTGTTCTATTGCTTAGTAAATTAATATTTTTTGCTGTTTTTCTAGCAGTTAATATTGGTAAGAATTTAAAATTAAAATAATTTTTCTCGAACATTGCAGAGTTTAAGCTGTCAGACTTCTATATCTTGGCAAGTAACTGAACCCCAAGGAACACAGATCATTGACTTTCAAGAGCGAGTAATTCAATCGGCCCAGTACAAAAGGCTTTATTTTCCACGGTGAAGTCCAACTTCGGCCCAAAGCCTTTCCAATAAAAAGTTCACCGACTCAGTTGGCGGGACTTGATATTAAACATTTATTGATTGACGGACACCGAGTGTTCACCGAAAGTTTAGAAGTTAATTTTCTCCGAACTTATAATAAAACTTCGTTTAAACTCTTCTTAATTCCGAGCAGTTGCATACTACAAAAGCAAATATTTTAAGCTTTGTATACATTAAATGGAATTCCTGGAATATTAAAATTAATATTTATTACACAACTCACAATATAGTATACTAATGATATAAAGAAAAAAACGCTAACAAACATGTAAAGCGACAGAAAATGAAATCAATGCCGAATAAATAAATCACGGGCCTATTTTGTTTGCAAAAATCTATCGGGATTTGAGCCAACTAATTCCTCCGAGGCAGTAACTCAATTAGCGAATCCGAACAACCGAAACCGACCAGGCCAGATCAGGGTTTTAATCCTTCTATAGTCGATATTCGCTTCACTACTGAGCATGCCTATCTGAAGCATGTATACAGCTAAAATATATATAATTATTATGATCAGATGTGTTTTTCTTATTTTGGTTCATTCAGGAAATATGTATAGAGTAAAAAACCTCTTGTGGAGTAAGAGAGAGTAAAAAATATAACTAATCCGCAACCCAGACAGCTAAAATACATAATATGAAAACATAATTCAGCTTTTAGCTGTAATTTTACAGAGTAATTTTAATGATTTCAGGTATTCAATGCAAAATAGATATTAAAAAGGAAATAACTAGGATTTTTATTCATAATATTTTCGAAATTTCAACAAGTTCGAAAAAAAGTGTAAGCCGCAACGAAAGTGATAATTTTTATTTTAGACATCGATTAACATTCAGCCAATGAGCTTTTCATTTTCTTAGAAAGAAAAAATGTCATGAGAGGCATAGGAAAGGAAATTTCTCATTAATGCCGCCTCACTGGCTTGAACCAAAACCTAAGCCATTGCATATCATAGCTTATTATTATATCACAATAATATAACATCTAAAATAAATTTAATTGATATGTCGTATTAAACTTGATGACGAAGCGGAATCCCGAAAAATTGGTGTAATTAATCTCTATATATATAAGAGGTTTTGTCCTGACTGACAGAATCAACGCAGAGCAAAAACTACTAATGATAGAAACTTGAAGTTCGGAATTTAGACTTTAAACGCGATGTAGGTAACCACTAAGAAACGAATTTCAAAAATGTAACCCCTAAGGGGCTTAAATGGCGAAATTGTCGTTTAACTCTAACGGAAATCTATTGTTGAGATTTAAAACCATATGTTTTTTATTTGAATATCGATTTAACGTTACAATAGTATTAAAATAGACATTCACATAAAATATGGCTACTGATTATTTAAATATTAGTGGTAATCAAATTATGCACACTGTGCCAATCCCATGATTGGGGATGGTGCGTGTTTATTTCGATCTCTTTTCCATATATTTCTCCACATATATATATACTTCTCCATATATATATATACTACTCCATATATATATACTTCTCCATATATATAAGAGGCTTTGTCCTGACTGACAGAATCAACGCAGAGCAAAAACTACTTATGATTAGAAACTTCGGAATTTAGATTTTAAAAGCGATGTAGGTAACCACTAAGAAAGGAATATCAAAAATGTAACACCTAAGAATATCTAAAATGTAAATGGCGTAAAGTAAAATCCAATAATGTATATGAAAAATTTATGATATATTCAAGTTTGAAAACTAGATACCCAAAGATACACACCCTATAAATCTACCTTTATAAAAATATTTCTATCTTAATTTTCCACCGATTATCTTTCGAAAATTTCAAATGGTTGTATTCTTTTATTATTTATTGTTAAGTTTTACTGTAAGATACTGCCAATCTACATCCTGAAATTTCCAGTCGGGTTTTGCCTCTAACATTTGATGTTTTGTATGTAAATTAAATTTATATTTACAATTCCAAATGAATACAGTAAACATTTTCCTAAGATTTTATGCATCTGAGGAACTACTGCAATTATTGATAGGTTGTAAAAATTATGGGATTTGCCCATAAGTATCACCTTCTTTTTTTTTACCAATACATGGGAATATTACTTTTTTATTTTACTAGGACTTGAGTATATCAACCTGAAATTATATTTGTAAAATAAAACTCTTACTAGCATCTACCTTTCATGCACGGATCCTTAACATTTGGTATGTACAGATAATGTATGACTGAGGTGGGATTATTCTAAAGTGGGGGAGATCCGGAAAGGTCCATCTTGTCATCGGAGCTGAAAAGAGGATCCATAAGGCAGTTGAGCCAGTAATGGACCGGAAGGACCACTTCTACTTTTTTTATTTGCCGCAACTGTCCCTCCTTCTTCGGCAACGTTTCTTGTGTTTTTTATCCTAGATATGAGTCGTTTCCTTGGTCCTGCATTGCTATCAGCGAAAATATTGCAAGGTAACAACTAGAGAAAATGATTTCATGTAGCTACTTATCCAGAGAACTATAAAACTTATTTCGAACAATTAATAAATTCAGAGATTATTCTTGGTTATGTAGATATATTTTAAAAACAAAACAAATAGGTAATAAAAAAATAATCTAAGCTTTAATTACTGCATACAAATATGTCAGTCAGTAAATACCATCCTCAATCCTTCGAATAATTAATAATTAATTAATTAATTCCGAGATAATGGATATGGACCTTATTATATTTTACGAGTAGACCCTGCCACACGTTGCGTAGCTATAATGCGTTGAATTAGTTATATCCTATTCCTTTTTAGATCTATTATTTTTTTTAAGTCCAATAAAAATTCACTGATAAAGATAAAAACGTTTCAGCTAATCTAAAAACCAAAGGGATTCAAAATAGAACTTTATGGCCAATTTCAAATTGTTTGGTAAACAATTAAGATAGATTAAAGTTTTTATTTTTTACATCTTATATTTGACCATAGTGTGTTAATGAATGTCTCATTTAAAAGGATTATAATTTATAAATTCAGGAATACAATAAAATAAAGAATATAATTTGAAAAGGGTTTAGTACAATCACAATAGACAGTTAGCAAAACTTTACCAAATTAATCTTTTACCTTAATACATATTACTTAAATTCAGAGTATAACACATGATATGAAATATCGTATCAGGAGGTTATACTAATAGGTGCACAATGATTTCGGATAACCTGTCTTTTGCTAAAACAAATAGATTGGATATTTTCCCCACACGTGAAAAGGCTACACATTATTTGCCATGGGAACAACACGAATTTTCCTAGTCCAAGCCGGAAAAAATAGATTTATCCTCCCTCCCTAAATATAGAAAGAAAATGAAGTGTGTCAATAAATCAAATTCCACCACTATCTGTTGGAAATTTATAGAACTTACAAATAATCACACTCAATTGTAGTATAATAAGCATTTAATTAGCAATAAAAGAAATATTGAGGCCAATAATCGAGATAAAAACTATCCTATCTTTTAAGTTAGACTAAAATACACATAATGAGCCAAATTTCATCAAAATCGGTTCTGATTTTACCTCCGACAAACATCGGGACACGAGATTTTTATATACAGATTTAATTTAAAATTCATAAATTATTATTTAGTACTTAACTTACTCCCTACCAGACTTTCTCGTTTCATAATGGATATAAGCCATTAAAATTTATGAATTTTCCATGATCCTACAAACCCTCACAAGGAAAAATAACATACCTCTCTTTACTGTAAGGCTCTATTCTTCTCCATATTCCCTATTCGCTCCACCCGATTTAGTTACCTAGTTTATTAGTAGTGTAGCGTAAGGGAATCCGGACAAAAAGCACAAGATTAATGAAGAATACAGGTCAATCCGTTTCTTGAATTATGTCAATTCGATCAATTCAAAGGATTATTCTCTGTCATAAAATGTCTTCGCCTTAAGTCGGCCTCGGGCGGGAGTCGAACACGTGTCTCCGGCATGGTAAGCGCGGTTTCCTTCCACAGCGCCACCGAGATCGAATCCAAAAGCCCGGTCACTCCCCTCTCTTCACTGATCCACTTCCACCGATTTCGTATACTTTTGAGAAGTTACTCGGGAGTGGATTATTCGTCAAAATAGTAGAATCTTTATATAGTACTAGTCAAAAGTTTAGACTCACTTCTATTTAATTCACAATCTTCAAGTTGAAAAAAATAATTGTAACTCAAGAGATAACATTTCAAAAATTATATGATTGTTTCGAATACATTCTATATACATAAAGATGAAATTCTGTTAGTTTGTTCTTTATAGAAATCCAGGCCGTTCGTCGTAAATTCTTCAAATTTCGCTGAGTGGTTCTTTCATACCAAGTTCGAACACCTGGCCACATTAAAATTGCAAAACTTCAGCCAATCTATGGGTACATTCTTTATTGTTTAAAAATCGTTATGATTTAGCTTTATATAGATTTTTACGAAATCAATCTTTCGAGTCGAAAAAATTCTCATTTCTGTCCTAATGAACTTTTCTTGACTCATGGCTTTTCTCATTGTTTTCCGAATTCCCTGGGTTAAACCGGGATATACAGCTGGTTATATATAAATTAAAAATAAAATTATAGTGTTTATGTGGTTCAATAAATAAAATGTTATTTAATTATTTTACAAATTCTAAGGGTGAGTCTAAACTTTGCCTAGTACTGTACATTTCGTCCATTGTCATTCTATTTATTCCGGGAAGCGCCCTAACGTATGTAATACTTAATTTTACATAAACCGTATGTAAATTTACGGACGATGAATTGGGGTGGCTTAGTCCCAGAGAGCAACAAAGCGTTTCTAACTTCTAGAAAAAAGGTTCCTGATTCCGAAATCAGCAGAGCGAAGAGTGTTTGTCGGCATTGTAAGCTTGAATTTAGGAAACTTCGGAGAGATAGCACTAGAGTCATATTGATTGATAGGGCTGCTGAGGAGAGTCCGGAGCCCAAACGGTATTAGAAATCCTGTTCCCAATTCTACTAGCTGTCCCGGCAACTTTTAATGAAGAAATGTTCCGATCAGTTTCCGCTCCTGTTTTCCCCTTCAGTAAGGGGTGTGGAACAATAGCAAGTTTCCGAACAGTGGTGTTTGTGTTCTTGCCTCTTGTTCTTTCGGTTCCTCAAGAGACCACCTTTGGTCAGAATCCTAGCGGGTAATCAGGATCACTATAGTTTATGTTTCTGGTAAATTTCACCAGAATACATTAATTAACTTCCCTACAAGTTAATATTACAGTAAGGTACAGTAAAGCTAGTAAATATTATTAACGAAATTGTCGCGAAATTTCCTGGATATAGTTTATTAAATACTTCGAGTTACCTCATTATCTTTATATTTAGAAACAACTATTTTTCAATATAATTAAGTTATTATAGACACTGACTTAATACCAAGTGTGTAAATATGAAACCGGAATTTTTCAAATAGCAAATAAGAGTTGATTGTGTAAAAATGATACATACTTTTTTATTCGAAGTACTGTCCTTCGCTATCCATGCATTTTTCCCATCATTCAGGCAATTTGTGGATTCCCTGCCAAAATAATGCTTCCTCTTCTGAGTCAAACCAATTACTTAACCAATTTCGTACATTTTCATAAGAAGTGAAGCGCTGCTCAGCTAGTGCGTGTCCCATCGATGCAAATAGGTGGTAATCGGATGGGGCCAAATCTGGTGAATAAGCCGCAAGAATTTACCAACCAAACACTTGGATCGTTTCCTTGGTCCGTTTAGCCGAATGTGATGGGGCATTGCCATGGATCAAGATCACTTTGTGCTCCCCGTAAGCTTCAACAAGCATCCTATGTGATAATGCTCCAATTTTTTTCAGAAGGAAACGGAAAATAAATGCTGTCCGCAAATCTTGATTTGTTGACACAAAAGTCGACATGTTCAACGCCACTAAAAACACGGTTATAGAATGAAACTGATGTTGGTATCAATTGGATCTCTTTATTACATGTAGGCATAATCAGATAACACCACTGACGGATTAGTTAGAAGATTATTTTGACTGCTAACTCCGATCATTGGCGAATTCCGGTTTCATATTTACACACCTGGTATAAGTGATAAATATTTAAGACAAATTTCTAGAAAAAATAATATAGTTAAAGTAAAACTGCAAATTGAGAAACAAATTTATATCCATACGAGCAGACCCGACCACGCGTTGCCTAGGCTGAGTAGATATAGTGCGTTGAGTTAATTATATCCTTTTCTTTTTAATGCAGTCAAATCAAAATTCACTGATAAAGAAAAAATATAAAAACTAACGAATTTTTTTTTTCTCTCTTCAAACTTAAATTCACACCTGTCAGCTATCAGCGTCTGTGTTAAAGGAATTAAAAGATAAGGCATTTTGGGCAAGGAAAACCATTTCAAACCATGTGAAAAAACCATACATTCTTAAAATTTAATTGTATGAATGAGATAATTTATAACTTTCATAATAATAATTTACATTTTTCTTTATTATTAGAATTCACAATTTTTATTTATTGCAGTG
Organism: Aelia acuminata; assembly: GCA_911387785.2. Taxonomy (NCBI): domain Eukaryota; kingdom Metazoa; phylum Arthropoda; class Insecta; order Hemiptera; family Pentatomidae; genus Aelia; species Aelia acuminata. The sequence continues at coordinate 17,447,068 of OU426983.1, forward strand.
CTAAGAGGTGCATTATTTTGGTTACCTGTATTTTGCTAAAACAAATAGATTCCATTTTTCCCCATACGTGAAAAGGCGAAACATAATTGCCCATGGAAAAAAGACGGTTTTCTCAAGTCCAAGATCGAAAAAATAGATTTGGCCACTAGATGAGTTTAGTCAAATAAGCATTTAATTTGCAATAAAAGAATTATTGAGGCAAAAAATATAGATATAAACTATCCTATCTTTCAAGCTGGACAAAACACACAATGAGCCAATTTTCATCGAAATCGGTTGAGTAGTTCCTGAGTTTACCCCCGAAAAACATCAGAACACTAGATGTTTATATACATAAAGATTAGCATCCGGCTTTAGTATTAATAAAGTCCCATACATTAATGTTGTGGATATAAATTGGATATGAAGACGTAATTTTTTTTCATTCTTTCTTTAAAAAAAAAAATAAAAAGTCTTACCCGTTTTTATCACCGTCATTAGATGACCAATAAATGCTTTGAGCCCCAGGTGATTTATGATGTCGTAGGAAATACTAATAATTAAAGTTAGAGTATAATGATAACACGAGATTGCAAAGTACTTGGTTACAGAAAAAAAAAAAAAAAAAAAATGACGGATTCTGTTTGTCCTAATGGAATAGTATGTTATCCCAGTAATAGAGGTCCGTGGCTGATAAAACCTTCACCGCCACAGCTTTAAGGCCTTACTCAATATATCATCATTTCCTTTTCATACCCCCGAGAGTTTTAAGTAATGCCCTATAAGAAGGGGCTTTAAAGAGCTTATTGATTAAATAAGTATGTAATAAAGTCCTTTGACTTTTATGGGAATAGGATTATTTTTTAGTATACTGTTTATCATTACTGTGAGAGTTCGAAAGCATAAGTACTAAACCTCTAGGCCACTATAAAAATAAATAAAAAAAACCTATTGTTATTACTACTATAAATATTCTCTTTAATTATAAACAAAAGTAATTTGGATCTCCGTCTCTACAACTGTTTATTTTATTTTGTACATTACAAACGTTTCGACCTCCGGGGGCCTTCTTCTGTGTCTAAAATTACATAAATTCATCTTTGAATTAGTCAACTTTTTAAAAAAATTTATCAAAAAAATATATATAATAAGGAGATATTACTTATTAAATGACTGCATCAATACTAATCATATTACTGCCTTCCCAGTACTTAACCCTAATCGTATCAAAGAGGTTTAACAAGGATGTTTATATATTTAACACATAATGACTGTTAACTTAAACATATTTACAAGCAGGCCAGTGACTGTGTAGTCCAGTACAACACTACAATAAATAACACTATATAGGCCAGTGTTATTAATTGTAAATCTAAAAAATACACCCAATATTCCATTATCTTTAATTTAAATCCCAATTATTAATCGAAGAACAGACAATTAATATTACAGAGAGATGTAAGCCAAGTGATTATTATTTGAAATAAAAGAAATGTACGAATAATTCGCTGAAAGTTTTAAATTCGTGTAAACAGTCCCCCGCAGGCTGAATTGCAAATCCTCCATCAAATCGAGATTGCAAATAACCCTTAGGAAAAAGCTCGAACCTCATACATAATTGTAATGTAATGCGGTAACGTCACTCCGTTCCGGGTTAATGTCTCTATGGCGTTGAATTTATAGGCCTCTGTGTTTTTGTTGAATGAAATAGAACATGTTAAATAATAAATAAACAGGATTTCCGGATGTGTCCCGTTCTCTTTTTACACCCTAACACTATTATAATTTAATCCGTTCAAAATATATAAAAAAGATTACATAAAAAATAAGAATATAGAATATATAAATTTTGAGAAAAAAACTCAATTCTATAATAAAAAAAATAGGAAATTCTGTAGAATTTGCTCACAAAAAGCTGTTGTCTGACATGAACACGACTCGCACTGATAACAATGTTCTGCATCAAAATCCTCCCTCCAACAAAATTTTGTTTTATAATGTTTTAAAGTTTGCTGAACGCGAATTTGAAGTCAGAAAATTCCACCATTTAATATCAAATTTGTGTTTTAGGTCGAAAAATGAGGCGTTTTTCGACAATTTGACCATTTTTTATTATATAAAACACTAGGAAAAATGTTTTAAAAAACTATTTAATTTTGAAACTTTTATAATGTATTACAAAAAAAAAAAAAAAAAAGGGAGAGCACAAGCATTAGGAACAAAAGCAATGGGTTGCAGCATGACATTGAAGTCATTTTTCGCATTCCCATTTGAATCTTTTCCCTCCAAACTTAGGAGAGGTTTCAGATGAACACGGAAAACGATTTCGTCCAGAGATAGCCAAATGGAAAAGTTGTAAAACAATAAATGCAATTAGAAGATGCTTGCCGAATAAGCAGACTAGGGGAGACACAGGCTGAAGAGTATGAAAGGAAAAAAATATACACATTATTAATGTTCATTACTATTTGATATTTAACTGATTTTTACGAAAAAAAAATCGTTAAATAAATATATTTAAAAAAAAAAAGAGCTATATCAGGTTTTTCAAAAACAACGTCTGATTTCGGATCTGCAAAAAACAATGCCAAATATGCCACACACAGAAGACACACTTTCAAAGTTCTACCGAAGGAACAGCAACAAGCAACAGAAAATGAAGTGAGTGAAGAAAAGTAACAAGATTAAGATCACTAAGAAAAATAGAAACAAAAAAATACAATAAAAACCAGTTCAACACAAGGTACAAGTAAAAAAGATGGTAGATAAAAGGGCATGGAATGAGTTAGTGTGTAGGTTCTTTCATGGGTTTTGCAAAAGTATCAGAAGTTAAAAAAAATATCATTTTTATTAGAAAAGAAAATGTTATATATACATATATATATATATATATATATATATATATATATATATATATATATATATATATATATATATATATATTTTTTATTTATTTATCTTAATAATAACGTAGGGAGGAGCGAAGAGCAAAGATTGTGTACCCTCTGTAATTTGAAAGTAATTGAAGACGTTTATCATTATGTTGGTGTCTGTCCTGTTCTCCAGGAGTTCAGGTTTAAGTATTTTAAGAAAAATGTGTTGAGGCAGGACGAACTGGTAGGGCTGCTGAATGGTGGTGATTGGAACGCTTTGTTTTTCTATCATTGTAATGCGTATAAATACAGAACATATTTAGTTGAGCAATACAATTCATAATATAGGAAATTACCTAAATTACTATTATGTATTGCTCTGTTATTATTATTATTATTTAATATTTTTGACGCTAAGTTAATTGAGCGTAATTAGGATAAGATTATTAATCAAATTAAGTTAATAATTTTTAACTTGTTTTATTTTTTAATGGTGCTCATATTGGAATGCTGATGTTGATTTTTGTATAATTTTATTTATCTAAATAATTTTTTTTCCTATTTTGTTTATTTATTTTATCTATTATGTAGGTATTGTATAGTTTTGTTTATTTTCATTATTATTCAAACACGGCATATAATTTTATGAATCGATATATGTTAATAAGGATGTTTATTTATTTGCTTATTTTTTTTTTTTTTTATTCATTATAAACATTGAAAAAGACTTTTTATTTTATCGAGGCAGCTCTTGGCAGAAGGTGTTTAACCATGCCAATGCAGGCTTATATTTTTCTTTATAATGTTGTAAATGTATATTAATTGAAAATAAAGCTGTTTATCTATCTATCTATATATATTTTTTATTGCTCTTTCAACAGCAGGGTGCGATATGTGTCGGAACTGTGTAGAAATCTAGTGAGTAAATGATTTAGTTCTGGATCCTGCGGTACTATGAGCGAAACAAACCTCCTACACCTGTCATAAAATAAATAGATTTCTCTACTGCTCACCTTTTTATTATTTTTTAAAAGGATTCTTTCGTCGAAGAGGAATAGGAAACAAAACTAATTAGAGATAATTTCTCAAGTTTTGGATAAGCAGCTTCCAGGAGGAATTCCAACCTGATTAAACACCGGCTAGTAGTTGCTTGGAATGGCTGGAACTCGAAGCCACCTGATAACATTGGTCGGACTTTATCTCAAAGTCACTACCGCTAAATCCTACCACAGCTTGCTTTCGGGAGGTGGCGCAAACATGCTCATATAATTAGCCCAGAAGTTATTTTTACTAATAGATATATTGTAATGATATTCTTTTAAGGGATTTAATTTTTATGTTTCACTCAGACTCATTTTAAAACAAAAAGGATCATAAACTTTATAGAAAAGATATAAAATATCAAATATTTTGTTTCATATAAAAACAAAAATTATAATATAGTTATTAACGCAATAACATAAAAATCTAACATGAGCCTTTTTTGTAGAAAATCCTTTAATATTCCTTCAATTTTTATAAATAAACTGATCTATTATAAAATCTTATAATACAATTTTTAAAAATCCCTTTCTTACTCAGCCGATATACGAGAGAAACTTTACGTTACCTTGGACTTCTGTTGGTCAAAAGGATGACTTGGTGTCCACGTTTCAAAATGAAAAAAAAAAAAAAAAAAAAAAAAAAAACCTGAACATGCGCTTAAAAATACTTTACTTTTTTTTTCCAAATCTTCAAAATTGAAAATTAGGAAGAAATTAAATGCATACACCTAATAACTTGAACATTTGGTCATACGACTCACAGGTTTACGGCTCAGCTAAAATGACAAACATACAAAAATTACCAACTTTTCAATCCGATTTCAATAATTAAGACTAATTACGGACGCTCCCAGGTACGTAAGTAACCAAACTCTGCATACAGACTTACAACAACCAATTATCCAACTCTTTATTCATATTTGTTGAATTGCACTGACATAATATCAGACTAATTAACGACATGGCCACGGATGACATGCCTGTTAGAAGGCGGCTATAAAGGAGCTGGATGAGAGACCTCCTCTCCCTATTTAGGGTGGATGGTGGATGAGCTCAACCTATTTTTTCTGGCTTGGACTAGGCAAATCCGTGTTTTTCTCATAAAACTCATAAATACAAAAACAAAATAATAATTACCAATTAATATTTAACTATTATCGAGTACAATAAAACGGAAAACAAAATATTGATAAATAAACAATAACTCAATGGGATTGAATTGATTTTATCTTTATATCTATAAAAATCTCGTTAGACGATGTTTATCTGAGGTAAAATCAGAAACTACTTGATCCATTTTGATGAAATTTGACTCATTATGTGTAGTTTTGTCCAACTTAAAAAGAATAGTAAAGTTTTTATCACGATTATCGACCTAAATATTTCTTCGATTCCAATTTTAATGCTTATAGGCGGGCGCAATCGACAATAGGGTGCGCTAGTAGTTTTACAAAATGTCGGAAGTCACGGGGATAGATGTAGTTGATGTGATAGAGATAATTGGTGATTTTAAGAGACCATTAATTGAAGGGCAGGCTATCCTTGATGCAAACCACATAATTACATGTGTAATAATATCTATAAGTAAAAAAACAGTCATTTTACAAGCTTTGTTCCTTCAAACAAGCGATCTTAAAGGACTGCCCCATCAAATAAAATTGGAAATCAAATTTATTAATAATAATAAGCAACTTTCGTGTAAAGCTGGTAGTTCTGGTAAATGCAAACACATCATTGTAACTTTACTCTCCGTTTTTCGGTTAGTAATAACATTAATTACCTATACAATCATTGTTATGGCAGCTGTCATTTTCATGACAGCTTAGTTTCTTTGTCGTATTATTTATTTATATGTCAAAACTTTCAGGCATCGCATTGAAAACTTGGAACAATTAAGCACAATTATCTATTCTTAATTTTACAATCCACCCTTTAAGAAGCTTTTTATTTTTTGGTTGTATTCTTTATTAATTTATTTTACATTTGTATTATTTATAACTAATCCCGCCTCTGCTATGGAAATAATCCAGTAAGTCCTAAATGAATGGATCTAGTTGGTACTAGTCTAATACGAAATACTTGGTATAGTCAAATACGAGATGTAAAAAATAAAAACTTTAATTAAATAAATTCTTTACCAAATAATTTTAAATTTGGCGTAAAGTCCTTTTTTAAATCCTGTTGTTTTATAAATTAGCCGAAACGTTTTTTTCTTTAAAAGTGAATTCTGATATTGAAAAGAATAGGATATAATCAATTTAACGCATTATAGCTACTTAGACACAGTAACGCTTGGTGGTCTGCTCTTAGTTTAATAATTTTAAATTTTATTTAAAAGGCTGTTAGAACTTGCTGAAAACAGAAACATTCCATTTAATTGGGCTTCAGAATTAAAAAATATTATGATTTCTATTGGAGCTGAAGATGTATGGATGAGTCAAGATCCAAATATTCTGTTGAAGAGAAAGGATTCCTTAATCACAAGTTTGGAGAGTCACCTTTTGAGCAAGGACATAGACATTGTTTCTAAACCAAATTACAGCATAAATTTCAGGAACCTATCAAATCTTGCTTTTGGTGAAGACTACCTAAGGTTTCGTTGTCATATAAATAATATCAGAATAATCTCTCAGTTTAGGTTAGCAGGAAATAAATTTCAAAGATTAATAATCAGCGGATCTATTTTTAGTTTTGATCCCCATTCAAAATGCCCACTCTGTAATAGTAATGAACCTGACAACCTTAAACATTTTTTTATTTCATGTCCCATATTAGCTCCCACAAGATCCCAATTTCTAACATTTTATATAAATCTAGATCTCAGTCCCGATTTAATGTTTGAGGATTTGTTCACTATTGACAATATAAAGAAAATTAATAATATTTTCATTTATATTAAACAAAGTACAAAAATAAGAAGCTTCATCATGTATTCATACATCATGGATAACTTTTATTTTTAGGGTTTTTGAAATTAATTCAATGTAAAATTATTTGATTTATTTTTCTTACATATATATATATATATATATATATATATATATATATATAGCTTCTGATGGGTAAATACTTGTGTAAGATGTACATATACTTTTTAAATACATGTCTGCTTGTTCTTATGTTTAGAAATGTAATATTACTTATATATAATTATGGAAGGAGAGGAGCAATTTCCTGAAGAAGATGAATGTTTATTTCATTAACTAGTTATGTATAATTCTGTTTTTTTCGCCCTCTGTATTATTCTTTTATTCCGATACGAATCAGTGTAAAGTTAATTTTGTTCATTTATACATATTTTTATTTATTCTATTATTATTCTATATATATATTTTTATTTTTATTTTTTGTATGTAAAACTTATTAATTTATTTGTATGTACAATTTATGCCTGGAGAACTCCTTGCTACAAGATGTAAAATCTTAAAAGCAATAAAGAGAAAAAAATAAAAAAAAATTTATCCGCAGAGCCGACAGGAGGTTTTTTTATTATTTTAATCTAGTAAGTCTTATGGATATAAAATATTATAGAAAAAATTCAATTCACGTTTAAATTAATATTGAATGTTTTTCTAACAACACCATATTTTTGCGGATGTCTTAATTAATAATTTAGGTGCAAAACAGGGTGGGAAAATATTAATGGGGTTCTAGGGCCCCCTTTGGTAATCCTAGGGTTAAGATATTGCATATAATCGGATGCGTTCTGGGCAGCATCAATAATTATTGCGCTGTCATAAGGTTTATTATTTGTGCTAATAAAGTTAAATAAAATCATTTAAGAAAAAAATTGTGAACGGTGGCCTAAAATATTCGTGACAGCCCCGTTCTCACAGGAGAGGGGAAAGTTATTTATTTAATTTCGTTAAAAACGGTTGGGCTCTCCTTCATAATTTAATCACGAAGCACTTTAAAGACGCTAAGGACTTGATGCCTCGCCTGGTTTTGTTCCAGTAATCTTTCTTCCATTCTCTACTTTATAATATCCTCAGAATTACCACTCAGCCGTTTTCTGTGATCTTGCTGAGAGATTTAAAGTTTTGGACAGTCACGCACTTTAAAAGTTAATGGTTACAATAATTACCTTAGGACTCGTCCTTTCGGAGTTCGCTTTAATGCCATTAAAAGCAGCAATGGTCATAGGAGTGGAAATAAAAACGTGAATAATTTCTAGTAGCAAGAAACTGGTAGGCAGATTGTATAAAAAAAATTATAAAAAAGACTTACCAAATTTAATTTAAAAGAAATTATGAAATGACAGTACCTACGCTCAGTGTCAAGGTGCTAGACAAACTTCAAAAATTGTTATCCCTTCAAATAACCCGTAAAACAATATTAAAATAATCTCTAAACTCCTTCGTACCATAGTTAATGCTCCCTACTACATTTCAAACAAAACCCTACATCATGACCTTAACATCCCATTTGTCCTCGACGTCATCCCAACCAAATTCTCTAAGTTCCACCAGAACCTTAGCCACCATCCCAATCCCCTAGCGCAATCCCTCTCCAACTCCAACCACCCCTATAATCCTCCTCGACGGTTGAAACGGCAGTGGCCTCGAGACCTTTTGTAAATAGATTTATGGAGTCCTGGCAATGGCCAGCTTCTCCACTCAAGCCCTGAGCGAATGTAGCGCAAGTGCTCCCGCCCTGTCTCCACCGGCTCTTAATACCGGTGATGCGGCAGGGCGAGAAGCGCTGGGATCTCATAGAGACCTGCCTTGCCTCCCACATGTGGGTGGTAGGGCTCGACTCGGAGATCCCTTGGCTGAATGTAAATATTGTACATAAGTGTGAATGTGTTTTCTTTTTCTTTTTTAAGTTATTTATTTTTTATTTTCTCCTTTTTATTTCCATATTTGGTTATTCTTTAGTTATTTTGTATGAATGTATTCTTATATCACTAATACCAAATGCCCTAGAGTGTGGCAGATTGTATTGTTTCTTTTCAATAAAAAAAATTTATTATAAAAAAAAAATAATCTCTCACTCACTTTTTGTAAACTTTCTTGCAATTTTTATTAAATTATTGTTTTGGACTTTTTTAATTATCTTTGGACATTCCTTGGTTTTGTTTGAACTTCAGCTTCCCCAGCAATTGTTGTTTTATCAGAGTTTTTTTTCGGTACCCCTACTTGTGTGTCATACGGGGGGTTGCTCTGTAGGTGTAACCAACCTATTCTAACCATGGTAGGAAGGTCGAGATTTATTCCGTGAGGCCTCTATGAAATAATAGTCAACCCTCCCAGGGCGGAGTCGAACCACCTCTGTTCGGCTCGAGGATGTTAAAGCTCGCTCCAACACGCTCGGCTATCCCGGCCCATTGTACAAGAGTTGGAGGCGATTCGAAGAATATCCCGTTTCTCTAAAAAAGAATATTCCGTTATGTCTAAGAAGGGAGCCTCCCAGTTGAAAGGTGGGTTCCATATGTCTCGCCGTGCCGCATAAACTTCAAGACTGATAAAAAACACCGCTTGATTCGGCGGGCTATTTCCTAGCAACTCAACCTGTTCTTGTGAAATAAAGATATCAAACGGCGCTATTCTCCGTTTAAACGCTTATTTTTTCCTATAAATAACGTTCTTTTTAGGTATATTTTGAAACGAATTCAACACTGAACAGAAGTAGACATGATATTTTAACGATTTTAACTCCAGAAAATTAATAACGTAGTAAACAACAACCAATGCATCTATAATTTTGACGCATATAAAATGTCAATATTTACTGATATCGGATTTAAATGTTCCTTAATGTCTGAGCAGGTTGCCCCCATTTGAATATCATAATTGATACTTTAAACCGTGCTTAAAAAATAATATTGGAATACTTATGAGTGTTAAACAATTTTTATTTAACGAAAATAGCAATTTTCAGTGCCACCCAAATTATAAGAACACAAATAATTGAATATATATAATATAATAAATAAATGATTTATTGTTTAAGCAATTGCTTTTTACAATGGAGGATGGCCTATACATGATAAATATTTTAATAATTTTACAATAATTAAATTAAAATAATGATTTCTATTAATATTAAGATTATTAAATTAATTCTACAATAGTTCTTGCTCAACATTACACTAAAACCAAAAACAATATCCTATGATCGAGCAATAATATATAAATATAATAGATTTTATAATGAAATACATGTATGTAATTCCTTTTAAACTTAAAGATTACTAACTAGTATAATGAATAAATACAATAAAGATCAGCAGTTTAATGGTTACATTAGTATAAATCCCCTCTCCCTTTTTGTTAATGAATATGAATTATTTTTGTTTATTGTTAGATATCTTTTGCCTGATTATTGTAATTAAGTAAATATTGTTTTAATGAAGTAGTAAATTGCATTTAATTTATCAATAGAGTCAATAAGGAGAATATTTTCCAGTGAAAGTAGATTATCGTTTATTGTGATATAGCTGCGCAAATACTTGTTTCTACGTAATATAATACGTGTATGATGAGCATTCTAATAACAGATGCTTTAATCCGTCCGATATATGTTCTTGACAACTTTCACAAATATCTTTCGATTTAATAATTTTAATTTTTTTGTTTTCATCTAATAACTAGTCTTATTTTTTGTATGTTTATCTTGAACTTGAGGTAACATTCGGGTTGAGGACTGTTATAGCAGCATATATTTCTGTAAAAAGTATTATATGACGAGTTATATGATCTGTAGATATCCGAACATTGTGAATGGTTGGTTGCTCGTTCCAAAATTGTATTTTTGTTACCAAGAAAATTTTTTACATTAGATAAGTCGCCGAGGAATTCTAGCACATTATTTTTGTTAGCTATTACTTTGATTTGTGTAATCCAGTTATAGTTGGTACCTTGGTTATTGTCATCTAATGAAATAAGTCTATTGTAGCATTTGCGTGGAATTCTATTATCAGAAAGAGACAGAATTTTTATGCAGAAATTAAGAATTTTTTTCAGCACCTTAACAGTTATGTGGCTCCGGCCTTTTTCCAGTCTCACTATATAATTCGGCGTGCATTTTGGCCAGAAGTATAATGATTTGAAAAATGAAAGTTGCGCCGATTCCAAGTTTTCAATGTAGTTTAAACTCCAAATTTCAGAAGCGTACAGAAGCGTTACACAAATAATTAGACAGGTTACAAAACAGAGTTAAGCTCAAGAACAAGACTACTCTGCAGCCCATCGCTCCTTATATATAGTCGGAGGGAGAACAGTAGAACATACTGGGCCAGCGTAAATGTTACTGGAACATCGTAGTCATAAACATGTGCTATTGCAGTTTGTTTCAACTGTTATTTCGTTCCATCAAAAGGTTTAGAACAATTCAAAACCATATGTTGTTATTGTTTTTTTGTTTAACCTTACAATATTAAAGAGAACATGAAACTGTTTTTTTTTTAAATTTCAATGGCCGTGTCTAATACTTTGATGCTGCGTGTATCATGATGAAATCGAGACTAATAATAATAATAACAATTTCTTTATTTGTTTTGGGGTATTCCCCGTACGAATAGAGTTAGCAATACAGCACACATATAACAAAATAATACTTAAATTCTAATCTAATAAGAAATTGAAGTTTACTTATTTATTAAAAATAATTAATGTTTCCTTGTTTATATTAACAATGTAAATTATATGTCACCTTAAGCTAAATAATAAAAAATAATAATAATAATATAAAAAAAAAAACAAAAAAAAAAACACTAGTCTGAAATAATAAATGTTCTTATTTTAAAAGCTGCCTGCATATAATAGTAGAAAGACTTTAATTGAGCCAAAGAGGGAGAATTTAAGGTTTCGTAGAATGATACAATATCCATGCCAATTAGTTGATAGGTAGTACATTCTGACAGATTTTGGGCATATCACAACGAAGTGATAAAGATCTTCCAACATTTTCAGGTTGCAAACAGGACAGATTTCGTCAGGGTTTAATGTATATCCAATATTACCTATTGTAATTGATATTGTATATTTGTTATTATTCAACCTCAATTGAGCCATGTTCCCAATAAAAGCTATGGAGGTATTAAGAGTCAAATAATTTTGAGGGTGTTTGATTTAATGAACGATTGTTTGTAAAATATATTATATCTTGATGAATTCAGTAATAATAAGTCGTTATTTCGGGTAAAAGATTTATAATTTTCTAGTATTTCATTGAATTTACGTTTAATAAAAACAGTATCACTAAATGAAAATGGATCAAACTGGCCAAAGCTTTCGAAAAAATTGCTAATTTGTGTCACCCAGTTATATTTTATTGATAATTTGTTATTAGTATCCTAATTATATCATTTTAAAAAACATTGTTGAAATCGAGACTATTAGTTGCATTATATTATAAGACAACTTGATTATGATTACAGCATATTGGTTGCATAGGTTTGAAATGCTTGGTTAATAACACACCTTTTCAATATTAAAATATTTAAATTTTGACTATAACACTAAACGGTTTATGACTGTTATACTTTACTCTCAATCAGGAGCCAATAGGAGCCTATCTAAATATCGAATAAGTTTTTTATTTTTAAATTTTATTGCGATTAGCCAATAAATATAAAAGCCGAACCGCTATACAATTTATCAAGAAGGGGTTGGAGAATCGGTTTTATATTGAGGAACAGATATTAAATATTAAGCGAAGGGAGGGGGCACACCAGAGTCGCTAGGTCATAAATTTTGCCCGCCGAGGTGTAAGGGTTGTCGCTTCCACTCCTTCATCCAAACTGTATAGAATAACCTCCCCCCCCCCCCCCCCAAACCTCCGCCCCCCCTCAAAAAAATCTTCTCTTTTAAAAATATTTAATATTTATGTTTACTTTTGTCTTGTTCATCTGGTTGCCCTTCTCAGGCAAACCTTCATCATCGATGAAATAATTTTTGTCATCGATTTACTTGATTATAATGTTCATATATCTCAAACACGAAAAGTTTGGAGCATTTCTCTTGACAAATGCCGTTTTATTCTTCATTGAACGGGTAAACGGTAGAAGAAAGAGAAGAGATGTGTCATTTAATGGTTGTGAGTTAAACAGTGAATTGTGTATTTATGATTTTTCTGTGTCAGTATATCCACACCTTTGTGTATTTATGGTGTAGTTAGAAATTTGGGTTTAATGGAGGTTAACTACTTTTGTTATGGAATTGAATAAAAAAGACCTTGGTGATGTATGGTATCAAAATTCTGAATTGGACAAAAAATGATCCTCCCCAGTAAATATTCGCAAAACATGCGAGATCGGGTGAGAGGGATCAGAGAAGAGGAGAGATCGGCTCGGCTTGGGAGCGAGTTCGGTGGCGCAGTGGATAGCGTACCGCGCATGTCACGCGGAAGACCCGGGTTAGTCTCAGAGACTAATCTTTTCTCTTCAACAATAAACTATTTTAAAATTTTTATAAAATTAAAAGAAGATTTTACTCACATGAAATGCGAAGAAATTCTAAAATTCTACCATTTATCTTGTAGATGTTGTCTTCCAGGAATGTGATTGTTTCGGTTTGTAATCAATGCGTATTGAGTTTTGAAGTAAAGGAGAGGACTTCATTGGGTATTATGATAAATCGCGACCGTGCTATTGCAATATTTACACTTTGGTGGCGGTTGGAGGTTGGAGGAGCATCCGATTTTGTAAGTGTCGTGTGTTCGATATTCAGCCGGATCAGTTAGTCAGTCGGGTTAGTCTCCAAAATCACATATCCCGTGAATTCGATGCCTCGAATTTGCTCACGCAGGGAGATCCATTGTCACCTGCATTATTTAACCTTGGTTTAGAAGAGGCAGAAAGAGCCATTAGGACAAACCCAGGTGGAACAGTTATGAATAGACTCACACAGCATATGGCCTATGCAGACGATGTAGTCGTTACAGGGAGAACCCTAGCATACGAGAAACTCCATGAAACTGCCAAGAAACTCGTTCTAAGATTAATGCAGAAAATACCAAACTTCTGATATCTTCGCGAAAGGCAGATCTCCGTGTGTGGCAAAATATTAAAATATGTGGACAAAGCTTCGAAGTGGTCACAGATAAAAACGACATATAACAAGAAATCAAGGCTTCAGGGAGTAGGTGTTTGTATACATTCCAAAGATTTGTTCCGTTCGCGAGATCTGTAACGGAAGGCCAAGATAAATATATACGGCGCAATCGACATGCCAATTGTGACTTACGCAGCCAGGCGTGGGTTCCGACCAGAAAACGAACGAATCATAAGGATTTGGGAAAGAAAGGCTCTCCGAATGATATTTGGACCGGTAAGTGAGTCAGGGCAGTGGCGACCAAAGAAAAATAAGGAGTTAACGGAACTTTTGGGGAACCCGATGTAGTTGTGCTCATCAAGACAGCAAGAATAAGATGGCTTGGCCGTGTAGAGAGAATGCCGGAAAACCGGGTACCAAGGAAGCTATTATATGAGGGACCAGGAGAAAAGAGGCTAAGAGGAAGACCCCGCCTGAGGTGGCTCCAGGATGTGGAGGCAGGCTTGCGGCAAATGGGAGTGAGGATATGGAGAGCGGAGGCGGCTGATAGAGGGAATTGGATGAGGATTCTTTCGGAGACCGAAGTCCTTCAGGGGCTTTAGTGTCAGTGAAGAGATAGATAGATATAATTATAAATATAGTGACCGATTAGCCTTATGGCATAAAGTGACGTTAAAGAACATAATAAATATAGTGATTCAAAGCATATATTTATACTTATCTAATCTATAAGCCTTGTTGCTTGGGATCAATTCAACCAAACTGTTCAATTTTTTGTAAGAATTTGGCTTTAATTCATTATTTATTATGCTTAATAACTTTTGGATGACTCAGAAATCCCGAAGAAGACTCTCACCGAGACACTCCATGGGACAAGACGACTTGGACGGCCAAGGCTGAGATGGCAGGACAGTGTGCCCAGAATGCCTCCTCGGAATTCAAAACTGGAAGGCGGCTGCACTAGACAGGGACAACTGGCGAAAGCTGATAATGGAGGCCATGACTCGTTAGCGGTTTGTAGTGCCGAATAATAATAATAATAACTTTTAGTAATCTCATTGTCAAAGTAATAATTATTAATGCCATTAAAATATCATTCATACAGCTATTTTAATTATATTATATTAAGATTTAGACATTATCAGGTCTAATTTATTTAAAACATTTCACTTGGGGTGTACGTCTCTTAGTGAACTGGGTAGAGATGCGTACAAAGCTTTGAATACAGACCGGAGACATGTAATCTTTTAGAAGGGTCACCTGGACCAAAAGGTCTCGCGGTCCTCGGCAAACCTCAGCCTGTGCCAAGCTCTTTATTCCACATTGACAATGGCATCAAAGTAAATATCATAAAAAAAAAATAAATAAATAAAAAAATAGTAATAAAAAGAAACACAGAATTTTATAGAGACAATTAAATAATAAAATAAAAGTTATACGTTTAAAATTTATTTTAAAAAAAAACCTAATGGTTGCCTAAATCAATGGAAATCAGAATTTTTTTAATGAAAGATTAGGTAAAATTATACTAAATTAGGGTATTAAAATAAATCAGAACATCGATAAAATAAGCAATAGGGTTGAAAATCGATAATAATTTTATCAGAAATCATATAATAATTATAATATTTGTATTACTTTTGTTTTTCCTAATAATATTTCTTTTGATGACTCTTGATATGGTTTAATTGTATTTTTTTCTGGTGATTAATATCCAACTATATTTCTATTTTAATATTTTTATTATCTTATGTGCGATGTTTCGAATCGCATGGACGATGCTCTGGATGGAGCACCTTAAAATTTCTAAAAAGTTATTAGTCACCTGTCATCTTCCATTCTGATTAAGTGGACGTAAACGATTTTAATGTTAAGGGTATTAATTTTTTTTTTTTTTTTTATCATTCTAATTTTCATAACTATCATTCTGATTGAACTTAAATTAAATTAATAATTAAATTAATTTTTCTTTTAATAAAACTTAATGGTATTTAAAAGTTAAAATAAGTATTTGTTTATATAACTAAATGACCCGTACGAAGTATTTACACTCTAATCTACTTGAATCCCATTTAACTAAAGTGCACACTCCATATTTAGTATATTATAAAGCGTATTTAGAGCTTCATGGGCATAGGTGAGGGTTGAAGACCCCACATAAATAAATTTACATATAGGTTTCGCCGAAAAACTTGAACCCCATATTTTTGCTTGTTACACGCAAAAGACGGCGACAATCCGAAAAGTGTTAATAAACAAAAATGTTCGTCTCGACAAACTGAAAAAAATTGCACCTTTGAAAAAGCCTTGCGACCATTGTTCGCTGAATATTGCAGTTTTTCGTTTACAACTCGAAAACGAAGGGGGTAATTAATAAAAGTATAAGACCGAAAATGTTCTCCTTGAAAACCTGAAAAGATTGACTCCATTTAGAAACCTATATTACCAAAATTGTGGTTTGCGCTTATAACTCGCAGTCGAAGGCGGAATGAGCGGTTAAGGAAAGCTTTAAAATGATGCCCCATTCATGAAATTTGAAGAAGTATTAGGGAAGTTTGGCGTATCGACAAAAAAAAAAAAAGCTTTGAGAAATAATATATATGATCGTTACAAACAATAGTAAATGAAACGAATTTACTTAATTTGAAGTTTTTGTTTCTCAAAATTTCTAGGAGGGGAAGATGCCTTCCCCTGGCTCCTCCTTGCGGATGGTTTAAACTAAGGGCCGTAACTGAAGATTAAATGTATTCTATAAATTTTTAAATAAAATTAAACTTATCGTGGCATCAGAATTTTGGGTTGTAGCATGGGAACCATGGCTCAGTGAGCGATTCATAAGTTAACTACCAAGTTACTCCAAAACGCGTTCCTAAAAAACAGTAGCTGTTCCGACGTGAGTGGTCGACTCGGGCCTACGAGAAAGAGAAAAATTACCAGAAAAGGCAGAATTCAAAAAGAATGAAGAGACGGAAAAAAAAAAAGAGGAGGACCATAAACATCAATGGCGTGAATCAATCAGGTAGATAATGGACACCTTTTAGCCCCCCCCCCACGGTATCCATTCTAGTCATTTGGCCGCTTTCCGCTTCCAGCGTTTTCATTTTTCCCCCACTTTTTCTTTTTTTTTCTTTTCCTTTTTTGGCGGGAGAACAAAGAGCGGTCTGGCGAGATAATCAACGCCCACTCATTTCCCAGCCCTTCAATCCATCCACTGCCGCCATTTAGCACCGTCAAGAGTAACACCCAGGCCCGATGAGGGACTGAAAAGCTGAACGTGCATCTCATATTTTTTAGTTCACTCCTTTTAAAAGTAGAAATTGCCAGGATATAGACTTGACCATCCAGTATTTATTGAAATTATATTAATACTGGGTCCATTCCACGTCAATTCAACACAGGCATGAGCCTCACCATTTCAGATTTTCTTGAAATTTGGTATATGTGTACTACTTGTATTTACTAGAACAATTGTGAAATATTACTCAGATATGTCAACTCGTTTTTGAATTATTGGTCTCTAAAGACCTCAAAAATAGGTCCAGAAACAGAAAAGAAATTAGTAGAGATGAGAGATGGTCAACTGTTCTTCAATTACGATAGGTTAAATGATGGTCAGGATTTTCAGTTAAAATGATATTTATTATGGTAAGCCAACTTTCCAACGTGCCAACGTTCAGTCCAGACACAACTATTTGTATACAGTACCATATATTTTGTTAGTTTTTAAATATTTTGTTCACTCAGTTGTCATGTGCCTTCACTTCAAAAGCGTTGGATTTCCCCGCCATAAACCTTTGAAGTCGGCAAACTAACCCCCTACCACTACCTCTCACCTTAATTTTACCTTTAGTCTTAGTATCCACCTGGACTCTGTAGGTAAATATCAGATTCTATTTTATCTTGTTAACCAGCCTCTTATTTTAATATTTATGTATACCATCTTTTATATTATTATCAGTTCTGTAATGTGTCCATTTATTGTCACCCTCTAGCATAGATACTCATATATTTGTTTTCTTTTAGCCCTGATGAAGATCCACAAGTTGGATCGAAACGTTGGCTTACCATAATAAATATCATTTTAACTGAAAATCCTGACCATCATTTAACCTATCGGAAAAGAAATTAGGATTAAAAATAACTAGATGTTTTCCGAATTTGACTAGGACTATGTGATTGGTTTCGTTCAACACCAATGTCTAAAAACTAAATGTAAAACTTTAATTTCAATTTTCTCGAAAAGAGCATTTCTTAAAATTTTTATATTTTTTGTAAAAAATAGGTAGTAGTATATTGGTGTCGTTTAACAGCGCATTCCATGCCGTTTCATATGATATAGAAAATTGTATAGGTATAGGCAGTATGACCTATTTATTTAAAAAAATTCATAAAATTAAAAAAAAAAATGCCCTTTTTGAGAAAATTGAAATTAAAATTTTGAACTCGGTTTTAAGGAAGTTTAGCACTAACCTATAGATCGCTGTATATAATATGAAATGGCATGGAATGCGCTGTTAAACGACATCAATCCCATAGTCCTAGTCAAATTTGGAAAACATATACAGCTATTTTTAATCATAAAATGCTAGATTTATGAAATTTTATTAGTAGTTTTCAATTTTTCTAGTAATGAAGAAATTTTGATCCCACTTTTATATTTTGTTGTATAAATGGATATGAGATAGCCTATTATAAAAAAATATATATATAAATATTTTAAAAGATGCCCTTTTTGAGAAAATTTAAATTAAAGTTTTACATTTAGTTTTAAGAAAATTTCTTTAATACCAACCTATACATTATTATATATCATATGGCATGGAATGCGCTGTTAAACAACACCAATCACATAGTCCTAGTCAAATTTGGAAAACATCTACAGCTATTTTTTAATCATAACTTTTTTCTATTTCTGGTTTGGCTATTTTATGGCTCCTAGTATGGCTATTTTTGAGGTCTTTAGAGACCAATAATTCAAAAACGGGTATGCATATCTCAGTAGTATTTCACAATTGTTCTAGTAAATACAAGTAGTACACATATACCAAATTTCAAGAAAATCTGGAATGGTGAGGTTCAAAATGATATATTCTTGTGTTGATTTGACGTGTAATTTCCCTACTATTAGAATAAAGCTTTGTAGTATAAAATTAAAAATGTAGTATTAATGTTGCTGATGTGGACTTTAAAATCATTTATTCTATGTGTTCTGTAGTCTCAAAGTAAATTAAGGATTTCCTCTAAGAGACTAAAACTTAGAGGAGGAAAATTCCGTTTAAGGAATGTTAGGAGAAGGCATACCAAAGGAGGAAGTTATTAAGGAGTTAGCCTAGAGATAAGAAGAATCGATTCCAAGTCGATAATTGCCTCTAACCGGAACAGGTAGCTATCGATAACAGGGAAGATAAGTTTAAACGTATCAGTGGTGCAACTTTACTTGGTGGAACTCGTTTGGAACTTCCTTACTCTGGTATTCAAAAGCGGACATCTCTCACGAGTTGAAGTTTGTTTGTTTTTTTTCCTCCGGATTCATTAAGAATGTTAATTTGTAACCATACTTGTGCCTGTAAGGTAGAAAATTCGACTCATCAGCAACTAGTTTGTTTAATAAGAAAATTTACAACTAAACCAGTAGCTTCAATGTGATTTTAGCTAATTATTGCTTGTTGTTTATTGGACAAATATAACTCCCTGAACCTGAAACTGATTTAAACCAAGCAACCGTTTCACTTTCATTAAGACCAAGTACAATAATAATGAAGCAAAATAGAAAATAATTTATAATTTGAAAAAATTCCTTGATGAAAAAATGACTAACGACATTGAACTTAACTGAATATAAGAAAGTAAATAAACAGATGCTGTGAAAAAAAACAGACAACCTTTTTTCCCCCCATAAAATATTAGAAGTTATTAGCTTAACATAATAAAGAATGTATAGAAATTAAAACTCTATTACCCTTTATTACAAATTTAAATAAAATTATATGCTTCCTTTTCTTTTAATGCAACAAACGTTAATCTGAAAGCAAATTCCTACACCTGTAAATACCCACTTTAACAGGCCGAAGAAATACCATTTTGAGTGAGATACATTAAATAAACGCGTATTTTTCTTGGAAAAGCATCTCTGCAAAATTGATAATGTTTTTTGTTCTTGGCTTCCTAAAAGTAAGACTTAATTCAATAACTTTCTTAGATTGGTTGAGAAACCGACAGATATCACCACAAGTATGACATTAGGTCCTATGAAAATTCAATGAAAATTATATGAAAAATTCCTGGCTATACAACAAAGGAATCCAAGCTGTCTTATAATATCATGCATAAAATTCAATATTGCATGCAAATGTTGACAATTTCCTCCTCTTGAGGGAAAATTCAGCAATGTTTTTTGAAATCCTTTTAAAAAAAGAAAGGTTGATAATAATCTATCACTCATTCTATGTTTTTAATATTTTGTTCACTCTACGTATTTCTTGATCTCCTTCTTATAATAATAAATAATAAAAGTGCCTAAGCTTCGTGTAACAACAAAATACCCAGAAATCTGATAAGACTAAAATTTAATAATTCATGAGCTTTGTTAGGAATATCATTTCCATGACAAGAAATCAAGTAAATAATAAAAAAAATCTTTGCAACAGAATTTCATGGAACAAGAATTTTATTTTTGTTCCTTGAATTTTTAAAATGTTAAAGGGGTCACTTTATTTAATAAATTGTGTCATATTATGACGTTTTATATCAGTTTTTCTCAAAACGGCTTATACTATTTTGATTAAGCTCATCATGTTTTCTGAGGATCTAATGTTCTTTAATATCAGGGAGGTTTTATGATCAAAGAAATGTTCTGAGGTGGCTTAAGTGGCAAAGGGAAAACTTTTGTAACTTTTATCTTGTTAATAGAAAGAAATTAAATTAATTATCTCTAATAATGCCTAAAAGTGAGCAAAGGAAAAATGTGAAATATAAATATGTCAATAAAAAATATGTCAAGTAGAAATAACAGCATAACACCTACTACAGGATTGCAAAACCTTTGGAAAACTGAGAAGAAAATTAGATTTGAAATGTTCTTTAGAAAATATCTTGAAGACGATGAGATTTATAGTAAAAAAAAAAAATAAATTTTTGTTCGGAATTCCGGGATCCAGACAAGCCACACTATCTTCACGCGCTCTGTGCAGTTGTTAGGATTTGCTGATGATCTGGATATTGTGGCGAGATCACGATCGGCATTGTTGGAAGCCTTTGGGAAACTCATGGACGCTGCCTCAGCCTTGGTACTGACCATAAACCAAGAGAAAACTAAATATATGTTTACCGGAAATGGCAGTGAAGAAGAACTGGTATTTGGTCCTTACAGATTTAAGAGGGTCAATGAATTTACTTATATAGGATCCTAAGTAACCCCAGCAAATGATGTCTCTGCTGAGATAAGAAAGAGACTAGTGGCGGCAAATAAGGCATATTTTGCCCTTCTAAAAATTTTACGCAGCAGATCCATTACTAGGGGAACTAAATTGCTCTTATACAAAACTCTAATACGTCCTGTTCTTACATATGCATCCCAAACCTGGAATATGTCGAAAAACAATGAAAATGACCTACACATTTTCGAAAGGAAAATTTTACGACGGATAGTTGGCCCAGTGAGAGATGGAGATGGATGGAGGATTAGAAGGAACAGAGAGCTTTATGACCTCTACGGGGACATAGATGTGTCAGGTTCATCAAGCTAGGGAGACTAAGTTGGGCCGGCCACGTTGCACGAATGGAAGAAGACGATATCCCCAGGAAAGTATTGGACACCGCCCTTCACAGCACGCGTCGAACTGGTAGGCCAAGGCTTAGATGGGTTGACGGAGTGGCAGCTGACGCACGAAGCCTTTTCAGGATCAGAAACTGGAGGGCGGAAGCACAAAATCGGGCCAAATGGCGGCGGCTCATTGAGGAGGCCAAGACCGGTGGGTCCCTAGGTGTAGGGTTGTGGCGCCACGTAGAAGAAGAAAAAAGGTAACGAAATATTATCACAAAGTCAAAAATAAATAAGTACTTACCAGGTGTGTCAGTATGAAACCGGAATTTTTCAAATAGAAAATAAGAGTTGATTGTGTAAAAATGATACATACTTTTTTATTCGAAGTACTGTCCTTCGCTATCCATGCATTTTTCCCATCATTCAGGCAATTTGTGGATTCCCCGCCAAAATAATGCTTCCTCTTCGGAGTCAAACCAATCACTTAACCAATTTCGTACATTTCCATAAGAAGTGAAGCGCTGCTCAGCTAGTGCGTGTCCCATCGTGTCCGTTTAGCCGAATGTGATTAGGCATTGTCATGGAGCAAGATCACTTTGTGTGCCCTTTCTTGATATTTGGGACTTTTTGGCGCAAATCTTTATTCAAATTTATCATCTGTCTACCTACAACAGATGTTCCGTATTAACAGTTTCCCCAGGTTTCAGCAGCTCATAGTAGGTAACACCCATCTGATCACACCAGACACAGAGCATTTTCTTCCTCCCCAAGCGATGCCGATGGTTCACCAGGAGTTACCCAGGATTTTTTAGGCTTAGGATTCTCGAAGTAAATTCACTTTTCATCACCAGTCACAATTTGATGAAGAAATGACTTTTTTTCTGTACCTGGCGAGCAGCATTTGCCATGAGGTTTTTCGAGCTTCCTGCTGCCTGTCATTCAGTTGGTGAGGTACCCATTTTCCGACCTTCTGGATCTTTTCCATGCCTTTCAAACAAATGGAGACGGTGTCACATGTAATAATTGTCCAACAAACGCTTCCGAATCAGCGTTTTCAAAGTTTTTTTTGTGGGTTTCCACGGTCTTTGTTTCTTTTATCGAAATCCATCTTTAAATTTTTTGAAGCAATCGAAACATTGAGATTTGCCTAGGGCATACTCCCCGTAAGCTTCAACAAGCATCCCATGTGATAATGCTCCAATTTTTTTCGGAAGGAAACGGAAAATAAATGCAGTCCGCAAATCTTGATTTGTTAGCACAAAAGCCGACAGGTTCAACGTCACTAAAAACACGGTTATAGAATGAAACTGATGTTGGTATCAATTGGATCTCTTTATTAAATGTAGGCAAAAGCAGATAACACCACTGAAGGATTAGTTAGAAGATTATATTGACTGCTAACTCCTATCATTGCCGAATTCCGGTTTCATATTTACACACCTGGTAAATACTCTTTTATAAACTGTCAAATTTCGAATTGTCTAGAGAACATAACCTGAGCTAGAATAAAAAGAACAAAATAAATACGGAAAGTAAATAAAATAAAATAAATAGGGAAGTAGATAAAAGTTGTGTAAAAAAGGCGAAGGTACATGCTGAGGTGGGAAGGATCACATTGCTCAGGAAGCCTAAGATAATATGAAGAGAGAGAAGACAAGAGTCATCCATCCACCTATTTCATTTCTCGAGGATACCACCGAATGGAAAAGGGGGCTCCCACACGAGGAGGGTTTTCATCAACTGCCGCGAGGAACACAACGCGCTCTATCCAGGAAGTGGTCTACTATTAGAATGTTTTCAACTTCTTGTTTCTAAATAAAACTGTTACATAGGTTTTTTTAGTGGTGTATAATGGTCAAAATATTTTTCTAAACGATAGGATTATTAATATTCAGTATTTTCGTTTAAACATTTTTTTATTTTGAAAAGCCAAGGTTTCTTTCTTCATCAGGGCTAATAAGATGACAAATATATGTGAAACATGTGAAGTGTCTACGCTAAGATGATAATAAAATGTTTAAGTGATGTCATTATTGATTGTAGATAGTAACAATAAGAAGTAACAAAATAATGGAAAACGAATCCAGCTGATGATATGTTTACATGACGTGGGTACTTTAGAAATATGATAATTATATAAAAGATTGACAAATTATACATGAATATTTTATATGAATACTAGCTAGGGTGCCCGGCTTCGCTCCGGTAGTTGTGTGGTAGTTTTAATAGCAGAAAAAACTTTAAAATTAAAGGAAATATAGAACAAAATTAAGACTTTCTTGAAACTTTTAATATTTTATCAATATTAAGATTCGAGATCTGCAGAGTCGGATAAGGAACCTTATAACTTTAAAAATGGTGAATGAACAAATAATTTTGCTGCAACTTTGTCGAGTATTGCATCGTTTTTTATGGTTTCTGTGATTCTGAATCTTATAAGCCCATCCCAAGCAGTCAGCAGATAATAAGTCATTAGATTATAGTTAAAAAAATCTATTAGTTAAAAAAATATATTTCGAGTACAACTTAAGCGCCGACTACTGTGATGGTCTTATTAGATCCAGAAGTTTAGAAACTACCGAAGATTCATAGAAACTTTTTTTAAGACCTTTCTTCCAGTTCAACCTCCCTTAAGATATCCGCCCCCCGTAATTTGGCCGGACTCTGCACCTACTATTACAAAGTGAAAACCAAAATATCATGAGGGCAAAATTTTTCATCATATTTCTTTTTATCCTGAACTATGAGGGGTGATAAAATCTTATTGAAAAAATGCTGTAATTGGAGCTAGTCATTTTTTCAACTGGAATGCTCATCGTACATAGTAATAAAACCATTTTTCATAATTACATACAATAAGAACACTTCAAACTTTTTATTTTCGATTTATAATCAGTCAAGTATATGTTATATACCCTTAAGAGAAAAACGGAAACCTTCTTCTCCGTTAGGGCTTATATAGCAACACGCTAACATAACTTCCTTAAACGTACGTTGAGTCGTTTTTGAGCCTTATCGGCACGCATATTGTACAATTTGCTATATAATATATATTGATTATATTTGAATATTTAATTGATTTGATTGAAGCTACGCAATGGTCATCTGTGAGTGTTTGTTTTGACAGACAGAGATGTCACTGAAAGAAATCATCCTCGAAAACCCCTCATACTTAAATACACGTATCGGAAAGCCAGTAAAGGATAAGATTCTATTGACTGAAATCGCATGTTTTCGCTTGAGACTCGCAAACGACGGCCACAATCGGAAATGTGTATACAACCAAAAGTGTCTCGATAAAGTGAAATAAATTACACCTTCGAAAAAGCCCTGCGACCGTTTTCGCTGAGAATTGAAGTTTTTCGATTACAGAGCCTCTTTGAACACACTATGTTTGAAGTGTGAATATGATCATCTGTGATTGTTTGTTGGTGAGTTTGTTTTACACAGACTTAGATGTCACTGAAAGAGCGCACCCGGGAAAACGCCACATACCTACTTCAACACATACATCGGTTTCGCGGGAAACGAGTGCTCTGATTCTATTGACTGAAAATTCTCGTTTTGCTCGTAACGCGAAATGTGTATACAACCAAAATTTTTCGTCTCGATAAAGTGAAAGAAATCACACCTTTGAAAAAGCCCTGCGATCGTTTTGGCTGAGAATTGAAGTTTTTCGATTAAAACTTGCAAACGAAGGGGTTAATCGAAAAAGTGTATATGACCGAAAATGTTCACCTTGAAAAGATTGACATCATTTAGAAACCTGTACTTCCACACCTGTATTACAAAAACTGCCGTTTTGCGCTTGTAACTCGCAATCGAAGGTAAAATGAGTGATTGATGATGATGATGATGTGATGTTTCCAGTTTAGCGGTTAAGCAAAGCTTTAAAATGATGTCTCATTCATGAAATTTGATGAAGTTATGGCATATCGACAAAAAAAAGGCCTTGAGAAAGAATATAGGGGAAAGTTATGAAAGGAAATATTCTGGGATACTTTTTTGTAATATTTAATTGGTTGGTTCTAAATTGCGTAGACGATTCATAAAATGTTTTTATACATTTAGCAGTTGTAGTAGACGTCATCAAAATTAAAAAACATTCCATATCGCCTTTTTGAAATTTGTAATCATGGTTAATGTGAGAAAAGTAAAATTTGTACTTTTTGAAAATGGGCTCATAATATGGGGATAGGGGGTACCCTAATATGGGGTACATATCCCGTATTAGGGAGAATGATATAAAATGAAATATATAAGGGAAAATTTGTTTATTATACAGAAGATAATCACAAAAATATATGTTCCATGGCAACGTATGATCGGAAACCCAAAGATAGCAAGTTCAAAACCCGGAGCCAGAAGATATTTAATAATATTACTGGGCATTAATCCCCCACCCTCTCCCCTGGCCCGGGAAACCCCAGATAGCCAGATATATGTTATAAATAAATCAATGTTTACTATGTTACAAAAAAAAAAAAATATAATTTTAAAATAATATTCAAATAATCCAAATTTGACAAGACCTTTATTTGACAGATTTTTTCACGAATTTCAAAGGAAATTTGTGGAATTATGAGTTCAACCCTGCTCTAATGGCAGGATACTCCACAGTAGGAACATTGAACTTTAGTTTATTCATTTTCTAAATTTTTATCACAAAACACACACGTTTCTAAAAACTTAGTGTTTAAAGTAATATTTCATTAAAATTATTTTCATCTATTAATAACTACTTTTATTTCAGTGATAAAAAGGTGCCTCATAATAGGAAGTAATGGGTATCCCATATAAGGGGATGTGGTTTCTTTTTTTTAAGAGGTTACTGTGTTTCAGTATGTAATAAATAATGAAAGCAGTTAGCAAATATTGTAATGAATTGTTCAACATTTAAGTTAAAACAATGATTAAGGGAATTCGACTTACCTTGAGGCCTGAAATATCAGGTCAAAATATTCACGAAAAATGTTTTCGAACCCTAAAATAACACTTCACTGAATTGAATCCAACAGGATGAGAATTTAAAACAATGTGACAAGGTTATGTGTCAATGCGATATTAATCTTTAATTTTATAGAATAAAAACGAGGTTGCAGTACAAACTATATCCAGAAACCACATATCCCATATTAGGCAACCATCCCATAATGGGGCACTTTTCCCTATATGTTAGTTAAATTAAGGACTCCCACTGTAGCATCCTCCGATTAGCCTTAGTAGCATAAAGAGACGTTAAACAAACAAATAATCCTTGATAAATTTTTGTGACATTCGTGAGTGGCGGCTGATGTTTCGATTAGTGTACTAGAGACCGGGGACAGATTATATGTCATATCCTGGGGCTCCATGTTCCCTTTCAATTAATGATCTCGTGGGTGGGAGTGGTAGGGGGGGGGGGGGGTCGTGGCAATTTAAATAGGAGTCAGCGAAGGGGGGCTGAGCTCGTTAGCAGTTACTGGGAGGAAACCACAGTTCGTCCTACAGTCATATCTGTCGGTCTTGTCACCACACAGTTTCCACTCATTCAATAACTCTGTCCATTCATAGGCTCTGTAAACACGTAAATACTATGTAAATAACTTAAACTTATGTTTCAAAAATAAATAATATACAATTTAAACACATCTGTTATCTACTTAAACCCTCACTTATGCCCATGACGCCCTAAATACGCTCTTAACGGTGTGTAATTAAATTAAGTGATTAATGAGTAGATTAGAGTGGGAATGGTTCGCAGGGGTCGGCTAGTCCAGGTATAATTAGAAGAGGTATCTTTAACGAGCACCTGACATCGTACAGGTACAGGTTCCTCCATTTTACGTTCTATCCGAACGGCGGCGCACATTGGGGCAAAGCGGCAAAAAAGTGGAAAAACTCTATATCTCGAGAACGGTTTGTCCTATCGAGATGGAAATTGTTTTATTCGATTAAAGATCGAAAATTACACTAGGATTGCAACTAAATTTAAATCATATTATTTACTTATATATAATTATAAAGGAAACTTAAGAACAAATATTTTAAATAATTAAAAAAAATATTAAACTTAATTTTAATGATGTTATTTATTTATGGTCTTTGGTTAAATAATATTTTAAATATCCATTTTGTTACGTTAAACAAAATATTACTTGGTTATAAATAAATAAAACAATCGTAAGAAAAAAATAAGGTAGCTCAATGGAGACGGGAGGGTTCTTAAATGACTAGTATTTAAAAAAATAAAATAAATTAAGGGGCGCTACGCTATTTATTTTAAGGAAATAGCGAAAACCTAAAGGAATCTGAATAAAAAAAATAATTTAAATTTAATAAGTGAAAGATTACCTTAAAATCTCGGAGAGGGCTGTACATAAGATTCATTTTACAATTTACACTTATGAACTACTTAATGGTAAGTTAAAAAGAAATAGAACAAAACAAATTAAACTCAAATAAAAGAAACTTTTAATTAACACTATATTTACACTACGATATTAAAAATAAAATTTACTCACAATTTCTGTAGTCAGGCCTGATCAAAATCTAACTCTATTCACACAACTGGAAACAATTTAAACTTATAACTATACAATAAAAATAAAAAAAAAGCAAGGTTTAACAAAGAAATTAAAAGAAAAATATCTCCAGTCTGTTCTCTTAACTCGCCTGTCTTCTCGTAGCTTCTTCGTTGCCAGCAGCCTCTCGGCTTGGCGATTCTCGTCACAGGAATCTCTTCCGTGAACGCCACTATTCTTCAATTCTCTGATGCTTAGCGATATAGACCACAAGCACTTTAACCACTAAAAACAGTCTCATTTTATCATCACTCGTCGAACGCTAGCGAACATCTCCGTATTTTCCTTCGATCTTTGTTCAAAAAAACAAATGCCTTAATAACAACTGTTTTTCAATTAATTACATCGGTCCCGTCTCTTCTTTTAAAATAAAACATAATTATTTTTATAGCTAAATAAAAAAATATTATATCAATAAAAAACTAATACAAAGCTTTTATCTTCTAATAAAATAAACTTACTTTTAACTTAATTTAGCTTATTTTACTTTGATTCAACTCAATATTAATTTCAATTTTCTTTAAGGAAGCTGTTTTTTTTTTTTTGTTGTTGTTTTTTTTTTTTGTCAGCTAATGTCTTGCAAATTTGTATGGGGAAATATTGAGACCCATGCTTTAATTGCCTTCCTCATCGCTTCATACTGAAATTTAGACTTTTTTGACTAGATAAAACAGTTAGAGCAGAATCATTGCCGAAAATTGAACTTTAACTATTTTTCTCTAGGAGTAGGCTGATGCAGCCTGATTACTTATAGGTGTAATACATGATTTCGTTGTGTATCATATTTTATATTTTAAATTTAAACCATGATTATATAGGTCTGGGGGATGTGATTCAATGTTTTTTGAATAAATTGGAGACAATTCAAATTTACGGTATTCTCCTTCTCGGAAATTTTTTTGGCGAAATGTTTCACATATTTAACAATAACTATCCAACAGGCAAATGAAATCTGAGGAATATATTCTCTGATACATCCCGGTCCTAGATCAATCGTTGCCACCTTAAGCCTGCCCAAACTATAATTATGCTTCATATTAATTATTTGTGTGAAAGATTTTCGCTTATTTAATTGTTTATATAGGATGAATGTTGTTATAAAGTGGTACCAAAATAAAAAATTACAACCACGACAAAACTTAAAATTTCTGCTTAAAAGAAATTTTCGATAAGACAGGATCAAATAGTTTTTTATTTGTTGACTACTCAAGAATGAAATAAAATAAAAATTAATTCCAGATATGAATATTGGATTTAGGTTTTTTTTCTTAGTTTGCCCCACTATGCGGCGTAGCCAACGATTTTTCACACCCTTAAAAACCACCCCCCGCGGAACTCTAGCCCGCGAACTTTAGGAATTTGAAGGTTGCTACGCTAAACCACTAAAGCACAGGTGACCCATTATCAAGGATTAATTTTTAAACTTCGATTTATTAGTGAAAAACCCTTTGAGAAAAACATCAACCTCCCGAAATAGGCCTTGCATAGAAATAACATAAGGAATTTTTTACCTAAAAATAAATTATAATTTTTAAAAATACTTCAGCGGATATATGTATGATGATATATAATGGCTCACTACGAAGTACTTGCTTAGCCTATTGATCGACATGAGGTAGGGACTACGGCCGTGTAGAATATTCCATGATCCGATCCGGGGCACAACCCCCCCCCCCCTCCCCCCCCCGTCCCGGCGATAAATCTCCCTCCGTTCTGTCACACATCACTCTCGCTGTCATCTCCTCTGAATATTCTCTATGCCTCTTTCCTCCACTCCCTAGGATTCCTGGTCTCTTGCATTTTCTATAGCCTGTCTCCCCTCAAAGAAAGCCCATTTTTCTTTTCTTATAAGATTGAAATATAACTTCTTTTCACCCTCGTTAATTTGGGAGGGATTACTATGGATCCAGTTTCTAGAAGCCTATTATGTTAGTAACATGCATTAAACTATGCTTTTGGCACAATTATAATAATAATTCATAGGAGATAATTCATTCTTATTATTTATAATTAGTTGTACTAAATCTTTTCGTTCGAAGGGTTTCTATTTCATTGTTAATATATCTATAGCGCCAATGCCAACAGGATCATAGCAAAATTTCTATTTACTCAAATTTTTGCAGTAGCGATTAGTATTATTTGTTTAATTTAAATTACACTTTAACGTTAAACAAAAAAAAAAATTAAGAAAACACAAATATTTAAACAGATTACAAAAATAATCACTTTGTATCAAAAAAATAACCGTATGACTTGAGCTTCAGAATAAGACTCCAGTCCATCGCTTCTTATATTTAGTCGTAGGAAGAACTGCCTCGAACCTTCTGGGCCAGCGTAGATAATCGAACATATGGCTTAAAATAGTTCTAGACCTTTTGTTAAAACAAACTATCCATAGTACATGTTTGTGGCAAAGATTTTCGAGTACCATCTACGCTGGCATGTAACATCGAAAAATGTTACTTCCCTTTCAAAAAAAATTGTTTAACACATTTAAGTGTTACAATACTTTGTTATATTTCAATCGTTGTGAAATCACTAATTTAGGGTAACTTGGTAGCTTAACTGGTAAGGGAGCTGCAAAGGTGATCCAGATACCCGGCTAATCTTTTCTTTTCAAGAAAATATTATAATCTGATTTATTTCGAAAGATTTCAAGAGCATCGATGTCTCCTGATAATCTTAAGAGACAATTTACTTCTACAGGGATAGACAGAGCGACGATGGATTTTTAAAAAGTATACTTTTTAGAAAAATATTTTTGTTTTGCGAAATATTGGGAGTAAATAAGAAAAAATAATTATTTTATGAGTTACTTTATTGCATTATATACTGAAATAAATAGTTTTTATAAAGACCAACTTAGTTAATTTTTATTCCCCTCATGTGTAGTTTCAAAACCAAAAAATTTGCTCATTACAAAGCAATTTGCAGATTAAAGTGTTAAAAATTTATTTATTATAAATGAATTTTTAAAAAATAAATGAATCTGCAGCTTTTAAGATTTTTGTTAATCATAACAGGATTCGGTAATATTTTCAGAGGATGTATGACGCGTCAACTAACAGAAGATGATATATTCTAATTTTGAAAATTAGCAAAAGGAATGATAATCAAAATAAAAATTATTTAAAACATGTTAATATTATTTTTCAACGATGTAATACGGAATTTTGTTTTTTTATTCATTTTCAGATTCGCTCTTGTCAACAAGATGCTGATATCAGCAAA
The DNA here is from genome assembly GCA_911387785.2 of Aelia acuminata. Taxonomy (NCBI): domain Eukaryota; kingdom Metazoa; phylum Arthropoda; class Insecta; order Hemiptera; family Pentatomidae; genus Aelia; species Aelia acuminata. The sequence goes on from OU426983.1 coordinate 17,478,514, forward strand.
AAGAGATGGGCATAGAAAAAAATAATGCATGTAAAGGCATGAGAAAGGTAAGAACCCATGGTATCAAAACCTTCCTGGCTTGATTCAAGGACCACAGTTGCTTAAGAGAGATCTCTCATCCAGCGCCTTTTTTAGCCTCCTCCTCGTATCGTGGGTTGTAAAAGCAATATCTCTTATTACTTGTTCCAATGTCCGTTCATGATAGTTCTTTTGTAAAGCGTCGTTCTATGGTGATCACTATTGTAGTGTTTTATTAGCACGTACCAGGATGCTTTCGTAATCAGTCGTCATAATTTCGATTGAAAAATTTGTGATTTTCAATGAGGATCTTTTTAGCTGTATCAAATATTTGAAAGGAGTTAACCCATAGGTTTTCAAGTAAATATACCTAAAATCCCGTTTTATTAATTTAAAATTTCTAATTGAGTAACAATCAATTTATAATAATTTATAAGTGAAAAGATAAAAAAAATACAAAAAAAAACAACGAATTATTCGAAAAATCAGAGATATTAACTGACACAACATTCACAAATTATTTTTTTAAAAACTTGTGGATATTCAATTGTATTGGGCCATGTAATAAGTAATTGAAATAAAATTGAAGTGACTTTAGCGAAACGTGGGAGGCTTGAGATGTAGAAATACAATTGTTGATATTTTTCTTTTATTATTTAAAAGACCTTTCTAATCAAACCAACAAACCAATAAAAGCGCTTGTGAATTGTTTTTCATTTTATTTTATCAAAGTTTATCTGGAGCGTGTTTTTTATATATATATTTTTTTTAATGCAGTGGCAATTTTTTGTTCTGAAAAAGATTCCATTTATTCATTGCAGCACTGCTTACTCCACGTGGCCACTAGATCTCCCTTCCATTAATTTAAATATTTTATTTTCATTACTTCACTTTTAATATTTTAATGTTTCTATAGAAAAAAAAAAAAAAAAAAAAAAAAAAAAAAAAAAAAAAAAAAAAAAAAAAAAAAATTAAAAAATGAATAAATAGTGTCCGGAGAGGAAACATTTCAAATTATATTTAGAAAATGGGATAGCCAGTAAAATTACGATCAGACTGATTTATTTGGAAGACATACTCAATGTGGGTTAAATACAAATTTTCACAAAAGAAAAATTTACCTCTTAATTGATTCTTTAAAATTTCGGCAAAAACTTTGCAAGAGCCTTTTACGAAAAAAAGATAAATTTATACATGTAACGTAATAAAATGCTCGTTTTTGAATTCGTACATATATGTAAGATATGCCGCTAAGTTTCAGATAATTGTTGTAAAAGATATTTAATGTATTATGTAAATGATCGAAATCGCACTAATTAAATATTATCGAGATGAATAAATGAAATCATTTTTTTATAATGGTTATATACATTTTTTCTCGGGCTGATTTTTTTTTTTTTTTTATGTAACTGTACGTTTTAGTAATATGAAATTATGCATAGTAAAAATATGAACGATCCGGTGTAACATGAAATATAGCATAATTTATAAAAATACTAATGTTAAAAGCTAAAGGAATCCAAACTTGAAATAATTTGAAATTAACAAAACATTAGTCGACATTACTTACGGTCTCAAAAAAAAAAAAAAAAAAAAAAAAAGAAGTAGAAAGAATACTGCTGCGTAGTCATTGCAAAAGTTTCGAACTAAGAAAATTTGGGTCGCTTTCTTCCCTAACTGATTATAATACATATTGCTTCTCTACTAAAGTATCAAAATCCAAACTTCGTAGTCCGAATCTCTCATATTGCCAACAATATTGAAGTTCCCTCAATTATTTGATTTTAGTATATTACTGAAGAATCGCTGGCGATTTGTAACTTAACGAACAATAAATTTTTATTTTTATTTTGGAAATTTTAAATATTTCAATATTAAAAAAATAAATAACAAGAAATTAATTTAACACGTCGCCTTCACTAATATTGAAAATTAGTTTCACGATAAATATTTCAATATATGTTTTGTATCAAGGATGTCGGTTAGGAATAATAATATATAATTCATAAACAATAAAACTAATTTATAGTTTACACAATATATGGAATATATAGTCTATTAGCTGTTATCTTAGATAACTATAAATATTAAATACATTTATTAACATTGATTCACCTGCAATTTTTAAAAAAAAGGAAATTCGATAGAAAAAACAACAATAAGAGAGCTTTAAAAGACATGAGATTGAAGTTTACAAGAAAAAAATAAAGTCAGTTTAAGACGTGATAGAACCGAAATTTTCATTGGCTCGTTAACAGCGGCTGATTAAGTATAATTTTTAATCAATGTATGCATTAATGTATCAAAGAATATCTTAAGAAATATTTTATAGCATACACCTACGGTTTTCAAACTTATGATCACTTATAATAATAATAATTATTTTCATTCATAATAATAATAATAATTAATATATATTCTCGGTGTGGCCAAGATGATTTTAGTTGAAAAAGATATTCTATTTAGGTAAGAAAAAAGGATCAGAATAAATTAGGTGTTAGTTATTTTAAAAATCAAGAAAACAAAAAATATATTAGGTCAGGAATATGAAATGGACCTCATTTTTACACTGAGGGAAGTCAAAACTTATCTTCTTTTTTTCTATACCTCAAAACACCGGTGACATTTATAAAATTTTTAGTTAGTAGTAAATAATTATTCTAAAAGTAATCAAGGTTATAATATTTTGAAGTATTAATGTATCTGATTCATACTTCAATATATTAGAATCTTTTCAATCGTTTGATTTTGAGCGAGAATATATTATGGTTTATTTAATTTATTCTAATGAAGAGTTTTAGTTACTAAAACAATAGTGTGTTGGATGATTCCCGTATATTTATGACCATTTATTACCGAAAATTTATGTTATGACAATTTATGTGTTATGTACTGGGAAACTGCACCTGGAAGTAGAATGTTAGTAAGTATATTAAACAAGCTATGAAAATAGGGTCTTTTAATATCAATGAGTAGGTAACTAATCGGCTGATTGTTGTTGTTACTATAACTTCCATGTAAAATTGTCTTAATTTAAAGGATTAAAGTATATTATTTTATTTTGGCACATCTGTAATTTAAATATATATATAATTTAAACTATTATGTATTGTTATATTGTACCAATGTTGGCTGTGGGATATATAATTATGATTACATGTCATACGCTATTTGTATATAGGGTTTATAAATAATGATTCATATATCCACAAATATAATTCAATATTAATATATAATTCTATATTAATAGTTACAGAAGTTTATATATTATTTAAAATGTACTATTATGTTTCGATATTAAAATAATGATGCTAGACTACCTGTAAAATGTACAAGCATATATACAGTAAAATAAAAAAAATAAAACAATAAAAAAAATGTATTGGGAAACTGCACCTGGAAGTAAATTTTTCAATCATTCAATATTTTCATAATTTAAAAATACATATAAGTGTACGTCATTTTCAATTTGCTGCTCTTATTTATTTTAATTTTATTGATTTATACTTTACACTTGCACATTGATTAAAGACGGACCAATCAACAGGAAAATATAGACGGTTACATAATGCCGAATTATGCTCAATTTCCCCCACCCTCTCCCATGGCCCGGGAAACCCCGTATAGCCTAAACGGCGAGGAAGGGGTAGACCAAAACGAAAAAATCTGGTGCGTGCGCGCATCACACAACATTCACTTACCAACTTACTTAGATTAGAAATTAATGCGTTTTGTTAATTGCCAATTCTCAAATGAACAGAACGGCTTTAATTATGAACAATGGTCTGTCATTAAAGGCGTACTCCGATACCATGCGTGGGCTCAACGAGTTTTATGAGTTGACTGAATATTTTTCTTTTTTTATCCTCATTATGTTTTCTTTATTTTTATCATATCTCATATTTAGCCATTTCTTATTTTTAGGCGTAACGATAGACAGTTAATTTCTCCATATAAACAAAAACAAAGGTACTTTATAGGAAACAAACAAACAAAAAAGGCCCCCCCCCCCCAAAAAAAAAGCCCCCTCAGAGAATTTTAATAATGATAAAGCTTACCTGATATTAAAGAACACCTAATTTTCATTAAACATGACGAATTTGATAAAAATCGTTAAAGCCATTTTTGAGATGATCGAAACAAAGGTAAAAATTGAAAAAAAACATTATGAAATAAAGTGCCCGCTCCGTTTGACCAATTTTGATGAAATGTTGGCTATCACATCTTTGGCATATACATACATTAAATACCCAGTTTGATCAAAATCATTAAAGTCTTTTTTGAGTAAATAAAAAAAACACGTGAAAATGATACCAAAATTTATTAAGTAAAGTCCCCCCTCCGGTTGATCAATTTTGATGTAATATTTTGATGACTATCGCATCTTTGGCATATACATACATCAAATACCCAGTTTGATCAAAATCGTTAAAACCGTTTTTTGAGTAAATCGAAAAAAACCTAAAAATGTTACAAAATTTATTAAGTAAAGTCCCCCTTCCGGTTGATCAATTTTGATGAAATTTTCACAGTCATACACACACACACACACACACACACACAAACACACACACACACAGACTATTTCGCGGGACTTGGTTAATTGGGCACAGGGGACCCCAAAACGTGTATTTCCGTTGAAAACCGGAAGTTGAAATTTTTCCATGATCTCAATACTTCCACTTACTATATATTTCATATATAGGTAAGTGAAAAAAAAAAAAAGAAATGCTGAATTATGTGAAAATTAGCCAGTTATTTTATAATCGAAGTTAAAACCGCGCGCGCGGGCAGATTTGGAGTGCATAATTGCGAGTGTTAGTTGCAAAGGATTACTTACAGATTTATAAGCGCTTTGCCAACCACATAGAGAGGTAGGCGGAGACGAAAGACAGAGGGCGCTGTAAGGGCTGAACTTGTGGAGTTTTGGGACTTAAGGGAAGGAGATGGATGGATGTGTGAAGGATGAGCGATTAGTGGCGTCGGCATCGTACTTTCGCGATCAATAAGCCTAATTATTATTATCTTTTATACCTAACATCTGCACCTGTGTTCAACCATATCTAGCAGATTAGATTGATTTGTTTTTTCCTCGATCATTTGAAAACATATATATATTGATACGTGAAGCAGGTAGTGCCTGATTAAAATTTAATAAATTATAAATCAAGATATATTTTAAATATTATAGTATTGAAAATCTACGGAGTTAAGAGTCAAAAGGAAGGACAAAGGTAATTAGGAAGAAGCGATTAACCACCTGCACGTACAGGAAACAACATACGATACTCTAACGGCCATATTGAAGAGAGATAAAGATACAGATGAAGAGAGAAAAAGATATAATCGCAATACTTGGCCGCCAGATTATCGCCCCAAAAAGTACGAAGAGGGCGAGAGTGGGAGAAACGGAAAAAGGCATTCCATGGAGCAGTTTCATAGCGCGAACATCTTACAAGGGGAGGGCACAGCTATGGGGTCGTCGATCGGGCCCATTTTTTTTCTGGTGATTCTACATCGAAAAATAGTCGACACGTGTCCGAGCGTTCCATCCAATGGGCCTTATATGCTGAGAAATAAAATAAAATACCTTGAAAATCCTTTATTTTTTATCTTGAGTTTGGAAAATGATATCGACATGATTCTTTCACTAATTTATTTATTTTAGACAGTGGATTAAAGGAAAAATACAATCGTTAAAGAATTATTCATATTTCTTCAATTTAATTTAAAAAAAGCTTCAATTTTTCAAGTAAACTAGTTTTATAAATTTTTTCACATAAAAAACAATAGCAGAATTGAGTTCAGCACCTCAAGAAACCCCGATGTCTTAAATATCATCCAAAACAAAAAATAATTTTTTTTTCCTGTCAGGAGCAGCTTAAAAATGTTTCAGCAAAATTGTATGTGTAGTTTCAAATTCTGCATCTCGTGTTGAGCTGATCCGATTTTTACGTTCTTGAGCTCGTTGCATAGAAGAAAGCTTCCTTTTTCTAACCATATAAATAACTATTGTAATATCTCGGGAAGCTCTTGTAAAAAACGGTCCTCAAAATAAAAATTAAATTCAAACTTTTCTTTTTATTATGTTGATTCCTGAACACGTAAAAATATCTCGATTATGTAAAAATGTGTAACTCTAGAGCCTTTATTTACCCTATAAATTTGAAGAGAATCTGTAGAATTTTCTCCGAAATATGGTCGGATTTTTGGATGTTTAACGAAATTGTAAGGGTCTAGCCTTAGCGAAACTTTTAATGCAAATTTTTAATCTTCCCAAAATTTACTTATAGGTTTTTTTGATTGTCCCCAAAACGAATCTGAAAACTGTTATGAAACAAAAACAGTTTTGCACAAAATGATTTTTTAATGTTAGTATTTTGCCAGAATATTCCATCAACATAACTCTAAAAAGTAATTATTTCCATCCTTTTCACGATTTTTTTATAACTAGTAAATTCATTTTACGGAGCCTATTTTGTTTTTCTTGGTTAGGAGAAAATGGGTTCATCCCGATTGTTTCGCGTTAGCCTTACAAAAAATGATTTTGAACTTCAAACGAACTAAAATTTAAAACTAGTTTTTCTCAATGATCTATATGCAATGTGTTTTTTCTATGCCCTCGCCATCAACAAGTAGTACTTTTTTCTTATGGATATCCTTCCAATGTGAAGGTGGTATAATGAAAGAAGTGCGAACTAAAATAGAAAAACGTACTTTGTACTCGTCCGCATAAACTCTTTGTTTACTTACTGGTGAGGGTAGGTGGGGGATTTTAAAACTGATACGATGTGAATCATTCCTAATCGTTATTTGTTATTGAAAACTCTTACAAACCTCTCTCTCAAAGTGATCGACTAACTTTTTATTTTCATTCATTCTTGGATTTTTTTTAAAAATTATTAGTATTGTTTTTGTTGTTACTCGGCTCATTTGTTTCATAACAGTATTCAGATTCGTTTTGAGGACAATCAAAAAAACCTATAAGTAAATTTTGGGAAGATTGAAAAAAAAAAAAAATTAAAAATTGCATTAAAAGTTTCGCTAAGGCTAGACCCTTACAATTTCGTTAAACATCCAAAAATCCGACCATATTTCGGAGAAAATTCTACCGATTCTCATCAAATGTATAGGGTAAATAAAGGCTCTAGAGTTACACATTTTTACATAATCGAGATATTTTTACGTGTTCAGGAATCAATATAATATAAAGAAAAGTTTGAATTTAATTTTTATTTTGAGGACCATTTTTTACAAGTGTTTCCCGAGATAATACAATAGTTATTTATATGGTTAGAAAAAGGAAGCTTTCTTCTATGCAACGAGCTCAAGAACGTAAAAATCGGATCAGCTCAACACGAGATGCTGAATTTGAAACTACACATACAATTTTGCTGAAACATTTTTAAGCTGCTCCTGACAGGAAAAAAATTTTATTTTTCGTTTTGGATGATATTTAAGACATCAGGGTTTCTTGAGGTGCTGAACTCAATTCTGCTATTGTTTTTTATGTGAAAAAAATTATAAAGCTAGTTTACTTGAAAACTTGAAGCTTTTTTTAAATTAAATTGAAGAAATATGAATAATTCTTTAACCATTGTCTTTTTCCTTTAATCTTCTCTCTAAAATAAATGAATTAGTGAAAGAATCATGGCGATATCATTTTCCAAACTCAAAATAAAAAATAAAGGATTTTCAAGGTATTTTATTTTATTTCTCAGCACCTAAGGCCCATTGGACGGAACGCTCGGACACGTTTCTACTATTTTTCGATGCAGAATCATCAGAAAAAAAATGGGCCCGATCGACGACCCCATAGCTGTGCCCTCCCTTTGTTAGCCCTAGTCATCCCGGCTTCCCGGCAGTTTTGATTATGATCTGTGGAAAGGAATCCAGGATGCAGAGCCTGTCATCAGTATATTAGCAATAGCAAGTACCACAAATTATATTCTGCAGACTAATTTTGTTTATCTAATAAATGAGCTCAAAGTAATATTTTCAATAATATTTATATTCAGTTAGTTCATAAGCGCTTGCAACCATTGTTAAACATTTTCGGTTTCAAAGTAGTTTACAGTTTAATTGATAATAAGATTTAATATTTTAAAATAAATTTAAATATTTTTTTTTGTCATCATAAGAGATAATATCAGAGATCAATGTCACCATCTTAATTTTATGTAAATATTCTTAATGAATAAATTATTTTGTTATGTATTAAGTTTTCTTCTTTTCTTCCATAATTTACTCCTGATAGTAAAGGATAGTTTAATTTCATGGTAATTTTTCACAATGATATGATCCTTACCTCTCATGTTTATAAACTTTAAATTGAGACAGAGTATAACAAGTGTATGAGGGACCATTATCTAGGCAAGCAGCCAAGTTATTATCGATTTATCCTTAGAAAGGTAATATTTTATATGAGAGAGGGTAAGGAAAGTTGTATCACTATACATTTTTTTTTCTACAAACATTGATTCGCACCTGTCAGCGGTCTGCGACAATCAGAGAATTCGATGGCTGCAACAACGCAATAATATTTAAGGCATTTATGGCATGAAGGAAAGGAAGTGCCCAGCAGCCTCTTTCCGGACTTGGGGCTTAATTCAGGAGAGGAGGTCCCTCGTCCAGCTTCTTTTTAGCCGCCTTCTAACGGGCATGTCGTGTCGTGAATTAATATGTTGTTATGTCCTTCCAATTTAACAAAAAAGCGTTCCTTGTGTTGTTGGATAGTCGATTGTTGTAAGTCTGTATATAGAGTTTGGTTACTTAAAAATTTGGATTGAAAAGTTTGTAATTTTGTAAGTGTGTCTTTTTAGCTGAGCCTAAAATCTTTGAGGCATTTGTCCAAATGGGTTTAAGTAAGTAGGTGTATTTATTCAGTTTTTGTCTAATGTTCAAATTAGAAGATTTGGAAAAAAGGGAATAAAGAATTTTTAAGCGTATGTTTAAGGTCTTTTTTTTCATTATGAAATGTGGGCCCCAAGGCATCCTTCTGCGGAACGTACAGTTTCTGTCAGTGGAATTTGGTTGTCGCCGATATAAACTGGTGGGCATGTATATCGCCTGAGTGTGAAAGTTATGCGTTATGATTTATCATGAAAACATAATTTATTTTTTGAAAATAAAATGCTACAAAGTCAAATATGTTATAGAGTGATATTGTTATTCAGTAATTTTTTTGTTATTATCAGTAATAAATTATCATATATATAATTTCTCAAGACTTTTTTTTTTGACGGTACGCCATAATTTCTTTCATACTTCATCAAATTTCATGAATGAGACGTCATTTTAAAGCTTTCCTTAAAAGTTACACGGGAAAATATACAAATCACGCATTCCGCCTTCGATTGCGAGTTATAAGCGCAAAACCGCGGTTCGATAAAATCAAAATGGTCCTAGAGGTTTCTAAATGGCATCAATCTTTTTAGGCTTTCAAGGAGAACATTTTCGGTCATATACATTTTTTCAATTAAACCCTTCGTTTGCGAGTCACAAGCAAAAACGTGCGATTTTAATATATCATATAATATATTATTCCTCAAAGCCTTTTTTTGTCAGCATGCCATAACTCCATTAATAGTTCATTAAATTTCTTGAATGAGGCATTATTTTAAAGCTTATCTTAACAGTTACACAGGAAAAATATACAAATCACTCATTTTGCCTTCGATTGCGAGTTACAGGCGCAAAACCGCAGATCTAGAAAATCAATTTGGTCGCAGAAGTTGCCAAATGGTCTCAATCGTTTTCAAGGAGAACGATTTCGGTAATATAGATTTTTTTCGATTAACCCCTTCGTTTGTGAGTTTTAAGTGAAAAACTGCTATTCTCAGCGAGAATGGTCGCAGGGGTCATTTTTTTCAAGAAGAACATTTCGGGATATATACACTTTTCCGTTGTCACCGTTGTTTGCGAGTTACGAGCAAAAACGTGCAATTTGAGTCAATAGAATCAGCGCACTCGTTTTCCGCGTTTAAGTATGTGGCGTTTTTTAGGGTGCGCTCTTTCAGTGGCATCAAACAATCACAGATGATCATGTCGTAACTTCGAACATCGTATTCAAAGAGCTCATGTAAATACTATGTTTTTTTTTTTTTTTTTTTTAAATACTATGTGTATACCTTAAACTTATGTTTAAAAAATAAATAATCTACAATTTAAACAAATCTATTCCTTACTTCACCTCTCACTTATGCCCATGACGCACTAACTACGCACTATACGATACTAAATATACTGTGTGTACTTATGTAAATTACGTGGGATTTAAGTAGGTGCTATAGGTGGATTTAGAGTGGGATTGCTTCGCACGGGTCGGATAGTCAAGCATTAATATAAATTTTCTCTTAAATAAACTCTGATTTTGCATTATTGTTGTCCTTTCAACTAAAATTTTAGTTAACCCATTTCATCCCTACTTTTCAAAAATTAATATTTCAGGTTTAAACTCAGTACGCAATGAAGCTAGCCCGTTAGTATTGTACGTGCTAAGTATAAGCCCAAAAACATTGCCTGGGGGGGTTTTGCCCCCCACCCCAAAATTGGGGCAGTGGGAACGAAATGGTACATGCCCATTATAAATTAATAATCATTTTTTAAAATTACTTTTATTTACAAACTACAAAAAGAACTTTATAATTTACATAATAAAACACATTTGCATGACATGAAGTAATATCTAAGAGATAAAACTAGGAATGAAAAATTTCAAAGCAACTTGCATGATAACCAACATTACATTTTTTTGTTGTAAATTTATTACAACTGATTTGTTGTACAACACCTGAGTAGGGTTGGACTTGAAATTAATATATGACCATGTCCCTCGAGCCTAACATCATTAGGGACTCTCTTCGAAACGATGTTGTGAATCCTCAGTCGTCTGGTTGGTGCTGGTTCTCTTTTTTGCATTTTCTTGATTGTATGTTGAGTCGGAATTTTGAAATATTTTCATCCAGCATCATTACTGGGCCACAAAAAAAGGTTGCTCAATAAGTATCTTCTTTTTTTCCGCAGCAATCCATCTATTGGCCAGCATGACGGGTTCGATGCCATGCAGAGTGGAAGATATAGACACTACATTGTTGTCGTTTACTGGTATTTCTGACACTATGTCAACAAATACAGGCCCTCCAATTATGGTTCGCACTGAACTTCCTGGTATGGTTCGCACTGAACCATACCAGGATACAAGCACTACACCTTGTATCCAAATCTAATGGGTTTTCCATGGATGTGTTGCTTTGCCGACCGAAATAAGCCATCATTGCCTCATCGATGGCCAAACAAGGATCATGGTTATAAAAGCTCAGACAGTTAACATTTAGGTGGATATCTGGCCCCTCTATGTACACTGTTGCTCTAAATGCTTCATTACGAAGCCATTAGCAAAACAGGTCATTCAACTGTGAATATTCTCAAAACTAAGGTAAAAAGAGGATGTTCAGATAAACGGACCCAGCCGATCCCACTGCCCCAAAAAAAGGGCACCCAATAAAACCTGTGATAAATCCCCTAAATTACAAAGTTTGATATACTGGGTATTATTAATCATAATTACATACATTGTAAGGTAATATTATAGTCAGAAAACTAAAACACAATAATCACTGCTCTTAAAAAAAAAAAACTTACTTTTTATTCCTCTCCATGCTAATAATCCTTTGTTTAGTAGAAAACTATAAATCACATAGGGAATGTTGTATTGTGGCATTCACAACAATCGATACTCTATGGTTCCGATATAGTGTGAAACCAGTTTTGAATGCAAAAAATCGCTTACATTAAACTTAAAGCATGATTACATCACTGCCCCATTTTTGGGGCAGTGGGATAAAACGGGTTAATGAAAGAGTAGTCAATTCGTGAGTTCGTAACCTGTGGAAGCGCTACTCCGTTATTGGCTAACAATGACTTGCGCCAAAGTTGAACTGGCCCAAGTTTGAACTGCTTCGGTGCCAAGTTAAACGTTGCCTCGAAGCCCAAGGTGGTCCCGAAGGACTGGGAACATTACTGCAATATTCATTAGAGGAAGGGCTACTTAGGCCCTCAACAGTTAGGGACATTAACAAGCCCTCGCCCATTTCAGGAAAACGATACTTAGCTCTCTCTGCCCGGCTATCCAGTGACCACTCCGCACCATGCTCTTAGAACTGTTTGTTCCAGAACGTAGACAATTCAATTTGGCGTAGTTTTGGCATTGTATAATACGTTGAACAACGAATCAGACCCTTAAAGTTTCGTGAGATATGTAGCCTACTTGTGAATTGCAGTAATAGTGAAATCAACGTTTAAGGACACCCAAAATTTTAATTATAAATGTATTCATGAATGATGAATAGAAAAAAAAATACCTTGAAAAAATTAAGGAACTAGGACAATTAAAGCAGAAGTGTGTCATTTTTTTTTTTGTTTTTTAGTTTATCATTTGCTAGATGACCTGTGCGAAACAATCGCACTCTTACCTACTTAAAACTCACTCAATTAAAGTACACATCGTATATTTAGTATCTTGCATAGCGTATTTAGTTCATCAAGGGCTTAGATAAGGGCTGAAGTAAAGAATAGATGTGTTTTAATTGTAGATTATTTATTTTTGAAACATAAGTTTACGGTATTTACGTAGTATTTACAGTACCTCTTTGAACATTACCTTTGTAGTTACGATATGGTCATCTGTGATTGTTTGTTGGTAGGTTTGTTTAACATAGACATAGATGTCACTGAAAGAACGCACCCTTGAAAACGCCACATACTATAAGGCACATGTCGGTTTCACGGGAAGCGAGTGCGTTGATTCTATTGAATGAAATAGCATGTTTTTGCTTGTAACTCGCAAAGGACGGCGACAATCGGAAGAAGGTATATTACCAAAAATATTCTTCTTGATAACCTGAAAAGATTGTCACTATTTAAAAACCTCGACGACCATTTTCTCGCAAAGAACTCGGTTTCGCGCTAATAACTCGCAATCGAAGGCGCATTTGAGTGATTTGTATATTTTTCCGTTTTAGTGGTCAAGGGAAGCTTTAATATGATGCCACATTCATGAAATTTGATGAAATCTTAAGGAAGTTATGGCGTACCGATAACAAAAAATGCTTTGAGAAAAAAGGTAAATGATGATATAAAAAGGCACAGAGCGTATTTTTGCTACCTTAAAATGAGATCTAAATTCTCAAAATGATTATGTCGATTTAGTTCGCCTCAATTATTTCGTTAGCAATTGAACATATACTAAACATATTATATTATATTATATTAAGAAATTAAATAAAAAAAGTTTAATGAAAAATGGTTTTAATAAATTAAGACTTCCAAGTAATGAGAATCAAGTAATGAAAATTCAACTGGGAGTAAAGATTCCTAAGTTTCCAATTATACAATTCGTTATGATTGTAAAAAAAAATCAAACAATGAATTGTAAATGAGTGAGAATGAAATAGTCTACAACCATAAAAATTGTTTATAAAAGTTGATCAAGTGAATTAAGGAAATCACGTATATTGTTTTATATAAAACAATTATATGTATAGACAAATGATTGATGGAATATTAAAAATGTGCAATAGTTAACTCCCCCCCCCCCCCCGCCCAGAAGTTAGGCCAAAAGTCCGAAACGTTAGGAGAATAAAACAAATAATAACCCAAACAAACAATTTTGATTATTTTTCCTAGTAAAATAAACATCACATTTGATTTTAGAAAATCGTTTAATGTATGTTATATAATATATTTCGCCCCACTCCCCCGACTACCGCCACCAACTTTGTCAATGCGATCTCTTGTTAGTTCTCGCATACTAAAATTTTAGAAACCGTAATTAATACGGCTTTTTTTCATGACTAATTACCTCTCGCATAGGTAATTAGTCCAGAAATCTTTATTAGGTAAGACTATAGATTACGGAGTGGGGGCGGGTTTTCCCCGACACCACTAGGAACCACCACTGTCGCCGACTCGTCGCCCTCGCGCTAAAGTTGGCTCTAGCACACGTAAATTTTCATTAACTAAATATATTATATTATTATTATATTATATTATCATATTATGAGTATGCTACTAATATAGATACAATAATTTCAACATTTCTTAGATCTCAAACTTATTTTAACATTATTGTGGGTTTAAATAATTTTCATTAGACGAAAATAATAATTCAAAATGCCACACAAACAATAAAAATTCAATTAATTAACAATATTATAAAAAGTATCTACTTGTAACGATACAGTAACACAAAAGTAACCATAAGAACCTGTTGTTTTAGAGCAAGGCTAACTCTCTAGTCCATCGCTCCTTATAATTAGTCTGAAAACAAACATTCTGGAAGGTTCTCGAAAAGCGTTGTTGTAAACGAAAATCATGCGGTTTTGCTACACGTTACAACATGTATAATCCAAACAAGAAAAAAAGGTGTACTAAGACAATTGTGAAAATTCTGAAAGGTTAAAGTTGAAACGGCCTGGAAGTCTGTTCAACGTTGCTTTAAAAATTCAACACAGTTGCCCTGTCAAGCTGGGAGAGGAAGCAGTAAAGATTCAACAATTCAGAGCCAGAAGTTGTTTTTCTCTTCCACATTTCCTGCTTCTACGACTCCAAGAACGGTTATTGACAGAGTTGATAAGTAGTTTCGTGGTGGAATATTCTATGAGAGTTGGGCATTGCTTCAATTGCATTTTAATAACATGTTCTCTTTATTTATATCTTGTTTGTTTAGTATAGCTGGGGAGTATAGTTGTAAATTTGAAATATTAATAATCAGGAGAATGTATTTATCTAGTGCCTAATTGTGAAATTAAAGCAAGACAACCGTACACACTATCAATTTACTTATATAATTAGTAAATTATGTGTACTTCTAAAATCTTATTTTTTAAAGTAATTTTTAATAAGAAAAAAAAAGAAAAATAGCAGCATCTTGGTTTAAAAAAAATAATATAAATATTCCATCTTTGTAAGAAGAAAAAGAAGTGGTAATTCATTGTGATGAGATTTCTGCTCCGAGAAAATTATAATTCATGATAAAAGTGTACTATGTTCCTTATCCAAGAGGATTTACAGGATGACAAACGATACGGAAGAATTCGCGGTCACATTTCACAGAGGAAAATCCCAACTAGGGAACGTCAGGTACTTATTTTCTTTATAAGATTTGAAAATATAATTTAATTTTTCTTTTTCTTTTCACGACGAAATTAAATTTCTTAATATAATTTTTAAATATTTGTTCCAGGAGGAGAAAAGATTTACCTCGGCCTGGATTTATGTATGAAGCTCTTGCCCCTTCAGTTACCCGGCACATATTCACTTCTCTTCACTCACCTCTTTCCCCACGATTTCACAATTTTTCCGGATCAATTGGGGAAGTGGACAAATTTTTCAATTATGTGCGATCTCATGACGTTTTCCACGCCCCCGTTTAATTAGCGAAATTTGCGAGATCCTTGGGAAATAGGCCATTGACGAGAGGGGACTTACTTGACCGGAATAATTGCCTGGTGGTTCAAGTGGCAAGAACGCCATACTAGTGATTCAAATACCCTCCAAGACCAATCTTAAGCGCCTTCTGTCTCAAAACTTAAAAATTAGTATTTACAAAACTATTATTCTTATGTATTATACATATACTATTCTTCCTAAGTTCCTTTATGGATACGAAACATGGTCGCTAACATTGAGGGATGAGCAAATGCTGAGTACTTTTAAATAAATTAGAAGTTTACACACCGCCAAACTGAGAGAACTGTATAATAGAGTGAAATGAAATGGGTATGTAAAATTGTGAAACTCGGTTGTGAGCGAATCCCTAAAAGTTGGCTTTGAACCTTCGGGTTAAGCCTTCATTATTATTATTAATAACATAGTTTTATACTCCAAATTAATAAAATAATCTCTGAAATAATGGCTATATAACCTATTTCTTATTACAAGCTGATAATAGATTTTTTGTAACTATTTCTGAAGAAAAAGAACAAACAAGTATAGAATATACGAGTATAATAGCCTGCTCCTAATATTTCACAAGACTCTCTGCATGTTATTCCTACACACAAGGTGGAAACAATCGGGTATTCCAATCTGAAAGTGAGGTAATATATAGCCGGTACTACATGTATATTCCGCTTAGGCGATCCTTTGTAGCACAAAAGGGTCGAGGGTTGGATTCGATTTGTGTCGGAACGCAGGGCTTTCTATATTAGTTCTATACCTGACTAAAAGATATGGCGCTCTTTGTCACAAACGTGATCTTTGCCATGATTTAAATCTTATTATAATGTAATTCATTCAACTAAACTATCGTTAACTATTGGGTCATTAATATATTATATATTTATAGCTATATTATTTACCTTGGAAATATAGAAACTAATAAGTAATGTGTACTTCTAGGAGATTAATTTAATTTTAAAATTATATTTTATTTTTTAATATCTTGAATGTAATTAAGATGGCATTGATTTAAGAATAGGAATTTCTTTGTTTGTTTTTTTTCTTTGTTTGAAAATTATCAATTTTTAGTATGTAATGTAAACTCCGGCAGACGGTTTCTCATGCCTGATTAGTTTATTTTATTTGTATACCATTTTTCATATAATCCTATTATTACCATTATCGTGGTAAACACCCACAGAATAAAAAGAATTAAACCCTGAGTAGTCCCATATTTCTAAATATATAGTTATACATATACAGGTTGACATTCTACTCGTGCGACAAACTTCACCAGTAGGTTTTTCACCATAAAATGAATAAAAAAGTCAATATTGACCATGGTCCGATCCTCAACAATTTCGGAATAATTTCGCTTTATATTGATTTTGAAAGATATCACGACCTGGCGTCGGAAAATCGTGATATCTTTGAATCTGAAAAAATCTCCGAAAATCTGATAGCACCGTTAAAATCGATATTAATTTTTCAATAATGAAATGGCCATATCAAAATTTTTGGGCCAATTTTTCGTGATTTATTTCAGCCAGAACCAAAAAAAAATTATAAATCGGAAAGTGTTCGGGACAGTTCTATGGCAACCAACATATCTTGACCTCAACCCCATTGACTGTTCCGTCAGGGGATATCTCAAGGAACTGGTCTATCGCACTGAAGTGACGAACATAGACGATTTGAGAGCAAGGATCTTCACAACTGCTGAAAAACTTCGACATGTTCTCACTTTTGGTGTTACAGTTGGGAGTATGAGAAAACGGGCACGTTTGTATATTGAAGAGAACGGCTTCCAATTTGAACATAAAATAAAATGATTAAATATAAATTTATTTTAAAGATATCGGTGAGTTTCTATGTATTTTTTATTTTTTTTTCAAATTTAAAATGTAATTTCTCGAACATTAACAATCCTAGAACCATTTTTTTTCTCTTTTTGTCATCGATATCTTGGTCTTAGAAACACCAAATTAAAAAATGACGAGTGCGTTTTAAGCGTTATTAAATGAGGTATTTTCCCTCAAATTTTCTGCCTTCTTAAACTAAAATTAGAAACTCTTGATTACGTTAAACACTTTCCGATTTATAAAACTTTTTCCCTTATTTTGTTGTTCTGGCTGAAGTAAAACACGAAAAATTGGCCCAAAAATTTTGATATGGCCATTTTATTATTGAAAAATTAATGTCGATTTCAACGGTGCTATCAGCTTTTCGGAGACTTTTTCAGATTGAAATATAACACGGTTTTCCGACGCTAGGTCGTGATATCTTCCAAAATAGATAAAAAGCGAAATTATTCCGAAATGGTTGAGAACCGGACCATGGTCGATATTGACTTTTTTATTCATTTTATGGTGGTGAATCTAAATCAATTTCGCTAATGACAAGTAGAAAGCATTTCCGGCTTTTAATCTAGTTTTAATTTCCTCAACGATGTAGTTTATTCTAGTTACCATAGCCCTAAATATCTAAATTTATCTATTTGTTAAAACTTATAACCGTTCTACATTATAACTATGTTATGGAGTAAACATATTATTTTTTTCAGTATGAGAAGTTTTTTGTTCAAAAAATAACTATAATCATTAGGTATGTCCCAAACAACACTTAAAATGGTTTGAAAACTCTTTTGCATGCGCAGTATGCCTTTACTTATTTGCCCAAGTAAAGACTATTGCGTATGCGAAAGAATAGTCTGGGCACTTTAAGTGGTCGTTGAAAAGTAACCATATGCGATCCTACGATAAGGAATCTATCATGTGGTCGCTAAATCGTCGCACAGCCTAATCTACATTATTTTTCAACTGAGTTTATCATTTAATTTTTCAGCTTTTATTCTCTCTATTAACAAAACCGTAAATTTCGATTAGGCCGTATTTCAGAACTTAAGTGACGGTATTTTAAAAGAAACATTTTTCGGTTCTTGTTAAGTGACCTAGCATTAATTTGATCAATCTATCTAACTAAGATTTTATTGTTTGAAGAAACATAAGGTTGAGTGTGGGACATGACGGAGTCTGCTAGACTCTCATCTTGGTGTGTTATTGAATAGAAATAAACATAAAAAAATATTTTGAAATGTTTTTAAAATGTATTAAAATTATTTGATTCTAGTTGAAGTTCCATCACTTTTAAATAAATATATATTTTTTTTCGCATCTTAAATGTTATTATATCTTCTATTAATTCAGTTATTCATAAAACTAACATGTTGATAATTAGCCTAGTCAGAGACCTTAAAGAAGGGAACAATATGTCTTGAAATATAGAATAATATACACTAAAAGAAACATAATTTAAGTTTATTATACATAACATATCTTTGATTATATAATTTATATCTTACTTCTTCTAGTTAGCCGATGGACGAACGAACACAATCTTGCGATAGTTTTAAGATCGATTATAACGTATCGTAAGGTATGGCACAATCACCTGGATAAATTGGTTAAAAAAAATGTTCCAGAAAAATAGGTTTAGAAGTTCCTTGCGAACCCAAAGTTAAAGGGAAAAAAAAAAAAAAAAAAAAAAGAAATCATGAAATACCCAGAATTTGCTTTGTAGTAGAAAAATTAATAATCAATTTGAATTCACATTGTCTCTTGGAAAAAGTAGTAATCAGCCCAATAGTCATTTCCTCGAAGCGTATAATACTAATAATTAAAAAAAATGGTATTGAAGATTTTTGTGGTTTTGAAATGAGAAACTTAAAATCAGTCCAAAAAAATGTATAGGGTGTCCAAAAAGAGTATTCGGGGTTTGAAAGTTGAATAAAATCTCAAATATAGAATATCAAGTAGGATTTTTACGTTTTATTTAAACACAATGGACTGGAAATTTATTTAGAAAAAAACATTGTTGTCTAGGTGTCCACCATAACGCTGCTGGCACTCCTCGAATCTCAAACGCACATTTCTAAAAACGCGTTGACACTTTGTTCCTGAGATTGCAGTCATTTCTGTTCTGACATTTTGCTTCATTTGCGTTCCTTTCTTTTCGTATACCCTACCAGGTATCCCCACAGAAAGAAGTCAAGATGACTGAGATCGGGACTCCTGGGAGGCTAGCTAATGGTGCCTCTACGAGAAATCACTTTGTTTTGGAATAATTCGTTTACCGTAGCAATTGATAAGTCTGTAGTATAGTAAGTGGCCCCGTCTTGCTGAAACCATGTTCTAGAGTTATATCCTTTAAACTCTTGCAGTTCTTGGGCCAAAAAACCTCATATCATTTCACAGTGGCAAAAACACGAATACTTTTTCTGGACACCCGTTACTTTCAGAAAAAATGTGGGATGAATTTTAAATAAGTGAAAACCTCTAACTTCACTAGATTTTCTTCAGAGCTCCAGACAACTGAGAATAAGAATAAAATAGCGAAGAAAAGCATCAAGATATACCGTTATGAGAGTTTTTTATTATTTTTTTTTTCATACGCAGAAAGATGTTCTTAGCATGCACTAGAGAAGATGCCCACTGACCTGTTGGTAGTCCCCGAACTTGGTCTGGTACTCGAAGACATAGAGGAAGGAGTTGCGACCCTGAGAAGAATGGAGGTCAGCGGTGTGGACCATCGGAGCCACGAACTGAGCGTCGCTGAGGGCCTCCAGGGTCTCGTCCCTGATGTTGATCGGGTGCTGCACAGGCTTCTCCCAATCCGTGTACTCGTTGACGATGGTTGCCAGGATCTCAGACAAGTGGTACCTGTGGGGAAATCAGGTTAACAATTTTTATAGTTGTAATAAACCATATACATAGAAAAATGAGGCGTAGAATTCCAAAAACAGCCAAGTCCATTTCCAGATTTTATTTTTTATTATTTTTTTAAATAGTTTTTCTATTAGACTATCATTAGGTGGAAGGATTTCTTCCAAAAGAGGTTAAATCATATTGAAAACGGCCCTACAAAAATAAGGTCTGTTCCAAATCCAACCAGATAATCTATAGAAAAACTACATAAAAAAAAAAAAATAAAAATCTGGTAATTGGACTTAGCTGGTTCTGGAATTCTACACCTCAAATAAGGCTGGACCTACATTGGATATGTTTTTTTCTATACCCGACTATGCCACTAATCCTTATGCAATGAAAAAATGATCGAAAGGAAACCTAACACGTTTAATTAGTAAGTGCTTACATTAGACCCGTAAGCCATTAGGCACTAAACAAGTGTCGACTCAAAGAAGGATATAAAAATGCGGCATTTTGTGGCTTCAGTACCCACTATATTGATATTTCTTAATTAAAAAAAAAAAAAATCTTCAGAGAACTTCAGCAAAGTAGCTGAGTAAATTATACAAATAGGTAGATTCGGATAATTCCCTTTGAATTACGTAACCGCCTTACATTAAATGTTAGGATGATAGGATATATGTAAAAGTCATTTCGAAAAGGGACCATCACCATTTTTTGGATATTCCATGAAGGACAAAAACCATTTAACATCCATGAATTAGTAAATTAGTTAATGAAATGTTTTGAAAATTAAAATTTTATATAATATTTATAATTATATAATAGCAGAAAAAGGCATGGGAAAGAGAAAAGCATATATTCTTGGCATTCTTTGGTCTGCAGTAGTATAATCGATCACCGAGTAGTTAGTTATGAAGACTATAAGGCACGTAAATAAATCTGTTTATAAGGGACATATATAAATACTTGATAAGCATTACTACAGCAGAAATGAAGACAAGAAGCTATTAGGTGCGAAATGTACCGAAGAGCTGTTTGAGATGACAAGATCACACTCAATCCCGACTTCTAAAGTGGTTTGCTTATGTTTGCCTCATGAAAGAGAACCAAAGAAATAATACCTTTTTTAACAAGATCGCATTAAAATTAAGCTTCGAAAATATTATTCTGTTAGCACCGTTGTTAAAATTCATCATCTTCCCTCAATAAACGTTTATTTACTAATGTGATCTGCCTAGATTAATCAATTAAAAGAAGAATCCCAAGTACGGGATGGAGACACTAGAAATAAATAATATTTTTAAGTAATTCTATTAATTATTTTAAGTAAATAAAATTAATTCTACAATAGTAGATTTGTTTCTATATATTTAAATAAATAGAAATCCTATGTATATTTAAATACTGAATTATTGAGTATCAGGAATATCTGAAATAACTTAAATTGCTAAATAACTTGAATAATTATATTACCATTTCATGAGAAACATAAATAAAACTCGACTCCTAACAAAATTAACAGAGAATATCATCTAAATAGGTAACTAAATAAAAAGATGATTTACCTAACCTAGAAAAGCCATTCTTTTTATGCGTCTAGACCCAGTCTAAGGAATGAGAATATCTAGGGTTTGCAGTTCGCAGAAATACTAGAATAAATTAGGAAAACACGTGCTTGCACTAGACTTAAATAGAGAATAGACTTGAATAGAGAGTATTCCATTCCCTACGAAAGAGATTTAGAATTGAAACTAATTCAGACTTAATAATTTATTTTCTAAGAAAAAAAAATAAAGAGAGCTCTGGTAAAGCTGGATAAATATGGAAGTGGTACCAAGTTATTTCTCCGTCTTTAGCTTTCATATTGAACTGAGGACAGATCATAGGATTACGAAGATACTTAATAATATTATAAAATGGGGCAGGAGATTTGAATTTAAAAAATAAAAAATAAAATTTCTCTCTTTTCATTGAAATGTGAAGTCCACAAATTTAAACAAATTTTCCTTTTATTCTTATTTGTGGGTGGGTACGTAGAATGATTTTTGCATACTTGCTAGTAATATTATCTTCTCAATAGATGATATTAAATTGTGCAAAGCGAGCGAATTAGCTACTATTTAAAGGGTTAAGGTACACCACAAGAGGAATTCAGTTCGCATATGAGCGGGTAAATTAACAATTTAATAATGCAGAACTTTCATTCATGCAGGTAGGATAGAATGGAACCCATTTGTGAATACTGAAACTCATGGATATTTAACAGTCGAGAGCCCTTTTGCCTTGGATGGTGTAACCCTCGTTGAGAAAGTTATCACTGAATAACGGATATAATCAGAAGAGGGGACAAAGGTTCCCTAATTGAGGAATAAAATTCACTTGAACGAGAACTTGCAGTGCTTCGGCCAAGTCACCTCCAGCCCATTGTTAGGGACTTCGTTACCGGCAGGAAATTCGTTTTAAGGCTCTTTGACTTGCCAGGCTCGTGTCCTACTGCTTGTAGAGGGCCTTTATTTCCTTTCCCTCCACCCCCCCAGAAAAAAATGATATATATATATATATATATATATATATATATATATATATATATATATATATATATATCATATGATATATATATATATCATATGATATATATATATGATATATATGATATATATATGATATATATATATGATATATGGTATGATATCCTAGGAGCTACCTAGAAAAAATGGTATATAAAATTTTCACTTGATAAAAGAATTTGTAACATTAATAGAATTTCTAGAAAAACTTGGATTTAACTTCATTAGCCTTGTGATAGATAAAGGATTCTTTATTGACGTATTGAAAAAAAAATAGTATCGTTTAAACTTCTAAATGAGTGTAATCAAACAAGCATATACCATTTACTTTTTTTACAATCTTATTTAATTTGCTCTGGATTATCAGGAATTTCCAATACTATATTAATACTTTTCAATAGTTATAATTTATTTAATGCTATTGACATAGGAGCTTTACGAATTTCAACATATAACAAACATTGTACGGATTTCTTCATCAGGGTTTGACCATGTAACAGGTTTTTTCAACTGCCAAGCTTTCACCCATCTTGCTGTGGGCTTATTCAGGGCCAATACAAGAATGAGAGTGGAGAAGGGGATCAGTAACTTATAAATTTCCGTCGGGGGCGAGGTCTGTGTTCCCATTGGCTAGCGCCCGAGGGGGCGTTGTCAGGTTGAGGGGTAGGGGAAGGGGGATGTCGTCAGCTCTCTATGAGATATGTTGTATTGTCTAATGCTGTTTAGTGCAGGGTACCAGTTTTTGCTAAGTCTGTATCCGTCTTCTTTGTTTATATTATTTGGTTTTTTATAATTTCTATAGCCTCCTTGACGGACCTATGGGGGTAGTTGTCAATCCTAACTATGGCTTTGATGTCTTCGAAGGCTATAGTGTGTTGTGTATTGTGAAAATGTTCTGCTATGGCTGATTTTTCTGTCTTATCGTATTTTCTTAACTGCGGCAATATTTTATTTCAGTCGTGTAGTGATTTTCCTTCCTGTCTGCCCTATATATTGCTGGCCGCATGAGCAAGGGATACTGTAAAGTCCAGGTTTGATGAGTCCAAGATTGTCCTTTAGATTGGGGGATTTGTCCAATTTTCCTCTCTGTGGCGAAAATCGCTTTGATGTTTTTTGCAAGTGTCCTGGCAATTTTTTCCGAGGTGCCTTTTGCATTTTCATAATATATGCAATTTAGTATGTTATGATCTGTCATGGTTTAATTTCATTCTCCACAGTAAGTGATATTTCTTCAAATGTATTAAGTGATTTTGTAAATTTAGTAAAGCCATTCTAGGGTCATGTTGGTTTTGTTAAAATTCACACTCCGACGAGATACATGCCCACTACATATATATCTGCGACCAACAAATTCCTCAAACAAAGTAGGGTACCTTGGACTAATATTTGACATAAGGATGACCTGGGGCCCTCATGTCAAAATGAAAAGACGGACATTAACCAATCGACTTAAAATACTGAACTCACCATTTTCCAAATCATCAAACTCAATACATATACACACTTACTTAAACCCATTTGGACATACGCCTCACATATTTACGGTTCAGCAAAAAAAGACACACTTACAAAAACTACAGACCATCTAATCCAAAATTTCACGTTAGTGACAAAACACTACACACCGACTTACAACTGCCAACTAACGACGAACAAAAAAGGGCCTTTATTCTCGCTCCCATATCAAATTGCACGGACGTAACAACAGTCTTATTCATGAGGCGACTGAAAAGGAGTTGATGAGAAAACTTCTCTCCTGAAACAAGTCCGGAATGATGTGGTGCTGGGCACTATCTTACCTCATTCCTAAAATGCCAACATAACTTAATTTAACCCGGCGCTGGTCGCGCCCCTCCGTGAGACACCGTTGGTCGCGCGTGAGCAAATTGCTCACACCTCAGTTTTTGGCTATTCTATTATTTTTACGCAGCATTCTTCGTCATATTTTTGTTTCTTTTAATTTAGAATATGTTTATCAATAAATTATTAATCTATTTAAGGTGTTTTCATTAGTTTAATGCATTCATTATACTTATTTTATAGGAGGGGAATGAATAGAAGAGAGTAAACAAGAATAAATGCTTTATTAACACGATTTTTAGTTAAAAAAAAAGAAATAGTTATTGTAAGAAAAGTACAGTAGCATACATTAACCAAAATTATAAAAAGAAAAATAGGAAATTATTAGTAAAAAAAAAATTATAAAAATATAAAAAAATATAAAAAATCGCATAAAGTTGGTACCATTGGAATAGGAAGAATCTAATGAAAACAATAACGAATAACAATCTAAAAACGAAATACCCCGTTTTACTCAAAAATATAAAAACTAATCTAAGCTTTTACTAAAAAATCGAAAAAAAAGGCGAAAATACTTAGTCATTTTTTTCTTCCGGACGATCCTCCAAAAGCCGTATATCTTCGCAGCACGTCTTGTTCCACTCATTTTCCGAACTAAACTAACTAACAGAACAGTTACAATATTTTATCAAAGAAATACAAACGTGTACTGACAAGATTTGGGCTCATTACAGCGGAGATGGGCAAGTCCGTACAGGTCTCGGAGCGGCCCGCACGGTGGCTCAGTTCTGTGTCACGGATGGTCGCGCTGTGAGCATTTTGCTCACGCTCCCGTTTTTTCGAACAAAACGTTTTTTGGGGCTTAGCGCGGCAATTTTTTTTTTTTCAAAAACAACTTCCTAAAGTGAGTTAATGTATAAATGACAAATAGAAAAAATATTAGAATTAAAGAAAAATAAATAAGCGAAATACACAAGATTTTCGGCAAGTGTGAGCAAAATGCTCACAACGCGACCAACGCCGGGTTAAAAAAAAAATTACGCTAGGAAACATATTTTCGGATAGCATATTTTTCGATTTAATTTTACAATTAAAACAACCGACAACTAATTATTTGTTGCCAGGTTCAAATTTCTCGTCAAGACTTGTGATTTTTGACTTTCTAAAAAAAACCTACTAGCTAAATTTGTATCATCAGGAATCGAAGTGAAGATATAATGAGTACATTGGTAGTTTAGTACCTAAGGCAGTTTGGGAACATGTCTCGGAGTATCGAACGGAGGCAGCCGAGCGCGAATGTTGCTGAAGCAGGCGAGGGATGAAGCGTGCCGAGTGTGAATAAATGGCCAACTTTAGCAAGTCATTAAAGGTCGTTAGTGCTCCTATTCAAGGGCCAGCAGCTATTCACCCCACTACCGCCAACTCTTTACTAAATTCCGCTACCGATGGTATTTAGTATCTTTCTTCTATAATGTGTTTTATACTTTTAGGCCCTTAGGTAATGAGGACGATTATAGCTGAAGTTAATAATAAACCATTGATTAATTGAACCATTACTCGCTGAGGTAGGAAAGTACTTGTAACGAAAAACTGCAAGGTGTATTACAGTGCAAACCTGTGAACCTTAACCCGGGAAAGGTAGCGCTAATCGAAGTATTGATTTAGGTAGCGCTTCTTCGATGAGACGAAGTGAACTAATTATCGTTTCAGGGATGCCTAATCATCATGTAAAAGTAGCATTTATAATACTTTAAAACAGACCTTATTTACATTTGCACTTTTTATGCCTTTTGTCAATAAGAAACTAACAAGAAACAATTTACTTACTAAAAGTTGAGGTTCAATATATGCAAAACACTTTGATTTTTAACGTATAATTTATTGGATAGAATAATTATTTCATACAAAAAAACACAAAAGCAAATTGCCAAAGAAATAATGAACTAGTAAATAGAATAAATAAACAACGAAAGCATACCAAAAGGAATACACTACACTATCAATTAGACAGGAACAACGAGTTACAAGAAATAGGAAAATTTACATTGGACTTAAGGTCAATACATTTTCTCATTAATTATTGATAATGTATATGTCACTGCCAGGTTTTACAATCTGGACATAACTTGACCGTATGCTCTCCACAAATACACTTTTCACAAATACAATAAGATTTTGACATTCTTCTCTTCTGCCATGGACAAAATCGAAACATGTCTCGAGGTCCAAATAGTCCATAAATATCCATCTCCAGATAGAATCATCTTTCAAGACGAACAATAGGTAGCACTTAGTTTCCAAGAATGAAACAAAGTTACATATTAGGTAGGGCTTCGTCTTGCCGACGTCGTTCCATCAGAAACATAAATTACATGATTGATTTACCTAAATCGACCGACCTTCTACCTACAAGATCTGTCCTAGTACTAAGTGGAGATAGAACTCCCGGAAGGTGAGCCAGCTAGGATTGGTGGTTCATCTATAATTAACAGTACGGTCTCTTCGTCGCTAAGGCGAACGCTAGCTTTCCTGGGTTAAGGATCTTGGGTTCAGTACTGTGAAAGAAAGTACTGTTTCTTGGTCAGCGGTCATGCAAGGAGATGATATGGCCGAGATCACGCTCAACCGCAAGGTTTTTCCCCGCATAATTTTTCAATTGAGGGTACCCCCCATTTTATAGAGGCTGGGTTTGCCCCAGGAGGGTCTCTTGGTTCCAGAGACGATCTGTGGCAAGAATATTAATGATATCCTGTAACGCAGATTCGACCTCAGGACTTTTAAGAATTTGTTTGCCTATATACAATCCACATCGATCAAATCGAAACAAATATTAAGACTATTTAGTCGATGGTATGTTACCAAGCAGTTCCAAAATATTTGAATAGCTACAAATGTGAATCTGTATCAGGATATTTGAAATAGAAGTATAGGTTTTCTTTATTAACTTAAAAAAAAAATCTTTTATAAGAAAGGAAGACAATTTTATACCTCTAGAAATAGAATAAAATTAAATATGGTTAGCAATTCAGTAATGATGAAAAAATTTCCAATGCATCTGATTTTTACCATGTTTAGTGGAAAAACGCACTACAACGATAAGTAGGACTTTAATAATTTTGATGGGAATCTTTGATGTTCTTGTTGGGGGTATTTTTTGTCACCTGCCTGAGGGGAGTATGTCCATTTAAGATTAAGTAAGTATCTACATGTATCCAGTTTCTGTCCCAGTTTCAGAAAGTATAAATAGAAATAATTTATTTGACGTTTTGGATTCCTTTTAAAGAATTATATTGAACTATTCAGTGCGTCTCTAATTCAGTCTCGATGCGAAAATTACGCTTTCAAATAAAATAAGCCAATAACCTAATGAAATAAAATGTGGAGCTCCGTTGCAGCTGTGTATTTACTTATCCAATCCTGTGTAGGATTCTAAATGAATTCTTAATGACCCTTACTCATAATCATAAGTACCCATAAAGTCCTAAAAATTTATATATTTTTGGCGAATTCAATACAGAATAGGTAAATACATTTTTTATATCAAAATCCTTGGACACTTCTGATTCTCTTTTTTTTAAATTAATTTTTTATTAAAATAATTCAATAGATTCTGCCACAATCAAGGGCATTAATATTATAGCATAAGGTCTCATTCACAAAATAACTGAATAAAGGTGTACATAAAAAAAAGTAATAATAATAAATAAAATGTAAACCTCGATCTAAGTCTCTAGCTCACAACATATACTTAAATGAAATTTGAAAAATCAAAGAAAAAGAAGCTAACTTATGTTACATTTATTGAAAACGCATTCTACACTCACACTCAATAAATGATAAGGAATGGATGAGATCTTGTTGATCATACATAATATTTTGCGCTACACCGAGTCCGTTACAGTTGCAGCGTTTAGTAATAATAACCTAATTATAACTACAAGTTTTTCGAAAATCTCAGTATATACAGTTTGAAAATCTCAGTATATACAATCATAATTCTGCTGGCTATGTAAATGTAGGTGCACCACTATTCCAGCATATCAGAAAATCAACTGGAAATAAGCTAAAATCCTTTCAAACAGGAATAAGAATTAAAATTTTTAATAAGTAAAAAAAAAAAAAATAAGTCAAATCTATATAAATAAAGATGAAATTCTGTTTGTTCTTTATACAAATATATACCATTTGTCCTAAATTCTTCAAATTTCGCTCAATGGTTCTTAGATACTAGGTGCGAACACCTATCCATATTAGTAATTGCATAATTCTGCCAATCTCTGGGTATATTCTTTATTGTTATTAAAATCGTCACACTTTACATAGGTTTTTACGAAATCTAACGTTTGAGTCGAAAAAAGTCTCATTTTATACATTTTGTAGATTTAAAAATGAAAACGGCGAAACCGGTATATACAGCAAGTAAGTAAATAAAATAAAATAAGTCAAAGAGACTTATATGCAACGTATCAGGACATCAGGGATACAACGAGGGGCAGGATTCTTATTTCGATAAATCGCGACAGCTGTCAAATCCACCATTTAATAACCTCAGCCCAGCAAATTTCCCAAGACGAAAGAAACAAGTACCTGAATGCTGGGATTAAGTTAATTCAAGGAAGATGTGATTTCCATCTCTGGTAACTTAGAAAAAGTCTCAGTCCACAAAAAATTATATTTTTTCAATACACCTTAAAATGCCCATAAATGCAGTAAAAGGATTATTGTTCAAGTAGGAAATAAATCCGATCAAGAAAATTTATAATTAAGTATAACGGGATAGGGAAAAAAATTGCTAAATATTCTTTAATCAATCACTTGGAAATATGTTTTCAAAAATATTTAATTGTTTCTACAAAATTAAAACAACACTAAGATCGCTGACAGCACTGAATGATTAAATGTTCTTAACATATACAAATAAAGTCATAAATACTCTGCAACTCGGTTTTATGCCTAAAAACATACAGAAAAATATAAATAACATCCAGATACTCTGAAGCATGGGCCTTAGAGTAAAAGAATGCAACAAGCAGACAGGAGAAGGAGTCAGAAGTTAACGGGCAGTTGGAAACAGAAGCGTTTGTTGTTTGCCGTAGTATTGTGTAAGAGGGTTTGTTACCGGCACTCATTTCCGAGTCAGCACACACAGCACGCACCGCAATCCACTTCAGGCGAAACAAAGTGCTCTGCGGAAGATGTGGAATTATTTAGCCAACTCTGTAGAGAATGGTTAATGCTCCACGGGGCTGCTTTTGGGAAATATTATATAATAAAGGCAGTCATGTCTGCACTGAATCTTTCATTAGCTTTTAGAGTAGTTCCATTGTTTTTTGGCTTTATTTTTTTTTCTTTACTTTTTTATAAGCATGTTCTAAATAACTTAGCTGAACGGAGTGTACGTGCCTAGGAAGTTTAAATATATTCCTGATATCTTTGTAAAAAACCTAGAACAAGATTGAATTTTTTTTTTATATTACAATGTCGATATCAGTTTTATCTATAATCTTTCTTCCGCAAAATGGTGATTACAAAAAATAAAAATAAAAAGAAATATAAATGTTCTAGTTTATTACTAGCCAAGAATTCTATTTCTTTCCAATGAACTTCGGCTTGTTTCTTCGGCTATCTAGAGCCATTTTAACGTACAAATACTGTAACTAGCTACATCGATTCATATCTCTCATTTTAAATAAAAATCGTAGTTGTTCCTATATTGTTTTTATTTATTTTTTTATTATTAGGAGTTTCATCAATATGAAGTTTTCCTCAACCAAACTCTTGTTTTAATAGGTTTCTCCACCCCTGCTGGTCCATCGTATCCTCCCCCGACAGTCCCCTACCAGCCACACTCTCCATCACTCTATCATTCCATCTGACTGCAGATCTTCCTCTTCTCCTTCTACCCTCTGCCTCCCAGTCCATAATTATCTTTGGTATCATCTCGTCACCCATTCGTCTAACATGGCCATACCATCTGAGTCTCCTCTCTTCCATCACCTCAAGGATATTCTTTCCTCCTCCTAACCTTTCCCTTATGGTGTCATTTCTTATCCTATATTGTAACTTTAAAGAAATATTTAACCAACTTATTTAGTTATTGTTGACGAATGTTATAGGGTGCAAATATATATTTGATGTAAAAATAAACAGAACAGCAATATTTGATATCTTCATTTTTGTGTAGCAGAAAGAGTAAAAGTTCTGCTACAAATATATAATCCCACAAATCTAACAAGTGGAGATCCACAAGGTACGGTCCTGTCACCAGTACTTTTACCTATTAACACAAGAAGAACAGTTGGGGACATGTTCTATATCGTTACAAAAAGAACAGAGGCAGAAAACTTACCTTAACTTAGCATCAGAACAAGACTAACTCTCTATTCAACCGCTCTTTATATTTAATCCTAATTAGGACAGTCTGGAAGGTTCCAGACAAAGGAAGATTATTCACGACCATGTACCAGAAAAGATTGTTCTAACAAGTATAGAACTCATTTCTATCATATGTTCATTTTTTTGTTTTTGTATCACGTTAGAATATTATAACATTAACAAGAAACTTAGACATACCTGTAAGTACTCTTGACGAAGGTCCTCAATATGTTGGTCCTCCGGTCTGGCTCTATTCCGTACATGACGTCTTCCCCGGTGAAGGAGAGGAAGGCTTCCGCCCGGACAACGCCTAGGAGGAGGTCGTACCTCGAGAGCTTCGTCACCACGCTCTTCCGGGACACGACCCACTCGTGCTGTCCGTGGTCCCTGCTCCGAGTTTTCATCCCGATCCCATTATCTGTAAAATTTGCAATATAGTAATCATTAAGTTTAAGGATAGTTAGAAATTAATATTAAAAAAAAAATAATGGGAAGGATCATTATATAACCAGCCAAAGGTTACGTAAAAATCGTGGTTCACCTTTATCGTGATAGCTCCAAAAGAAGCGAAGTTACAAACCAGATGGAAAACCAATCATGGCAAAACAAACGAATTTGATGTGAATTAGGGCGACGCCAAATCGCGAAACTTGCTATGAATACTGGTTTGAGGGTAGGGGAAGAAGAGGACTATAACACAGCCAGCCAGCGCATGATAAATAATGTTTTTTTTCACAATCAATTTAAATGCCATAAAGACGTGATGTAACAATTATCTATAAGATATGAAGAATATATTGTAACACACATATGTGGGCTTAAATAACTTTATTTAAGGAAAGTAATAATTAACAATGCCACAAAAAACAAAAAAAAAAACAAACACTAATAGTTAACTGCATTACAAAAAGTATCCACTTATAACGACACAGAAACATATAAGTAACAATGTGATATGAACTTCAGAACAAGACTAACCCTTCAATCCACCGCTTCTCATATTTAGTCCGAAATAGAACTATCTCGAATGTTCTAGACAAGCATAGAGGGTACTCGAACAGTCACATATATGTACTAGAACATTTTGTTTCAACTGTTTCCAACAAGTCTAGAACTATTTTAAATGATTTTTTTTTGTGTTTGGTTTTACGTTAAAATATATGTAATATGATTTATATATATTTTGGAATAAAAAGTTATTTTTAGGATTTGGATAAAATCTTAAAGCCGGGGTTGAAGGCTCGCGTCCCGCGGTGGCCCTATGATTTTTTAAAGGGAGTCAAAAATACTTTACTATGCCGTCCCTAGGATAGGGCGTAAAATAGAGGTCCCGAGCCTATACGATGTCAAGTACTTGTTACCTATCCTAATTATACCTGGGAAGGTACTGAGAGTCCAGTGTAGCATCGTTCAAATATCCTTAGTAGCATAAAATGACGTTAAACAAACAAACAAATCATAAAGCCAATAAAAAAGAAAAAGAAAGTTATTTTGTAAGTATTTACTTATCTGACATTCTGATAGTTTTTAAAACAATTCTAACATTATATATAGACAATAGCTTATTGTTCATAATGGACAATAAGATTCGAAAAGCAGCAATACACATTAGAAATAAATAAAGAAAAAAGTTTTAAATATATTTTAATACTCATTTCTCGAATAAAAAAACAAGTAACTTTTTTTTTTGTTTGTCACTCTGCCTTCGAGGTTCATTTTTAACTAATTGACTGGGATAAGACGAAAATGATCCATGTATGTAGTCCATGTGCGCTTAAGTTGGTACTTGAAGATTAAGTCTTGGGTACAGGAACAGCAAAGATACTTAAAGTCTGCTAAACACGATAAAAAAAAAAAAAAAAAAAAAAAAAAAAAAAAAATAGTTTTGTAAAAACATGGAAAGGAAGGTGGGGTGTCAGGCATTGGTAGCGCGGATCCACTGCAAGAAAAGCACTCCTCCTTGTTTTGACAGTGGCTGAAGCCGAGCAGGTAGCCCTTGCTAGGGGTCCAGCTCTTCCTAAAAGGGATTGTATGTCCTTCCACTCTTCTGTTTGTTTGAATAATCCGGTTATCCCGGGGTCAGTGTCGAGCACGTGAAAAAAACAGAATTGTATTTCTTTTTTCAGGTAGTATATAGAAGATAAAAACACAGACAGTTCTTTTTTCTAAATTGAAGTATGATACGTTGTATGACGTTTGCAAGGGTCAATGTACATAGCTGGTGTTGGAAGCTGGAGTGAAAACACTTTGACTAGGCACATTGCCGACTGATGATTGCGATAAGGATTCGTGTCGAATATTTCATAAGAATTATCAAAAACTTTATTTTTACATTTTTTTTATAGTACTTTTTAAAGTAAATATAATCTCAGAAATGACTCTAGCGGGATAAAGATTGGGGATGAGTAAAAAAGTAAAACCTCAGGTTTGCTTCGCTAATACCCTTAGGTTTTTGAAAATGGCTAGATAGATTTTGATAATGAAAGGAAGTTCATGAACAGTTTATAAAGTCAATTTCATAAAACTTACGTAAAGTTATTGAAGGGTGTGCAGCAATCATATGGTTATAACCATATCTACCTTAGTTTTTTGGGGGGAAAATTAAACATTAGACAGGTATAATTCTTTTCTTTTTTTTTTTTTTAAATGTTGTAACACTAATTTGAACAATAATAATTAAGATTTCGAACATTTTTTTTTATTCAGGTAAAAGATCACAAATATGTCCAGCAAATACGAGAACACTAACATAATATTATCTGTTCGCGTCAGGCATACCCTTGTCCCAAGCAGATGGGAGTGCACCCTCCACAATTAGTTTTAGTCTTGAAGGAATAAGTCCAGTGATCAACTCATGCATAACAAAACTTATTTTTATTGACCACATATTAGGGTAAACCGGGTACATTTATTGGCACGCTTAAGACTACATTTCTGGGGTTAAATTAAAAAAAATACTTTTTATAAAGGGATCAAATAGAAACTTCCTACAGCTCCTCATTCTCTATCCTCATAAAGACTCAAGAAGTTTTTTTTGGGTCAAAAGTTCAATAGTTTTAGAATATGGGAGTATTTATTGTTAAAAGTGCCAGATCTAGTTTGTTAAAGTCTTACTTCATAGATGACTTAGAGTACAAATTAGGTCTTGTTTACCTTTTTCTGTAAGTTAAAGTTGGGGTGCCAATAACTGTATGGTTTACCCTATTTAAAAATACATAAATTAAACTTGCTTGTGCCAAACGTTCTCTTCCTTCATCCTCCTCTCCTCGGTCGCTTAGCTAATCCTTAGCCGGACATGTCCTCAGAGTGTTGCCAGAAGAAAAGGGTGCCCACGCTAGGGTGTCTAGAGACCCAATTTACTAAGAGATGATGGTGATGCTACTCTCTTGCAGCTTACTTGACTAGTACTTTACTCACTAATTGCCCACCTGGCCACCTATTCTTGATGCAGTGATTTCAAACCTGTTTCTAATGTTCAATTTAATTGCGATTGACGAAACAGTAACACGTAACCGTGATTGGAAAGTAACTGTCTCACTTCGCTCGTCCAGGCTAGTCGGATTCACTAGCCAAATGCGTTCTTTTATATAGTCTGGAATGGAAACTTTTAGAACCTAAAAAACTTCTTAAAATGTTACCACGTAGTAATTACAATGCTAACCGTTCCACGGCCAAAACTTTACAGAAATAAACCTGTGTTCTAGTTTTTTCCGTTAGGATATCATATCAGAAGATGTTTACAACTCAAAAAACAGTTTTTTTTTTTTTTTTGTATAAACACATGTGAAGTTTCAACTGTTTACTCAATTTTACTTTACTACTAACAGGGTCTAGAGAAAATATTCGTTGATTACTAATAATCTACCATAGAGCAGTCAGTACCACTGGTACTAACTGTAGCTCATAAATTGCCCTCTACGTGCATTAACACGATCATTCCCTCAATAAGAGAAAATGGCATATCGCGGCTTATGCTTTTGATAATAGTGTGACTATATTCTGGCATATGTGGTTTTTTCATTCTAATTCCAACGTTATGCGGTAACTCAAAATTGATAAATTTCAAGTTTGAACCATCTTCGTGCCGACATACGATTTAGTAGGTTTTGTTTTTGATAATCAGTCAATTAAAATCCGCTATATCCATTACAGAGGAATAATGAGACGACTAGAGTGTGTGGGTGAATCTTTTGCAATCCATAGAAAAATAATTTGAATAACCGGTAATTACAATTTTTTTTATTTTTTAACGTCCGCTTTATGTCACGAGGGATAATCGGGACGGTTTATCTACGGGTAACCAACCTCTTCTAATCCATGGTAAGCTGCTGAGTCTGTTCAGTGAGGCCCTCATCGAACAGATTCGAGCGGGCTTGGGCGGGATTCGTACCCGCACCGCCAGCGTGGGAGTCGGAGACGCTATCCCCTCGGCCACACTGCGGCCGATTTTCTTTAAAAACACTATTGTATTGAAAAAACAGAAAAGAAGCAAATATAACATGGGTATTGTTTTTTCAATGCCTGCGCATGAATTATTTAAAGGTGAAACTTTTTTAAAAAATTCAAGATCCTCGTGCCTCATACTGGAAAAGAGAGGAAAATGCATCTAAAAATAGAATACGTCATTGTATTACAATTCGTTGAATCATTAGTTCCCAAAACGTTTTCTATCACGAGAATAAAAGGGGAATACTCGTGGATTTTTCAACATTGTTTTCTTCAGTAAACACTCGAGTTATCCAACCGTTTTCTCAGGAATCTTGAGGTAAAAATATTTTAAAAATACTTTTTCCTGGAATGGTCTATATCGGTGGCATCATTTCCTGATATTAAAAGTAATAAGTCGATGACAATGGAAAATAATACAAATATAAACTACAAATAACACTGAATTTCTCTGAACCAATTGAAGAATTTTATTTAACAATCTTTATATATATAAAAATCTCGTGTCACGATGTTTGTCGGGGGTAAAATCAGAAACTACCCAACCGACTTAGATATAAAATTTGGCTCATTGTGTGTAGTTTTGTCCAACTTAAAAGTTTTTATCTCGATTACTGGCCTCAATATTTCTTTTATTGCAAATTAAAGCCTTATCTTAATACAATTGAATGAGTTTATTTTGTAAGTTATATAAATTTCCAACAGATGGCAGTGTAAGTTTTTTATTGAATAACACTGCATTTTATTTCGATATTCATGGAGGGTAAGTATCCAGTAGCCAAACCTATTTTTTCTGGCTTGGACTAGGAAAATCCGTGTTTTCCCCATGGAGAATTATGCGTCGCCTTTTCACGTAGGGGAAAAACATCGAATCTATTTGTTTTAGCATAAGAGAGGTTAATGATAATTATTGTTCACCTATTGGCACTACTATAAATAAAAGTTATGAATTCTAACTAAAAAAAAATATGAATTATTATTATAAAAAGTTTTAAATTACCTTCATCTGTCTCATTCTTAAAATTAAATTTTTATGTTTTGATGCTCGCTTTCCATAAACTGTTTCAGGTAGAACCTACCGATACGATATCTCATATCATCATGAGTTATATTCTGAATTTAATTATTATGTATCATGGCAAAACATTAATTTGGTAAATTTTTGCGTCATTGTATTAAGATTCGTGGAATCATTAGTTCCCAAAACGTTTTCTATTACCAGAATAAAACGGGAATACTCGTGGATTTTCCTACATTGTTTTCTTCTGTAAACATTTGAGATATCCAACCGTTTTCTCAGGAATCTTGAGGTAAAAATATTTTAAAAATACTTTTTCCTGGAATGGTCTATATCGGTAACGTCATTTCCTGATATTAAAAGAAATAAGTCGAACACAATGGAAAATAATACAAATATGAACTACAAATAACGCTGAATTTCTCAGAACCAATTGAAGAATTTTATTTAACAATCATTATATATATAAAAATTCGTGTCACGATGTTTGTCGGGGGTAAAATTAGAAACTACCCAACCGACCTTTATATAATTTGGCTCACTGTGTGTAGTTTTGTCCAACTTAAAAGTTTTTATCTTGATTATTGGCCTCAATATTTCTTTTATTGCAAATTAAATGCTTATCATAATTCAATTGAGTGAGATTATTTGTAAGTTCTATAAATTTCCAAGAGATGGGGCCAGGGATAGGCGAGCGTGGTTGAGCGCGGCTTGCTTTAACACACTCGAGCCGAACGACAGCGGTTTAAATTTTTGCTCTCTATTTTGATTGTACTAAACCCTTTTCCAATGATATTCTTTATTAGTTCATTTTATATGTGTGTTATTTATATTTAATCTCGCCTCTGCTGAAATAATCCATTAAGTGCTAAATGAATAGATCATTAATACTTACTGTAGTCAAGTATGAGGTGTAAAAACTAAAAATTTAACCCTCCCAATTCTTTAAAATAAAGTTCTATTTTAAATCCTGTTTGTTTTTAGATTAGCTGAAACGTTTTTATCTTTATGAGTGAATTTTGATTTGACAGTATTAAAAAGAATGGGATATCATTAGTTCAGCGCATTATAGCAACTGAACAACAGATTACAACACGGGTGGGTGGTCGGGTCTGTTCGCAGTGAATAAAATTAAGTAGAAAGAGGAAAGGTTAGACAATCTAATCTCGATTATCTAGCCGCAGAATTCGGGACATATAAGATCGACGAAAAAATCTGCTCCTCGTCGAGCAACCTAGTTAAGAAAGATGCATTCTTCAGTAGAAAAGAGACCAGATATACATATTTGAAGCTACTTATGGAAGAAGTTGAAGGTGAATGGTTGAAAGTCCTATTGTTCTTATTAAACTTTGCTCAGAAAGGTGTTTCGGTCTTGGCACAAACTGTAAACTTTTCCCATTTCTCAAGCAATTTCTAAAACTAACACATTCTCTTATGAATATTTACAGTTCAACTGTTCCAGAAGGCGGAAACCCGCTGGCGTTATTGCTGACAAAGGAACGTGTGTTGCATCTGTGACAGCGTAATGGTTAATATGAAGAATTCATGAAGAATCAGCATTACTTCAATGGAATGTATTGTAACGTTAAAAAAACAAATGAGTAGGTGAGATGCAAAACTCGTTCGTTCCACATGAGCAAGTTTTTCAGGAAACTCAAAAAACTTACCACGCCTTGTAGAGTGGCCAGATAAAGTTCATTTTTTTTTTTTTTCCTTCGAAAGGTGCAGCTACCCTGTGTAAGTGAGCTTGGAATAAAAATAAATTACTGATTTAGAGGTAACAAAAAAAAAGTAACGAAGTATGAAATGAAAAAGTTTTGCAACGAAATGTTTAAAGGAAAGACTTTTGCTGCACACCACATTGGTACGAACGAGTTGAAATTCACATTGCGTAATTCGATCTTCCAATAAGGATAATAATACGAGGTGAAGAAAACAAAAGCGAAGTTTTCTTCGTAAAAAGCAATATTTATTTAGGTTCATAACCATTTTATTAATGAATTCGGTATCATTTTACACAATAATATCACCAATTGATTTAAACCATTTATTAAACATTTTTTTTATTGAAAATTTTTTCAAAAATATCAGCTTACTTATATAAAACGTGTCGCAACAAAAAGACTAGATCCTAAGCCTATCTTCAACAATAGCGACTTCATCATCCTGTTGTTCGTTATGTCCCTCGTCTGTGGCAGATATAATGAGAACTCGATGCTTTTTCAGCAGTTTATCAACGTCTTTCAGCTTGTTGGAGCCATTGAATAATCAATCATTAATATAGCGAGGAAAGAAGAATAAGTGTATAAACTGAAATAAAACACGCGAGTTTAAAGAGCTTTCGATATTTTCTTCAGAAAGGGTAACAGGAACTGCTCAAGTGAACGAATGGGATGGGTGCAAAGTGAGAAGTGATTATTGCAATGAAAGAGTTTATCATCAAAACGAGTAACGAACCTGTTTTAAAACACAATGGGCTATGGAACGAATCAGTTCTGCAACAAACCGCTATTTTCTATAGCAAAAATACATAAGAAATAATAAGTTTTGCTTCAATCTGATAAGTTATGTTGAAAGAGCATTAAAATATCTTTTAGAATCCACTGCCATCTTAATTTTTCAACAAAATGGAACTAACGAGTTTTTCATCTCACCTCTTCAAGTATATTACCGTAATAAATATTCAGATTACTATTGGAAATTGGTAACATGAAATATGAGAATGTATGTTTGCTCATTTTTACGAGTAGTATTAACCATAATCTTAAATCTCGACCAGTCCTGAAATAGTTATTTCATTAGGTATTTGGATCATTACATTTTTATATGAGATACTAGCAGACCCGGCCAAGCGTTGCTGTCAGTGGCTCAGTAACTATAATTTAAATTATTGTCGATTAAGGAGGGATAACAAATCTTTACTGATATTTTTAAATTTCTACATACATAGAATACTAATCGTTTAAATTATTAAAATGTATTTACTATTCTAAAAGTTGATATCAGGGTGGACCACGGCAAAGCGTTTCAGCATTTAGCTAGTAATCCGAATGAAATACAAATAAAAAAGCAAAAGGAAGGAAAAGTACCTAGAATTTTGAGAATTTATTGTAACCTTTTCCTGATTTATTTATTCTTTATTGAAAATCAGTTATTAATATAGCTAGGTAAGAATAATCAAGTACAAACGGAAATTAGACACGCGAGCTTAAGGAGCTTTCGATATTTTGTTCAGAAAGAGTAACAGAAACTGCTAAAGTGAACGAATGGGATATGTGCAAAGTGAGAAGTGATTATTGGAACCAAAGAGTTTTGCTTCAAAACAAGTAATGAACCAGTTTTGAAACACAATGGGCTATGGAAAAAATCAGTTCTGCAATAAACCGCTATTTTGTATAGTAAAAATCCATATGAAATAACAAGTTTTGCTCCAATCTGACAAGGTGTGTTGAAAGAGCATTGAAATATCTTTTAGAATCCACTTCCATCTCAATTTAAAAAAAAAAAAAATGGAACGAACGTTTTATGCACCTCACCTCCTCAAATGGTTTAGAATGGTTCTATACTTATTGTTGGAATGAAATAACAACTAGAAAAAACTGTCATAGTACGTGTTTGTGACTATGAGTACCATCTACGCCAGGGGCAGAACATTCTACGCCCGTTCTCCTTAAATTGCATATAAGGAGCGATGGACTGGAGAGTTAGTATTGTTCTGAAGCTCA
Source organism: Aelia acuminata (assembly GCA_911387785.2). Classification (NCBI taxonomy): domain Eukaryota; kingdom Metazoa; phylum Arthropoda; class Insecta; order Hemiptera; family Pentatomidae; genus Aelia; species Aelia acuminata. Next base: position 17,518,613 of record OU426983.1, read on the forward strand.
AGTCATGTAATTATTTCCGTGCTGCAAAGTGATATTTTGTAACATCTTTAAATATTTGTGTTTCATTAATTTGTATGGCATTGAAAATTTTTGTTTTTCTTTAAATAAATTTTTTTTAACCCACATTAGTTTTACAGTATCAATAATAATTTTATTGGGATCACTGATAACAATAATATAGATACGAGGGGTGATCAAAAAGTTCCAGGACTGTTGAGATTGCGCGGCAATGGAGTGTCATAGAGCAGTGCGGTTGGCAGCATTGTTTAGCGTGACTCTTCCTGAGCTCAGCTGTTTATTCAGTTTGTTGATAACCTTCTTCATTGCAAAGTTACTGCTGTTTTCGTAAAAAAAAGTTTTTTGTGTTCGGCGATTTTGTGAAATGAATGTAAAGGAAGAGCAACGCGTTTGCGTAAAGTTTTTTGTGAAGTTGGGTAAAATGTTATGAGACCATTAACCGCTTTCGTTATCTTCAAACCCTGAGAAATTTGGGCGAGGCAATAAGGAGGAAGAGACCAGAGTTGTGGCGGAGCGGTGAGTGGGTGCTGCATCATGACAATGCGCCTGTTCATTCCGCACTGCTCATTCGCGACTACTGCACCAAAAATGGAATGACGGTCATTCCCCAGCCTCCATATTCACCTGACCTTGCCCCTGCAGACTTTTTCTTGTTTCCAAAACTTAAGAGACCCATGAAGGGAAAGAATCGCCGAACACAAAAACTTTTTTTTACGAAAACAGCAGTAACTTTGCAATGAAGAAGGTTATCAACAAACTGAATAAACAGCTGAGCTCAGGAAGAGTCACGCTAAACAATGCTGCCAACCGCACTGCTCTATGACACTCCATTGCCGCGCAATCTCAACAGTCCTGGAACTTTTTGATCACCCCTCGTATTATTAAAATAATTATATACGAGCAGTCCCGGCCACGCGCTACTGTGGCTCAGTAGCTATAATAATGCGTTGAATTAGTTATATCCTATTCTTTTTAATAGTCAAATGAAAATTCACTGATAAAGATAAAAACGTTTCAGCTAATCTAAAGACCAACGGGATTTAAAATAGAACTTTACTCCAAATTTAATATTTTTTGGTAAAGAATTTAAATGGGTTAAAGTTTTTATTTTTTACATCTCGTATTTGACTATACCAAGTTATAATGATCCATTCATTTAGCAGTTACTGGATTATTTCAGCAGAGGCGGGATTAAATATAAATAATACAAATGCAAAATGAACTGATACAGAATTCAATTGGTTTAGGGTTTAGTACAATCAAAATAGACAGCAAAAATGTACCAAATTAAATATTTGAGTACCTATGCGGGTCACAAAACAGATAAAGAGATAATTTCATCCACTTATTCTAACATATTCCGCATCCTCAAATCCTAGTTTTGATTTCATAGGTACCTGCAATTATCTCTGTACCTCTTGAACTATTATTATTTTTTGTATTGTATACTTCTTTCTGTATATTTTCCAATTTTTTATGCATTGTTACATTATGTATTATCTCATTTTTATGTTATTATTGAGTCCAGACACAACTATTTGTATACAGTACCATCTATTTTGTTAGTTTTTAAAATATTTTTGTTCACTCAGTTGTCATGTGCCTTCACTTCAAAGCGTTGGATTTCCCCGTCATAAACCTTTGAAGTCGGCACACTAACCCACTACTACTACCTCTCACCTTATTTTTATCTTTAGTCTTAGTATCCACCTGGACTCATGGAGGTAAATATCAGATTCTATTTTATCTTGTTAACCAGCCACTTATTTTAATATTCATGTATACACCATCTTTTATATTATTATCAGTTCTGTAATGTATCCATTTATTGTCACCCTCTAGCATAGATACTCATATATTTGTTTTCTTTTAGCCCTGATGAAGATCCACAAGTTGGATCGAAACGTTGGCTTAACACAACAAAATCATTGTAAACTGAAAATCCTGACCATCATTTAACCTATCGTAATTGAAGAACAGTTGACTATCCCTCACCTCTACCAAATTAATGTTTTACTATAACGCATATTAATTAAATTTAGAATAAAACAGTAGCTGATATGAGAAATCGTATCAGGAGGTTATACTAATAGGTGCATGATGATTTTTGTTAACCTGTCTTTATCTAAAAGTAATAGATTAGATGTTTTCTCCACACGTGAAAAGGCGACACATAATTTGTCATAGAATAACCACGGATTTTCCTAGTCCAAGCCGGAAAAAATAGATTTGGCTAATGGATGCTTATCCACCCTAAATATAGATAAATATAGAAAGAAAATAAATTGTTGTGTCAAGAAATCAAGTTAACTTTTGGAAATTTGTAGAGCTTACAAATAATCACATTCAATTGTAGTATAGTAAGCCTTTAATTTGCAATAAAAGAAATATTGAAGTAAATAGTCGAGATAGAAACTATCCGATCTTTTAAGATGAACAAAACTGCACACAATGAGCTAAATTTCATCAAAATAGGTTGAGTAGTTTCTGATTTTACCTCCGACCAACATCGGGGCACGAGATTTCTATATGTATAAATAAAGATAATATAATGATATGTTTCATTTTCAATGTGTTTTCTCTTCTTTTTACAGGCATTTAAAAAGTCGCAGTTATCTATTGTCAACTGGTTATAAATGAATAATGTTTTGCAGCGAGACCTTAGAAGAACAAAACTGATACTTTCGTTGAAAAATAATTCCGAAGCTACGAGTCGTAATATTTTATAATCCTGCGGTAGAGAGATATAAAACTCAGGGAAAGAAACTCGAGCTCATTAAAAGTACACGGGGAGGAAAGGAATCCTCAGCAGTTCCCAGTATTGTGTTTTATTTCCTTTCTTTTTTAAAGCTACCTTCGATAGCTGAAGGCACGTGCTCCGATACAATTTTAATTACATTCGATGCTCTTAATTGAAAGATAACTTATACTTTTGAAATAGTTTTAATTAAAATACATTTAGTATCATAAATTTAAGGTATCATAAAACTTTACAGCACAGAAATAAACACACGACTTGTGCTTCAGTACAAGACTCCTTCAGTCTACCGTTCTTTATACTCAATCGTAAGAAGACCAGCCTCGAACCTTCTAGGCAAGCGTAGATGGTACTCGATCATCGTAATCACATGTTTGCACATCCTATTGCTTCTTCCACGTAACACTATATACAATAAGAGGCAAAGATGTTTCGTTTCTTCGCTGAAATGTCTCCCTATTTCTGATCCACACCTGATGATTTTTAAATGAATTTACTAGTAATGGTTGTGCATTTAGTATTATTTAGTATTTAGTATCTATTTCATGTGTCTTATTTACTGAAACACAAGGCGGGGGCCTGATTTTCAATTTCGACGATTTGGATGAAAATTCGTGGGTTATGTATTTTTAGTCCATTTGTCTGTCTTTTCATAAATTTCGATACACTACATGTTAGAATCTCTAAAATATAAATTTATGAGTGAATAAGAAATAAAATAGGGGGGACACCCCCTTTCATTTTTAATTGCTAGTATTAAAGATGATCTGCAATCCAGGCGTCAATATGAAAAATTAAACAAGTCATCGAAATTATATTATAATATTGTTATATAATTGAATTATCATAATTGAAGATTATACAGATTCTGAATGCACATAGGATATCCTATAAGGGCCTAATCCATACACATTTACAGTGGATAAAAAAAAAAAAATATGCTCTTACTTAGATACTCTTACAGAAAATAACTGCATAAACTTTAACAAAAGCATTCCTATTAGAAACTAATTTACAAGGAATCTTGGTGAGAGATGTATTACAGACTGGATCAAGACCAAAGTTAGGTAGGCACTAACTTTCCCCAAGCTTGAATACACCAGAACTGATAACAATAACACGTCTGATACTGACTTTACATTATGACAGGTGCAAACTATCTATGAACATTAGAAAAGAAAATATTCAATACAGAATTTATTTTATTTGTTTCATCTTCACATAACGTCACTTTATGCTGGTATATGGCTTAACGGTGGATGCTACAGTGGGAGTCCTAAATTTTGCTCAACCAAGGAAAATATAGGGTTCTTTAACGAATAACTGACATCCTGTAATGTATTATTCGCTTCAGAAAATGCTTATTTAATATTAACCATTAAAGCACAAATGTCCCCCTAATTTTATATTTTATTTACTTATTTAATTATATTTTAGAGCTTGGTAAAAATACAGACCCAAACAGCCCCAGACTGAAAATGGTATACGTGAACGCGTTTTCCAAATCGTAGAAATTTGAAATCAGGCCCCCACAGATATACGCCTTTTGATACAGAAAGTAAGATATAAACAAAATCCACAAACATTATATTAAGACTTAATTAATAAAATAAAAGGCCTAAAGCCATTTCTGTAAAAAAAAATTTCAGATTTAAAATATTAACATAAAATTTTTTTTCATAACATTTTGCTATTTGATATCATTATAAGTACCTAACATACATCATATTTGATTATTAATTGAGTGATTGGTAAAATTATTGTTACAGTGTAAAAAACTGGTAAGTGGAGATGTCATTCTAATATAATCTAAAAAACTAGTAGTAAATAAAAGTTTATTATATTATGTTGTGTTTACATTGGTTATTTGCAAATCTTTGATGGAAAAATTATACTTACAAGCTTGTCATATCTCCCACTACTAACACCGAGCAACTGTATCAGGATTGGGTTAATATTGTATACTACGAGGGGGGGGAGGGGGCTAATTAGGTAAGCTATTATTAGTAATTAAGCTATTATATTAAGAAACTTTAAGTCGAATAGCAGAAGCACCTTGGTCTGTTAATAACAAAACTCTACAACAAACTATCAGGCAAAAAATATGACCTCATATCGTTAAATTTCACGGAAATAACAAAAATCAGCCTTATTAACGATATAGGCACCACTAACATGCCTTATAGGATTCGACTGAAAAGTAGTTAGAAGAGATCACTTCTCTTATGAATCAAGACAAAAAGACTGTGCTGATTCGTACTTATTGTCCTAATAAATCACTGGACGTAATTGAACGTAAAATATTAAAATTATAACGAACCCTGCCTGATTCAAGCATTAGTAAAAGATCATATCCAAAAAAAAAAGAAAAAGAAAAAAATTAAAGTAATTTTGCAAATAACACAATAGGGCTTTTTTGCTTTGAAAAAAAAGTAAGTAGCCACAACAATACCTGAAAGAGTAGATTGTCGCTCTATTCCTGTGTCTATGACGACTCCATCTACCGACGGGCCGAATGTTGTGGCGAACTGCGGAGGATCCACGGGTACAGACATGAGAACGGATAGGGGCCTCTCCCTCAGGCACTTGAGCAGGTGAGCGTGGCTTTGCTCCCAGGAGCAGTTAGCGTGGCGAGCCAATTGGCGCGCGTACCTCCACGGCTGCCGAGCCAGCGACCAGGGTGCGTTCGCAGCCCCACTCATCATTATTGCCCGGTGGAACAGGACTCCTGTAATAGAAAGGAAATTAATAATACATAAGAATAGTCAATATATATACTTTATAAATTTATATGAATATATATTTAAATAACTCTCCCATAACGGTCATTGGCCAACATTTAATAAAATTTGGGTGTATGAAATGTGCTCCTATCTCATGATTACTCGCATCAGTTGTTACCTATAAGGCCCTATACACACGGGGATACTGGAATGAACTAAAGCAGTTGGTGACTTTAGTTTCTCACCAGTTACAGACTGAATGGTGACTTGAATCCGCACGCGAGGCTACTCACAGCAACCGAAATTTCCAGTTCGTTAAGTGTTGTCATGGATATCGCTCCAGCAATGTGGGAAAGTCGAGTGATATTTATTAATTATAAACTATCGTCTATTATTAAAGGCGTACTGTGCATGCATAGACTCTGTTTTATGAGTTGACGGAATATTTTTCATTTTTTCTCCTGTATATGTTTACTTAATTTATTCCATATTTCATATTATTTTTATCTGATTTTTAGGCGTAACGAGACACAGCTAATTTCTCCATATAAACAAAAACAAAGATACTTTATAGGAAAACAAAAAAGGCCCCTTCCTCATTTAAGCCCCCTCAGAATATTTTAATAATGATAAAGCTTACCTAATAATAAAGAAGACTTGATTATCATTAAACATGACGAATTTGATCAAAATCATTAAAGCCTTTTTTGAGAAAATCGAAAAAAAACGTAAACATGGGAAAAACGGTTCTTAAATAAAATGCCCTCTCCGTTTGATCAATTTTGATGATTTTTTTTTGTCACATCGTGGGCATATACCTACATAAAATACCCAGTTCTATAAAAATCGTTTTGAGAAAATTGAAAAAAAAAAACAAAAAAAAAACACGTAAAAATGGACAAACAGTTATTGAATAAAGTTCCATAACCGTGAAGAAAGTCTCTCCGTTTGGCCAATTTTGATGAAATTTTTGCTGTCACATCGCGGGTTTATACATACATCAAATACCCAATTTCACGTTCGTACGGTTTATAGTTTTGGAGCTAGTCTGTTCACATACATCCAGACCATTTCACGGGATTTGGTTATTTGGACTCAGGGGACCCTAAAACGTATATTTCCGTTGAAGTCGAAATTTTTCACGATAGCAGTACTTTCCCTTACTATATATTTCATATATAGGTAATTAATTAAAAGTAAAAAACTGGAAACTAAAATCACGAGGCAACCCTATATGCGAATCACTCAGGCGACTAGTTACAAACGAGTTCTCTGAATCCCAAATCCGTCACCAGCCAGTAGCGCCGTGTGCGGTGTCCCATTGTAATGCATAGGTAGTGACTCAAAGTAAACCAGTTGGGAATTCGCGTCACTAATCAATTTCTTTTTAGTATCCCCGTGTGCATAGGGCCTAAATCCCAAAAATGCGATGCTAGTAGGAAATGATTCCCACATTTTAATTGTTTGAGTTTATCAAGCCATTCTTAATAACTGTAAAGCTCAATGGTTATTATTATTTATACTCATATAAATAATCTACAGTTGTTTCAACGATTGTTAGATTTAAAATACGTTTTAAAGAACTCTAAGTAAATTAAAAAATAAGAGATAATTTATTGATGATGGACCACAAGCTTGAAATGAACTTGGATACTAAAGCAGAAACTGAAATTTAACTTTCACACAAATTTAGCTATTGCTGATAAAGTTTACATAGTTTAATCTGATGCGGAAGGGAGTTTGTAATACATTTGACTGAATAATAAAATTTGGTATTCTTTTTAGGTTCGCTAATCCATATACACGAAGTTTAGTAGATAAAATTGACATGGCTGCCATAACAGACTTAGTAGCCATGTGTGCTCACTGCTACCGAGATGCGTAAGCCCGGATTTGAGTCCCCAGGCATTGCCAATCTTTTCTCCTAAAAAAGTTTTGATCTTTAAGTTTCATTTTTAGGGTTTTTTTCATTTCGTTTATTTTTCTTTATTTAGAACAGGCTTCCGTAAGTCTTAAGTGTCAATGAAATGTGATTCCTAAATAGATGTTATGTTTAGAAAGTTTATTTTCGCTATTTCTTATTTAAAAGGATTTTCTTCTTGCCCATTTGAATTTATTAAACAGAATACAAACCATAATAGTGGGATACATCGATGCGCCTATAAGCAGGTTTATTCCAGCATATTTAATCATATACAGATTGAGGCATGATACGTATGAAAATTCATGAGTTGCGTGATGACATTGCTTTGCGGGCTCCTGATTTTGCCCGGTTCCATCCTAATTAATACGATCAAATTAAATAGCAAATGCCACCAGTGACGGGAGAAAATATACATTATGCATGTTCAAGGAAGAGGAAACAGGGACACGGATTAATTTTAGATTTACATTAAATATTAATACCATCGCCGTTTCCCATCATCATCCAATTTTTATGTTACAAGAATTTTGTGATATTTTTGATAGTTTTACAACCTACCCCAATTTTGGAAAATATTCAAACTTTGACTTTTATTTACTCAAGATATAAAAATGTCACGAAAATCTTTTCCATTCTAGGATCCGCATATTTTCATGCATTCCTTCATCCTTATATGCATTCCTTCGAATTATTCATATCACCATGGATTCAATGTTTAAGCATTGTCTAACAGACATGGATTTTTCCACCAAATTTTTTTCACAGCATGAGGTTAATTGCACCTCTCTTATGAGGTTATTTTCAACAATTTTTCAAGACTGATAAAAAAAAAAGGATCAAAATTGGATACGCTTTTGATATGAAATGGAATATTTTAGTATTGATTTTTGAAGGATCTATACGTTTTTGAAAGAAACGCATCTAACACATTGTTTTTAACGATAAAAACTTGAAAAAAAAAGAAAACAAAAGTGTTTGAAAAAAATGGATGTAACCGGTTTTGAAACCAAACGCCTCATATAATACATCATTAATGAGAGATCTCCTTCTTTTACAGACCAGAATAACTGAAAAAGCCAGGGAAGAGGTACTGCTGTTAGTCATACTTCCCCATGTCATTATTTAATTAGCACAGTGCAAATCTACACATTGTCAAAATTTGTTGACAGGCGCATGTCAAGATATGCAGAAAAAAAAAAAAAGATTACATTAGTCATTAATAAATTATTGACTATTATTTGAATGTTATTATCCACGAACTTTTATTAGACGCCGTATAACCTGATATACCAACTTTTGCAGACCTAATAGACCTACCTCAATTTAGGAAAATATTCAAACTTTAACTTTTATTTACTCAAGATAACCATATGTTACGAATACCTTTTCCATTCTAGGATCCGCATATTTTCATGCATTCCTTCGAATTATTTATATCGCCCTGGATTCAGTGTTTAAGCATTGTCTAATAGAGATGGATTTTTCCACTAAATTTGGTTTAATCTACTTGTATATATTTTTTACATCATAAGGTTAATATATTTTTCACACCTCTCATTACAAACCATATACTTATTGATTTTAATTTTTTCACAAATGTCATAAATTTAGTATAAAAAAAATCATAGAATATATACCATGGGGTTAATATATTTCTGTAAAAATGTATATTTAATAGATGGGATTAGATGATATATGTTGTTATTTGAGACGAACCTCTATCGAGGCACGGCACCTGGGTAAGAGTAGAAGGTGAGTCCTCGCTCAGAGCGATCGAATTAAGCGAGCTAACGGAGTTATTGGCCTGAAAGCTCTTCACGCCATTAGCCAAGGTGGCCGAGCTGGTCCAAGACCTTCTTCCTAAATTTCCCGACCGTTTCGTGCTTTCCATCTTAAGAGCATTTTTTGCAAAAGAACGATTTAAAAAAAAAAAAATGGCACAAATTGAACTGTTTTAAAGTTCATTCAATTACTCTTAAGTTGTATTTATGTGAACTTTTTTTTTTTAAATAATAATGTCCAATTAAAATTATTGGAAAATGTCCAAATGCCTCAAACTGACAACGTACACTATGTTGGTCTTACCTTGGACAGAAGAATGACATGGGGCCCGCAAGTTTAAATGACACGAAAGAGCCTTAACAAACCTACTTTACTCATTTGGTTTCTAAGACTTAAAAACTAGGACTGAGATATGAATTAAATGTATATTTGAACTTTTTCTTTTTTTTTTTTTGTTGTTTCTGGAATTTTTCCCCATTCCAGTAACTCTGGGCTTGGGGGAGTTTATAGTTACATAAAAGTCCCGCACGTTCCATAGGATGATACTGGGTGCAGGAAAATAATTTAAATACTATTTTTCATAACACGTTTACAAAAGTAAACAACAAAATACAACATACAAAATTACAAAATACTTTAAGTTAAGATAATACCTAAATAGAAAATTTACCGTATAAAATTATGTGAATTAAAAAAAATAATCAGAATTAAGAAAATAAATATACATGGTTAATCATGATGTTTGATGTGGTGTCACCTGTCCAATCTATTTCTCATAATTCATTGTAGTCTATTCCACCTAAAAACTCCTAAAATTCATGGCCCAAAACAAAAAGTAGTTCTTCTTTACTACTTGGCCAATGGTTTCCACGGACCATAATTGTTCTTAATAATTTATATCTCTGTGCGTCAAGTAAGTGGCAGTCAAATATAAGATGGTCATAAGTTTGTTCTGTCTGTCCGTCGCACAAGCATTTGTTGTGTTCTATTATATTAAATAACTTCTTGTTAGCCCGTGATCAGTCAATGCCTGTGTAAGTCTACTGTTGATTGTACGTAGCTTTTTTCTGTTTTCTAATTTATTGATGTATATGTATAAATGTCTACACCTCATTGTTTTCTGTCATCTGTTATTCCATAGCCTGTACGTCATTTGCTTTAATATACTTTTGAAGGGCTTTGCAGTATGAAATAGGGAGTGTCTCGTCCAGTGCTGCAGTTTTGGCCTTCGCGTCTGTCTCTTCGTTACTTATGTCCTGTATGTCCTTTTATCCATTGTAACTCAATGTTTATTTGTTTTTCTTTACATTCAAGAAGGCATTTCCTAATGTCTTCAGTAAGTTGGTTATTGACTTTTTGTAAGGCTGCTTTGCTGTCAGTATGATTAACATAAGCACACCTTTCTGTTCCTTCGTATTCTGCAATGTATTCCAGTGCCCTGAAAATAGCCAGTTTTTCTGCCTGATTATTCGAACAGTATTAGCCTAATCTGTACTGTTCCGTGAGCAATTATTGGTCACCATTATACACTAAGAATGCACACCCTACTTTATCATCTTGCTTACTTCCGTCTGTATAAATGTGGTATGTTTGTCTATATTCAATATCTGTACAATATTCAGTGTTAATACAATGTATATCTGTAGGATTTTGCCACTTTCAGTAGTGAACGTCATGTTCAATATCTTTTATTTCAAATTCCGTTGTGTCTTTATTTTTAAATATCTGGTAGATTTTAGTCAGTTCTGCCGCCAACGTCATGTTGGATTGGAATGGATATTTGTACCGACTGAAACCAATGTGGGCACACACTTCACAGATATGGGGTACAGTCAAAATGACTCACTAAAACTTTAGACCTTTCATTAAGTAATGTTAAGACTCATATTAAAAGCACCATGGTACGTGACCAACAAAACCCTTCATACTGAATTACAAATACAAACGGTAGACCAACATAAAGACACTTTACCAACGTTTCCATACTTACTTAGCGGTTATTTTAATCGACTGATAAGAAACATGGAAACAACTGATATGGCAAAAAATAGAAAATTAAAAGGCGTTGGATGAGAGATCATCTTCTTTAACAGACCAGAATAACTGAAACAAGCCAGGGAAGAGGTACTTCCTTGTTTGCCATACTTCCCCATACCATTATTTAATTAGCACAGCGCAATTTTACACATTGTAAAAATTCGTTGACAGGCGCATATTAAGATATGACGACAAAAAATGTATTACATTAGTCAATAGTTAATTATTGACTATTATGTGAATGTGAATAACCTGATAAACTAACTTTTTCAGACCTAATAGATTTTTTATAAAAAGACTACTGACAATACCTCACCACATAAATACGAGTTCCAGGTCTTCACTCCACTGACACTCTTAGTTATCCTAGTTTATTTTTACTTTCACTTACCTATATACGAAATATATAGTAAGGGAAAGTATTGCGATCGTGAAAAATTTCGACTTCCGGTTTTCAACGGAAATACACTTTTTGGGGTCCCCGAGTCCAAAAGTCCCGCGAAATGTTCTGTGTGTATGTGTGTGAACAGACTAGCTCAAATACTATAAACCGTACGAACCTGAAATTGGGTATTTGGTGTATTTATGTGCCCGCAATGTGACAACAAAAATTTCATCACAATTTGTCAAAATTTAATAAATTTTGTCTCATTTTCACCTCTTTTTTTATTTACTCAAAAACGGCTTTAACGATTTTGATAAAACTGGGTATTTGATGTATGTATATACGAAATATGTGACATTTCATCAAAATTGGTCAAACGGAGGTGGCATTTAACAATAAAAAAATTATTTTCTTTAGAGAGTAAACACGTGATGCTCAAATTATTTATAGCATTTATGGTGTGAATAAAGTGAGAATATGGTATTATATAATCTTTAATTAATTATACTTTGGTTTAGAAATTTTTGTTCCATAAAAGATTTCTGAATGCAATATACTCGTAAAGTGATTTTAGAGGAACAGTGATCTTTCTCGGTTTCCAGAGAGGCATAAGAGCCAAACTTTATTACGAGACGTAAATAGCCTTCTATCGATTTACCTTCACGATATATTTACGAGAAACAAATCGCTGTTAAAACAGCCTAGCAGTAAAAAAAAAAACTGGACTGTTGATGAAATTCGGTCCTTTGAAAAAAGAAACAAGCAATAATGAATCAAAAAGTACTAAGAAATTTTAAGTTTTGCTTTATAGATATATTATAACTAGAGCTCGGATTCCCGTGCAATTGCATCTTTTTTTTGGAAAGTCAGAATAGAGCGAACTCAAGTTACTTATCCGAATCAAGCCCAATGGGATGTTTTAACGAAGTTTTATACTGCACGAAATTGCACGTTTAGGGGGTTACTGCACGAAATTGCACGTTTTGGGGGTTACTGCACCAAATTGCACGAAATTGCATCATTTGGAGACAAAATATACTACAAATTGTATTTTTCTTTAATACACACCAAAACAATAGTGGAATAATAAATGTGAATATCATAGAAAAAAAATAAAGGGAACTTGGGAGATGTAAACCAACCAACACAAACCTCCGATTTCCCAGAACTGAGGGTTCAGTGGATCCTGGATGTTTATACTTAGTTTCTCAATTCTCATCGTTCTGTCAGTATCAAACTAGCTTCTGTCGGGTATATAGTTACTATAAATGCCTAAAATGGGAGCAAGTGTGTCTTCGAAAACTGCGGGATGGATTGAAAAATATACTGAACTCAATAGGGATGGTTGTGTAGTGTTCAGTAAATCTTGTGATAAAAAATTGGATGTGAGAAGAAAACACCAAATGATACCCGCTGTAGCACAAGTAAGTACCTAACTATTTTTTTTAACCCTAGGTAACAGGGGTAGTGCGTGTCACCAGAGTGATTTAAAAATAAGCCTACGCACCGGACGTTGTATCTAGTGATTCCATAATTTGAGTGGTATCTTTCCTTTTTTAAGATCTTCCTATTTCCAATATATGTAATTACTGCTCACATGCAAGTATTTTACTCTGTAATCCACATCTTGCTGTTACTATTTTAAGTAAATATTTTATATTCCGAATTTTTTACCGGAATTGTTTTCAGAAATATATGAATAGTATTATAAAAAAAGATAGAAAATTCAGTGATTATACCAAAACCAATAACATAAAAATAATCTGTAAAATAAAAGAGTTTCTATTTCAATTTACTCTCCGCTACTTACTTTTTTCCAAAGTAGCAATTTTTTGTCCACAAAAATAATTTAATGCCAGATTTTTAAGCAATAAATTTTTATTGCATGTTTTTGCACATTTTGAAATTTTAATGCACGTTTTTTGCACGTTTTGAAGTTTTTATTGCACGTTTTCAAATTTTTACTGCACGGAATTCCGAGCTTTAATTATAACTTATGGAGATATACAAATACAAGCCTATAAATGTGGAAAAATGTGGCGTTTACAAATTATCGAAATACGTCGATTTCTATCTATGTTCGTAAGTGAAGGTTGTGTGTTGCGCGTATCGCACCAGATTTTTTTAGTTGGAAAAAATAATAGCGACAATTCTGTCGGAAACTTTGAATCCCTCTGCTATATACAAAATATGACAACAATAACTTCGTTTTGCATGAGTGTACTCGTACAAACGATAACGGTTGAAAGAGCTTTCCAATGTGAAGAAAAGTCCCGTTCTCACATTGCTTCCAGTCGGGAGGGAATATCGGGAAGAAGACGCCTGACGGGAAGGAAAACCACTCGACCGTGGCTGTAATTCTGTTTGAGCGCAAGTTGTTTGCTGAGGATCGCCTACTGAAAACAGCCTCGACTGTTTTTCTTCCGACCGGGCTCAATCACTAGCCCTGGTGTGGGTTACCCTCTTCTCTTTCCTATGGCTTTTACAAGAAATACTCAGTTTTACAGCTAGTGTGAAAATGATTTCCATTGCTTTTTTCAATCCGATCCTTTATTTGTGGAAAGCATAAATAAATACATAATCATCGAACAATAATTGTTCCTACATTAATAGCCTCCAATAATTAATAACCCCTAATAATTAAAAACCCTCCAAAATATTTCATATTTTATTTCCAATATTATATCATATTGTATAATCAACGTTATTTTATTGATGTTTGAAATTTATTGACGATACCTACAACATTATTATCACTAAGTTCTAGTATCTATGTGCTACCTATCTAGTAAGTAAGATAGCATCTATTGCCTTCCAGAACAACTTATTCGACCTCCGAAATATTTTCGATAAGTGAAAAATAAAAATAATAGCATCGAAGTCGAACCATATAACTGAGATAGTCAACACGCCCACCAATAAAATTTCATAATGTAAGTACGCTAACACCAGTCTCCACTGGCACCAGGATCTTCTCCTAGGGTCCCATAAGTGGGAGGCAAAGCGGAGGTCAGATATCCCTAGGCTGAATGTATATATTGTAAGAATGCGTATATGTATATTTATTTCTATGGATGGTTGCATATATTTTAGTTTCAGTTTTGGTTTTATTTATTTATTTTATATTTTGGTTGTATATATTTTAGATTCTATTTTTCGTTTATAATTATTGTCTTGTGTGAATGTATCTGTCCAGCACTTAAGTGTGTCAGATTGTAAAAAAAAAGTACGCTACCTAAGAAAGAATGAAAGAAAGAAAAGTAATTTTTATTCTGGGAAATCTAGTCCACTAAGAATACCAGGTGTGAACAAAATTAATAGCCGTTTGTCTGACTAGTTGGAAAAAATATAAGGTAGACACAAAAAAAGAAAAGCAATAGAAAAAAAATAGCTAAGAAAGAATCTTGAAAGAAAAATTAAATGTTGAATACAAAGCTTTGATCAGCTTTTGAGCTTAAAAGATATAATAAAAATCAAATAGATATGTCCTTAATATTGCTTTCACTATTTTACACACTTGCAGGAGACTAGAGATTCAGGAGGTGATGAAATATTTGGGTTTTAAATGAAGTGATGAGAATGAAGTTTTTGGAATGGAGACAAATAATGAATTCCAGAAGGCGGCAGCATGGATGACAGTTCGGTAGAAAGGGATATACAGGTCAGAGGTTTGGGATCTGGTATTTGGAGAATGTATGGAGGAGCAGGGTGTGAACAAACCGAGGATGTACGGAGGTTTTTTGGTTCTAAAGGTTCGGAGAAGATAAACACCTATAAAATACCTGTAGAGGTGAGAGATAGTCAACTTTTAATCTATACGATAGGTTAAATGATGGTCAGGATTTTCAGTTTGAAACATTTTTTTTATTTTCGAAAGCCAACGTTTCGATCCAACTTGAGGATCTTCATCAGGGCTTCTGAGTCAAGGTGGAAACGTAGGCTTTCGAAAATAAAAAAATTGTTTCAAACTGATAATCCTGACCATCATGTAACCTATCATGTAAAATACCTGTACTATACTTGAACAAAAGACTAAGTATGAAAATATGTAAAAAAAAAAACGATGCAATCAACTGTCGCACCTTCCAGACAACGGTTTCACAGTTTAAAATACAAACATAAGACAAATGCATAGTACTATAAAACTAAAAAAATAAATAAAATAAAATAAAACTATTTGGACTTACGTAGGACAAAAATTCTTATAAATATTGAGAACGCTCCATGGGGTATACGAGTATATGGCACACAAAGACATGGACGTTCCGACAGTAAAATCATACATTGAAGACAAATACCCCACTTTTCACAGCTCAACTCACAACCTTTGAAGTGATGAGTGACAAACCCATTCGTTTCTGGATAAACAATGACGTGCCATTACCTACCTAATTACATTCTAACTATTAGTTTTAAAAATATGAAAACTAATAAAAGAATGAGCCAATAAAGTATATTATTGGAATCGATAAAATTTATTAAAAGAAAAGGGAAGACCAATCACAAAGCGCCACATAAATCAAAGCAAAAAAAATTGCAAAGCCTTTGGACGAAAATAGGTCTTTCTTGATTTTATATTTTACAACTATTAAATACACCAAAAAAATATATAAAAAATAAGATTAACACGTTCACGCCAGCGTGTACCACCGGTGGCTCACAGTAGACTGTCGTATCGGACACTTTAGTCAATCACAAAACTTCCCACGACGATGTATAACGAGGTAGGATCGTATTGTTTGTTTTACTAATGTTGGATTGTCAATACTGCATAATGCCATTGAATAATTCCTATCCGACAGAGCGAAAATAATTAAGGTAAGCCGCCAATGGGCGAGGAGATTACAGAATTACACAAGAATTACAGCCTTGGGGTGAACGTGTTAATATTCATAAAGTTATCGAGAAAAAAATATGTACGGTATAGATTATAACTAGTTGAAATTGAGGCCGTTAATTATAAAAAGCGATATCTCCCTCCTGTGCCGAACTGACAAATTGCGGAATGCTTGTTCGAGAGGCTATTTAACTTACAATTTTCTTTTTCTAAAGTATGATAAAGTGGACGGCAAAGCACGGATCGGTGACTTTTATTTTTGTGATTGTTACTTTATTGATTTATTTTTATTTTTTTATGTACACATGAGATTGTGAGGGTTGATGAATGAATCCTTACAGCTCCAATATTAATGCCCTTGATTGTTGCAGAATTAATTAATTCATTCAGTACATTAACAAAAAAAAACAAAAAAGAAAAAAACCGCTCATTACATATAATGCTATATCGTCATTTAATAATATTAGAAGTGGGGAAGAAAAAAGGTGCAGTTGTATTTACAAAGGAATTGGAGCATTGCAGGGATTGGAGTTCTTTCTAGGTCAGTCTGGAATCATCTCTGTAGTGACTGTTACAGTCTAGTTGGCCCCAATAACAGAAGTTCAAGTCCTCAAGGTAAAATCATAAATAACGGTTTTATAATTCAGACTATGAGACCAATCAAAGACTAAAATATCGTATTAAAAAAAATAGTAATTATATTTTAAGTGTTGATATCCATCGACAGGATTTCGAAATTTAACCATCAATAACAGTTAAACTAAAAAATAAGGAAAAATCATTTTGAAATAATGGAGGCTCATTATGTTTCCTTACCACCAATTTTAAATGTTTCTCTTATAAGTTGTCAATCAATATTAATCAAACGGAGCTTGAGGCACAATATAACACCATTTCAATTTTTACTATTGAAAGGGGTGGATGAGCTTTTGTATTTTATTTATAGGCGATATTACAAAGATTAATTATAATTATAATTATAATTAATCGACCGCATTATAATCAATGAGCTATGTTGGTTACTTCACATTAAATATATGTACATGTTGTTTCTTCAATATAATTGGCTAATTAGACTTGAATTATCATATTTTGTCAACTGTAGAATTTTTTTAAATTCATATCTCTTAAATACGTAAAATTGGTTTATTGTGTAACTATTGTGGTACTGACTATTATTTTGCAATAAAATTAGTTGTTATTGGCTGATTATATCGCTAATAATTACACAAAATGTACATTAGATATAAGTATGGAATACTTTTAATTAATTTACCGGACGGGTTTTTTGCATGATGAAATCTTATAAACACAAGTGTAATGCTCTACTATGAGAAATTGTTTAATTAAAAAACAAATATGACAAACGGGAAAATACGGATAAATTCCTTAACTTCTGTTGGCAAATGTCTGTTGAAAAATAGGCAAATTTTATGACATATAACTTCCGGCGAGTTCTGGCATACATAGAAACCACGTGTCATTCATTTATATGAATAATGTGATTTTTGCCATTCGTGGCTGAGCGAAAATTAGCAAATTTGATTTTATATATAATTACATCTGGCGTGTCCGGGAAGGAGGGAATATAATGTACAATACCATTTCCCGTCCTTGATTCAATAGAGGTCTCTCATCCAGCTCCTTTTCAGTTTCCTTCTACGAGGCATGTCCATGGCCGTGGGGTCTACGGGTTTTCTACGTGCATTTTAATACGAAACCGTGGAGAAATAATTCGTATTTTATTTTTGATAGGTCATAGTTTGTCTTTTTTTCCTAAACCAAAGATCTGTGAGGAGTATTTCAATTATAACGTACAAATGTGTATGACTTTAGTTTCTGTTTGATTGATTGAAGAGTGCTGTTTTTTCAGTATTTTGGGTTTTCATTTCACTTTAATCTGAGGGCCCCTAGTCAGACTTTTTTTGAATGTTAGTCTTAGGTGATGTATTTTGTATGTCTGAGTGATTTGAATGTCGCCGACATAAACAGTGAACCCACGTCCAGTCGGAGGGTGAACTTTCTGTTTTGTGATTAGTCTTGGTTTTATTTCAATTTCTAAAGTGATTAACATTCTTTTTATTTTAATAATTAAATTGGTTTTGTAAATTGAATAGTCTGTGATCTTGGAGTATTTTTAACTTGTACAATCAGCATAGTTTTCAGTATTTCAATTGAGTGAGGATCGGCGGTTTTGTCACATAATGTTTTATTTAGTGTGTATGCTCCTAGTGGCCTTTTCTTCCAAATAGGCCCGAGGTATTGTAAATAATTTTTTAAAGACACTTCATCATCGTTATATATATATTTAAAAAAAAAAAAATGGTTCCACATTCCAGCTATTCCGTAAACAGGCATTACCATCAAACTGATAGACTAACGAAGGAATTATCCATCCACCAACTCCTGATGAATTGTTTACTAAGAGAGTTGCAAATTTGCTGAGTGACATTAGCATGACGACTGGTTCCGGGCTAAGCCAATCAGAGGCTCTCTTACATTTATACATGAGTCCTTCTTGCCCCCTTAGTAACGGGATGCTCCTATATCCAACAACTCTCTATCCAAATACTTTCAAAAGGCTTTCCAAGGAATCTCAATGAAGATACAAATTTTCTGTCCTGTTAAATATTTGTATTTATTTACACATTTATATTGCATCAGTGATATGCTAGAAATGTAGGTGATCATAGAAAGAGATGTATCTTTGATTTCTTCATCAATAACTTTTTCCATTTTCTTCGGTTTCGACTAAATTTGAATCAAACAACGTTCTCGAATAAGATGGTAGTATAAGAAGGGTTCTTCCACATTTTTTGTTAATTGGATAGGTTTGGATGAGGGGAGGAAGTATTATTAATCTATAACGAACTTATCCGATTTCGAATTTTGTATCAATGATTTTTAACAAACTTTTTTTTTTTAACTTATCACTTTCATTAAATCGATTTCGACCTTTTCACCAATCGAAAGAGGCGTTTTTACTTATTATTCCGCATCTAACATAAAAAATAAAAATTAGACCCCTGGTCTTTTAAGTTTGACATATGATTTATATTAATAACATTTTTTTTTTCATAGCCCCTTATGATTTCATAATTTCTTTATTGAATTAATTTCTTCCTTGAATAATAAACCTTATACTGCATTTTAAGGAGTATTGAAAAAATGTAATTTTTGTGGACTAAGTGTTTTTCTAGGTGACCTGTGACTGGGTTCACCTCTTTCTTGAATAAACCTTGATTTATTGAATAACGCTGTATTAATTTATTGAATAACGAATCATGCCTCCTGGTTATGTATTCCCCGATTTTCTGGTAATTTAATTACTTCCTGAATCTCTGATGTCCTCATTCGCTGCATGTTCTCATTTGATTATTTTTTTTGCTCTTCCGTTTTGAAATGATTGCAGCTTGTTTCTAGTTGATCTGCTTATATGCTTGAATACAGGTGCACCGTACAATAGCGCTGGCCGAATTATTGATGTGTATAGTAAAAGTTTCAAACGTATTGATACTGGTAGGAACAAAAAACTACTTCACTTTTATCGCTTATAACTTAATTTTAATTTTGTTCATCCAGTGTGAGGCTTCTCAAAAGGGTATAGTAGTAATAATAATATTTGAAAATAATAAGATTACTTATTTAGCATAAAATAAAATCAAAGTGATGCACTTGTTTCTTCTAGAAATTGAAGCAGCTTGACTTACAGACAAATTTAGCATTATATTTGACAAATCGACCAACAACTATTCTTTAAGATCCCATATCGTAAAAATATATTAAAATAGTTTAAAATAATTTAACCCAAGTATTACCATGTGGGAGGAGCACTTTGAGCCCATTAATATTTGTCCACCCTGTTCTGCAACTTAAATTATTAAATAGAAAAACCTGAAAAATTTGTTTTTTTCACATTAGTAGTTGACAGAAAAATATTCAGATTAATGTAAACGTGAATTCTTTTAAAATTTTATATCCAGAAACAATAGTTGAGTGAAAAGAAAAAAAAGCTTGCAGACACGTAGATATAATTTAAAATTATCAAACTATAATTTTATAACGGCATAAATTTCAAACTATTACTGTTTTTTTTTCTTTAATGAATTTCAAACTATTAATATTTTTTTTTCTTTAATGTAGCTGAAAGCACAACTTTTGAATATGCAAATATCTGATATATCATGAATGAGGAATTTTAGAAAACATGGAAATAACATTTCTTATTATCTAGAAAACTGACTTTCATTTCCCTCCTTACTTTTTTTATTTTACATCAACAATTTAAGAAATATGTAAATACTAGCTGTATATACCGGTTTCACCCGGAGCATTTCATTTTTTAAATCTATAAAATCTATAAAGTGAGACTTTTATCGACTCAAACGGTCGATTTCCTAAAAACCAATGTAAAGCGAGATCAAAACGATTTTTATAACAATAAAGAATATCAGCTGAAGATCGGCTGAAGTTATGCAATTTTAATATGGACAGGTGTTCGCACCTGGTATCAAAGAACCACTGAGCGAAATTTGGAGAATTTAGGACATAAGGTATGGATTTCTATAAAGAACAAATAAACAACCAAACAAACAGCATTTCATCTTTATTTATATAGATTGTAATTTCATGAAATAAATTTAAAAAAAAATTCTTTGGATTTAATTAGCAATAAAAGAAAGCTATGGGTTGACCATACAGAGTTTTTTTTTTTATATAGTAAAAAAAATAAAAAAAATAGGAAAAGCTTCCTACAAAGGGATGCAATTCACTGTAAGCAATGAACTAGGAAAAAAGTGTACACAGCTCATCTAGAAGAGACATTTCGCTAACATTGGTCGACTAATCAAGGCTTAATCAAAATGGTTCTTTGTAGGAATTTGCTTGTCTCCCTTCCGTTGGTTTCATCAACCAGTCATTTTAATCTATGAACTGGCCCCCCACCCTCTTAGTAATAAATCCTGGAATTGTTCGAAGAGGGAGAATCGGCCTTTAGTAAATATTGAACTTAAAAAGGAACGAAAGAAAAAAAATGGAGACCTTGGAAAGGGGGGTCTCGGAACCTATACCTGACGATTAATTAAATAGCCCTGAGAAGGTTTGGGGGGGATCGAGGGGGGATGGAGGTGAAAAAAGGAGTCAATTAACTAGTTGGGGGGGGGGAGGAGTCCTGCCCATGACAGCCCCCCTCTCGACCAATCAAAACTCCGCCTTCGTATCGCTTCCTCGGCCTCCGCGTTTTATTATCATTTTATTTTCTAATTTAGGTGTTAAATTTAGAAAAGTTGAAACGTAATCCTTTTTTGATAGGTAAGAATTTCCCAAAGACTAAAGATCGAAAATCTAAAACTGATTTCTTGAAAAATTGAAAACTTAAAGACTGGTTTTTCATTTCAAAGACTGATTCATTCAAATCTGAATCCAGGTAACATTCCTCTTCTCAAATCGTAATTATAAAGGTAACTCCAACAGCCTGTGCCTTTTAAAAATCAAATAACTAAACTGTCTACAATATCGAGTAGAGAACGTTACATGGTTTTACAAGGCTAAATTTGTATTGTTCCCTAACTCGCATAAGGATTTTTATTTAGTGACCCGTAATCTGGATTCTTGTTTTTTTTCAATAAGTTTGAAACTTTTGATTACTCAAATCGAGATTTTTAGGAAGAGAACAAAGTATAAGATGTATAAATTATGACAATTTAAAATTAAATTTAGAAAATTACCAAAACAAAAATATTTACAGAAATTCTTTATATTTATTTTGTCATATGTCCCAAATTCAGGTATTTGATTATGCTAAGTCTAGTATAAACTCTGCTCTAGGAGCTCAATATAATTAACTAATAATAACGATATTGAAGGAAAATCGACAGTAAAAAGAAAAGCAGAAAGATTTTCTTTACTTATATATTTACCCAATTTTAATGCAAATATTTCAAGAACACGATTATATACCTCATGCTCATATTTAAATAACCTGAGGCAAAATCAATTTCACAATTGGTCGTAGTTAATACAGAGGAAAGGTCTGGTTAGGGAAGAAAACATCTTTGAGTAGAAGGGCCAGTATAAAACAACAATATTGAAACGGCTATATCAACACGAATATATCAACACCATGTTTATTCAATTACTGACAGCATGTACTCAGTATATTCGAAACCCGTTCGTGACGGAATCCAGTTGTAGCGCGTACACAACGCACGCAAATTGCTCTGAATTTTTCTTCCATAGGAGGCACCCGGTCTATTTCTTCTCTTATGAGTTTTCCCGGGGCTTTTCCTCGTTTTCTCGAGGGAGTATATTTTCCACATCAGTTTTATGAGTGGTGAGGAGTAGAGAGCAGCATTTCTTAGAATATTTCTCAGGCTACAAGGAATGTTATTTTTATGATATCAATGTGTTTTTCTGTATGATTAATTTTAATCATGAACAATAACAATTAAGGTTTAAGGGGCCCCAAATGTTCGATGCGGACACCACCAATCGCTTCATACAAAACTTTATCAACCGGAATCGACTATACATTTAATTGTGCTTACCGGTGAACTTGATAGTGCAGCAATGCGGCAGTTTGTAACCGTCTAAATTCTATGGTTGATCCTTAATATTCTACAAGTCACTTTATTCTCAAAAACCATAAGGCGTTGCACATCCTTTGTTTTTATAGGCCATGACTAACAAAATTAATGTATGGGTCTTTATATTTTTGATTGAAAGGTTTTTAATTTGTTTTCTCTTTATTTTATCATTTGATTTTTTTTAAAATTATTTTCATATTGGTTTCATCCGGGAAATTTCATTTTTCATATAAACGTGAACAATTCTATAAACAAAAAATACAACAAAATAGCATTATAAATAATTATATAGCAAATAGAAAAGTAGAATATACTAAATGAAAATATAGAAAGAATATACCCAGAGATTGGCTGAAGTTATGCAATATGTATAGGTGTTCGAATGCACATGGTATGAAAAAACCACTGCGTTATGAGCGAAATTAGGAATATTTAGAATAAAAGGTATAGATTCCTATAAAGAAAAAAACATCTTTATTTCTTCATCTTTATTTATATAAATTATTTTATTTTCTCATTTTTGTTTGTTTTAGTTCTAAGGAAATTGTTATTATGGTTTAATATTGTTTACCACCTGTGGGTGCATTGGGCACTTTGCCTGATGGTGGGATTTTATATATAAATAAATAAATCTTTGTAAGTGGCTCTTTTTTGGCAGTAGCATATAATTTTGAAGAGTATGCCCGTGTTGATTTAATAAACCTTAAAAAAAATATTACTGATTCTTTTTTTTTCTCAGTCCTAGTTTTGAAGATATGGAAAAAGTTATTAAATTAGGTTGAGCCGTTTGTTGAGTGCTAGCATTCAGTTCTTCTGTCACGCGTTAGACCGAAGTGGAGTAAAGAGTAAGTTTAAGACGTTTTGATTTTAATTGGTAGGAAAGTGTTTTATGGAAGAATAAAAGTTACGTGTATTTAAATTACATTAATTAAAATTAATGTTCTTTTTTAATCGTTTGTGGTGAAATATACGATCCTTACATTACGTTACATTAGCTTTCTTTACTATCCAGGACTAATACTTTCATAATTAGCCCAATAACAGATTCATGAAATTTCATTTCTTGTTTTTGTTAATTATATAAAAATTGCAAAAAGCGCCATTTTGATTAACCATTAGAAAAATAACTGTCATTCGTTTTAATCACATTAAAGAAAAAAAATGTAAAATGGGCATTATTTTTTCTTTATTGAACTACACTCAATATGTTAAGGATCTTCCAACTATAATTCTTCTACAGCTAATTTTAATATTAAATTCATGATAAGAAGAGTTGATGGTTATAAACAGGCGTTATTTTATGTGACCCATTCAACTACTGAATATAAAAACTTTTATGATTGGCTGATTTTCATAAATCCCCTTATATTGGACTTAACTATAGATATGAAATATTTTTATTGGACAACGATATTTTTTAATTCATTCCAACTATATATTCGTTGGCTTTGGGTATTATTATTGGGTCAATCCACATGAAGTGGTCCAAAAATAAATTAATTATTTACTTCAACATTTTTATTTTTTAATATTTCTACCATAGAAAGAACATTGCATCAGAAGTACAAAAGTTCAGTTTATTTTTATTTTCCAATGGCGGCCATATTATTTTCGAAAAAACGCGTATTTTTAGCTATTTCAGTGCTCTGCTTCTAATCAAATATCTCCTCTTTAACACATCCTAGAACATTCAAATTAAGACCAATCTCTTTAGAAAGTTCTGACCTTTAATGAAGGTTTTACAACTATGAACTTAAAACTAAGTATTACGGTCCACAAATATAATAAAGTCTGTGAGTTTAGAATTTTAATGATTAAAATGTGAATCTATTAAATAAAAAAATAACAAACACTTAGTCATCTGCCTTCTCGTAAAAAAAATGTTTTTGAAAACCCTTTTTTTTGTTTTAAATTACCGCTTGGAATTTTGAGGTGTACGTGGATCGTAATGCGTAGTTTTAAGTTCATAGTTGTAATAACCTGAGTAGAAGAGGAGATAGTTGATTGGAAACAGAGCACTGAAATAGCTAAAAATACGCGTTTTTTCAAAAATAATATGGCTGCCATTGGAAAAATAAAAATTCAAAAATAAAATAATTTCACTTTTGTACTTCTGATGCATTTTTCTTTCTATTGTAAAAATATTTAAAAAAATAAAAATGTTTAAGGAATCACCTCTGGATCACTTTATATGGATTGATCCTATTATAATTTTTACTAATTTTAATAATCTAATCAATAAAAAAAATGATCTTATAGCTGCAGCATAATTATTTAGTTACTAATATTCATATGAAATATAAAAATAAAGAAAAGTGTTCTTAAAAAAAAAAAGATATAGACTAATTAATGTATATATTTTAAATGCATTGAATAATTGATAAATAATTAATGGTACTTAAAATATGTTATTTCCGTACAGTTGGAGAAATTTTACGTTAGCACTTAATGATCGGCCATCGGGAACGATTTTTGGTAAAAAAAGATTCCCTCTGAAAATCCGGCTGATATATTGGCTGCGAATGGGATATGGGGTGTTTAAAAAGTCTCTAAAAGCTTAGAGAGAGATAAAGAGGATGAAAAAAAAAAGAGAAAATACAGTTATTCATAGCGGCTTGTGAAAAGGACCTTTTATCTAAGTCTAAAAGAAGCTTTTCCCTCAATGGTTTTCACAGTTGAAGAAAGGCTCTCCAGTAGCGTTTAAAAAGCAATAAGAACCGGGCATCATGATGGGATGGAAGGGGGGTGGGGCGGGTGTTGAGAGAGGAAAAGCGATGGACGGTGAAAACTGATCGCGGGATTTTCCGCAGTTTATCTGGGAAAGTGCTGAACCCGAATTTATAGCTTTTATGATATATTGTATACGGAGGCGATTTCGAATAGACACGAACAACTAAAATATTAATTTTAAATATATAAATCGAATTACCATTCTTACAAAGGGGTGATCTCTAAAAAACAGACAAGCAAGTACAGTAGATTCCCTTGAGCAGTTGTATTGGAATGATATGTAATTATGAATAATGTGTAAAAAAAAAAAAAAAAAAAAAAAAAAACAAACGAAAAAGATGTTATTCGAATTATCAACTAGATGGTTCTCGTTTTTCGAGAACGCCGATAATAACCGTTATAACGCCAATAATAACGGAAAACCCTCCGCAAGTGACGCAGATGCTTGGAACAATTTTTTTTTTTTAATATATATTAATTGAAGAGGTGAGAGATAGTCAACTGTTATTCTTTACGATAGGTTAAAAGATCATCAGAAGTATCAGTTAAACCTTTTTTATTTTGTAATTACTCTGGACTTAAAAGACCTAGATCCACAAGTTGGATCGAAACGTTGGCGTTCCAAAATAAAATCGTTTTAATTGAAAATCCCGACAATCATTTAACCTATATTAATTGAAATTTACCACTGTACTTACATAGGGTAAACCATACAGTTATTGGCATTCAGTACAGTCATTGACACCCCAACTTTAACTTAAAGAAATAGGTAAACAAGTCCTAATTTTATTACAAGATATAAATGAGTCTAATGCTTGAAGGGTCCTCTAAGTCATCTATGAAGTAAGACTTTAACAAACTAACCATAGGGAAGATTTCACAATTAAATCCTCAGGGTGCAATACCTAGATTTGGCACTTTTAACAATAAATATTGCCATATTGTAAAACTATTGAACTTTTGACCCAAAAAACCATCTTGTGTCTTTATGATGATAGATAATGAGGAGCTATAGGAAGTTTCTATTTGATCCCTTTATAAAAAGTATTTTTGTTTAATTTAACCACAGAAATGTAGTCTTAAGGGTGCCAATAACTGTACGGTTTACCCTATAATACATTAATTAAATGTGAGAAAATAATGTCACTAGCATGTAGAGAAACTATCCACTCATAAAACTCAACTGGTATCTAACTTAAAAGATCTAGAGGCCTTCTTCTTTTCAGACGCCTTGGAAGATTGTCCGGAAGAGAGCAGAAAGCGGGAGTGCATACGAGTATGTTCTGATGGGTCTGGAATTTACTATGAAAGGACTGTTTTCTGGATCGAGCTGAATCCGCGACATATGGAACATTACGTCTTTGTGCATTATTTTATTTGTTAGAAAATTGTGGATTTTTCGAAGGATTTTGGAATATAAGGATTGGATACGAGAGGAACTAGAAGGTTTGGTGGAGCCCCAAAGCTCGATAAGCCCAAATAGGTCTTATGACTGTCATAGAACGGAGCCTTTTGTAGTAGATTGGTAATATGAGCGTTTGTCCAGTAAGTGTTTTAGTAGACGGTAAGATCAAGCGGTTTCTAAGCGTTTCAATCTAGGTTGGAAATTCCAAATAACGGACAATTTTAAAACTGAATTTGAAACTTTTCTTCACACAGAGATTATTTCGTATGACCAGGCGTTTAAGTGGATGAGTCGGGGCTTTATTGGAAATGTCTTCCTTCTCGAACTTTAGTATTTTTTACCAAACGCAATTGGTAAAGAGCGTATAATTATAATGCCCAGCAGCAATGTTTCAGGGATTCAAACTCAAATTGACTGTGATTGACAAAGCAGAGAATACCCGGAGTGAGGAATGACTTTTTTTTTTTTTTTTATAACGAAACATAACAATCTGGCCCTTATGCATTGGGTTGGTATACTACACAGCAGGCCGGATACATGGGATTTAAAATTTTATATTGAATAAAGTCAGTAATATATATACATGACTGTTAGAATAAATTAGTTAATTATAAAATCAAACATAATAACTATATATTTTCTAAGATATTTATGCCATTTTTTGTCATTTTGTGGATTATCCGCGAAATCTGATCATCCGCGACGATCGCGCCACCCAATTTTGTGTATAATCGGGATTTTACTATACCACCAACTCTATCTCAAATAACCATAAACTTCATAAAAAGGCATCGAATATTGCCTCTCTAATCGATTAACAGCGTTGCAGTTTTATTTTTATTTATTTAGTTTTTATTACTCACATAAAATGTTATAAAGATTTCTCATTTTCTCATTCTAAGGAGCTATAAATTTTGTCACGACTAACTGAGTAAGTTATAAAATAGTTACTATAAATGCCTAAATAATATTGGGCGTTACAAACTTCTAGATGGAAAAAATAAGGGCCATAATTTTTTTTTGAAAAAGTAACTTGCAAACTAGTTAAAATAACCTATACTTTTTAATATCTGAAACATGGGATAAAACACTAAGATTTAAACTGATATAGGATTTTTTTAATTAATCTAATCTTAATTTGTGGCTGACCACCATTTTAAATAATTTATTTATTTTTTTTTTTTTTTTTTGAAGAGAAAAGATTTGGCTCCGCCGGGAGTCGAACCCGGGTCTCCTGCGTTACATGCGACGATGCTAACCATTACACCACAGAGCTCGGCTCAAGGCAGAGCAAATCCTTCCTCTTCACTGATACCTACTCAGGTAGTAGGTATACCTCATCCTCTTATGTAACGCAGGAGACCCGGGTTCGACTCCCGGCGGAGCCAAATCTTTTCTCTTCAAAAAATAAATTATTTAATAGGATTTTTTTATTATTTACAAAAAGTAAAAATTAATATATTTTCTTTTTTACTTTAAAAGAGATGTTTTGAGTTTATATTTCGTTTAGTTAACTATAATTGATCCGAGGAGTAGGCCAAAGCGAAGTTGGGAGGATTCGGTGAGGGCTGATCTGTTGGAGTTGGAGTTGGAGGTTGTGAGTTGAGTGGATGGAGGTTTGTAGGGAGCGATCGGTGGTGTCGTCTTAGGGCATTCGGGTTTGTTAAGCCTTTATTCTTATCATTATTGTTAACTATAATTTACGATAATAATAAAAAAAAATACACATTACAAAAGAAATATTCTGTTTTATACCAAAAACGTATATCGCTTGAACCTCTTGGTTTGAAATTTTCTTGAAAAACAATTGGTTCATTCAAATATAATTTATCAAATTGTGGGTAATGTATATGTGTAATATAGTAACCCAATCTATTTGGGCAGCACTGCTTATTATTATTGAAATAAGCATTTCTCTCTCTCTCTCACTCTCTCTCTCTCTCTCTCTCTCTCTCTCTCTCTCTCTCTCTCTCTCTCTCTCTCTCTCTCTCTCTCTCTCTCTCTCTCTCTCTCTCTCTCTCTCTCTCTCTCTCTCTCTCGAATAATATTTATTAGTTTCTAGGAAATAATAGTTTGCGTTTAAATAATCTTTTATTTTTTCAGTGTTAAGAGAACAACCAACTATATGATCATCATAACCATTATAATATTAACATTAGAATAACCTTCCCTAACATCCGTTAGGGAAACTACTTTATATAGACTAAATACTTAAATACTTAAATACATACAACAATTAGGGAAATAACATAAGAAACCACTAAAATTATTACATTTTATATTGAACTAGCTAGGGTGCCCGGCTTCGTTCCGGTAGTTGTTTGCTAGTTTTAATAACAGAAAAACTTTAAAATTAAAGTAAATATAGAACAAAATTAGCACCTTCTTGAAACTTCGGTTTTAACTTGGTATCAATATTAAGATTCGAGAACTGCAGAGTCCGCCCAAATAAGGAACCCTATACACTTTATAGGGGGTTAAAAATGGTAAAGGAACAATTAATTTTAATGCAACTTTGTCGAGTTATGCATCGTGTTTTATGGTTTCTGTAATTCTGAATCGTATAAGCCCATTCCAAGCAGTCAGCAGATAATAACTTATTAGATTATAGTTGAAAAATCTAATACCTCAGTTAAAGATATTATATTTCGAGTATAACTTAAGCGCTGAATACTGTGATGATCCTATTAGATCCAGAAGAATAGAAACTACCGAAGATTCTTAGAAACTTTTTTTAAGATCTTTCCTCCATTTCAATCTCCATTAAGATATCCCCCCGTAATTTGACTCTGCAGAACTCGAATCTTATTACTATTACAAAGTGAAAAGCAAAATTTCATGAAGGCACAATTTTTTCACCATATTTCTTTTTGAAGAACCAAGAGGGATGATAAAATCTTATTGAAAAAATGCTGAATTTGGAGTTAGTCACTTTTAGAATGCCCATCATACATAGTAATCAAAACAACTTCTTTTTTATAACTACAATAAGAACACTTCAAACTTTTTATTTTCGATTTATATTCAGTCAATTTATTGTGTTATATAAACTTTTTTTTATGTGTCTTTTTATTCGATCACTGTACTATTCAGAAATGTTCACTCATATTGCATTAAACTTATTTAAGTATATGTTATATACTGATTAAACGTAATGTGTTGATCAATTAGCCTTCTTATGAGAAAATTAATTTTTTTATGAATCCTGTTGGTTTTCTAATGGATTGCAGAGATGTTGAAACATTATTTTATTTTGAAAGCAAAGGATAAACTAATTATTATCGCTTAATTTTTTAGTAATTTAAAAAGAACTGCTGAAAAAATATATAACCTTTACAACCTCCCTGGATGAATGAACAATAAATATTGAGTGAAACGCACCCTAGCGCTTCCTGGTAGTCTGGAGCTCGAACTAAATCTTTCATTCATAAACTCGTATCTCAATCTCAGAGAGGCTAATTAAATGGTGCGAGAGGCTTAAAATTCCAGTCCTTTTCTCTTCAATTTCACACCCTTAAGAGAAAAACGGAAACCTTCTTCTCCGTTAGGGGGCATGCATACAATTACACGCTGACACAAATCTCTTAATCGTACGTGGAGTCGTTTCTGAGCCTTTTCGGCACGCACATTGTACACTTTGCTTTATAATATATATTGATTAATCAATAGAAAAAAAAAAAGAAAAAAAACTGACCTTCAGGAACAGCACTACTTGTCATTAGGAAATGAACACAAGCAGCTCCAGTGCCATGCCCCATCAGGGTCACGTTTCCTGGGTCTCCCCCGAAGTAGGCGATGTTCTCCTGGAGCCAATGAAGGGCAGCGATCTGGTCCATCAGCCCGTAGTTCGAAGGGGATCGAAGGTAGGGGTCCGTGTTCGCGTTCAGGAACCCTGAAAATAAAAGGTATTCATCAACATTTATAAAATACAGCATAACCATCAAGATAAAACCATAGAATCATTTGGTAACCTTCGGAACAACGAGCCCCGAACAGAAATACTGAAAATAGAAAAAAATTCAATTTTTATAAAATTAATCTGAGCTCACTATGCAATAAAATTGATGTTCACCCGCATCTGAATATCATTCGCGATTTTTACTGTAATCTCATTGCTTAAATTTTTACCTCCACTCATTCAAGGACCCCTCGAAACACTTATTAATTTGTGTAGTCTTTTTGACTTAAGGACAGTGAAAATATTTTTGGTTAGAGCTAGTTAAACTAGCTCTTGGATAGTTGTTTGGTTTTTCTGCGATAAACTTAATGGTCTTGTGTAAACCATATTGAATATTGGCTGATTTGACTGTACATTGTACTGTGAATTAAAATAAAATTAATAATAATATATTCCTCGAAAGAAACATCTTGGTTTTAGTGTAGGCCTGAAATATGTATACTGTAGTTAATGGCTAGTTAAATTTTGAAAAGGTGGAATAAAATAAGGATTTGAATACAGAGGATGATAGTGCAGGAAATGAACCAGTGTAAAAAAATTAAATAAAAATGCGATTTTGAGAATTTATTCGAGTTTAACCATTTAAATTTATTTAATAAGTTTTGAGACAATTTATTTAATAACCTTTGTCTCATCTTCAAGTGTTTTATTTATTTACTCAAAAACGGCTAAACTTGGTTTTGTATGTTTATATGTGCCAGCCAAAATTTCATTAAATTATGTCAAACAGAGGGGGCACTTTACTTAATAAATTTCGTCTCATTTTCTCAAAAACGGTTGTAACTATTTTGATCATACTGGATGCATGTACATGCCCGCGATGTGACAGCCATAATTTTATATCCCGTATTATCACTGATGAATTTGGTCCCTAATATATAAGTAATAATGAATCGAAAAGTTGTAAGAACTTTAAAGTTTTTAATTACAAATACTCTATAACTCATTGAGGTATAAAAATACCATACAATTGTGGGAAAATGTGTGAAGTTGAAGAATACCGTTTACACATTATCGAAACACGTCAATTTCTAATCTATGTACGTTGGTAAGTGAAAGTCCAATAAAATAAATTAACTTGGATAAAATTCAATCACGAAATTTTGACCCACACATGAAGCCTTTGCAACCACCTCTATTCTGACACAGGCATAAATTGACAAGTTTTAAGAGACGTTTAAATACCTTTATAATACATCGTTAGAGCGTGAATCAAATGTTCCAACAGTTGTTTTTAGGCTTTATTATTTTAACTTTTAGCCCCTCGAATTTTTGTCTACACTATCTAGGAAAATATTGAGACCCCCCCCAATAATTTGGTGGTGGTGACGCCCATGCGTATAAGTAGGTTTATATGTTAGTGTTGAAACGTTTGTAAAAAGTCTTTATGTGTTTGTTGACTGTTTGAATATGAAAGTCAGTATGTAAGGTTTGATTAGTAACGTACCAAGGTGCTTTTGAAATTATTCGTAACAATTTTGATTGAAAGGTCTGAAGTATTTTTAAATTTGTGTTTTTGGCAATGCTTTTCCAGCATTTATCCAGGTTTTAGTAAGTATGTATATGCATTTAGTTTTTGTCTAAGTTTTAGTTTTGAGGATTTTATTAAGAAGTGGGTAAAGTAGGTTAAGTCGTTTATAAGAGTTTATAAGAGTTTATAAGAGTTTCCCTTTTCATTTCATCCTTTTTATCGAGGGTAAGTCCGAGATACTGTACTCTGTCTGTTTGAGGAATTGGGACGTTTTCGATATAATAGACGTTATATGTTTTGATTTCTCGTGATTAGGTCTGATTTTCATGAGTTTTTTTTTTTTTTTTTTTTTTAAATTTAATCAGTATTATTCTACCAGAAAACGAGGAAGCCTAATAAGAATGTTCGTCAAGTTCTAAAAATAACAATAACGTTGTTTCTAACGTTAAACCTGAAGATATAATATCAGTGGGAAATTGCTTTATGTTCCGTGAACGTTAAAACATCCGTGCGACAAGTTGTGTTAAGGAGCAATTAAATTTTATTGAGTTATGTATATTCATATATTCACTTAATAGTATCCTGTTAAAAATCAATTAGAGCTAAACTTTTAATTATTATACTTAATGAGTATGATATCTGAGAAGAAAACTCAGAGCTTCTCTCCAACAGGTAGGTGAAAATTGAGTTACGAGACCTTCGAACTCACTCTAGCTCAAACATCGTTAAATTTCCCGCGAGAGAGCCATGATTGCAAGCACTCCATACGTTCTTTAAGTCTCTAAGTTGGACTCATTATTATAAATTTATAGAGAACATTGATAATAGTTCAACAATTAACCTTTTAAATGATTTCCCTGACGGTGAAATAGAATTTATAGAAACCTGGCCAAAGCATGAATGTCAAACGTAAAATTGACATTTCCTATTATATATTTTTTGTACCGATAGAAGCTCTTATTTTATTTTTTATTATCATTTTTCGTTTTTTTGTAGAAACAACAGAAACTACTCAATCTATCTGAATATATTTATATATTTTTAGATGTGAAAACTCTAGTTTCTTTTCACTTAATTGAATATTTAACTTTATTTTTTTTTTTTTTTTTATTGTCTACATAGGAGGTTCCCTTATTTGTTTATTTAAACTTTACTCTAAGGCTCTAAAGCCCTCTTTGTATATTATTTAATTTTGTTCTTAAGGAGCATGTCCGATAACAAATAAATAAAGTATTTATTACTATTATTTAAAAGATATATTACAATATTGTTCGATCAGAAACTTCTGGATGGATCTACTTTATGACCAGGGCCCGGATTTTTATGCAATTGTATATTTTGTTTGCGTGCTTCTTTACAATAACGGACCAAATATTATTACGAATTAGAGTACGCAGATCTTACTGGTCAAGTTTTAGTTTGCATATTTAACGATAACTCCATATATGTATTTGCATTTTTTGATGATCTAATAAAGTATTAATTCGGACTTTTCGACCACATGGGTCATTTTCATCCTATATCTAAAAAAGAAAACAATACATTATGAAATATAAAAGTAATATCCTACGTGGGAGCTAAGATTAACAATTTCGATCGGGGTTATTCGCCGTAAATAAGTCTTCTCTTCTTCTTCGAATTAATGATTACTGAGATTCCCGACTTTCCAGCTCCGTGTTTATTATATAAAAATATATATTACATCCCAAGCCACGAAAAAATCCAAAAAAAAAAAGACGTTTTATGAAAAATTCAGGGCTTAAAATCCTGGAAAATATAAATAAAATTGTAGATGGGGATAGTTCAATTGTTTTCAGTGACTTGTCCAACGACTCAATAATTGTAGGCGCATCTATATATTTGCTTCAATCACATCAGTTTATGTCGCAAGATCATTCTCGAATTATAAAAATATTTCAATCGGTAGAGGCTTAGTATCTATCTAAAGATCCTAAATTTATTCAACAGAAATAAATTAAGAAAAAAAAAAACCTGTGCCACTACCACTTATGAAAGTTTTTGGGTGTCAATTTGAAAGTTAAGTACTGTTACTTGGTCAGCGGTCTTACAACGGGGCATTAAAATTTATCCGTGAACACGCTCAACCGTCTGCTTTTTCCCTTTAATTTTTCAATTAAGAATACATTTAGAAACGCAGGGTAGAATGCCCAAATTTAGAAATGCATTTAATAATTTAATATAAGAATACCCAAATTTAGTTGTTTGTTTGTTTGTTTAACGTCCATTTTTATGCTACTTAGGCTAATCGGACGATGCTACAGTGGGAGTCCTAAATTTTGCCTATCCAGGTATAATTAGGATAGGGATCTTTAACGAGTACCTGCCATCGTACAGGCTCGGGACCTCCATTTTACGTCCTATCCGAGGGACGGCATGGCTAAGGATTTTTTACTCCCATTAAAAAATCCTAGGGCCACCGCTGGAATTGAACCCGCGATCTTTAGTATTGTAGGTTGCCATGCTAACCACAACACCACAGGTGACCCCACCCAAATTTAGTATTAGAGTACCACCCAAATTTAGATATGCATTTAATAATAATTTATTGAGTATTTTACTTTTTTTATGTATTTTTAATTGATTTTTAATTTAGTTATCTTTATTCGTGTATTCTTCTTATTAACTAGTAAGTTTGAATTATTTTTACATTTAGTTTTAAGTGCATTTAATTTTATTA
The DNA here is from genome assembly GCA_911387785.2 of Aelia acuminata. Taxonomy (NCBI): domain Eukaryota; kingdom Metazoa; phylum Arthropoda; class Insecta; order Hemiptera; family Pentatomidae; genus Aelia; species Aelia acuminata. Next base: position 17,553,923 of record OU426983.1, read on the forward strand.
TCGGAAATACTTATGTTGTACGTTGATTAAGTTTAAAAAAAAAAAATAAAACCATTTTCATTTCTAAATAGTCTCCTCCACTCTAAAAATTAAAGTTGTTTAATAGCATATTTTTAGATTTTATGCTGCATATTTCGTAGTTTTTTACGGCATACGATATCGCATATTTTGATGCTTTTTACTGGATAAAAATCCGGGCTCTGTTCATGACATAAGCGTGTGTGCTCTGATATGCTTTCCTACCGAATTCTAAAGGTTTAGTTACAGATCTCAATAAAATTTCATTCTATAAAATTTCATATAAAAATGTAATGATCTAAATACCAAATGAAATAACTATTTCAAGACTTAAGGTCTAGATTTATGATTATGATTAATATTACTCGTAAAAATAAGTGAGCATACATTGCCATATTTAATAGGGATTTTATTTTCAGATCGCCAATTTCAATAGTAATCTGAATATCTAATTAATATTAATTATGGTAATATACTTGTGTGTAAATATAAATATCAAAAATATAAGAAATACTTTTATAATATAGCATTATCTGCGACCGGCCCCTTCATATGCGAACATTAAGTATAAAAAGAAAAAGAAAAAGAGGAGTTTCGCTTACATACTATCTTAACATGACAGAGATAAAATATTTTTAAATCGGGAAAGTTTAAAACAATAGCTACAACAGACAGATAAAAACACAGATGTTACAATAACTGGAATAAAACTTTGCCAGGTGTGAACTGCAGCATCCGCTATCAGGCCCACATGCACCATTTAAAATCCGATGGTACTTGGAAGAAAGCAGTGGGAGTGGCTGAAGTTGGTGGAGCTGCTGGTATTGTTGCAGGCCTTTGTTGAGGCCCTCCTTTGTTGGCAACTAAGTTGAAAATTACCGAGCCAGCAAACAAAGGCTGGGGATTGCACCCCCATCTCCAACCCCCCCTGATTTAAACTGGGCCTAATTGATCTTAAACACCCTCGTGTCCTCTGGGCTTAACCCGTCTAATAGCCGCCTTCCAAGTATTTCATGCTCACCAATTGACGTCCCTTGTCTTGAATAATTACGGGTTGAAAGTAGCAAAATTAATTTCAACAATTGAAAATTCAAATGATTAACAAAGGAAAAAAATAAAATTAAAGATTTGAGAAGATTATTAATTATAATAATAGGATTAATTATTCACTCCTAAATGATATACTTTTCCCATGCAGGTATGGGAGGAAACCTTTTTTTTTGTAATTATGTAACTCAAGAATACTAACAGTAGAAATAAAAATAAATTTAGGGTTCTAGTACATATTTGTGACTTATCGAGTACCTTCTATGGTCCTCTAGAACATTCCAGATAGTTCTATTTCAGACTAAATATGAGAAGTGGTGGATTGATGGGTTGGTCTTGTTCTGGAGCTCAGATCATGTGATTACTTTTGTGTTACTGCGTCGTTACAAGTTGATACTTTTTGTAATCTAATTAACTATTAGTGTTTGTCTTTTTTGTGTGGCATTGTAAATTATTATTTTCCTTAAATAAAATTACTTAAGCCCACATATGTGTTACAATATGTTCTTCATATCTTGTAGGTCGGGGTCACCTGTGGTGTTGTGGTTAGCATGGCAACCTACAATATGAAAGGTCGCGAGTTCGCGTCCCGAGGGGGCCCTAGGATTTTTTAATGGGAGTAAAAAATCCTTGTCCATGCCGTCTCACGCATAGGACGTAAAATGGAGGTCCTGAGGCAATACGATGTTAGGTAATCGTTAAAGATACCTATCCTAATTATACCTGGATAGGTAAAAATTTAGGACTCCCACTGTAGCATCGTCCGATTAGCCTAGGCATAAAATGACGTCTAAACAAACAAACAAACTAACAAAAATTAGAATAGAATAGAATTAAATTTCAAAGGAAATTTATAAGTTCACCTAAACATGCGTTAGAAACAAAAAAAACAACAAAATATTCTTTACTAAAATATAAGGCTATACCTTGTTTAAAAAATACTTAGTTCAATAAATTATAAAACACCCATTTGTATGACTAGGCGCGTTTCTAGAAAATGATCAGGGGAAGAGCGATTGGCCTGTATAAAAATACCTAAAATATAAATAAATACATATAAGGTTCCTTTTTTATTCACAAAAAGAATAGAAACTTCATAGATTTAATTTGCATTCGGGCCACTATATTAGGAAATTTGTAAGAATAAGACGTGTAAATCTATCACTAGTCATTATATAAATCTATTCACTAATATTTTTTTTTTACTTTCACTTACGAACTTATGAACATTTATACACTTATGAAATATATAGTAAGTGGAAGTATTGCGATCGTGAAAAAATTCGACTTCCGGTTTTCAACGGAAATACACGTTTTGAGGTCCCCTGAGTCGAAATGACCAAGTCCCGCGAAATGGTCTGTGTGTGTGTGTGTATGTGTGTGTGTGTGTGTGTGTGTGTGTGTGTGTGTGTGTGTGTGTGTGTGTGTGTGTGTGTGTGTGTGTGTGTGTGTGTGTGTGTGTGTGTGAACAGACTAGCTCAAATACTATAAACCGTGTGATCCTGAAATTGGGTATTTAGTGTAGGTATATGCCCGCGATGTGACAGCATAAATTTCATCAAAATTACTTAAAGGGAGGGGGTACTTTACTTAAAAACTTTTTAGGTTTTTCTTCGATTTTCTCAAAAACGGCACTAACGATTTTCATTAAACTGAGTATTTCATCTATTTATATGCCCGAGATATGACTGTAAAAATTTCATCAAAATTGATTAACCGGAGGGGGGACTTTACCTAATAAATTTTGTAACATTTTCAGGTGTTTTTTTTATTTACTCTAAATCGGCTTTAACGATTTTGATCAAACTGGGTATTTGATGTATTTATATGCCCGAGATATGACTGTAAAAATTTCATCAAAATTGATTAACCGGAGGGGGGACTTTACTTGTTAAATTTTGTAACATTTTCACGTGTTTTTTGATTTTCTCGAAAACGGCTTTAACGATTTTGATTAAACTTAGTATTTGATCTATTTATATGCCCGAGATATGTCTGTAAAAATTTCATCAAAATTGATCAACCGCAGGGGGCACTTTACTTAATAAATTTTGTATCATTTTTACGTGCTTTTTTTATTTACTCAAAAACGGCTTTCACGATTGTGACCAAACTGGGTATTTGATGTATGTATATGCCAAATATATGATAGCCAACATTTCATCAAAATTGATCAACCGAAGGGGGGACTATACTTAATAAATTTTGTATCATTTTCACGGGGTTTTTTGATGTGTGAAAAATGAAAAATGTGTGACTTTGGGAAATGATATTTAACAAAACACGTCAATTTCTTATCTAAGTAAGTTGGTAAGTGAAAGTTGTGTGTTGCGCGCACGCACCAGATTTTTTTAATTTGGGGGGATTGATTTCCCCCAGCCAGGAACCGCCCCTAGACATAACCATAATGAAGTGTCTGTATAGAGATTTGGAGCTCCAGTAATAATATAACATTCTCTTCACGTCCAATCCTTAAAATCCTTTTTCCTTCTCAAAATCCTTTAATAAAAAAAAAAAAAATACTTAAATGTATAACACGTATGCAAAAAGTTGATGATGTGGCCCAAATCGAAAAATCCATAAGTATAAACTCGATACCTATCCAAATCATCTTGTTTCCAATCACGCTTTTACCGCTGATTCAAATAACAAACATTGAGTGTTAATGTTTGAACAGGAGATGTGAATGAGATTTTGCAGAGTGACCAGCGGGTAAATCCATATCAAGGGGTCCAAAAATAAATTAAGTGGTTTCCTTAACATTTTTAGTTTTTTGAATATTTTTACCATAGAGAGTACTAACTAATTCTATTTTTTTACTTCTAATGTAGTGCACTCTCTAAAGTACAAATATTAAAAAAAAAAAAAGAAAAAAAAATTAAAAATGTTGAAGCAACCATGTTGTAATAAAATGTCGTAACATGAAGAAAAAAAAATCATACGATTTATCGTTGGAACGGTTAGATAACTGTTGTAGTTCATGTTCTAGATCTTACGAAAAATTTCTACACCCTTTACGAATGTTCTAATTTGGAATTCATACTCGTATAAGGGGTTTGGTTTGGTTTGGCTCTGAACATCGAAGCATATGATTACTTTTGTGTTACTGTATTGTCACTAGTAGTTACTTTTTTTTAACGTAATATAATTGTAATGTAAAATTGTATGTTTCGTTCGGCATTGTGAAATATGATTTTGGGTCTTATGCGCAATCTGGGCGCCAGTGATAACAGTTACGTTATAATCACAGGTGTAACAGTTATTTCTTTATGCTTTCAATATTTACTTAATAAACATATGATAAGATTAATGATAACCTTCTTCTCACATTAAACAAGTGTTATATTAGGAGTCTTTATAGTTATGGGAATTTTACAACTTATTAAACTGGAGTCCACACTAATACAATAGAAGGTTTGTGGACTGTTGCTAAAAGAATAAATAAAATCCAGTGTGGTACCAGTAGGAGTCACCTCGACTCCTATTTATGTGAGTTTATGTGGAAGCAACGTAATAAGAAGGAAGAATATTTCGAAAAAATATGGATAGACATTGTTGATTTTATGCCTCCAATTTAAATTTTGTAAATATATCCTTTTACTTTCACTTACCTATATATGAAATATATAGTAAATGGAAGTATTGCGATCGTGAAAAATTTCGACTTCCGGTTTTCAACGGAAATACACGTTTTGGGACCCCCTGAGTCGAAATAACCAAGACCCGCGAAATGGTCTGTGTGTGTGTGTGTGTGTGTGTGTCTGTGTGTGAACAGACTAGCTCAAAAACTATAAACCGTGGGAACCTGAAATTGGGTATTTAGTGTAGGTATATGCCCGCAATGTGACAGCAAAAATTTCATCAAAATTGCTCAAAGGGATGGGGTACTTTATTTAATAACTTTTTATGTTTTTTTCGATTTTCTCAAAAACGGCTTTAACGATTTTGATTAAACTGAGTATTTGAATTATTTATATGCCCGAGATATGACTGTAAAAATTTCATCAAAATTGATCAACCGGAGGGGGTACTTTACTTAATAAATTGTGTCCCACTTTTATGTGTTTTTTTTCATTTACCCAAAAACGGCTTTAATGATTTCGATCAAACTTGGTATTTAGTATATGTATGTACCCACAAAGTGACAGTAAAAATTTCATCAAAATTGATCAATTGGAGGGGGCACTTTACTGAATACATGTTGTCTCATTTTCACGTGTTTTTTTATTTACTCAAAAACGGTTTTCACGATTTTGATCAAACTGAGTATTTGATGTATTAATATGCCTGAGATATGGCAGTAAAAATTTCATCAACATAGATCAAATGGAGGGGGTACTTTACTTAATAAATTTTGTATCATTTTCACATGTGTTTTCAATTACTCATAAAAGGAAAAAATAAGAAATGAATGTGGAAAGATTTGTGACTTTGTGAAGTGGCAATTAACAAAACACGCCAATTTCTAATCTAAATAAGTTGGTAAGTAAAAGTTGTGTGTTGCGCGAACGCACCAGATTTTTTTACTGTTAGAATTGCCTAATTTGATAATAATATAGGTTAATTGAAACAATAATAGCAATAATAGCTGTGCAAATTATCGGTTATTACTACGTTGTAGGTTATAGTCAAAATGCCGAGGATAACAGGTGACATGAAACTGTGACAGTAGTTAGCCTCAGCTAGTGACTGTAACGTAACTGTTATCACTGGCGCCCAGATTCCGCATAAGACCCATGATTTTTTATAATAAATTTTATTTAAAACCACATTAGTGCCACAATATAATAAATTTAAATATTCTATGCCAAATGCATTTCAAAATTAGAAGGTGATGTTTTTCAAACATCGGTTTGGATAAAAACGAAAAATATGATTGTTAGCATGAGCTCTAACGGATTTGTTATTTCAACAAGCAATTTGTTGGAGTTTGCCAATCACCATTAGCGCGGACTGTCGGTAAGAGTTCGTTTAACAACTGAGGGACGGCTCTGATTACTAAACAAATTGTTGTTGGGGCACTTTTCAATCGTTCCCTTTTTCTCTTATCGGATAAAAGGTTGAATTGGAGTAAATTGAAACAAAAATGACAAAGTGCAATACTCTCGATTAAATGCTAGCTTAGAGGTCGAATGGAGCCGTTTTTTTTAGTTTTGAGCTGTGAAAAGGGCTCGGCCCTTTTATAGAAAATAAAGGGCGAGGACAGAACCGCGCTGGCTAAGAGACAAAGATAGATAAGAGCTGTCCCGTGAACAAGGGCGCCCTTTCAGGAAGACTCGACCCCGACGACAGGTCAGATATCCACTTTACAAAGATCTTCCTTTAGGCGAGGAAAACCCACACTCCGTTCTCACCTATAAGCAAAATGTTCCACTTTATGCACATCATGGACTAAAAAAACAAAAAAAAAAACACAACTTTCACTTACCAAATTACCAAGATTTGTAATTGACGTGTTTGATAAATATCTCAACGCCAGTCCTCAAATTAACACATTTTTCCAGATTTATATACTTATTAATTTCACTTACCTATACATAAAATATATAGTAAGGGAAAGTATTGCGATCGTGATAAATTTCGGTTTTCAACGGAAACATGCTTAGGGGTCCACTGAGCCAAAATTACCAATTTCTGTGAAATGGTCTGTGTGTGAACAGACTTGTACGAAAACTATAAACTATTCAAACCTGAAATTGGGTATTTGGTTTATTATATGCCCGCGATGTGACATCCAAATTTTCATCAATATTAGTCAAACGGTTTATTAAATAAATTTATAAATAAATTATAAATATAATTTTTTATCAATTATTAAAATATTAGATAATACAAGACCTGCAATAGAGAATACAAGACCTAAAAACGGATTAATAATAGCGATTAGAAACCGTTTGTGGGAATTAAAAGAGAAAGGGAGTGATATAGTTCTCTTATGGACCCCCTCACACTGCGGAATCACGGGGTGCGAACAAGCAGATACAGCAGCCCGCTCAGCTAGAATTCCCGGAACCAAAGAGGTAACAATATTAAATGATATTCCTCTTGAAGACTTTGTAAAAAAAATAAAACTTGAAATCAGGGAAAACTGGCAGACCAGATGGAATAACCAAGACGCAAAACTAAAAATGATAAAGAGGAATCCAATCAAGTGGAAAACCTCGAGCAGAATATCAAGGAGGGAAGAAACCGTCCTCTGCCGAATTAGAATTGGACACTGTGAATTTTCACATGCATATTTGCTAAAAGGTCTCGCACCTCCAACATGCAGAATATGCAGTGAGGAAATTACCATAAGTCACATCTTAATAGACTGCAAAGCTGTTAGGAATCAAAGAACAAATATAGCATTAAACGGAATACTGAACGAAATTCTAGGAGTTGATGAAAAAAACTGTAAAAAAAACTTTGGAATATCTAAAAGCAATCAATTACTACTCGAAAATCTAAATTTTGACATGTTGCCAATGACCCTGCAGGGTAGAGGCAACAAAAAAAAAACAATAAATAAATAAAATATATATAATTTTTTTTTTTTATTTATTCAAAAGTGGCCGTAGGAATTTTGATCAAAAATGCCCTGTTTTATGAGAATCAAGAATTCAGATAAGTTTTATTATCATTAAAATGTTAATATGGGGCTTAAATGGGGAAGGGGATTTTATTTTTCTCCTATAAAGTACCTTTTTTTTTTTATCTGGAGAAATTTACCGTATCTCTGCATACCGTTAATTTACTGTATCTCTGTATCTTATTTCTTTTTTTAAGAGACCAAATTTCATCAACAGTCAATATTTTTTTTTTTTTATTTTTTCTTGTTTTTTATTGCGAGTTGGTTGTTGTAAATATATCGTGAAGGTAAATTAATAGAAGGTGTATTACGTCTCCTACTAAAGTTTTTCTATTTTGTAGCAAAGTTGATGATAATACTTACTTGATATGAAAGAATTCTTGATTCTCATTAATGAGGGCGTTATTTATCAAAATTCTTACCGCCATTTTAGAATAAATGGCGTAATTAAATTAAATTAAACTTAACAATAAGAAAAATCCCAATTTGAGGTTTGTACGGTTTATAGTTTTTGAGCTAGTCAGTTCACACACACACAGACCATTCCGCGGGACTTGGTTATTTGGACTCAGTGTGTTGCGCGCATTGCACCAGATTTATTTTTATTTGCAAGTACAATAAGTTTTTTATGGTTAAATAAAAGTTTTTTCTTGTGATGATTTGGCATTGCAAACATAATACTTGATTTTATAATTCTTGATGTGGTTGTTGAAAACTTCATTTAGTTACCAAGGAAACATATAATTTCCATTATATATCTATCTCCAAAACACCTTGACAACTCTTTGGCATGAACAGAACGCCTTTCCTTAAACAATGATGTCATTAAAGGTGTACTGCGCATGCGGGTGTTCAGCCTTTTTTTCACATTTCATATTTAGCCGTTTCTTATTTTTAGGCATAACGAGAGACAGTAAATTTCTCCAAATAAAATGGAGGAAAACAAAAAAATCGCTATCCCCATTTAAGCCCCATATGAACATTTTAATGATTATAAAACTTATATACTGATTCTCATTAAACATAAAGAGTTTGATCAAAATCAAATTTTTTGTGAAAATTGAAAGAAGAAAAAACGTAAAAATGAGAAAAATTGATGATATAAAGTCAATCAAATTCGAATCAATTTCGATTAAATTTATGCAGTCACATCAATACTTGATTCTCATTATACATTAACAGTTTGATGAAAATCTTCAGTCACTTTTGATGACTTACACACCATTTCGCGTAATTTGGTTAATGCGGGAAAATGGGACCCTAAAACGTGTATTTCCGTTAAAAACGGGATGTCGAAATTTTTCACGATAAGTGAAAGTAAAAATACTTTACTCTCTTTTTTATAAATCTTCAAAATTCGAAAATTAGACAGCCATTGAATACATATACCTACTTAAACCCATTTAAACATAAGCCTCACAGATTTTCCGCTTAGCTAAAAAGACACAAAAAAATTACCAACTTTTAAAACCAAAATTTTAAGACTAATTACGGACGCTCCCAGATATATAATTAACCAAACTCTGCATACAGACTTACAACAACCAACTACCCTACAACACGTACGCTTTATTCACGCTTTTTTTTGTTACATAGCAAGGACATAATAACAGATTAAATCACGACAAGGCCATGGATAACATGCTCGTTAGAAGGCGGCTAAAAAGAAGCTGTATGTGTTAAGCCCGGGAAGAGGTACTGCTGGGCACTTTCCTTTCCTCGTGCCCAAAATGTCTTAATACTTCCGCTTTGCAGCTGATCATATTAGCATGAATAAAAAGTTTGAAGAAGAAAAGTACATCGTTACAATATTTTTCATAAATAGTATTAAATTTAAGCTCTAAAAAGGTAGAGGTAATGTTATTAATAAACTTTCCATCCTCAAAATTAACAATATTTCAGTTATATTGGCTCATAAATCGAAGAAACAAAAAACATCTAAAATTTTTAAATGTATCACGATTACATCACCTTACTTCAATAAATAACCAAGCTAGGTTTTTGTGTTTGTTATCTTACGAAATAAATGAATAAAGAAGAATAAGTCTTATTTTGTTAAAAAAAGAACCAAACAAAAAACTTGCTTGCCTCTGGTATTCTGTGAAATTCTTCAGCAATGGATTAATGACCACGCCATCTTCTTTGTTGGAGGAGTCATTAGAGATCCGACCAACCGCTGGTTTCCCATCAAGTCATTTTCACATCATTTATCACAAAATCTACCACATTTCGCACAATTAATTTCACATTTGTTAATACCGAAGAGTGGTCGTAAATTTTAATAAAAACTCACCTAACAGTCTTCATTTTAATATTGTATAAAAGGGTTGTCTTAGTAAAATAAATTATTCATGTAAGGTTAAAATAGTTTAAATCTATTTGAATTAATTATCAGAAAACTGGGGGTCACCCGTGGTGTAATAGTTAGAATGGCAACCTACAATACTAAAGGTCGCTGGTTCGCGTCCCATTATAAATCCTAGGTGGCCATAGGATTTATAATGGGAGTAAAAAATTCTTAGCTATGCCGTCCCTCGGATAAGACTTAAAATGGAGGTCCCGAGCCTGTACGATGTGAGGTACTCGTTAGAGATGCCTATCCTAATTATACCAGGATACACAAAATTTAGGACTCCCACTGTAGCATCGTCCGATTAGCCTTAGTAGTATAAATGGACGTTAAGCAAACAAACAATTATCAGAAAACTTCTATTCAACAGATATTCGGAAATTTTTGTTGAGCACCCACATACCATTGATTTGTCAGTCTATTTTGTACTGAGATTTGCAGTATAAAGAGAAACATGGCAAAGAACATAAATTTAAAAATATTATCTATTTAGTATACATATAATTAAAGTTAATAGTAATATTTGTAAATCAAAAGCTTTCTGATTTAAAATTAAAACATTTATATTCATAAATAGTGTAATGTATAATTTGTATATTTTCCGTTGAAACGTTCATTATACAACGAATGTGCATATGATGAAACTTATTTTAACTTGGACAGAAAAAAATCCGGTATTTTGATTTGCTTCTTCATCATTTATTTTTTATCTCATTCCTCGATCCTTGTCGAGTTTCTTCAGCAGTTTTGGTGATTAATTTAAACACATTGATCCTTATCAATAACACGATTGATAATATATTCATTTTTATTTATATTTTGATTTGTCAATATTTCCGATGTCAATGGTTCATATTATTAAACACCACCGCAATAAGACATTAAGGCGTAAAACATAAGGAGATGGTTTTCGAAGAATATAAAACGTAAATAGCAGACCAAAGTTGTTTTTGTTTTTTAACTTTAGGATTACCAGGGGTGCTCTTGTAACTCATTAATATTTCTCCATCATGTTTTTCACTTAAATTATTAAATAAAAAATCTAAAAAAAAATTAGTAGTTGCCAGAAAAACATTAGATCGGGTGGCGGGATGGCCGAGTATGCAAACGCGTTAAGAAATACGCGTTGCCCATGGCAACGTATGATAGGGAACCATAAGATAGCAAGTTCAACACCTCAAATAATTTAAACTTAAATAATACTCCTCTGGCCCGGGAAACCCCGTATAGCCTAAACGGAGAGGAAGGGAAAGAACAAAAAAAAATTATTATTTTATATCCAGAAGAAATAGTGGGGCTCGCGGATATAATTTAAAACTATTAAACTATAATTTTATAGAGGTATTCATAATAAATTTCGAACAATTTATGTTTTTTTTTTCTTTAATGTACCTGAAATCAAAATTTTTGAAAGCGTAAATTAGTTAAATATCTTATTTATCATGAATGATGAATTTTAAAAAATATGGAAATGACATTTCTAATTATCTAGACAAATTTTTATTTCCTTCTATATATATTTTTTTTAAACCTAATGTTTTATGAATATTGTAATTCCGTGAGATAAATTAAAAAAAAAAATATTTAGAGTTAATAAACAATAAAAAAAGCAACGTGTTTATAGAGCCCCCCCCCCCTCTTCGTAAAACCTAGAAGTCTGATATTCCCCATGGTAATCCTAGGGTTTTAACTCTCTAAGTTCTTAATCTCTATTCCAGAATGATGCTGATTAATTTCGCATGTAAATTTATTCCATCAACCTTCCGGTAAATTTATATTACAATATCCAAATCGTTGGAAAATCAAATAAAAAATTAAATAATGGGGACAAATGAAATCCTAGGTAATCATGATTCTACTGTAATGACAGTTTTATTGTTCATATTCATGAAAAGTTAATTTGTGTCACTATATTTCTAAATTTTAGAATCAATTAACCTTTTTATTATAATAGTTTATCATTTGACCATACTACTATAGTCCACACTAATATACTACTGTTGTTTCTTAAACAATATATCTCCTTTTATTGCTCGCTTCTACGCCATTACATTTATAGCGTCGTATCCATGAATTTATATGGGCATTTCAATGTCTGAGGGCGTGTCTTCCACCTATATACTGACCTAAAAGCAAGCTACATTAAAGCAAGGGATAATATTTTTTAAAAAAATTCACCATTTTTTTTCTTTCTGTAAATTACTAGATTGCACAATAAATAAAAATCTCTTTTCACTATTTCCTGACCCCGACAGAGTACTTTACTTGGAGTCACATAAATTGTGCATACCTTTACAGATACCGCTGCAGATGGTTCCCTCGATAACTCACATATCACGTATTTTATATCTCAAGCTTTGTACATATATGGCGCATTATGTCATCCAGGAATGGTTGTTATACCTCATAGAAGATTACGGTGAACTTGTTTCACCTTAACCGCTGTAAAATATTAATGTTACCTCTTTGGTGGCATGTAATTTATTTTTCCGGCGTATGAATTCGGTAGGCTCGAGAGCGGAGTGACGACTGATGAAATGAAATTTATCGATGGATTAGTGGAAAAACAAAAAGAGATAAAATCTCAAGATCAAACAATAAAGGAGATACCGGAGTCCAAACAAAACAAAATGTTCATGTAATTAAGATGGAGGAAAAAAAATGATTAATTTGAAAAAATTGGTTAAGCCTTAATGTAAAGAAACATAACAATAGTTTGTAAAAAAAAAAAAAAAAAAAAAAAAAAAAAAAAAAAAAAAAAAAAAAAAAAAAAAAAAAAAAAAAAAAAAATAAAAACGGAAGTGTCGAGGAACAACAAGTAAATCTTAAATATACTTCATGTATAATGAAGATGAATAAAGAAATCCTTGTTTAACTAATATTCTAGGTCAAAAGATCATATAAAGGCATGGTCAATTCACATCTCTTTCGATTAATAGTGGTCAATATGATTTTTCAACTTCAAGGTTTTGGGTTGAAAATATCTGTAAGAGCTCACAAAAAAAAAAAAAAAAAAAAAAAAAAAAAAAAAAAAAAAAAAAAAAAAAAAAAAAAAAAAAAAAAAAAACCATAAAAATAAATAAATAAAATAAAATTTAAATTATTTTTTTATTATAAAAATGAGCACTACTTAAATGCCATCTAATTTAAGAAATATGTTATTTTACTTAATTTTACAATAATATTTTAAGTTTATTATATGGGTGTTACAACTATAACCCATTTTTCCCCCCGTGTTCATATATTCGAACTGCTAACATTTGTAGGAAAATTAGTTCCATGTACTTATAATTTATATTTTTTGAGCTTATTGATTTTGGTTTTAAATTATTTTTTTTTTAAATAGAAAACTATTTTTTTAAAAATATATGTATATTTTATGTAGTTATACTGTAATAAACTTATTAATTAGAACACGGGACAGAAAGGGGTGTCTGTAATTTTTTTCCTGTCCATGTCCATTTCCTATCTTATCTATTAATAAGTATTAATTCAGGGTTAGCTCAAAATTAAGATGCACACCCTAAAACGAATTAAATATTGTCAGAGTAATTTTTTTTTTACTCCATTTTTTTATCTTCGACATGTACACTGTGTACATGTACACTTTCAACATGTACAATGTACAATGTACAGTAGAGTGGCCAGTATTGAAGCTTGTGATACTCCCGCTAGGACTAGACGAATTGAAGAAATTTCTGATTCCTGCCGAACGGAGATAAAACTGTCGTAAAGCAAGGATTGAAGAATGAGATAGTATGGTAGTGTATGGTAGTACGGTCTTGAGTTTAAAGAGAAGATCCGGTAGACATTGTCGAACGTCTGAGCGACATCGAAGTGACTTACTAAACTGACCTGAACATCACAACAATCATTGATAGAGCCACACATTACTACAAACATTTCACTAAAAACTAACTGTTAAGAACCCCTTAGTACAGACACTACCTACCGGGCAATTCCACGTCAATTCAACAAAAGGCTTGAGCCTCACCATTTCACATTTTCTTGAAATTTGGTATCTGTGTACTACTTGTGTCTACTAGAAAAATTGTGAAATATTTATAAATAAATATAATTCCATGCCGTTTCATATGATATGCAACAATGTATAGGTTGGTACTAAAGACATTTTTTTAAAAATTTATATTGTTTTTTAAAAATAGGTAGTATTATATTTATTCATGCAAGAAAGTATAAAAGTGGGATGAAAATTTCTTCATTACAAAAAAAATTAAAAACAAGTGATAAAATTCAATAAATCTAGCTTTTTATGATTAAAAATAATTGTAGATATTTTCCAAATTTGACTAGGACTATGAGATTGGTCTCGTTTAACAGCGCATTCCATGCGGTTTCATATGATATAGAACAATGTATAGGTATAGGCAGTATGACATAATTTTTTTAAAAAGTATATAAAAATAAATAAAAAAATCCCCTTTTACAGAAAATTTACATTAAATTTTTAAACTTGGTTTAAGAAAATAAATGTCTTTAGCACCAACCTATACTTTTTTGTACATAATATGAAATGGCATGGAATGCGCTGTTAAACGACACCAATCTCATAGTCCTAATCAAATTTGGGAAACATCTGCAGCTACTTTAAATCATAAAATGACAGATTTATGAAATTTTATGCCTAGTTTTCAATTTTTTTAGCTATGAAGAAATTTTCATCCCACTTTTATATTTTGCTGTATGAATAGATATAATACTACCTATTATTCAAAAAAATATAAAAATTTTAAGAGATGCCTTTTTTTAGAAAATTGAAATTAAAATTTTACATTTAGTTTTAAGAATATTTCTTTAGTATCAACCTATACATTGTAGTATATCATATGAAACGGCATGGAATGCGCTGTTAAACGACACCAATCTCATAGTCCTAGTCAAATTTGGAAAACATCTCCAGCTATTTTTAATCATGATTTTTTTTTTTTGTAGGTACAAATGATATATACATGAATTGTTCTAGTAGGTAATAGTAATACCCATATACCAAATTTCAAGAAAATGTGAAATCGTGAGGTTCAAAATGATATGTTTATGTGTTCATTTGACGTGAAATCGCCCTACCGTCTAACATAAACCTATAAAACCCACGCTGGCGATTTTTGAGGCGTTGGCCGAAAGCTATGCCAACTTAAGTTAGCAACTTTTCCAGTGAGAATTTCACGCATTTGCTAATTGCTAATTTTCAGATTGCAGATATCACAAACAATACTGAAATTATATATTCGTGTTTAATATTACTAATATTAATGTTTAATGTCGTGTTGGAATAATAAATTGTAATGCACAATGTGACTAATTTGTTTGATATACATTTTCATCTGACCTGATTATGACGATGTTTGAATATTATTTGTTTATTGAGGCTTCATTTTTGAATATCCCTAAACTTCATTTTCATTATTCATGATAGAAGTTAAGAAATTGAGAATACACTCAAGGTATGAAATAGCCAAGGACTTTTCGTTGTTCCCCCTTTTTTCAATCAGAAGCCTTAGTAAATGCTTTCACACGAGGTCCTGTCGTAGCCTAAATCCGCAGGCGACGGAGAGCTATCCTGGGACTACAATGGGCTGATAATAAAAGCAGATAATTGAAGTCTCCAGAGAGTATGTGTGTGTGTGTGTGTGGGGGGGGGTAAGGGTTTGTGAGAGGGGGCGCACATGTCAGTCCCCGGCCTCCTTCTCTAACAGCCTTCCCTTCTTCCTGGTAATTATCGATCCTTTCCAGCGAGTTCCTATTCCAGTAGATACTGAAATCCGAACAGATGTACTCAAGTTTATAGCATCCGAACTATGTAAATATTCATTATTTTGCAATCCGCAATAACATTTAGAGATATTTGAAATATATAACTTGACATAGACATTTTAATTCCCATTCTTTTCCAATCAGGTTTAGGTCTGGAGAATCCGGACATGACAAGAGAGGTGAAGGACAGGTGATCGATTCGTTGAGGACTTTTCCCGATGGGTTTGGGTCAGAAACGGGGTCACGCAGGAAGGGATTGGAAAGGTTCAACCTTCCTATAAATGTCGGATATATTTCACTTTATCTTTTCATCTTCTAAGCTAAGACAACATTTAATACAGCAATTTTTACTTTCACTTACCTATATATGAAATATATAGTAAGTGGAAGTATTGCGATCGTGAAAAATTTCGACTTCCGGTTTTTAACGGAAATACACGTTTTAGGGTCCCCTGAGTCCAATTAACCAAGTCCCGCAAAATGGTCTGTGTGTGTGTGTGTGTGTGTGTGTGTGTGCGCGGTGTGTGTGTGTGTGTGTGTGTGTGTGTGTGTGTGTGTGTGTGTGTGTGTGTGTGTGTGTGTGTGTGTGTGTGTGAACAGACTAGCTCAAAAACTATTAACCGTGAGAACCTGAAATTGGGTATTCAGTGTATGTATATGCCCGAGATGTGACAGCGAAAATTTCATCAAAATTGTTCAAAGGGAGGGGGTACTTTATTTTATAACTTTTTAAGTTTTTTTCGATTTTCTCAAAAACGGCTCTAACGATTTTGATAAAACTGAGTATTTGATCTATTTATATGCCCGAGATATCACTGTAAAAATTTCATCAAAATTGATCAACCGGAGGGGGGACTTTACTTAATAAATTTTGTATCATTTTCAGGTGTTTTTTTTATTTACTTAAAAACCGCTTTGAAGATTTTGATCAAACTGGGTATTTGATGTATGAATATGCCAAAGAGGTGATAGCCAACATTTCATCAAAATTGATCAACCGGAGCGTGGACTTTACTTAATAAACTTTGTATCATTTTCACGTGTTTTTTTTATTTACTCAAAAACGGCTTTCACGATTTTGATCAAACTGGGTATTTGATGTATGTATATGCCAAAGATGTGATAGCCAACATTTCATAAAAATTGAACAACCGGAGGGGGGACTTTATTTCATAACTTTTTTTCCAATTTTCCAATTATCTCAAAAACGTCTTTAACGATTTTCATCATATTCGTCATGTTTAATGAAAATTAGGTGTTATTTAATATCAGGTAAGGGCTATCATTATTCAAATGTTCTGAGCTAATGAAAACAAAAATAAGAAATGAACTTGGAAAAATGAGTAACTTTGAGGAGTGGCATTAACAAAACGCATTAATTTCTTATCTAAGTGAGTTGGTAAGTGAAAGTTGTGTGTCGCGCGCACGCACCAGATTTTTAATATAGCTATGATAAACCTCCGGAGTAATCCGAACACATAATTAGAATTAGAAATGTTTATGATTTATGAGATGGGACACATTAAGAATGAATGATTCGAGTAGTAAGAATGAAAATAATTTATCATTTTTTTACCGAGTTATATTACCAAAACAAAGCTTCATTCAAGATATTTATTAATTATTTATATTTTTTCATTTTGAACATCGAGCTCCGTAGCGAAATCACCGGAAAACCATTGTTTTACGCCACTTTGTTCCTTTATTTATTTTTTTAACGTCCTTTCTGCTACGTAGGATAATCCTACCACGCTAAATTTATTTAAGGAGGACAAACATAGGTATTTCAAAGAAAATTAATCTGGTTTTCTTTCAAATACCAAGCAACGCTTCATTTCTTCATTTACTGTTATAAACAGATAGAATAGTCTCCGGTACGTCGATTTTAATTCAAGCCCGTTCGAAGCGCTTTGAATATTTAAAATCGATGTAGTACTTCAAAAACTTCACTTTAAAACCCAACAACATATTAGTTATTGCATTTAACCTCCAAAATTATGTTTGTTTATGAAATGAAAATTTTTTTTAGAACCGTACATTAAAATACATCCAGTAAATGTGTTGACTATGAAATAAAGGAAATAATGTAATGAAAAGGCAAGTAAGAAAAACTACCCATCGGTAGCACTCAACTAGTATTTTTAACTTGTTCACCAACTTCTTTTCAGACGCCTAGCAGGATAATCAGTAATGGAGGAAGAAACAAGATTGGAAATCAGTGGTTTCGAATTGTTCAGGGGCTTATTGTGAAAGGTCTCGTACCTGGATCTTATATGGGATCTAATCTAATCTTAGACCTATAGAACGTTAAAGTCATTGTGGATGATTTGATTGGTGACAAAATATGGACCATTAGAGATTTTACGAAGGATTTTTGATTGTGATGGATTCGAGAGGAATTTGATTATTTGAGAAGGAGGGAGCCCCATAGCTCGATTCCGCAAGTCAAAATCGCTGTTAAAAGTGTCATTTAAATATTTGTTATAGACTGGGAGTTTTGAGCGATTGTCAATAAGTTCTGAAGTAGTCAGTACCGTAGGGAAGTTTCTTGTTTTTTCAGTCTTGTGAAAGGATTCCGGGTGAGATGTTTGTCCAGCCTTAAGTTTGTAGAGCCTTAAGTTCGACAGGGAAAAGTGCAGTATCGTTGAAGGATACAGTGGGAGTTGATGTCACACGTTAACGAAGAAGAGTAAAGATAATTTGATGGAATTTCATTGAAATTATGATTTTATATTTTGGATCAGGTTTTTGCCCTTTGTAGACATTTTTAGGTTTTTGTAGACAGTAGACCGTTCCAACCCCCTCAAAGCGCTTCAGTATAAGTAAGGTTATTGACACATGATAAACCTTTCCGATGAAAGTTTCACTTTAAAAGGGAACGTGAAGATAATAGAGAAATAAACATGTAAGGGAGGAATTTATTTATTTATTTACACACTGCTTCTCCATACATTCTCTAAATACCAGATCTCAAACTTTAAACCTATACATCCCTTCCTTCCGAACTGCCTCCTTTTGGAACTCCTTACCCGTTTCCATTCGTAAAAATTCATCCCTCACTTCTTTTAAAACCCAATTATTTCTCCATCTCCTTAATCTTCAAACTACCGCAACTATGTAAAATAGTGAAATCCGTAATAATTTATAATACTTTTCTGTGTTTGTGGATATAAAATTCTGTTTTTCTTTTATTGCTTTACGTTCAAATGGTTGGAAACCAGTCAACTTATATACTTATCTCTATTTTTCTGTCTGTTTTATTTATGAGGCTTGCTTTTATTTTATTTTAGTACTTTAATTTCTATACCAACTTAGTTCCGAACTAGCCAGACAAAGGACTCTGGATCTGTACATGTATTGTTATTCTTAGGCGACAAGATGTGCCTGAATAAAAATACTTTCTTTCTTTTTTTCATGTTTAAGGGGAGGGTCATTTTAACTTGATGAAATGGTAGGATTTAAAATTATAATTTGGTTAAGAATTAGTTATAAGATTGGGGAGGAACCTAATCAACCGAGATTCGTAATCAGATCAGGAGAGCCGAGAGCGGATTTGAGTCCGATAGGGGGGAGGGGCGAGGATTTAGGAGAGAAGTGTTCGGTCCAGAAGCTGAGACCTTTGAAGATTATTGAATTTATCATAACAGCCAGGATCAAGGGAGCAATGTCCGATCTGGGCCTTCCCAACCTCTTTCATCTGTCAGTATTAGCCGACGAGGAAATAACGGAGGGTTGGTTGCCACCGATTCAATAGCTTGAAATATTCATCACATATGAAGACCCCACGCTAAGAACGTGTTCAGTCCATGTTTTGTGAATAATGTTTTATAGTGCACTAGCATTCCCCGTCGCGGCTTCGCCCGCGAGCCTTTAAAATCAATTCTGTGATCATTATCTTCGTATTGATCTAATATAATATGTTAACTGAAGTTAAGGAGATTTAGTAAAATATGAGCTTCCGGTAGGTGGAATGTTGGAGGGGGAAGCTGCCGGCTCGGTAGAAGAGAGGGGGACGCGCAATGGAGAGAGTTCACTAAAACCGCCGAAATAAAAATTGCTTACTCGTCGTGAACGCTTCATTTTTCGGCATTAAAACATAGTTTTCGACGCCCCGTAGGGCTTTCGAGTTAAACTCGTCGTATCAAGATCTTTAAAATGAGTCCAAATTAGATATTTTTTTTCGAAGTGCAAAAATAGGTGTCCGTTAGAGCTAAACGACGAAAAACGGCTACTACATTTTTGAAATTCCTTTCTTAGTGGTTACCTACATCGCGTTTAAAGTCTAAATTCCGAACTTCAAGTTTCTATCAATAGTAGTTTTTGCTCTGCGTTGATTCTGTCAGTCAGGACAAAGCCTCTTATATATATAGAGATTATAGTAAACCATTTCCAGTACTAAAAATCAGTGTAGATTACAAGAAAACAGCGAGTTCAATCCTTGAGATATTTACAATTCTTTTTTGGGTGCACACGCTGTTAGAATTCTTTTTTGGTCATTGATTCTTTTTGAACTAACGAATAATGTATTGTATTTTTATTGACAATACCCATCATTTGAAAATATATTGGGCATACACTATTTTTGCCCATTTACTTAGAGTTACTAGGTTGTTTTCTATGCAATATTTAAACACTCTTTTTGCTCTCTTGTAAAATTTGCAAAATGTGACTAAACACGTTCTTAGCCTGGGATCTTCATATATTATTTACAAAGTTTAATAATCGGTTTTTCATGATTTATAAGTCCCTGTCGCGCTTAAAGGTCAGGAATGTAGTATTGTTGGATTCATGATTTCACGGAGCTTTTGCGAATCTCATTCTCAGCGTTCGTTTTTTTGTCCGGAATAAATAAAATCGATATAAAGGTTGTGATTTAAAGGATCGAGCGGATCAAATTGGGTTTTATAAATTGCTATAAGATCATTAAGATCCAGTCATGTTCCCTAAGACTTTACTGGTGTTTGGTTTTTAAAGCCATAAAACCTCCCATTTTTTGAGATAACGCCGGGTTTAGGCCCCTTCGCCACTCGTAGACAACTACTTATTGCTTTACGTAACAGCAAATGTAAGGCCCTGTCCTGCTTAGGTTCTATAAATGCTGTTTCGTCGGATAAGGATTCAATGTAGAGTTAGAAAATTTCACTCTTACGTTTGGTAATTACAGTAGACTCCCGCGTAACGGCTAACGTTTAACCGACTCTCCGGTATAAGGTAAGGTACGCGGTAAAACAAAAAAATCCTATTAACATCCTTAAAAGCATTTTTAGCTTTGTCAAGTTCTCAAACAATGGTATTTATTATATTAATCGAAGGCAGTCCCAGCAGAAAAACAAAATAAATTTTTTTTCTTTTGGGAGGGGGGGGGATCGTCACTAAAAAAAATATATTAAAAGCATACCGGTTTTATAATAAAAATAATAACAAAGGCACCTCTCTCGGAAAAATACCATATTAAATTCATTTATTGATGAGAATAGTCCGGCTTGGCGGTCAATAAACTACAAAATAGTATTAAACTATTTTATCTTAACCAACGTTTCGACCTAACAATGCAGGTCTTCGTCAGGGCTAAATGAACAAGACACAGATAAAAAAAAATCATGAATACATAGGACAAAGCATGTGAGCTAATTTAATTTAATTTTTTAATTTGTTATATTATCAAACTATTTAACAGCCAGAAAATAAATAAAATTAGACAATCTTCTATTAATTGGAGAGAAAAAATTGCCATTTTAGGACAGCTTAATGAGTAAGTCATAACTAAAACATTTTATTTATTTCATGATAGTTACATTTTTACTTTCACTTACCTATATATGAAATATATAGTAAGTGGAAGTATTGCGATCGTAAAAAATTTCGACTTCCGGTTTTCAACGGAAATACACGTTTTGGGGTCCCCTGAGTCGAAATGACCAAGTCCCGCGAAATGGTCTGTGTGTGTGTGTGTGTGTCTGCGTGTGTGTGTGTGTGTGTGTGTGTGTGTGTGTGTGTGTGTGTGTGTGTGTGTGTGTGTGTGTGTGTGTGTGTGTGTGTGTGTGTGTGTGTGTGTGTGTGTGTGTGTGTGTGTGTGTGTGTGTGTGTGTGTGTGTGTGTGTGTGTGTGTGTGTGTGTGTGTGTGTGTGTGTGTGTGAACAGACTAGCTCAAAAACTATAAACCGTGCGATCCTGAAATTGGGTATTTAGTGTAGGTATATGCCCGCGATGTGACAGCATAAATTTCATCAAAATTATTTAAAGGGAGGGGGTACTTTACTTAATAACTTTTTAGGTTTTTTTCGATTTTCTCAAAAACGGCTCTAACGATTTTGATTAAACTGAGTATTTGATGTCATATTAATGCCCGAGATATGACTGTAAAAATTTCATCAAAATTGATTACCGGAGGGGGGACTTTACTTAATAAATTTTGTATCATTTTCACGTGTTTTTTTTATTTACTCAAAAACGGCTTTAACGATTAACAAAAATAAGACATGAATGTAGAAAAATGTGTGACTTTGGGAAATGATATTTAGCAAAACACGTCAATTTCTAATCGAAGTAAGTTGGTAAGTGAAAGTTGTGTGTTGCTCGCACGCACCAGATTTTTTTTTGTTACTATAAGACAGCCATTTAAAATATTCAGGTAGCATAATGAATAGGTAGAGAAATACTGGAGTGGACGGGCTTATAGCTAAAGAATGTTAATAATAAATAGTTATGTGCAAAGTGTGGCACAGGCATTTTTATCACGAGATTCCTAGCCGAGCTTAATAAAGGGACATGGGCGGGGTCTATATCCAGGCCTAACGACTTTCTGTCACCGAGCACAATTAACGTGTTTTAATCATGTGGGCTCGTGTCTCTTTCGGAGGGAAATCGCTTTTAAAAAAATAAATACAAATAAACGTGGTGAATAAATCATATCAGAAATCATGATATGAATGAATATCATTCAGCATATTTATGGTGATGTAAATTCATTCATGGTTATATAACTGAAACCTCCTTCAAACTTCTATTAAATTTTTACTTTCACTTACCTATATATGAAATATATAGTAAGTGGAAGTATTGCGATCGTGAAAAATTTCGACTTCCGGTTTTCAACGGAAATACACGTTTTGGGGTCCCCCGAGTCCAATTAACCAAGTCCCGCGAAATGGTCTGTGTGTGTGTGTGTGTGTGTGTGTGTGTGAACAGACTAGCTCAAAAACTATAAACCGTGCGAACCTGAGATTGGGTATTTAGTGTATATATATGCCCGCGATGTGACAGCAAAAAGTTCATCAAAATTGCTCAAAGGGAGGGGGTACCTTATATAATAACTTTTTACATTTTGTTCGATTTTCTCAAAAACGGCTCTAACGATTTTGATTAAACTGAGTATTTGATCTATTTATATGCCCGAGATATGACTGTAAAAATTTCATCAAAATTGATCAACCGGAGGGGAGACTTTACTTAATAAATTTTGTATCATTTTCACGTGTTTTTTTTTATTTACTCAAAAACGGCTTTCACGATTTTGATCAAACTGGGTATTTGATGTATGTATATGCCAAAGATGTGATAGCCAACATTTCATCAAGATTGATCAACCGAAGCGGACACTTTATTTCATAACTTTTTTTCTAATTTTTAGATTATCTCAAAAATGGCTTTAACGATTTTCTTCATATTCGTCATGTTTAATGAAAATTGAGTGTTATTTAATATCAGGTAAGCGTTTATTAAAATGTTCTGAGGGGTTTATAGAGCAAATGAAAACAAAAATAAGAAATGAATGTGGAAAATGTGTAACTTTGAGAAGTGGCATTAACAAAACGCATTAATTTCTTATCCAAATAAGTTGGTAAGTGAAAGTTGTGTGTTGCGCGCACGCACCAGATTTTTTTGTTTTCGTAGACGTCTAAAATAAAACATATGAAGCACTAGGACGACAATCATGTATATTATGTACTCAATTAAAAGCAATGTACAACTAGGGTGATATTTGCTTGTGTACAATATTGATTTGTAATGTACTAATAATAAAAATCTGGTGCGATGCGCCCAACACACAACTTTCACATACGAACTTACTTAGATTAGAAATGTTTCGATAATATGTAAACGCCTTTCCTCAACACATTTTCTCACTTTACTTCACTTCACTTAACTTTACTTTAATTCACTTCACTTCACTTTTCTTAATAAGTGTTGTCCCATTTTCACGGTTTTTTTTTTATTTACTCAAAAACGGCTTTAACGATTTTGATTAAACTTGGTATTTGATGTACGTATACGCGATGAGACGGTCGATATTTCATCAAAATTGGTAAAACTGATAGGGTACATTATTTAGTATTTTTTTTTTCAAAAACGGCTGTAACTATTTTGAGCAAATTGGGTATTTGATGTAAGTATATGCCCGCGATGTCACACCCAAAATTTAATTAACCTATTATGAAAATAAAAACTTTTATTAATTAATAAAAAAAAAATTATTTGACTTTAGAGAGTAAATACGTGATGCTTAAATTTCTTATCATACAAAAGTGTTTAAATAAAGTACCCACTCAGTTTGATCAATTTTGATGAAATTTTCGCTGTCACATCGCGGGCACATACATACACCAAATACCATATTTGAGGTTCGTAAGGTTTATAGGTTTGAGCTAGTCTGTTCACACACACACAGACCATTTTGCGGGACTTGGTTATTAAGACTCAGGGGACCACAAAACGTGTATTTCCGTTGAAAACCGGAAGACGAAATTTTTCACGATCGCAATACTTCTCCTTACTATATATTTCATATATAGGTAAGTGAAAGTAAAAATAACAAATAATATAAACAATTGGATTTTACATAATGTTTAAGCTTTGCTGTTGCTCTCCTGAAAAATTCAAATTTATGGCTTTAGCCGAAATACCGCGCATCAAAGTGGCGAGGTTTGCGGTCAAAAATGAGCTTCTGTCAAAATAAGTTCAAAGTACCTAATCAGAAACGATCAGTTAAGAAACAAATGTATGCTTCAGATAGAATTACTATTATATTGTTTTATAAAAATGACTAGTGAAAGTAAAATTCAATTTATAAGATATAAAATGATTGATAAATACAGACACACACAAAAAAAAAAAAAATAAATAAAATAGGATTAAAGAAGTCATAAAATGAATTTATTAAAATATTTGAATGTGGGGGAAACATCATTGGGCCCACTCATAACGTTACTTTCATTTGCTGATGGTCTGCCTGTAGTTAGTAAGTGTTTAGCTGTAAATGAAGCTGTGTAATTTCGGATTATTCTGTCCAGATTTGTCATGGTCTTCTAGTAAACAGAGTGTGTAAAATATTTATTTAGTTTTGATAATAAGTAAAAATATAAAAAATGACTTTTATTTTTTATTCTGAAGTAATCTTCATGAAAGTACCCAATGTTTGATTTCTCATAGTAAGTTTTCTGTAGTTCTAATCCAATTTTTAAAGCCACTTGTCAATTAATTTTGATGTTACTGATGGTTAACGTGTGACGAATTTCAATATGTCAGAGGTTTGTACTATAGATAACTGAGCGATTCAATTGGAAAACTTAATACAGCATTTCAAAAAAAAAAAAAATATATAGGGGAGAGCGGGGTTGGTTGGCAACAGTTTTCACTTTTTTGATTGTTAAGTCGTTCCTGTTAATAAAATCCCAATAGGCTGATACTACTGTAAACTCCAAATATTAGAGTACTTCAAGTATTTTTTTCGTCACATAATATTTAACACTAAGATCATAGAAAATTGAAGAATTCGTCAATCCAGAGTATGCCAATTAACCCCCTATGTGGGCAGGTTGGCCTAGAAGGTGGGGTTGTTTAGCAATCTCATTCAAGTACTGCCTGAAAGATATTATTGTTATTAGAAGCTGCACTATAATGGTATAATAATTATGAATTGTTTTTTAACAGTTTTTAAGGGAAAATAGAATGACAATAAAAGAAGATAGAAGTTTAGACTGTCGTCACTTTCTGCATAAGAAAAATTGCTCTCATCCTCCTTGCTGGAACTAAAGACAATTGGTAGTTTCAACTTTGTTTATGTTTACCTTGCTTTTTTGAATTGTTACTGCGCAAACAAACCCCAGTTAAAAAGAGCCTACTAACCCCACAGGAGAGATCATATGAAAGATGGCTGCCAGGACAGGGGAGAACAATCAAACCTGAAACTGGTTAGTCGAAAGGTTAGGTTTTTCAAAGGAGCTTGGGGCTATGTGAACAGAATCGGAGTAAAATGTTTTGTCATGCCTTTAGACCAAATTTACTGGAAATATAAAAATTTAGTTATATATATTGTAAAATCAATCAATGAAACACGCTCTTCTCTACACTCATAGCATCGGATTGAAAACTCGGGACAAGACTCCCGAGGTCGAGCGGGTCACTTGGTACAATGGTGGGGCCCTCACAATAGGTGTGACGGAAACTATAAGCCAATGGCCAACCTACCCCCTATGCCAACCAACCCCGCTCTCCCCTATATTAATTTAAAAACGTGGCATTCTAATAAACTAACATTCCTTGGCTTCATAATGTTGCTGTAATGGCTTCATGATGTTCATTGGCTATAAAATTTGTTTAATAATTTTAGGTTAAAGTAATATGGACTATCCTATTGTGTTTACGAATTCCCTTCCTTACCTCAAATATCATCATATCTATCGTATACCTTAAATACCTACTATGAATTATTGCTTGATTAAAAAGTGACAGAAAAAAAAGAAACTATTAAATTTTTAGGTCCAGCTTAAATATTAAGAATTAAAACAATCAGTGAAAAAAGAAATCAATATAAAATTTTAGCGTTCCTACTCGAAACATATAGCAACGAGATCTATCCACGTAGTACCCATTCTGTTTCCTTTCCAATCGTGCCAGGAAGAAGTCCTAGGGGATGTGACCATTAGGAAGGAGAGGAATAGGACACATCAGAGAACTGGAGGAACAATCTGCAGCGACGGTCTGTCAGGGTCGACGGATTAGCGGCCCGATAGCAAGATTGGCTAGGGAACGGATCACCTAGTTCTCAGCCTCCAGGATATATCTGGACTCCACTTCCAGCTCTAATATATATCCAGTGATCCTCATCGCTCGACACTGTCGAGCTCGGACGAGTGAGATATCGGATTCTATGTAATAATTTTTATTTAGATATGCATTTTTAATTTTGTATTTATTTTATTTTTATTTATTTAAACAGGGTGAAAAACAGCGAAGGTTATCATCACCCGCAAATTAGAAAGGGCGTAGCTCTTATATGAGAGGGTAGAGCCCCACTTCTTTAATAAAACTCAAGAGTTCTCTGGTCATCTTCTGATTTGCTCCTAATGCTGTAGCGATAGACCGAGGAATTTCCAGCTGTATCATCTTCTCATTATAAACTGGGCACTCTTCGATTATGTGCCTCACTGATAGTAATGTTCTGCATTTTTGGCATTGCGGTGCTGGCTTTTTAGCCATCAGGTAGCTTTGGGTGAGGCGGCAGTGTCCTTTGCGGAGGCGAGTAATGACCACTTCCTCTCTTCTGGATGAACTAGAACATGAAGGCCATTCCTTAACTGATCTCTGGATTATGCGAAGTTTATTAAGAACTTGTCCATTCCATATTACCTGCCACTACTTCCAAATCACTTTTCTAAGGGGCAACAATAGTTCTGTGCTCGATAAAAAGGAAATTTTTTATTTTCTATATATCTTTGTAATGGGAGAATATTTATGCTTCCATAGGTGAAGGGAAGAAAAAATAATCAAACAAGGACCTTTTTTTTTTTTAATGCATTTGAACAATAACAAAAATGGAAAAACAAAACAATAAAATTACATATATTACTGATCAATCATATCTTGGCCTTGAAATTCTTTAGGAAATATTGTGTTGTAAGAGTGAGTTGAGCTGAAATTAGTGGTTTGGAATTGAGAGTAAGTCTATTATGAGCTATGTCAGGCAGATCAGTGCGAAGGTTCTGGCTTTAAATCTGGACTATGGCAAGATATACTTTAGGATTATCAGTCAAGTCAAAATACAAGTATGATATAAAGAAGGGGAAAAAAATCCTAATAATGTGAAATAAAGGTGCCTTTACACTCTACGAACCTCAGCTACGAACAGGTTCTCCCCCGAACCTTGCCGTACCTGCATTACACGAACAGCCATTAATACTTCACGTGACGCGAACCAATAGGGCTGACGCACCCAACGCTAGCTTATGATAAAGAAAAAATCTCCATTATCAATATATTTTATATCATCCGAAAAAAAAAAAAAAAATAGGAGACAAATTACAACGTAACACAAATTACACTAGTATCACAAACAACTCCTGTCACTTAGGAAAAACCCAAATCAAAAGTGACACTAGCGCTACCCCCGAACCCAGGCGAACAGATGGAGTACCTAGAAAACCCGAACAGTCGACGTGAAGGTTTCACGAAGGTTGTTCGAGGGTAGTGTTCGAAGGTAAAGTTCGTTGAGTGTAAAGGCACCATATAGATAATAACAATTACAATTGAATTAGAAATATTTTTATTTATAGGGGTAGTGGAAATTTAATTTAATTTATAGGCATTGTCATTATTAAAATAAATTAAATGGTGGGAGGGGGCGGGATATAAAATGCTGATGGTGGTTACTACTTGAATGGGTGTCCCCTAAACTTGCATGGCCGCACGCCGATGAAAGCCCTAACCCGTCAGCCTACTAGAGGGACTCACACCAGCCGGGCTTTAGAAGTGAAAACACTACAATCCTTCGCCCGGAGGTTCGGTCCATGGGTGGTCTGCTTTGGAAAAAGGAATATAGGTCCTCGGAGCCAGCTAACCCTGATATGCCATGATTCGAGGACCCAGACCATTTTTTTACTATTATTGAACCTTTAAGGGCTAAAGCCAACGGAGAGACACTGCAAAATGTTCCGAAGGGGAACTGAAGCTATAGGAAGACAGCAGCTGGACCAGGTAGTATGTTACAGAGCAAGGTGAGGTTTCAGCACCTCCTCCAGGCTGTCAGATCGCAAGCAACATATGTCCGTAAGAGATATATTCTCATAAGGCCTTCTGCGCCAACCATAAAAGAGAATAGGAATAACTAAATTAGATTTATATTCATTTAATCATTATTGTACCTTGGTTTTTAAATTATTTTAAATAATTTATTTTGAAGAGAAAAGATTTGGCTCCGCCGGGAGATTTGGATTTGGGAAACAAGGTGGATACCCACAATAATGATTAAATTAAAATAAAATAATTTAAAAATTGACGAACGACAAGAGATGACCAAAAGTGTACAAAAATTGTCCACCTCCCTTAAATACTCGCAATTGTCGATCGTGGGAGAGTTGTCATTGAAGAGGAAGAATTTGGCACCGTTTGGAAGCGAGCTCCGTGGTGCAATGGTTAGCATACCGCGCATGTCACGCGGAAGACCCGGGTTCGACTCCCGGTTAAATTTTAAGTTATAATTTGTTAAATTTTAGTAATTTTTCATTTTTAAATACTTAATTAATCCACAATTTTTTTATTTAAATTTTGATGGAAAGGAAGAGCTCTACCTTTGTGGTAAGAGCGCTGGAACTGCGATTCAGAGGACCTGGGTTCGATTACCGGAAGTGGTTCGATTCTTTCCCTTTTAAAAAATTATAAATTAGATTTAATTTAAATTCCAATTAAAAAATGTTTTTACAAAAAAAGGAAGATACCTCTAACTGCTAACGTTTCGTTTATATCAGACAAATAAACCATGTTGGTCTGGTTGGGAAGGATATTATTGGGCTTTGTGTTGTATAATTATTCTGTTTCCGAGAAGTTAAATAATTTGTTTAAAAACGACAGATCATATTATTCAGTAAATACTCTCGCCTCTCGTAATAGCTCCTCCCCACCCAATCCACTCGAAATAAATATCATTTATTAATGAACTGAATTATTGAAACTTATTTCCCATAAAAAAAGAATTCATTTTAATTTCAACTTCCGAATGAAATAAAATGTGTCCTTATTATTTATCCTGGTATTTTTATACAGTATAAATCATATTTTCTTCAAAGAAGGAAAGCGAAATGCCATGACATTATTTTTACGTATGTCAGGAGTTGACTTGGCACCTGATCAAAATCTTATGCTCGTAGATGTCAGTTTAGGAGCTTCTAGCATTAATTGTTTTTCTTATTTTCTGTACTTTAAGCATGTTAGTGATATTCCAAGCATGTTAGTTATCCTCCTTTATTTTTTATTTACAATAGTTTGACTATAATTAATAAAGTATTATGTGTAATTTAATGTCACATAATAGACAAAGGAGTAAGCGGTTTTTTATTAATATATGTGTGACTAACATACAACTTTTTTACAAAACTGTTTATACCAAATTTTAACATAATTTTAAATATTGTGATTAAGCAGGTAGGAGTTACTTTATCTTCGATCAATTGTATTCCTGGTTTTTATCTGATTAATTGTCCCACAACTAATCTAACAATGCAACAATAATTGGTACAATATAAACGTGCTCATACACACAAGGTATTGTTTTAATTAACGTCACTTAATGCCAATAACGCTAATCGGACGATGCAACATTGGGAGTCCTAAATTTTGTGTATATTGATAGGGTTCTTTAATGAGTAACAGGCTCGGGACTTCCATTTTACGTCCTATACAAAGGACGGCATAGCCAAAATTTTTTTACTCCCTTCAAAAAAATCCTAGTGACGCGAACCCGCGACCTTTAGTATTGTGCGCTGCTATGCTAGGCACTACACCATAGATTACCCCCATACATAAGATGTTCTATAGAAGTAATGAACACAATTTTAGGTCGAATTAATAATACGTTTTTTGCAATATGATAAATCTAATATGATATTAAAAATAACATAATGTATTGCATCATTATTATAATTATAATTATGTATGTAAGGTGTAGGAAGTACTTCAAAAATGAAATATATATTCATTTCGTAAAAAAAAGAAAAGAATCCATCAATAAATTGAGAAATTTTATATTTATAATAACATATAAGATAAATATTTTGCTAATAACAATTAATTGGCATCACCTGTGGTGTAGTGGTTAGCATATAAACTTACCATCCTAAATTTCGCTGGTTCATATCACGAGGTGGCCTGGATTCCATTCCTGGATTTTAATGGGAGTAAAAAATCCTTGTCTATGCCGTCCCTCTGATAGGACGTAAAATGGAGGTCCCGAGCATGTACGATGTCAGGTACTTGTTAAAGATCCCTATCCTGATCATACCTGGATAGGCCATTTAGGACTACCACTGTGGCATCGTCCCATTAGCCATAGTGGCTTAAAGTGACATTGAAACAAACATTAACAATTCTTGCATATTAACATAAACCTAAATCTTGATATTACTTCACATTACCTCAGAAAAGCTATGTAAATTTTCATCTCATTTTTCATTTATTAACTTTACCATGGCCTTACTTCAATAACTATAATCTTACATTTTTTTAATTATATAATTGTTTACGTTATTTTTATTGAATTTTGTTTAACGTTACACATACAATTGATATTTTTTTCATATGACTTCTCTTATTGGTTGTTGTCTTGTTTTCCTCATTTACACCTGATGTGGACCTGAAATTCAGGTGGAAGCGTTGACGAAATTAAATATTTTATTTTCTAAAATAATATTCCTTCATATTAGTGCTAATTATTATGACCGCAACCCCAACCATTTTCTCATCATAAATATATTTCTTCCTTGTATGGTGTTTCCTGTAAGGAAGTTGAGAGCACACGTTTGTTATATATTGGACAAACAAAAGATCTAAAGTAAAAAAAAAATAAAATAAATAAAACGTATTGATCAAATGAATCTTAACAAGGGGGTATTTCTGTTTATTCCAATAAGAGACCTTTGATGTAGAAAAGAAGAAACAATTGAATATATCTATGTATGTTGGAGCTATAACGAGAGATTTTTTTATCAAAAGATACATCTTAAGGGAAAAAAGAAATATTTAAAAAACATGAAGACTATTCATCATAGTAAGAACAGCCACTCTAAATAATAAATATATATTTTATTCCTCCAGATTGAACAAATCAAAAGGGATCGCCTTTGAGCTCTCAAGCCAGTTAGCTTTTGATATTTTAATCGAGGGTTCTACGTATGCGAGGAAGCGAAGGCAGACAATGGGGAATGATGGATGACTATGGAGAATACATATCACAGGCCCCCCACCCCCCAACCCGACATTTTTGCATTTTAAAGTGACTCGTGTAAAAAGAGCGATTAATTTTAATTCAGTCTTGTCTCAGCGGTGAGAGAGTGTTTCATCAATATATACAGCACTTCTACTTTTATGGAAATTATAAATTTATATTTGTTTATTTTACCTTACATCGATATTCTACAACAGGGCAGGTCGAGTTTAAAAAATACCAGTTGATATAAAGTTTTACAAAATGGCAGGTCAGTTGGGACACTGTTTTTATCAATTTCTATAAAAAAAATCATCAATTATTAATTTAACACTTCTATCCTTGAGACTCTTCACTTGACTTTAATCGAGGATCAGGGCGACCAATAAATTTCAACACACTTATTATAGCAGACGTTTCGGCCGTTCGGCCGAAGGCAACATCAAGGTTATACATTATTACAGAATATATAATTGTTAATTTATAATTAAATTAAGATACTCGTATAAAATTCATCATAGAATCCTTTTATTTATTCAAACCACAACAAAAACAAACATTCCCTACTTAACATCAACGATTTAATTCTAATGCTAAAAACATCAATGATTTAGATCATCTAAATATAACATAATTACTAAAAAAATTCAAATTACCTGATAATGTGATTGACAATCGTTATTTTTTATGTCAATTTTTTTAGATATAGAATGCAAGGCCTCAAAGTCTCGTATAATTTCAATAATTCACTTAATCATGCAGATTACGTGCCGAATTTTCGCCTATTCAGGCATCTTCAGGGCTACAACAGTTTCACATGCAAGCTAGAAACAGACTGCTTTAAGTCTTTAATAGATGATGCTTTTAGAAGTTGGAGTTCATGGGCCATCTCCACAATAATTTAGTAAACAAGTTTTTATGAAGAGACTATTGGATTATAGATATAGAATGCAAGGCCTCAAAGTCTCGTATAATTTCAATAATTCACTTAATAATCACTGAGTGAATTATTGAAATTATACGAGACTTTGAGGCCTTGCATTCTATATCTATAATCCAATAGTCTCTTCATAAAAACTTGTCAATTTTTTTTTTTTTTTTAACTCCGCAATCTGTGGTTTGTCATAGAAATGGTTAAATAATATTTTTATTTTATCAATAAAAAAAAAAATAAAATTCATCTCAATGTATGTTCAGCTGATAGTGATTCATTATTATATTATCGATAAATGTAATTAAGGCTTCAATAGGCAGGCTATTTGAAAAGTACAGATAAAAAAAAATTCCTTAACACGGCTATAAGGCGCAAGACGAGTTGGACCTTATTAGGTTTTCTAAATGATGATTGTGTGTGGATTGTTCCAGGAACTCTAGCAGAACATAATTCAATATTTTATCCACAAAAAAAAAAAGTTAAGACTTTTTATATAAGTTAAAAGTTTATAAGTCAGTATAATAATAAATGATTTATATAAGGGAACCCTTTTATTTTTAAGGGAGCGTTGTACTCTGTAATCTGTTATACAGTACGTTATCAGTCCCGCTTCAATAAACAGACGTTAGAGGGTCCACATGATCTGTCGAATGTGCGCGCACCCAAGCCACCCTGGACACTATTTTGTAATTGAAAAAAAAATTGGATGCAATGCTATGAAAGTGCAGGTCTGCGTTAAAATAACTGAAATAAAAATAAATAATAAAATTAAATGAAGTACTTAATATGAATTATTTAATTCTCAAATGGTTAAAAATATAATATAAGAGCCTTACGATGTTTTAAAGGGAGTAAAAATTCCGTCCCTCGGATAGGACGTAAAGTGGAGCTCCGAGCCTGTACGATGTCAGGTACTCGCTAAAAATCCCAATCCTAACTATACAAAATGGGCAAAATTTAGGAATCCCACTGTAGTAACGCCCAATTTGCTTTAGTAGTATAAAGGGGCGTTTAAAAACAAACAAAAATATGAAGGTAAAAACTAAGTGAAATTATCATCATCTTATTGCTGGGAGTGTTAGTTACCTAAAGTTATTACCTGTAAGAACATTTGATAAAATTTATAAAAATCTGATACGAATAATTCGTAGATCCGGATGAACAAGCGCCAGATAAATAAGGTTCAAATGCACATACAAAATTTTAATATTCATGTTGCGTAACCATATCACTAGTAAAAAATGGTTAATTATTAAAATTTTAAATATAAGATGAAAAGGAACCATAAACAGTTAATAAACCTAAAAAAATATTCGTTTTTTTTTTTTTAGTACTGCTATAAACAAACTAAAAAGCATCATAATAAAAGGAAACAAAATAACCCATAGTCAGGTATTATAATGATTTTTAATGTGAGTAACACTTGTAAGCAATTAAAAAAAAATGTCCAAGACCTCTAGGTTTCTAGTTACAATTAAATGGGATTTAATATTAAATAAATTTTTACAATATTTAAGGAGAAATTATTACGATAATAGTAATCATAAATAAAGAATAAAATACCATCCATCACTTTTCTAGATTACCAGGAATCAAGTACTTATAAAGTAGGATCACGTTCATTTATAATTGCCGGTCAATGAATCTTCGAAGCCCGTCGAGATAAAATAAAATAGTAAAATGAGAGGCGCGGAAACAGGAAAATGTAGAAGCCCATTTTGGCCTGAGGGGCTGTGCAGCGGACTATTAAAGCCGACATCCATCTTTTTAAATGTTTTCCTCTCTTCCAAGTATCAGCTAAATTTATTGTAGGCCCCTTCTATTTTTTTTATTTTTATTTTTTTGGTTTCATTTTCTTGGCCGACTTCGTAGCTAGAAGGGAGATAGGGCGAACTTTGCTGGGATTTGCTTTCCATCAGGTCGGAGTTTGAACTTTAAACCTAATATTTTATGACAGGGAGGAATATTTTTTAAAATTTCAAAGAAAGGTAATAAAGTATAATGGAAGATTGGTTAAACACGCACGGAATTGAAAAGTAAAAAAATGATGAAACATTTATTTATTTACTTTATAATGAAAATAATAATGAGTTTAAAATCGGGAACATTTCTTCAATTACATTTATTTATACTGGCCCTCCTACTAAACATTGTAAACACCATGACTTACGCAGACGATTCTAGGAGAACATCAAGATCCGTCACAGCTTCACTAATCTTAACAAACTACTTACACAAATTAAAGGATTGGTGCAAATTATGGAAAAAACATTTTATAAAAAAAATTAAACCGACTTCGAAAACTAAAAACCAGTAAAAATAAATGTACTGAAAAGTATGAAATAATTACCTTCTGATTTTTATGAATATGCAGCAAAATTGAAAATCTTATGAAAAGCGGGAAAATGCATTAAAACGGATAATCTTATTTTGTGTTGTTCGAATACATACAAACGTAATAAAAATTATTAAATTAAAATATTAAATACCATGTTCAATACTTATCAATCTTTTCGGAGGCGGCGCAAAATAGAAAATCTAGAGAATTTTAAGATTTTCCTAATTTTTAGTGTTAAAATTTTTAAATTTTGAGCCGCCTCCGAAAAGATTGTTAAGTATTGAATATGGTATTTAATATTTTAATTTAATAATTTTTATTAACAGTTTGTATGTATTCGAACTAAACAAAATAAGATTATCCGTTTTAATGCATTTTCCCGCTTTTCATAAGATTTTCAATTTTGCTGCGTATTCATAAAAATCAGAAGGTAATTATTTCATACTTTTCAGTGCATTTATTTTTACTGGTTTCTAGTTTTCGAAGTCGGTTTAATTTTTTTCATAAAATGTTTTTTATTTCATACTTTTTAGTGGCGGAAGATAATTTCTAATATAAGGCGGAAGAAAGCAATGCGTTGATCTCTAAAACAAATTCTGTATGATTTTTTTTATACAGATTTTAAGTTCATTTTGAACTGATTTCGGGTTTTCGAAGTCGTTTTTTTATTTTTTTTTATTTATTTATTTTATTCGGTACCTCTCTTTAGATACTGCAAGTTAGTTTGGTTAATTAGTTGTTTGTTCTATCCATGGTGGGAAGGACGAGATCTATTCCGTGGGTCCCTGGCGAAATAAAAGTCAGCCCACCCAGGTACCGCTATACCACGTTCGTCTATCCCGGGTTTTATATTATAATTATATCAATTTTAATAAACTTTGTATTATAATAGTGACATTATCACTGTTTTATAAATATGCACAGAAAATTGAAAATCGTTTGCGGTAGGTGCAGTACAAACCTTTCAACACCCTGTCAACTTTAAATTTTTGTAAAGAACAATGTTCCATCGGGAAGACACATAAAACTTTTTTTCCACAATGACAATCTTTATCCTTTGCGGTTTATTGTCTTCGGTAGTTGCTTATTACATACGTACGTCTGTGTTCCGAGAGGTGTTCAGTTTCGCTCGGCTATAACATGAATCCGGCACCTTCAAGATATCGTAGGTATGCTACTGAACAGTTGTGATTTTGGCCGTTTTTCGACCAGTTTTATGGGTGAATATAATAAAAACATGTACGTTTGTTATTTAGGTATATGAGAATATGACTGCCCCGAAATGGAAACAATTCCTGACAAATGACTATCTTTAATATTTTCGTCCCAAGACTCTCTTATCGAGTGCCACCCTAGGGACGTTATCGTAACTTAAAGAAAAAAAAAAATAGACAATTCACCATCATAGATAGAATTGGAGATGGAAGAAAATAATATTAAAATTTTTTAGCGGGACGTATTTATATTATGACTGGGATAATAATAAGTCCATAATATGGTCATATCCATAATATTTTTCTTAATTTTCAAACTAAATTTAAGCTTAGTTAATAGTTATTTGTTATCTCAAAATCAATAATTTGGCACTTACAGCCATTTTCATCTAAACACCTTAATAGTTGCAGAAACATAATTAAAAACCGATAATAGTAATCTGGATAACATAACGAAAGTGTCACTCCAGAGTGAAGAATCCGCACAAGATTTTATGATTAAATTGTATATTAATATCCGACCGTGATCGAGTGTATCCGGAAGCTGACAGAGGTGCCTGAATCTTTTGTTAAGGCCTCTAAATCGAGTGAAAAAGAGCTTTTCCAGGAAGCATTGAAGTCCTCTTTAATGTGTATTGCGAGTGGAAGTCGGAAATCAAAATCTAATTTAAAACAATAATAGCTAAGATTTTACGAATCTCATTTAAAAAGGGCTCGGCCTTTCTTTAAATTCTATGAATTTTGTGGTTTTATGATTATGCTGTCCATCCGTCGTTTAGACATAGGATTTTTTACTGTTATCGGTGTTTAATGTGCTTTAATCTTCATAAATCTATAAACAAAATCTTTTAAGCAACCCAAAAAAATGTTCTTGAGTTTTATTTCTTGGCAAAATTTTCCAGGAACAGGGTCGAAACTACAATAACTTTGCCTGAACCAGAAAGAAGTGTTTCATTTTTCAGAAAACGACAGCGCTATTCCACTGATATTATATATCTTTATTAAAATATATTGTTGATTTATTTAAGGTTATATATAAAGTTTGTTCCAACAAGCACTTAAACCACGACAATAACTAAGACACTTCACATGTTCTTCCCCACTCTTTTAATTCTGAATTTGATTGGCTTGTTTTCCCAACCAATTCATCGACCATTAGAACATTATTGAGCATTGCTTGAAATCCACCAATCAAATTTAGAATAAAAAAACGGAGATAGTACATGATCAGTTTGTTATTTATCAACGTGTTTTAATAGTTTGTTGGAGCATACCTTATGATATGTATGCCATATGTTTTTCAAATTAGTAAATATTTTGAGCGATATTTAATAATTATTTTCATGTTTTTTCCCAATAACTTCTTTAATAAATTAAGAACCCAAAACAGGTTTTAATGGGACCAAATTGGGAAAATACTCTACAAGATGCAAAAGGTTTCGTTCCAATTGGTCCACCCATCTCGGAGTAATCGGTGGACATACATAGAAAAAAAAAAAAAAAAAAAAAAAAGGCACATACTTATCGAATTGAGTAACCTCCTCTTTCGAAGTCGGTTAATAACCTCCTCTTTCGAAGTCGGTTACAAATTAGACTTAATCACGAGAAGTAAAAAATTATAAATTTAAATCTCCTAATAAATACTTGCCCTTCCAATTTATATTATATCGAACACCTCAAAAAGTACAGTACAGACTAACCCTTGATAGAAGGATGACATGGGTCCCTGTAATTTAATTACAAAAGGGTGCCCCCCACTCAGTGAAGGAGGCAGGGTGTAAAAAAAAAAAAAAAAAAAATTAATGGAGAATATCCTGTAAACAACAACAAAAATTTACAGATAATTTCTTTCGCTGAAGAGCGCCACGATATTTTTGCTGGAAAATAACGAAAACCCTAGGAGCGCGTGTTAAAATGAAAAGGATAACTCTTAATAAACGATTTCAGCTCATTTGCCTGTTTTTTTCTATATCCTCCAAACTAAGACTAAAAACAAAGACAAAAACTAAATACGTACTTAAACCTATATGGATATACTGTTCACAGATACTTGGTATGATAAAAATAAAAATAAACATTTATAAAAACTTCAAACCTCCCTATCAAAAATATTATCACTCCTTTCGAATGCACATTGGTACGTGACAAACAGTCGAGAAACACATACAGACTCTTTACAAACGTTTTCACACGGTCATATAAGTGCAACAACACTTATAAGTGCAACGGCTACTGATGGAATACCCATAAATGGGAGGAGGAGATTAAAAATGTTTTGGATAAGAGATCTCCTTCATAAACGGATCTGAATAACTGAATCAAACCAGGGAAGAGGTACTGTTGGGTGCCATTCCTGACATATTGTATGAATGGCCATCAAATCTACTGATTGTTGATATGTTGTTGACAGGCACATATGTACAAATGAAGGCGAAAAATTAGTTATATTTATTAAACATTGCGGATCAAACATTTTATAACGAAATATGCAGAGGATATTTAAGTCATATAATTTTATTTGGTGTTAATAAAATCGGCCGGTATGACCCAGTAATAATTGGTGAGCCAACAATTATTTGGGTTTACGAACTACATACACAATTGCAGTGGATCTCCGATCTATTTGAATTGCTAGCACTAAATCCAGTCTTTTTAAAATGCTAACCCGCATATGGTGCATTCGATCTCATTTTCCCGATATTCGGTTTTCTTGCACTTTCTTCCAGTGTTTTTTCTTTATTTTTCAACATCTTAGCTTCTTTAGCTTGATATATTTTTATCGCCTCTCCGTCGACTGTTACTGGTCTCTCTTATTGTCTCTTCTCTTCAGATTTTTCTTTACTTTTTTATATACTGGTTCAAATAATTTCGTTTCTTTTGTTTCTTTGTTTTTAAGTCACTTTACGCCACTAAGGCTAATCGAACGATGGTACTGTGGGAGTCCTAAATTTTGACCATCCAGGCATAATTAGGATATGGATCTTTAACGAGTACCTGACATCATACAGGCTCGAGAGCTCCATTTTACGTCCTATCCGAAGGAGGGCATAGACAAGGATTGTTGACTCCCATTAAAAAATCCTACGGCCACCCCGGGATGCGAACCCGCCACCTATAGTATTGAATGTTTTTATACTAACCACTACACTATAGGTGATCCCTCAAATCTATCTCTTTATTACTCAATTTCAATTATTTACTCAAATAAAATAATTAAAATGTCAAACAAACAATGAGAACTCGAATTAATACTAACGTGACAAACTGGAACAGTTAAATTTAACAATGTAGGAACAGTGACTTCTCTGTCCAGGTTAAGACAGACACACTGTTTGATCAATCACTTATTTTATGGAAGTACCCACAAAGGCCTAGAACTATACTAATAGGTTAAATCACGTTCTGATGATAGTAAACGTTCCTAGGAATCCTAGAAGTTTGTCAATTTAACAGAAACAAACATCTGCTTTGGTTTCTTAACATTATATATATAACAGGTTATATATCTTATTACAAGATATATAATATATAATATTCTAAATATGATATATAATAGTAAAATATTTACATTATCCTTAGGCAACACCGAGTGATGGTTTAATAAACCTGTTGTTGGAACGAAGTGATGACCAATTAATTATTTACCCGGCTCCCACGTCGCAAGTGAACTGGATTTGTTTGTACTCAAAATGGTGCACGCTTAAATTGGCGTTTTATTTATAAAAGGCATTACTTTCTTATAAATTGAAATGTCCAGTGGTTTATCTATTTTATCTATTTTATCCGGGCTTACCGACTCTCTCTTACATGAATAATCAATCTTATACTTTAAAACTCAATTCCCACATTAATTTACTTTCTTATTTTATTCCATTATATTTTTCATTTTACTATTGTCAAGAAGATAGAAGAAGAAAAAGTTTCTTTAAAAAGTGGATGAATAAGAAGTCGGCCTATTTAAGTTCAGAAGTAGGGCAGAGCTCACAATAAAGTTCCAATTACAAGGAAGTTTATAAGTTTCGAGCTTAAAGTAAGTAAAATAAGATCAACTTCTTTACCAGATTTGACAAGGATAGTTCAGGAATACGTTATTAGCTAAGTTAACTAAACTAAAAAATAAAATATTTAATACTTGCAGCTAAAGCTTAAAACTTCAGACTCGCGGCTTAGGATACCCTGAGTTAAAGAAAAAGACTTACAAAACAGTAATTTTGAACTTCTCAATTACAAATAGAAAAAAATGAGTAAAACTTGATATAAACTCGTGGACTAAAATCGAGATGGTCTCAAATGAGTTTTATCAACTTCCACAATTACACATAACAGTATTTTTTTATAAGTAGATATCTAAAGAAAAGCTTGTTCGATTTGGCATATATTGCACATTTATTTTAGGCCTTTTTTTTTGCTCGAATTTAATTTAACCCTGACTAATTTATAAAGAATAAACTAAAATAACATTTTTTATGATAATTCTATACTGTTTTGAGGCTAAGTAGATATTAGTCAAGTTTTTTTATATAGATCCTTTATTAACCTCAAACTTTTACAATATTCTGTTCAACGTTTCGGCACCAAGTCATTTTCAAGAAGAAAATCTAAAAATTTAGAATTTCAATATATTTAAACTTAACGAATTAATTTAAAACAATAAAGTAATGAGATATGTGTATACCCACCTGTGACCACAATTTTCAATAAAATAGGCTGAGTAAGTACTCTTATCATAAAATTAAAAAAAAAATTTACAAGTTTAAAACTACAGTCTTTTTAATCAAACTTCATAGTCAAATGGATTATTTTACCAATCCCCTTATCCCCTCCAACATTTAACTTCACTGTTACTTAAATAAACAATTGGAAAATATTAATTAAAACCATGATTAAAATTTTTTACATTTTTGTATCTCACTATTTATTAATTTTCTAAAATTTTGAAAAAATCATAATAAATATTTTTATACCTATAAATATCCAGACATATAACTTATTTTAATACTAGGACAATCAATTATTAATTTCACTTAAAATTTCTATATAGTATTTTTTCAAATTGTTAGTGTAATCTTTAAAATTTTCTGTTTTATCAATGTTCTCTGAAATTGACATGGCCTCCAGCATTTTTCTCCTATACACGCTTGATTCCCTATGTATAATTTCAACTTCATAAAAACCAAACCTATGCTTTGTTTTATTTATATGTTCCACTAGACCTGTTTTTTTTGTCATTTTAAAAATGACTCTAAAAATTTGAACAAATAATATGCAGACATTTTAAGTAAAATTAATAATTGATTGTCCTAGTATTAAAATAAGTTATATGTCCGGATATTTATATAAACAATTTTATACCAACCAATAACAAAATAAGGTCCGCAGTTTTAGTCTTCTAACGCTGAAGCGGGGCGGTTATACTGATGTATCAGTCTACAGGCCACAGGGACTGCAGCGCTCGAACTGATACGAGTATATCAGTCTACAGGCGTTAAAGGTTTAAATTGCACTTTCCTTCCTACAATGACTATGATTTATATCATCACATTCGCTGATTGTCGCTGATGGCTGGCAGAGGTGAATAATAGTATCAAGATAAAAAAAAAAAAAAAAATGAAATAAGGTAATTTGACATAGGCAGGACATCACCTATCAAAGTATTCTTGTTTTCAATCGCCGCCGACTGATTTTATTCATCTGAAATTCACAGGGGCTCTCTTAAAATTGAAATTGACAGATTAAATTAATTCTACAAATGGACGAATCCAATTCGAATTTCCGATAATTCAAGGCTGATGAGATATAAATGAAAAAAAAAAAAAAAGATATTGGGTTGTGTGAAAGAATTGTATATTTGGGAGCCGCTGGTGAGACCAGGGACCAGAGATAAGACAGAAGACGTATGAGCGTGAGTGGTCCTTTGAAGAAATTGGTGGCCATTACCGAAAGGCCTTCTGATTAATCTCACTCCATCTTCTTCCCTTCCGATCTTGTCCCCCTCTTTTTAGATCATTTCTGTCCCCATTCTGAGTTATTGTGTCCACTCCCGCAATGTCCCAGCATTGTTTGACCATTAGGGCCGCTTCTCTCGTCTCCGAGCTTTCGGGGAAATATTCTACCGTTCGATGGATATTTCGTTACAGAACTAAACACATAACTGAAATAGGCAATGGATTTTCTAAAATAAAATTATATCATTGCCCGTGCTAAACATTCGCACTCTAACCCACTTAATTAACTGGATAATTAAAGTACACGCCGTAAATTTAGTATCGTATAGTGCATATAGGCATTGGGGCAGAAAAAACAGTGACATTTTTTAAAAATATTATCCCTTGCTTAGTTTTAGGTCAATATACAGGTGGAAGACACGCCCTCAGACATTGAAATGCCCATATAAATTCATGGATACGACGCTATAAATGTAATGGCGTAGAAGCGAGCAATAAAAGGATATATATTGTTTAAGAAGCACCAGTAGTGCCTATATTAGTGTGGGCTATAGTAGTATGGGCTAATGATAAACTATTATAATAAAAATGTTAATTGATTCTAAAATGTAGTAATATAGTGACACAGATTACCTTTTCGTGAATATGAACAGTAAAACTGTCATTAGAGTTGAATCATGATTACTTGGGATTTCTTTTGTTCCTATTATTTATTTTTTATTTGATTTTTCAAAGATTTGGATATTGTAATATAAACACTTTGATTAGGGATACCGATTAAGTCTCAACACTATATTTTCTCGTTAGAACTTTATTTCTGCATACAGTTCGGCCTCTTATTTTATATTCACAGTATGTCAGGAAGGGTTGCTTACTAATCAGCTTTCTAAAAAAAATAAAGAAACCTCTTTCATATTTAATAATAATGGTAATGAAGGCTTAATGAGCCCGAAGGTTCGATGCTGACCCCACAACTCGCTCCCTACACACCTCTATCCACCGATCTTCATCCACTGTCCTTCCATTGTAATCCAGCATCGACAGATCTGCCTTCACGCAATCTTCCCACCTCCGTCTTGGCCTACCCCTCGGATGTTTCCCAGTCAGCCCCGTGCTTATTAACCCTTTGCACTCTGCACCGTTTCGGCCGTTCCTACCGGGAAATCGACGCAACTTATTCGCCAAAACGTACACTCTGAAAACGTAATATTATACAGTAAAATTTTAGAACCAAGTAAGGTATTGTAATGAAATTTAGGTTATACGTATTTGCGAAGCTTCAAGAACACATTATTGTTTACCACCTGTAATTGGACAATTTGTCTGTTGGTGGAATTTTATATGTATAAATAAATAAATAAATAAATAAACACATAGTTATATTCTCTCTTATATTTATATATATTTTTATAATTTTATTATTATCATTATTATCATTATTATATATAAAAGCAAAAAAAATCTAATTGGAAAAGTAATAACAGTTAAAAAATTACGAGATGGGACCCTTTTAGTTGAAATTTTCTCAGATATCTAATCATAAAAGCTCCTAAAATGTGAAAATCTACTTAATAACTTTCCGGTTAAAGTAGAAGCAAATGGGAAACTAAATCAAAGTAAATGGACTTTTTGGAGCCACGAACTAAATTATTGTACCATTGAGGAAACAAAAGATGAATTAAAACCACAAAATATAGCCGATGTTAAATGATAAACGTACCTACTATAAAAATAATGAAAAACACCGCGACCGTCATTTATCACCAAAAGCGGAATATCCTATAAATAGTTTTTACGATTTGTTCATGTCCTTATAAGTTAAAAACTGAAAATTATTCGCACTGTCTCCGTACCGGAGCCCTCGAGTTTGAAGACAAATTTTAAATGGCTTCGCTCCGGAGACCTCGAGTGCAATGGGTTAATCTTTTAGGGAGCGCTCACAACCGAAATCGCTATATTACATGCCCATTGAATTCCCCGCGCCGCAATCACCTCTATCATATATAACGGTTACAGACAATTCATTGTGGGTACTCTCAGATAAAAGAAAGTGAAATCAAGCTCTAAAGTAAAATCAAAAAATTTTCTGGATACATTAATAAAACAAAAGTAAAAGCTGTTTGTCAACAGCATAAAGATTTAATGAAAGTAAATACAAATTTTGAGTACCTATAATAAGTATTGAGTACCTATAAACTACCTGGAGCTTGTTCGGTCTTCACAGGAGAGGCAACTGCTATAAGGGAAGCCTTGTTCCATTGTAAAGTAGCTAATATCAAAAATCAGCTATCATCACTGACTCGATGAGTGTCCTACTGGTAATAAGAATACTAAGAATAACAGGCCA
The DNA here is from genome assembly GCA_911387785.2 of Aelia acuminata. Lineage (NCBI taxonomy): Eukaryota > Metazoa > Arthropoda > Insecta > Hemiptera > Pentatomidae > Aelia > Aelia acuminata. The sequence continues at coordinate 17,598,651 of OU426983.1, forward strand.
CTATCCTCGAAATACTTAATCTGATTTATGACGTCCAGAGGGTAGGCAGAACAATTGTTTTTGTCTGGGCCCCATCCCATTGTGGCATTGGTGGAAATGAAAAAGCTGACGGTGCATTGAAACTGGCCCGTACAGGGGATCAGTCAAAATAGTCAGGTCAAATCCATAGACCTCATTCCCCGAGAGGATTGGGTGAGGCATGCAAAGTCAAAACTAATGGATCAGTGGAATGAAGCCTGGAGAAGGAGCCCGTCTAAACTACTGCAAATAAAAAAGGAATGTAAAAAATGGGCAACTAGCTGTAGAAGATCGAGGAGAGAAGAAATAATCCTGTGTCGCCTAAGAATTGTTCACTGCGAATTCTCCCACGCATACCTTCTGCACAACTTAGTACAGCCTACCTGCGTTAAATGTGGCGCCTCTATGACCGTTTCACACATATTAGTGGACTGTAATTATTTTCAAGAAATGAGGAGAAAATTAAAGTTGAACGAGTCACGACCAGAAATTCTGCAAGATTCGGAGGAAAGTGTGGAAAAGCTTATGCGTTTCCTTAAAGGTATAGGATACTATAATAGAATATATAAAAAAAAAAAAAAAGAAGATTGCCAATGACCCCGTCGGGTAGAGGCAATTATAACAACAATAAACAATAAACAATAAGAAAAAAGAAATGATGCTTAAACGTAATCGCAGTAACCTAAATATCAGATTGTGCCCTTTTAGTATGTTAATTCTTCTATTTTATTTACAATTGTTTCGTGGTAGAGACAGAAACTAAGAATTAAGAAAAAACGTAATATATTGCTTCTTTTCTAGAAAAATCAGAATTGTTATTATTATTTTATTTTTTCAATCAACAATTCTCTGTTGCTTGATCTCAAATTTTTGGATGAAATTAGTATTTTTTAAATTTTTTATTTAAATTCATGACCTTTGACTGTTTAGTTCATATTTATAAATAAAATGCAGCAAAAGTGCTCAGGAGAGCGAACTTCTTAATAAAGTTTTTTCTTTTTTACTTTTGAATCAAACGTGTTCCCCCAAGGCTCTCTTTTATGCTCGATAGCACTGAAAAGTTTATTTCAAAGTTAAAATTAAAATAAAAAATAATGATAAGGGACCCTTATCTTAAGAGCTATATTTCTTTTTCAAGTTTTATGCGAACTCTTACCGAACAAACAAAAATTGTATATAATAATTGTAGCGAATAAAAATATTTTATAAAACAGCATTATATACAGGTGCACGGGGACTCCAAAGCTGGTTACAAACAAAACCAATTATAATCTCATTAAAATAATTTCCACCCGTAAATAAGAATTATTTTTGTGGTGCTTTACAAGAACAGTTACAAGGGAAACATAGTAAATACTTTTTTTAGAGAGGGTCGTTATTTCACTTAATATCTTCTTAACATATATATCCTTGACAATAATTTAGTAGTAGATTACTTTGCACGGAGAAAGAAAATTGTTTTTAATTCAGATTTTCAAATATATTTTAATAACGTTTTACATAAGTTTGAGTTAATAAAGGAAATACAGATATTTAGTACAGTATTGACCTTAATAAGACATGACGTGCGAATCTTGACCGTTGTATTACTGTCCGTCAGCTCCAGGGATAACACGTGATTACAAGTAGAACTCTGAATTGCTTCCGAAAATTATCTTGTTTTTTTTTAGCTACTAGGTTGATTCGGTCCAAATATTCTACACGATACCTTATTTTCAAAAAGCCTTTGCTGAAGGTCTGAAGAAGGCCCCAAGCTAAGCAATTTCGCTACTGAAAAGTAGCAAGCATTACCGGCTTTTAATCTAGCAATAATTTCCTCATCGATTTCGTTTTTTCTAGATACCATCGCCCCTAAATATCTAAATTTCTCTACGTGCTTAGACGTATTCCCTTCTACATTGATGTCAGCAAAATCGTCAACAGTTCTACGGCTTTTCTATATATTTCGTCTTTGAGACAGCTGGGTTATTCACAATATTTCTTAAACCTATCAGACGTACTTGGTATCCATTGAAGAACCCCTTTTTATAAATGTTCCTGGAACGTATTTTTGTCGTATTATACATATGAGTTTTATACTTGTAACAGTAATTTTTTTTTCTTTAGGTTAATATTGCTACCAGTTATAAATACAGTAGGGAGATACGAAACGGTTAGTTACTTCCTGCTACCTGATTCGGTTACAAATATCGGCTGTGATATTCGCGAAGACGAAGGGAAGCAAGCAATCTTCCAATTTGGGGATTATCACGGTTGAGCTGAAGATAAAGCGTGCCTTAATGCAGACTAATAACCGAGGCCCAATATCTGGACAGCGGTTTTAATCCCATCTCAAAGCCCTTCAACCGACTCCCTTTGATACAGTTAATTATTTGTTAATTTGTCTGTTTCTTGGCAACCGGCAACTGATTCAGTCAAGAGTTACGAGTTAAACAGAATACAACGTCATCTTTTTTTTTTTTTTTTTTTTTTAATATATAGCAGAATACTAATACGTCATATCAAATATCCAGACCATTCAATATAGTTAATGTAACTAACTACTTGTTTTCTCATACTAGAAATCTTGTAACGAGTATCTTTATTTCTACGACCATCTTACCACCTACCATCTTACGACTTAAAGCGTTTTTAACATAGATCTGTACCGAACAATAAAAAATTTGTATCTAATGAAATACTGTAGAGAAAACAATTCAACTATAAAATACATACATAACATAAACATACATTTTAATGCATATGATGCATCTATATGTGCATGTAATGCATTAAATTCTGAAAAATTTTTCCCTATTAAATCCTTCTTTAAAGGCGGCCATTGGCACCGTTCAATAGTACTAAAGGGAACAGTTTGTGTCTATAAACATAAATGTCTAACAGTCGTTGATGACCCCGGAGGCTTTACGCCTTAAAGCCCTAAGAAACAAACAAACAAACAGTTTGTGTCTGTACCTTACCAGTTTAGACCAATTAAAAAGTAAATGATCGTAGCTTTTTCTATCATGTATTCAGATTTAATCGTCAGTTAAATTAAACCTGAACAGATAACTTTTGGCCGCACCATGTCCTGTCAAAAATTGTGTTTGTTTATAGGTTAGTTTTTTATTTCTGACCTGTCGTTTAATGTTTGTATGTACTCGTAAGTATATCGTCCTTCCCACATTTTTGGTCCCAAGCCTGTTTTGTTTCAGTTCTGTAGTAAGTAAAATTGAATATAAATACTGAAAGAATGCTATTATATACTTATTTCACAAATACTTTAAAACTTGTGACATACTAACGTGAAAAATTGCAAAAAGTCTATTTACTGCTTATCTAGCATTTTCCAAGTCAAATTCAACCTTTTCCAAGTCAAATTCAACCACTTCTTCATGTTCGCCCAGTCTACCCCATTACATAAGCATCTTATATCATGACCAGGTATCCATTCACATTAGCCATAACATTATCAACGCCTCCCTCCCCCGACCATGAAAATACAAAATAAATATTTTTTCCAAAAACACCGCCCCTGATAACATAAAATTGCATCCCCTGGAGAAAGAAATCCAAAAATCTTTTTTTTATATATAGAGCGCCCCCCACCCGCGACTAAAGTACAATATGAATATTGTTTTTAAAAACACCGCCCTTGATAACATAAAATTGCACCCCCGAGTGAAAGAATTTTCATTATTATAGCGCCCCCCCCCCTCACTGAACTTTGAAATAAATATTAATTTTAATGGATACCAGGTCATGATATAATATGCTTAGGTAACGAGGCAGACCGGGCGAACATGAAGAAAAGGTTGAATTTGACTTAGAAATGATTAGAAATATCCATCAATCCATTCATCAAAAGTTAGCAATAAATATATGGACACAATTTCGAAACGTCCACTACTGTCATTAATAAATGAATAAATCGAGACAGAAATCAGGATTACTTAACATTTAGTTATTCGGTCACATGTGGTTTAGTGGTTAGCATGGCAACCTACAATACCATGGGTCGCGGATTCGCGCCCCGTGGTGGCCCTACGATTTTTTTAAAGGGTGTAAAAAATCCTTGGCTATGCCGTCCCTCGGATAGGGCGTAAAATGAAGGTCCCGAGCCTGTACGATGTCAGGTACTCGTTAAAGATCCCTATCCTAATTATACCTGGATAGACAAAATTTAAGACTCCCACTCTAGCATTGTCCGATTAGCCTTAGTAGCATAAAAATGGACGTCAAACAAACAAACAATTATTCTGCTTTTAACAATAGTACAAGTTAAATAGTGAAATACTAAATACCAGAAATAAAATAAAAAATATTTCAGACTCGATTCGGTTCATAGCCTCCAATCAGCAGTCCATGAGCAGAGGGCTAACCGGTGATTGATGACCTACGAGTACTTTCTGATAAGTGCCCAGTAGGGAACAATAAAGCATGAACAACCCTTCAACTGAAGTAGCACTAACTAATGTCAACTTGCTTAACATTCCAGACTGGCTGAGGACAACAGTAGCTACTCCACATAAGCCGGGGGACCCCCCAACATTCACCCCCCCCCCCCCATTTCGGATAATTGGATGAGGGAGACGACACTGTTTGTCCAACCGGCTTGACTTTAAATAGACCCTTCTGCTCCACCGAGTTTTTTAGAGGTGCTCCAGTAAATTACTCCCGATTGGACGAGGGTTCGTCTGATTTGGAGGGTTCGGCCAATTCGTTAGTAACATCTTCTACATCTGCTCTTTGATTCGTTTGCTTACAATGCCTCGGTGGGAATAAATAATTAACCCTAGTGTGTTCACGCATCTGTTAGTTACATGAATAATCATGCATCCCATCATTTTATTAATGTATTTTTTTAAAATTACATTAATTTTATCTATTTATTTATTATATGTATATATAGTTAATTATATTATTTATATAGTTTTTATTTAATTATTTACTTAATTTACTTAATATTCTATCATTTTATTTTTTTTAATTTCGCTATTTTGTGTAAAACATTAATCGATACATTATTATTAAATAAATTTTCTTTTTTGTAAAATACGTTAAATCGCTTACTTGGTTAAACCGGAAGCTTTGGTAAACAGAAAGATTTCCCACTTCTTTCAATACCAGTCGTGCTAAACCAGCGGACTCAATCTTAAAAGATAGGATAGATTATATCTCCATTATTGGCCTCAGTATTTCTTTTATTGCAAATTAAATGCTTATTATACTACGATTGAGGGTGATTATTTGTAAGTTATATAAATTTCCAACAGATGGCGGTGTAAGTTGATTTATTGACACAAAACTTAATTTTTTTCGATATTTAGGGTGGGAAGGATCCAGTTGCCAGATCTATTTTATCCAGCTTGAAAATCCGTGTTTTCCCCATAGGCAATTACGTGTCGCCTTTTCCCTAATGGGAAAAACATCGAATTTATTTGTTATAGTAAAAGACAGGCACCTACTTACTTCAATAAATAAAAATTGTGAATTCTAATAATGAAGAAAAATGTAAATTATTATTATAAAAGTTATAAATTATCGCATTCATAAAATTAATTTTTAAATTTTTTTTCTTGTGATAAGTAGTTCTGTAAGAACAGGTGGTTTGAGAACATTTCATAACCTGTTTCAGGTAGAACCATGTGTTGTATTCTAAATTTAATTAATATGTATTATGGCAAAACATTAATTCGGTACATTATCGCTGTATATTGTGATTTTCTAAGCCTTATTCCATTTGTATTCTTTATTCATTCCTTTTCCGCTTTTCAATAAAAACTTTAACCCTTCTAAATTATTTACCAATCAATTTTAATTTGGTCAAAAGATCTATTTTAAATCCCGTTGGATTTTATATTAACTGAGAATTTTTACAACCCCATGAACACATTATCACTTGATGACACTCAGGGGATTAAAACATACACTTTCAACTTAAATTTCTTGCAAATGACATTCGTGCTGTTTGTTGCAATATTGAGTGGCAATGAAATCAGTAATGTAGGTTACTATAGGTCCCCTAGTAAGTATTCATGTTAAATATGGTATTTAAATATAAATAGTTTATATTGAAATAGCGGTATATATCAAATTAATTGTATTATATTCATATGAACCAGCTGAAAATCCGTTCTTTTTTATGTAGGAAGCTCCGAAATGCAAGGTCTTAAAAACTGTCACTTCATTAAAATACTTTCATTTAAAATAATTTCCTTAAGTAAATATTATGGTCATGCAAAAAGTATTATATCTTGCCACTTGATATAAAACACTAGTAAATAATACGATTAGAATGAAGAGAAAAATTAGGCCAAATTATCAAATATTTATTACTAAGGGTTTCGAACTTCTTATTTTTACCAACTTTATAATATAAAGTTGGTATAAACAATAATATTATTATTGTTAATTAACTCTAAATAATTTTATTTTTAAATTTATTTCATGAGATGTAATATTTACATATTTATAAAACAGTGGATGTAAAAAGAAAAAAAAATGTAATAGAGGAAAATGAAAGTCATTTTTCTAGATAATTAGAAGTGTCATTTCGATGATTTCACAACTCATCAACCAAATGAAATATTTAACTAATTAACTACTTTTGAAAATTGTTTTTTTTTTTGGTACATAAAAGAAAAAAATCTGGTGCGTGCGCGCAACACACAACTTTCACTTACCAACTTACTTAGATAAGAAATTGACGTGTTTTGTTAAATATCATTTCCCAAAGTCACACATTTTTCTACATTCATATCTTATTTTTATTAATCGTTAAAGCCGTTTTAGAGTAAATAAAAAAACCCGTGAAAATGATACAAAATTTATTAAGTAAAGTCCCCCCTTCGGTTGATCAATTTTGATGAAATGTTGGCTATCACATATTTGGCATATACATACATCAAATACCCAGTTTGGTCACAATCGTGAAAGCCGTTTTTGAGTAAATAAAAAAAGCACGTAAAAATGATACAAAATTTATTAAGTACAGTGCCCCCTGCGGTTGATCAATTTTGATGAAATTTTTACAGACATATCTCGGGCATATAAATAGATCAAATACTAAGTTTAATCAAAATCGTTAGAGCCGTTTTTGAGGAAATCAAAAAAACACGTGAAAATGTTACAAAATTTATTAAGTAAAGTCCCCCCTCCGGTTAATCAATTTTGATGAAATTTTTACAGTCATATCTCGGGCATATAAATACATCAAATACCCAGTTTGATCAAAATCGTTAAAGCCGATTTAGAGTAAATAAAAAAAACACGTGAAAATGTTACAAAATTTATTAAGTAAAGTCCCCCCTCCGGTTAATCAATTTTGATGAAATTTTTACAGTCATATCTCCGGCATATAAATAGATGAAATACTTAGTTTAATCAAAATCGTTAGAGCCGTTTTTGAGAAAATCGAAAAAAACCTAAAAAGTTATTAAGTAAAGTACCCCCTCCCTTTAAGTAATTTTGATGAAATTTATGCTGTCACATCGCGGGCATATACCTACACTAAATACCCAATTTCAGGATCGCACGGTTTATAGTTTTTGAGCTAGTCTGTTCACATACACACACACACACACACACACAGACACACACACACACAGACCATTTCGCGGGACTTGGTCATTTCGACTCAGGGGACCCCAAAACGTGTATTTTCGTTGAAAACCGGAAGTCGAAATTTTTCACGATCGCAATACTTCCACTTACTATATATTTCATATATATGTAAGTGAAAGTAAAAATAAGTGAAAGTAAAAACATTAGTTACTTAGAATTCGTTATCAATGTCTTTATAAAATTACAGTTAAATAATTTTGAAATATATCCGCGAGCTCCTAAGCGGTTTATTTTTTCACGCAACTATTTTATGTTTTTCTGGTAACTACTATTTTTTTCAGATTTTTTATTTAATAATTTAGGGACAAAACAGGGTTAAGAAATATTAATGAGCTCCAAGAGCCCCCCCCCTTCTTTGGTAAATCAAGGGTTGAAACCTGATGAAAATTAAGATATTGAAAAATTCCATACCTACTACATAAAAAATAAAATTAAAATTAAAATGTAAAGTAATTGGAAATAATTATGGTCAAGACATAAATATTGTGTTTTAACTGTATGTTTCCAAAAACGTACTAAGAAAATGAAAATTATTATTATCATTGTATAATTACTATTGTCATCTCTTTTCTTGTGGATTATACTTAAGTCTCAGTGTAGTCTCGAATGTTGCCTTTAATGATGCTGGTATATCAGATAAAAGTTGAAGGCAGGATGCTAAGTTGGGTCTTGAGGTTCCCGAACCAAGTTTCGAGTAGTTTCTGGTTCGTTAGGCGGCTTGTTCCATGCTCAGACTGAAGACGAGCCTATCTCCCTTCCTTATATTACTTTTTGAACAATCTTCTATGACCAATTTCATAAAGAGCTAATAAAGAAAATTTTCTATGCTAGATTATAGCTTTTTGCTTTTGTTTTTTATTATTATATGATATATTTATTTATGGTCTTTTGGTTAAATATTTATCTTATAATTTTATTATTATAGCTCACTAGCTGTATATACCGGTTTCACCCAGAGAATTTCATTTTTTAAATCAATAAAAACTATAAAGTGAGACTTTTATGGACTCAAACGGTCGATTTCGTAAAAATCAATGTAAAGCGGATCAAATCGATTTTTATAACAATAAAGAATTTACCCAGAGATTGGCGGAAGTTAAGCAATTTTAACATGGACAGGTGTCCGCGCCTGGTAATAAAGAACCACTGAGGGAAATTTGGAGAATTGAGTACAAACGGTATGGATTTCTATAAAGAACAAACAAACAAATAAACAAACAGAATTTCATCTTTATTTATATAGATTTGGATTATAGTTAAATTTTATATCTATTATGAAGTCCTTTATAATATGTATCATGTATTATGAGTCCTTCAAACAGTACAAAAAGCAATGATCAAGCCGACATAGAACAAAAGAGGAGTCTGACCCTCCTATTTTAGGATCAATTTTCTTAAATAATAGATACTAAGTGTAATAAGTTAGCAAAATTTGAAACGATTATTGGGCAATTCCAGAACATACGTACTCACATTCAAATAATGAAGAATATCCATTCTTCAAAAGTGCCTCATTCACGATAAATAAAATCATATCAAAAATAAATATTACGAATTAAATTAAATTGCAGGGGTTGGTGTAGCGGTTAGCATGGCAACCTACAATACTGCAGATCGTCTGTTCGCGTCCCGCAGTGGCCCTAACGTTTTTTAAATGGGGGTAAAAAATCCTTATCTATGCCGTCCCACGGATAGGACGTAAAATTGAGGTCCCGAGCATGCACGTAGTCAGGTGCTTTAAGGTACTGGATGCAGGTTAAAGATCAGATCCCTAACCTAATTATACCTGGATAGGCAAAATTTAGGACTCCCACTGTAGCATCGTCCGATTAGCCTTAACTAGCATAAAGAGAAATTAAAAAAAACAATTAAATTCCAGAAAACCGTATATTGTTTTCAATGATAAACATGAACAAATTACGGTAGTTACGAGTTAGAATCTGACTTTTTTTTTCACATTTACAATTTTCATTTAATTATTTAATAATTAATTAAGAATATCTGGGAAGAAAAATAGCTATTCTAATATTATAGGTGTTGTTTTTTATATATTTTTTTCATCTTTAAAAATAAGTACTTTTTTTTATATTTATTTTTAGTTCTGAGTTATACAACATGAAATGCAGTGTGATTAACTTTTAAAGCTAGTCCGGATTTCCATAAGGATTTGGTTTCAAGAATCAATTTTACTTCGAATATTTGTTAAATTGGTGTTAGGTCAATTGTAAAAAAAAAAAAAAAAAGTACTACATTTCTATTTATGTATTAAAAATCTGTCGAACCGCAAAACATAAAAAAATTAAATTTATAACCACTGGTTGAGAACCTCATCGCTACCGACAATTAATCCGAAGAGCCGGTTAAGCTGGTCTAATTTTTGACATTTATCACTTCACTAGGGAAATCAATAATTACCTGATTCCTTTTTCCATTTTCATCCACTTGACCCTACAATTGTTATTAATAAATTGTTTGTTGAATAAGATAGACAGGAAAGTTAATATTACAAACAATAATATTAGCACTTGAGTTTGAAAGCTTGGTATGGATATGTTTGAAGATGCGGTTTCAGGTTTCCATCTCGTTTAATTGGAAGAGAACAATGTTCGCTGGAATTGAAATCTTGTACTGGTAGTCTTTGTAACTAACTTGTTACATTAATTAATGTTCTAGGGGAGTTATTGTTTCAGCACAAAGAGACTGACTAACAAAGAAAATATACGATTTGTTTTCGTTCGCTTTGATTAAAATAAAATACAAAATAATGATGTTATTTATTCATGGTCGTTGGTTATACAATTGAGATATAATTTTTAAACTATTTAATTAGAAGATAAAAGATTCGACCACGGCCGGGAATCGAACCCAGGTCCTCCGCATTTACGTTGCGGCGCTCTTACCACTGAGCTAACCGTGGGGCCGTCCCGATCGTGATCAAATCTTTCTCTTCTGTGATTTTCGATTCCCGGCCGTGGTCGAATCTTTTATCTTCTAATTAAATAGTTTAAAAAATACAAAATATGTTATTCAAAAATATTAAATACAACACAATCACGGAGGCAGCCTAAAATTTAAAATTTTTAACACAACAAATTCTTCTCTTCCCATCTATTGATTTCAATGTTTACCTTTTCCTAATGAAACCGTAATTAGTGACATGCCATTTGGAAGGTTTTGTATTTTGTGCCGCCTTGGAAAAGATAGTATTGTATTTAATCTAGTATTTAATATTTTAATTTAATAATTTTGTTAACAATTAGAGTATATTCATTAAAATAAAAATAAAATTATTCGTTTTATTAATTTTTTCCGCTTTTTAAACCATTTTTAATTTTGCCTTATATTCACAAAAATCTAAAGTTAATTATTTGATACTGTTTAGTTCATTTATTTTTACTGGTACCTACCTAGTTTTCGTAGTCGGTTTATTTTATTGTATTTTTTTTTTTAATAAAATTTTTATATTGTCTCTATTTCGTTCATTTAGCCTTGAAGATAATCTGCATTATTGTGACAAAACTTAGGCAACTTAAAGAATAGTTGAGCTACCAGTCTTGTCTTCCTATTTGCAGTAAGTTTTTTACTGTATTTTGACAGTGACCTAGTTAAGTAAAAGGTCCATTATCAGTTATTAAATTCCTTTTCTCGTGATCTTCTTGTAGGGATGATACTTTTAATGAGAATGGTTTTTATTAAGCAGTATAACTAATCAAATTAGAGTAGGGGAGATGAGAATAGTGTCTATCTTAAAACTTTTAGAACTGATTGTGTATATAATGCTATCGCTTTATATAGAGAAGTTGAATTTTGATATTTTATAGTAACTTTATTTATTTACAAAGGACTTACCTAAGATGCCCAGCCTGTAGTTCATAGTGACGACAACCATGCCACCATAAGAGGCAAGGACGGTACCGTCAAAGACATTGCCCGTGCTCCACTGGTAGCTCTCACCGTGGACGTACACCAGGACAGGGTACCTCCTTGTCTCGCGGGTACCACCTGCGAAGAAGAGAAGGAAATTTTAATAACAAGTGATACATCTAATAAATGAGCTTCCTAAATATAATTATTATATAATAATATCATTATAATAGAAACGTGATTAATAGATTCGTCTTGGGTATGATCAGCCTTCATAAATTGATAGATGCAGCTCCAAAACATACCACTTTTATGATGAATTATAATAATTCCTCACATAAATGTCTTTAAATGGCATTTTTTTTTTCAAGTTCAACTGAGGTTGAGTTGATACCTATGAGGTCCAGAATGTCATTTTTTAAAATAATTTTTATCAGGTTTGGTGATTAATACATTTAGATAAATAAAAAAAAAAGCCAGTATTCACTAAAAAAAAATAGTAAAATTTCTATTTTGGCAAAGTTTCTGCTAAATGTTATAAAAGAAAAAATTGTATGCATTTTTATAAAATTATAAATTGATAATTTATGTAAATGTACTTACAGGCTTGAAAATGGCTCTTGAAGCCGAAACGTTGCAAAAATAAAAAATTCACTATTGTTTTTTAGTGATTTTTTTTTTTTTTTATGCATATTTAATTTAGCTCTTGCAAGAAGAACAAATCTCATATAATCAGTTTATCAATAATTCGGAGGATAAAAAAACAATCAGAACAACCAAGTTCACAAAAATTGTAGATGTTTGTAATGCGTAAAAGGTATATAAATGTAAGCAAAAAAAATCTGGTGCGTGCGCGCAACACACAACTTTCGCTTACCAACTTACTTAGATAAGAAATTGACGTGTTTTGTTAAATATCATTTCCCAAAGTCACACATTTTTCTATATTCATATCTTATTTTTATTAATCGTTAAAGCCGTTTTTGAGTAAATAAAAAGCCACGTGAAAATGATACAAAATTTATTAAGTAAAGTGCCCCCTGCGGTTGATCAATTTTGATGAAATTTTTACAGACATATCTCGGGCATATAAATAGATCAAATACTAAGTTTAATCAAAATTGTTAGAGCCGTTTTTCAGAAAATCAAAAAAACACGTGAAAATGTTACAAAATTTATTAAGTAAAGTCCCCCCTCCGGTTAATCAATTTTGATGAAATTTTTACAGTCATATCTCGGGCATATAAATACATCAAATACCCAGTTTGATCAAAATTGTTAGGGCCGAATTAGAGTAAATAAAAAAAAACACGTGAAAATGTTACAAAATTTATTAAGTAAAGTCCCCCCTCCGGTAAATCAATTTTGATGAAATTTTTACAGTCATATCTCGGGCATATAAATAGATGAAATACTCGGTTTAATCAAAATCGTTAGGGCCATTTTTGAGAAAATCGAAAAAAACCTAAAAAGTTATTAAGTAAAGTACCCCCTCCCTTTAAGTAATTTTGATGAAATTTATGCTGTCACATCGCGGGCATATACCTACACTAAATACACAATTTCAGGATCGCACGGTTTATAGTTTTTGAGCTAGTCTGTTCACATACACACACACACACTCACACACACACACACACACACACACACACACACACACACACACAGACCATTTCGCGGGACTTGGTCATTTCGACTCAGGGGACCCCAAAACGTGTATTTCCGTTGAAAACCGGAAGTCAAATTTTTACACGATCGCAATAGTTTTTGAGTAAATAAAAAAAACATGTGAAAATGGTACAAAATTTATTAAGTAAAGTCCCCCCTCCCGTAGATCAATTTTGATGAAATTTTTACAGTCACATCTCGGGCATATAAATACATCAAATACCAAGTTTGATCAAAATCGTTAAAGCCGATTTAGAGTAAATAAAAAAAACACGTGAAAATGTTACAAAATTTATTAAGTAAAGTCCCCCCTCCGGTTAATCAATTTTGATGAAATTTTTACAGTCATATTTCGGGCATATATATATATAGATGAAATACTCAGTTTAATCAAAATCGCTGGAGCCGTTTTTGAGAAAATCGAAAAAAACCTAAAAAGTTATTAAGTAAAGTACCCCCTCCCTTTAAGTAATTTTGATGAAATTTATGCTGTCACATCGCGGGCATATACCTACACTAAATACACAATTTCAGGATCGCACGGTTTATAGTTTTTGAGCTAGTCTGTTCACACACACACACACACACACACACAGACACACACACACACACACACAGACCATTTCGCGGGACTTGGTCATTTCGACTCAGGGGACCCCAAAACGTGTATTTCCGTTGAAAACCGGAAGTCGAAATTTTTCACGATCGCAATACTTCCACTTACTATATATTTCATATATAGGTAAGTGAAAGTAAAAACCGTGAAAATGATACAAAATTTATTAAGTAAAGTCCCCCCTCCCGTAGATCAATTTTGATGAAATTTTTACAGTCACATCTCGGGCATATAAATACATTAAATACCAAGTTTGATCAAAATCGTTAAAACCGTTTTTGAGTAAAAAAAAAACACGTGAAAATGATACAAAATTTATTAAGTAAAGTCCCCCCTCCGGTAAATCAATTTTGATGAAATTTTTACAGACATATCTCGGGCATATAAATAGATCAAATACTAAGTTTAATCAAAATTGTTAGAGCCGTTTTTCAGAAAATCAAAAAAACACGTGAAAATGTTACAAAATTTATTAAGTAAAGTCCCCCCTCCGGTTAATCAATTTTGATGAAATTTTTACAGTCATATCTCGGGCATATAAATACATCAAATACCCAGTTTGATCAAAATTGTTAGGGCCGAATTAGAGTAAATAAAAAAAAACACGTGAAAATGTTACAAAATTTATTAAGTAAAGTCCCCCCTCCGGTAAATCAATTTTGATGAAATTTTTACAGTCATATCTCGGGCATATAAATAGATGAAATACTCGGTTTAATCAAAATCGTTAGGGCCATTTTTGAGAAAATCGAAAAAAACCTAAAAAGTTATTAAGTAAAGTACCCCCTCCCTTTAAGTAATTTTGATGAAATTTATGCTGTCACATCGCGGGCATATACCTACACTAAATACACAATTTCAGGATCGCACGGTTTATAGTTTTTGAGCTAGTCTGTTCACATACACACACACACACTCACACACACACACACACACACACACACACACACACACACACACAGACCATTTCGCGGGACTTGGTCATTTCGACTCAGGGGACCCCAAAACGTGTATTTCCGTTGAAAACCGGAAGTCAAATTTTTACACGATCGCAATAGTTTTTGAGTAAATAAAAAAAACATGTGAAAATGGTACAAAATTTATTAAGTAAAGTCCCCCCTCCCGTAGATCAATTTTGATGAAATTTTTACAGTCACATCTCGGGCATATAAATACATCAAATACCAAGTTTGATCAAAATCGTTAAAGCCGATTTAGAGTAAATAAAAAAAACACGTGAAAATGTTACAAAATTTATTAAGTAAAGTCCCCCCTCCGGTTAATCAATTTTGATGAAATTTTTACAGTCATATTTCGGGCATATATATATATAGATGAAATACTCAGTTTAATCAAAATCGCTGGAGCCGTTTTTGAGAAAATCGAAAAAAACCTAAAAAGTTATTAAGTAAAGTACCCCCTCCCTTTAAGTAATTTTGATGAAATTTATGCTGTCACATCGCGGGCATATACCTACACTAAATACACAATTTCAGGATCGCACGGTTTATAGTTTTTGAGCTAGTCTGTTCACACACACACACACACACACACACAGACACACAGACACACACACACACACACACAGACCATTTCGCGGGACTTGGTCATTTCGACTCAGGGGACCCCAAAACGTGTATTTCCGTTGAAAACCGGAAGTCGAAATTTTTCACGATCGCAATACTTCCACTTACTATATATTTCATATATAGGTAAGTGAAAGTAAAAACCGTGAAAATGATACAAAATTTATTAAGTAAAGTCCCCCCTCCCGTAGATCAATTTTGATGAAATTTTTACAGTCACATCTCGGGCATATAAATACATTAAATACCAAGTTTGATCAAAATCGTTAAAACCGTTTTTGAGTAAAAAAAAAACACGTGAAAATGATACAAAATTTATTAAGTAAAGTCCCCCCTCCGGTAAATCAATTTTGATGAAATTTTTACAGTCATATTTCGGGCATATAAATCGATCAAATACTCAGTTTAATCAAAATCGTTAGAGCCGTTTTTGAGAAAATCGAAAAAAACGTAAAAAGTTATTAAATAAAGTACCCCCTCCCTTTGAGCAATTTTGATGAAATTTTTGCTGTCACATCGCGGGCATATACCTACACTAAATACCCAATTTCAGGTTCCCACGGTTTATAGTTTTTGAGCTAGTCTGTTCACATACACACACACACACTCACACACACACACACACACACACACACACACACACACACACACACACACACACACACACACACACACACACACACACACACAGACCATTTCGCGGGACTTGGTCATTTCGACTCAGGGGGTCCCAAAACGTGTATTTCCGTTGGAAACCGGAAGTCGAAAATTTTCACGATCGCAATACTTCCACTTACTATATATTTCATATATAGGTATGTGAAAGTAAAAAAATTATAAGCACAAGAAAATGTGAAACCAAAAAAGGTAAGGGGGGATAAATTATAAATCTGGAGATAAAACCAAGACTGTACCACACTGGTTGGAAGCGTTTATTCCGTGCGTCATTTTTTTTTTTTTTTTTTTTTAATTTACATCTGTATTTACATATAATACATTAAGTAATTGTGCTAAAATAAAAGAAAATAATTTCTTGAATAAGCATGTAGAGGAACTATCCACTGATGTTCTCAACTAGTCTCTAACTTAAAAGATCTCGAGGCCATCTTCTTTTCAGACGCCTTGGAGCGTTATCTGGAATAGAGGAGGAAGCGAGTATGGATACAAGTGGATTCTGATGGGTCTGGAGTTTGCTATGAAAGGACTGGTATCTGGATCGGGCTAAATCGGCGACATATGGAACATTAAGGTCTTTGCGGATGGTTATGGAGCGTTAAGGATTTTGGACTGCAAGGTTTGGATTCGAGAGGAGTTTGTTGGTTTGGTTGAGTCCCGAAGCTCGATTCCGTAAGCCCAAATAGGTCTTATTACTGTCATATAAAGGAGCCTTTTGTTGTAGATTGGTAATTTTGAGCGTTTGTCCAGTAAGTGTTGTAGGAGGCGGTAGCGTCGAGCGGTTCTTGTCGTTTCAACCGTGCGTCATTAAAAAAAAAAAAAAGAATAATAATAGTTCAACCTGTTAAATAACATAAAACTTACTCACGGTCCCGAGTTCGAATCTGAATACTTGGCTGAGTATCTGTAATATTTTGCCACAGTTCGTCTTATTAGTGGGCCGAGGAGACCCTCCGGGGGAAAACCCATTCTCTATAAAGTTGGTACCAAAAATTGAAAAATTAAAGGGGAAAACCTGGAAGTTGAACGTGATCACGGTCAAATCACCTCCTTTCACGAACGCTGACCAATAAACAGTACTCATCCCATGAGCCTTCATTCATTCACACAGATTATTTTTTTGTTATCATCTAGCCCAATTTAAATGCTGCAAAACCCAAAATTATGGTAAGGGGACGTATAGAGTTTTTTTTTAATTTTGAGCCAACCCAATACCCATAGCATACGCTTGATCACGCTCGGTCACCTCAGCCTAATAATTAACTCATTCATCTTCATAAATTTAAAAACTCATTTAAATAATACAAATCAATGATCGTATTAGTGATTTTTTGTTTATTGATTTAGTGTTACAGTACACCAACTCGGCTTAGCACACTAACTTTCTTTTGTCAATTATCCTATGTAAAATGGATGGTAGACCGCAGGAACACACAAAGCACCCCTCAAAATGACAGCAGTTAAGGCCCTCTAAATTGGTCCCTTTCCCTAACTTTATTAACATAAATCGAGGCGGTTAATGGGGGTTCTATAGTAATTTACAGGAGGTTGCCCAGATAAAATATTTACTCGACAATTAGCTCATAGAGCTATGGAATAATCTATAATACAGAGCTAATAATATAAATGTCAATGTTGGTTTCCTATCGGTAGAAATTAATATTGTACTTTCAGGTAAATGGTATATAAATGGTGCAATATCGATATGACCAATCTAGAATTGTAAAGGTAGCTTTACAAATGTTTTAATAGCTTAAAGCTTGAGATGAGGTACATTTAGGGGAAAGTGCCCCATTATGGGATACTTTTATTTAATATTTAATCGCTTGGCTCTAAATTGCTTAGACGATTCAAAAAATGTTGTTACACATTTAGCAGTAGTAGTAGACCATATCAAAAATGAAAAATATCCCATATCTTCTTTTTGAAATTTGTAATCACGGTCAAAGTGAGACAAGAAAAATTTGCACCTTTTAAAAATGGGTTCTTAATATGGGATAGGGGGTATCCTAATATGGGATACATATCCCGTATTAGGGAGCATGATTTAAAATGAAATATATAAGGGAAAATTTGTTTATTATACAGAAAATATTCACAAAAATATATACCTATATATATATTTATAAATATATATTTATATTTAGTTATATATAACTATATATTTATAAATATATAAAATATATGTATGTTGTAAATCCTCGCGCGGGTCTCATTACCGCGTATGGGGAGCGTCCCACGGGTGGCGGATGTGGGGATGGTCGGTGGAAATTCCTAGGAAGTTCCTCCCGGCTAAGTCCGTAGGACTCGCTGACCAACAATGAGAGCGGCCCCCCAGGCTTGCTGGAGGGTGTGACGTAGGTTTGAACGCCCTACTCACATTTTATTAGTTCACCCAAACACCACAAAAAAGTCATGGATCTCCCTAAAGTAAAACGCTCATTATCCGGAGGTAAACTAGTCCCCTGTTCGGGTCTCCGGGTGGGGACTGCTTTAGGGGATTCATGCCGCAAGTTGAAAAATATAGATCTAAGCATAGGGACGTGGAACGTAAGAAGTTTAAATACAGCGGGTGGGTTAAAATCGGTCGCGAACGAGGTAATAGGGTATAGATTAGATATCGTGGCGCTGCAAGAGGTCCGCTGGCCAGGGGAGGGCTCGTTAAGGGAAGGGAAGTACACTTTGTGGTACGGTGGGAGCGGCAACTATTGTTTAGGCACCGGATTTCTGATTAGAAATAGGTTACTTTCCGCGTTGAAGGACGTTCGATTTTACGGAGATAGGTTATCGGTAGCTATATTTCAGGGTCGGTGGTTTAAAATCGCGTTGATCAATATACACGCACCTACTGAAGATAGTGACGATGAAGTTAAATGTGAATTTTATGAAAAACTTGAATCGATTTATGACTAACTACCGCGAGGCTACATAAAAATTATTCTGGGAGACGCAAATGCAAAGGTAGGGAGGGAACAAGTATATTATCCTACGATCGGTAGAGAAAGTTTACATGAATATAGTAATGATAACGGAATACGACTAATAAATTTTGCCACCTCGAAAAACCTAATAATGAAAAGTACTACGTTTAAACATAAAGATATACATAAATATACTTGGACGTCTCCGGATTCGCAAACCCGTAATCAAATTGATCACGTCTTGGTTCAACGTAGGTGGCAAAATAGCGTAATTAATATTCGATCATATCGTGGGGCCGAATGCGGGTCGGATCATGAACTAGTAATCGCGAAAATTCGCCAGAGACTTGTAATACATAGGAAAAATGAGGCTGGTTTTAATTATGATAATTATAATTTGGAGAAGTTAAAAATTCCAACGGTTAGAAAACAATTCGAACTGGAAGTCAAAAATAGGTTTGAGGCGTTGGAATCGTCTGACGAGGATATTGAAGACATTGATAAGTTGTGGGAAGGTATCAGGGATAGTATTAAAGAGGTCGGTAACTCGTGTCTTGGAAAAAGGGAAAATAAAAATAAATCTTGGTTCGATGATGAATGTATTAACATGTGCGACAAAAGAAAAGCTGCTAAATTAGAAGCGTTAAATATTCCTAACGAAATCAATCTTGCTAACTTTCGTGCATCAAGAAAAGAAACAACTAAACTGCTAAAATTTAAAAAGCGAGAATATCTCAAAAATAAAATAATAGCGATCGAAAGTAACAAAATCGAGAATAACGTTAAAGCCATGTACGAAGGCATAAACAGAATTCGTAAACGGTCGGGCCCGGTTACAACTGGAATTAGGGATGAAAATAACAATATCTTGGCCGATCCGGTAGACATCTTAAGACGATTCAAGGATTATTTCGATAGTATTTTAAATACGGAAAATAATAATCTCTCTTCCTCTTCGGAATACCAGAGTGCTGAACCGTTAGTAGTAGAACCGAGTAAAGAGGAGGTTGAAATAGCCATTGGAAAATTAAAATCTCATAAAGCAGCGGGAACAGATAATGTCCCTAGCGAACTAATCAAGGCATGCGGGGAAGCTGGGATATCAAAAATATTTCTTTTGGTTAAGAAGATCTGGGAACAAGAAAAGATACCCGAAGAGTGGAAAGAGTCTATTCTCATTCCGATTCACAAAAAGGGATCTAAAACGGATTGCAATAACTATCGCGGAATCTTACTCCTTCCGGTTTGCTATAAAATATTTACGTTAATCCTAACTAGTCGAATCACTGAATACGCCGAGGAAATTATCGGAGAATATCAATGTGGTTTCAGGCAAAACCGATCAACCGTAGACCAAATATTCTCTCTTCGCCAAATATTAGAGAAAAAATTAGAATATAACGGAATCGTACATCAGCTTTTTATCGATTTCAAAAAGGCATATGACTCTATTAACCGCCAAAAGTTGTATAACATTCTGGTCGAGCAGGGAATACCAAAAAAATTAGTAAACTTAGTAAAAATGTGTATGACTGAAACGTTCAATAAAGTTAGAATCGGTAATTATTTTTCTGAGAAGTTCGAGGTCCGCTCTGGTTTGAAACAAGGAGATTCTCTCTCACCTGTTTTATTCAATTTAGCGCTGGAATATGCCATTAGGGAGGTGACACGTACCGGAAAGGGTTTGAATTTGGGAGGGAATATACCCGTGCTCGGATATGCCGATGATTTGGTATTGCTTGGGGAGGACGTGGAAACCATAGAAATGAACACAAAAACGTTGATGAAAGCCGGACAAGAACTTGGGCTAGAAATGAATACGGATAAGACAAAATATATGGTTAGTCGTAGAAGTGGTGAGGATTTCGCGGATATCAATGTAGGGGGGAATACGTTTGAACAGGTAGAGAAATTTAGATATTTGGGGGCGATGGTAACTAGAAAAAACGAAATCGATGAGGAAATTAAGGCTAGATTAAAAGCCGGTAATGCTTGCTACTTTTCAGTCGCGAAATTGCTTAGCTCCCGCCTTCTGTCCCAAAACTTAAAAATTAGGATTTACAAAACTATTATTCTTCCAACGGTCGTTTACGGATGCGAAACTTGGTCGCTGACATTGAGGGATGAGCAACGGCTTAGAGTTTTTGAAAATAAAGTACTGCGTAGAATATTTGGACCGAAGAGAGATGAAATAACCGGAGAATTTAGACGCTTACACAACGCCGAACTGAGTGAACTTTACCCAGTAAATATAGTTGACGTGATTGCAGCAAGACGAATAAAATGGGCGTGTAAAATTGCAAAACTTGGCTGTGAACGTATTCCAAAAAGATTAATAAGCGCGGTGCCGGATGGGAAACGTCCGAGGGGCAGGCCGAGACGGAGGTGGGAGGATTGCGTTCGGGCGGATCTATCGAAGTTGGGTCTGGAAGACGGTCGATGGATGGAGGTGTGCAGGGAGCGAGTGGTGGTGTCGGCGTCGAGCCTTCGGGTTCGTTAAGCCTTTATTATTATTAGTATGTTGTAAATGCCCATTGAAACGTATGATCGGAAACCCGAAGATAGCAAGTTCAAAAGCCTAAGCCAGGGGCTATTTAATAATATCACTCTGCATTAATCCCCCACCCTCTCCCATGGCCCGGAAAACCCCAATAGCCTAAGGGGCGAGGAAGGGGAGGATTTATTATGTTACAAAAAAAAATCACATTTCTTTTTTTTATAATTTTCAAATAATCAAAATTTGATATGACCTTTATATGACAGATTTTTTTCACAAATTATAAAGAAAATTTGTGGATTATGAGTTCAACACTACTCTCGTCGCAGGACACTCCATAGTAGGAACATTGAACTTTAGTTTCTTCATTTTTTAATTTTTCATCACAAAACGTACACGTTTCTAAGAAACTCAGTGTTTAAAGTAATATTTCATTAAAATCATTTTCATCTATTAATAACTATTTTTATTTCAGTGATAAAAAGGTGCCTCATAATAGGAAGTAATGGGTATCCCATATAAGGGGATGTGGTTTCTTTTTTTTAAGAAGTTATTGTGTTTCAGTATGTAATAAAAAAAAGAAAGCAATTAGCAAATATTGTAATGAATTGTTCAACATTTAAGATAAAACAATGATTAAGGGTATTCGACATACTTTGAGGCCTGAAATGTCAGGTCAACGAAAAAAGTTTTTGAACCCTAACACACAATTTAACAATGTGACAAGGTTATGTGCCTATGCGACATTAATCTTCAATTTTATAGAATAAAATCGAGGTTACAGTACAAACTATATCCCGAAACTACATATCCCATATTAGGCAACCGTCCCATAATGGGGCACTTTCCCCTATATATTTTTTTTATTTATACTATCAAGTTCACCCACTAAAATAAAAATCAATTCAAATATTTATTTATTTATTTATTTATTTATTTCCTCCCTACCTTGCCTTTCAGCAACACGGGTGTTGGCTAGATAAGAACACTAGTAGTGCTCTTATCTTGCCTAAAAAACTTTATTTATTTTGTTCAACTTTCTCTTGGATGGATTTTCTGTTTTGTCTAGGAATACCTTCTATCCAGGTAGCTCGCTGTCCGGTGGTCTTCCATGTGGTGGTCCCCTTCTCACGAGGTTGAACACGGCTGGCCCGACGGCTTCCTTCCACCCGTAGACGAACTCTTTGTAGTACGGGTAGTTACGTTCTTTCATCAACTCAGGGAACTGGTTCTCTGTGAGGACGTAGAGCCCAGTGTCCCTGAGTAGCTTAGACCTCAGTGCCTCAAAGGCGGTGCAGTTCAAGACGACATGCTCAGCCGTCTCCGGTACTCCGCATGCTGGGCACAGGGGATCGATATCCTTTCCAAAACTATGGAGTTTAGCACGATAGGCCCCATGCCCGGTAAGGAATTGAGAAATCCAATAGTCCGGGAGGACCCACTTTGCTTCCAGACGTGCCCACACCGTAGGGAAGTATTTTTTCAAGGTAGAACCTTTCGTGGTTGCTACCCACCGCTGGTTCCACTCTGTGGTAGTGTTCTCCCGGATGATCTTCTTCCATTTCCTAGGGTCCTCTTCTACCCTTACCCGGATGTTTTCCGGAAGACCAGCTGAGCCTTCAGTTTTGAACTTCCGATTTAAATTGTCTTCCCGCAGGATGAGGTCGAGAGGAACCCCTCCTGCTAGGACCTGCACCGCCTCATGAGACACAGTCCGATATGATTTCGTAATCCGCAGCAGAGCCATTCTTTGAAATGTCGCCAACCTGCGTTTCTGCCTTAATGTGAGATTCTGGGACCACGCAGGGGAGGCATACCTCAGAACACCCAGAATCACTCCGTTGTAAATAGCCATGTTTGCTGGGTATCTGAGGCCCCATAACGCGCCTCCCAAGCGGCTCAGGCCATTCAATGTTTGGGCTATCCTGTTTCCCAGGTAGTCCAAATGAGGGGTCACATTAAAGCGTCTACCAAACCTTACGCCAAGGTAAGTGACCACTTCACTTGGACGTACTCTGGAGCCTTCTATACTGATATGTATAGGGTGGGCTCTATCCGTCTTCCCTTTTAGCAGGATGGCTTGAGTCTTTGCCGCGGCCATCTTTAATTTCTTCGTCCCACACCATTGGCTTACCAGGTTTGCGCATCTTTCTGCTTCTTCTTTGATTCCGGCTCTGCTGTTAGACGCCACAACTGCCGCCAAATCGTCGACGTAAGCCGTTGCAGGGAACCGCCCTTCTTCGAGCACCCCCAGCACCTCGTCAAACACTAACTTCCATAGCGCTGGCCCAAGAACCGAGCCTTGAGGGCATCCTCTCTCTATGGAAGCTTCGACTTCAAAAGAGGTACCTCGAAACTTCACGCTCCTGTCCCGGAGGTAGCTTTCAACGAGGGTATATAGGTTGCTAGGGGCATCGTACTTCTGCAGCTGCTGTAGTATCAGGGGCCACCACACGCTGTCGAAGGCAGAGGATATGTCAAAGAGCAGCAACATGACATACCGCTCTACCCTCTGCTCAACGTCCTGGCGAACCCGAAGCAGTGCATCAGCGGTTCCCTTTCCTTTTGCTGAACCGTATTGCCGTGGATGGCTGGCCCTCATTAGAACCGGTTGTAGGCTTGTTAAAATGAGATTCTCCAGGACCTTGCTCATCACAGGGAGGAGACATATAGGTCTATATGACTTAGGGAGCTGCTTATCCCTGCCTCCTCCCTTGTAGCAATTCAAATATTATTAAACTTAGATAAAAGTGTAAATCCAAGTGGTTCGTAAATAAATTTTATTTATATACCATACCTTGGACTAATATTCGACTGAAGGAAGACTTGGGACCATCACATTAAAATGAAATGACCCTCACTATTTTAAAAAATCATCAAAAAGAAACTTAATGCATACTGACTGTACTATGAACATACGACTCACAAATTTATGGCTCAGCAAAAAATACACACATTACAAACCTTTCAATCCAAAATTTTATGATGAAGGCTCTTTTGTACATTACTAACAAAAAACTACGTACCGACTTACAACTATCGACGAACAAGTAGGAACCCTCTATTCTGGCTTTCTTATCAAATACAAATAATAAGATACTTATTAATTACATGGCCACGACTGACATGCCTTTTATGAGGCGACTGAAAAGGAGGTGGATGAGAGACCTCTAATAAAACGATACCTGGATGATGAGCTGCTGGGCACTATATTTCCTCACGCCTTAAAATGCCAATGGCAGTTAATGTCAGTTTCGCTGATTGTCTTTAAGTTGGGAAAGGTGAAAACAAAAAAAAGAAACAAGTGAAGAAAAAAAAAAAAAAAAAAAAAAATTCGAGGCGTATGTCCAAATGGGCTTAAGTAAGTTTAACTTGATGTAGCCTTTTTTTTTAAATCATGAATAAATTTCAGATAATAATGCTACTACATTCATTTTATTTTATTCTCCTTTTTTTACAACTCACTCTTTTCTTGAAATGCCAATGTCAGCATGAAAAGTTAGCAATATATAATTTATAACATTGAATACATATTTTGAAATGTAGTTCATTATTCTGTTCCTTAGTACACTAACATTAAACCTACCAGAGCGGTCAAATCACCGCTTTTGAGACTTTAAGCTAAATTGTTAAATTCTAGGTTTTTATTTTTCTTGAACTTACTGCACAACTTTTTCTACAATATATAGCTGTTTAATTTTTCAATATATATTTATCTTCTTCCTTCATTTTTCCTGACAATAATGTGTAGTCTACCGTTGTCTACACTGAGCGGTCTTTTGACCGCTAGAATATATATGAAATTTTATGAAGTTATCTGCATTGAAATCTCAAACTTAACACAAAAACAGTAGTTTTCCAAGAAAATGTCATCCGATTGTGTTCTAGGAAAACGCCATGTGCTTACAGTTTGTTTTATGATGGGTACAGAGCGACTGCTGGTAACTCACGAGGTGAGGCAAAATGGCGATCATTCAAATTAGATTACTGGCTCTGTACGCGGCATTATAAATATTTGCGACGTGATTAGTTCTATTTGTAACAGTACGGGATGAAAATAATAAAAACGTTTGATTAAATAAAAAAAACACTGTATTCAGATAAAAATAATAAAACGAATAATGAAAATAAAGAAAGTTCTGTTGAAAAAATAAAAAAAACACTTGAAAATATAAGTCTTTAAGCAGTTTTTACTTTCACTTATTTTAGAAAGTCACAGTATCCCACGCACGTAATCAAGACAAATTCTGAGAGAGTTTATATGTCTCGTTACCCGCAGTTTAGCCAGATATAAATAAATTTATATAATTTGTGGCAACACTGACAAAAACAAGTTTCTAATAGAAGTAGATGTGCTACAATTACAATCAAGTGGAAAAGACTATAATGTTTATTTCAAAAGCGGTCATTTGACCGCATCGGTAGAAATAAGTATATATAATATGTCGGTAGGTTTAGTGTTTAGTGTGTATACAAAGGATAAACGACAAAAAAAATAATAACGAATTTATCTTTCAGTAAGTTAATACGAATATTTTAGGCATAAAAAAAGCTAAGGAAAACGAACTACTTGCAACAAAATATCGCTGCATCGATACTGCCAAAGATCCGACAGCCAAAAGTGCTGCTCAATTTTTAATACAGGAACTTCCTGGTGCTGATTTGTGATAAGAAATTAAAGGGGAAAACTGGTCGGGGGGTGCCTCTGCTTCGGTAACCTCTTCGATAATTTAAACTTCTTTCGCTAGCTATCCTTGTCGCTACATTAACTTCAACCCCGGGGGGGAAGGTGCTATGATTTATTCACGGGGCAGCATTCGGTCGGAAAATCCTGGTCCTGGAATTGAGGGGAGCCATATTGCGGATTGGAAGAACAAATAGAGGGATGGTTCGAGATTGGGCAAACTGCGATAGGGAGAAAAAAAAAATATAACACTGCGAATCAGAAACAAGAGAAAATATTAGACATGTTACATCGAATTCATTAATTATTTCCCAAAAAAATATTGTGAAATTTTTCCTTAATATTTTATCTAGAAGAAATAGTTGAGTGAAAAAAAAAGGTTGTGGGTTGCGGATATAATTTAAATTATTGAACTATACTTTTTTGTAAACGCATCTATAATGAATTTCAAACAATTAATGTTTGTTTGTTTAACGTCACTTTATGCCACTAAAGCTAATCCTACGATGCTACAGTGGGAGTCCTAAATTTTGCCTATCCAGGTATAATGAGGATAGGGATCTTTAACGAGTATCTGACATCGTACAGGCTAGGGACGTCCATTTTACGATCTCTCCGCGGGTCGGCATAGCCTAGGATTTTTCGTTCCCTTTAAAAAATCCTAGGGTGACCGCTAGACGAAAAACTGTGACCTTTAGTATTGTAGGTTGACATGCTAACAACTGTACCACAGGTGACACTATATTTTTTTTTCTTTTCTTTTATGCACCTGAAATCACAATTTTTATAAGCGTAAATTAGTTAAATATATCATTTAAAATGAATGATGGATTTAAAAAAAATGAAATAACATTTCTATTTATCTAAAAAAAATTACTTTTATTTCCCTTTATATTTTTTTTTTTAATTTCCAAAGTTCTATAAATGCGCAATTATAGAATTTATTTTCATTAGATAATATTTAATTCCACGAAATAAATGAAAAAAATATATAGTTAGTTAACAATAAAAGGGGTTCGTTGAGCCCCCCTCTTCGATAAAACCCATAAGTCAGGTACGTACCCCTTGGTAATTGTGGGGTTAATTTGGTTTTTATTAATTGTTTGTTTGAAGTTTTCGTATTATAATTTTAAGTAAGAAAAATTATTTAAGTCCACATTGATGTTACAGTATGATACTCATATGTCACGAAAACAAATCAGCCTCAATAATTAGCCACATATAAATATCATAACTCTGCTAAATAATAAAGATTTTTAATGTAAATACCACAACATATGTGTTAATTTTTTTTATATCGCTAGATTTCATAGTTATTGAAAGTAAATCTCCAGGTAAATAGCTACCAATGTACGTTTTTTAAGCTACGAGTACTTCTAAATATTATTCCTTTGCCATTTATTTATTATATGAGGATCTGATTAGCTAGGTCAGTATTTTGTATTCATGATTTACGAGTAGATAAGTGTGTTTTATATATATTTTAACGTTAAAGGTCAGGCCACACTTGTCCGCACCGCATCCGCATCCGCGTGTGTGAACGGTTACTATCTTCCCTTCGTAAATGAATCAGATCCGTGCTGCGGATGCGGACATGTGTGGCCTGACCTTAAATCGATAAGCAAATAAAAACAAACATATGGTGTAAACTCCCATACCGTTTGTTAGAACAAAATAAGCGCTTGGAACAAACTTTTTGGGTCTAGATCTTTCCGTGGCCTAGTCCACGAAGGCGTAGAACTGTCCACACTGTTCTGGAACATTCCAGACCTAACCATTTGCGATCATATATAAGGAGCCAGTGACTGAACGAGTTATTCTAAGTATAAGTCTGTGTCTTGACTGTGAAGTTCAAGTCATATGATTGTGTGTTATAACATTATCATTTCTGTAACCTGCTCAAATATTTAAGTTATACTAATTCTTTGCCATTGATAACTGTTTATTTTTGTTGAATAAATATTTCTTAACCCACATAAGTGTTTTACTAGGTTGTTACAAAAGTCCTTGTTCACAAAATTAATTTTATTCAAATGTGAGTACAAAATTTACAAATCAAATTTATTCTTCAAAATAGAGGCCATCATTTTCAACTACTTTAACCCATCTTTCAGCCAAAAGTTGTATTGAAAAGTTGTTGTACGACCTGATCTAGGTTCATCTTCAAGGCTTGTATTCCCAGAATTAAACCGCCTGAACCAAAATGCGGCCGTGTTTCGATGCACCACACTTTCCCCTTCCACTGCACAAATTTCCTCGGCTGAGGCCTTTGCACTAAAACCTTTTTTCCAATAATGCCTAAGAAGGCCGCGGATGACAAATTTTTCTTCCGACATTTTTAGTGAAATTTAATAAACTGAATGAAAGGCAGGGACAGTTGGAGGATAATTAGAGGATTAGTTAATGTAAACATTGTCATAAGAATTGTATTCGTCAGAGATTAAATAAGGATTAAATTATAGACCTCAATGTAAACAACTTGATATGCACAAGGACTTTTGTAACAACCTAGTATTTTTACTATTTTTATTGTTTTGTGATACCGTCGAAAGTCCAGTTCGAAAACAGTATGAATTATAGTGAAAATACATACATTATTTAATAAGAGTTAATGAATTGAATAATGTTTTCTTGGTTGAAAATAAATCAGATTTTACTGGACTGGAAATCATGAACTGTTTTGTAGCACTTGAAAGATAAGAAGGAAATAGTGATGAAAGTAGTTTGCAACAAATTGTACGGACCATTTAGCTTAGCTATTTACAGGAAGAGATATCGAACTCAACTACGCCTTAGTACTCTATATCGGCACTAAACGAAAACTTTACGAAGTAGAGCGCAGTGCTTTCCTTTAAAAACCCCATCCTTTTACTGCAATATACTCGTTAAACTACCCTTATACACGCCCGGGAAAACCTTATATATTGCCTTATAAAGTCTTAACGCCCCTTGTTGCTCAGCCATGAAGGACATTTTACTATCCTCCAGTTATAAAAGAAAATATTGCCGATATTATTGATACCTGTAAATGTTATTTGCGATTCGGAAAAAATAGAGCACGGACTTTGCAGAAAAATAATCCAAATGATCAGCGAACCTTGCTAGAAGATTATCAAAACGAGATATTGCAATTATTTTTTACACCTGCCCTTGCATAAAACAAATAGAATATTTAACTAAAATCGCAACGCTAATTGATCCTTAATTTATTCATTTCAGAAAGAAAGAAGTAGTAGATAACCTTTTAAAGTACCATAAATCTTAACATTTTCTTTTTTTAACTGAACAATTCTATTTGCACCTGTATAATTACAATAAGTAAATGTGTTAAAATAAGTTACAAATGGCATGGGTAGGCATGAGGGAGATAGTACCCAGCGGTGCATCCTCCTGCCATTCAAAATATTTACACTGTCAGACTAGGAGGTCCCTCATCCAACTCCTCTTCAGCCTTCGCCAAGGTATGTCAGGAATGTAACTTCTTGTACAAAATTGTTGATATGTCCAAGTAATTTTTCGTAAAACCGTTTGTAATTCATACGTATACTCGTTTGAAACGTAGGGTGGTGAGTTCGTAATTAATCTCAAGTATTGGGATTGGAAGGTTTGTAGGTTGTTTTTTTATGTGTCTTTTTTGCGGGTCCGTAATAGGTTTTGCGGGTCAAACTGTATAGGTTGAGTTTTTTCTGAGGGGTAGTTTGGTACGTCTATGTACGATGGAGTATAATAGTCTCAGTCTAAACTTTAACTTTTTACTTTTCATCGTGACGTGTGGGCCCCATGTCATCCTTCTGTCGAGTGTAAGTCCCAAGTATGTTACTGTATTTTTTTGTGGTATTGGGTGATTGTCTATGTAGACTGGAGGGCATGTTTCGTGTCTTAAAGTGAATGTAATGTGATGTGACTTGTCTTGATTTATCTCAACTTTCCATTTTCAACACCAATTTTGTATGTTGTCAAGGTTGTGTTGTAATGTTAGGGTGGCATGTTTAGGATTAGTGTGTCTTGTAATAATAGCGGTATCATCAGCTTACGTCGCAGTTAGTATGTTATTGTCTTTTGGTATGTCATTTGCGTATATTCAGTACATGAGTGGGGGCAAGAATTGGAACTTGTGGGACGCCTCTAGTGATTGGTTTTATTGATGAGGTTACTGTGCCCTGGCGGACAGAGAAAAAGCGGTCGTAAAGATATGATTGTAAGATTAATTGTAAGTACTGGGTAAATCTTAACAATTGATAAGAAACAAATGCTCATAAATCAATCCAGCAAAAATAATCATAATATCAAATGCATGCTCTTCAATACCACATAATACTATAGAAAAATAACTTCAAAGCATTGGTTTGAGCTTAGTTAAAATAAAATAAAATAATTGTACTATGAAATTCTTTGAAAGATGTTTTAGCCACATCCCGGGTAACTGACATTACTAATAATACGTGAATTAATTTGACAAATTAGTTGCCTTCGAATTAGTTTGACGATTTACCTTTTCTGTTAAGAATTTCCTTAATTTCTATTCGATCCAAGACCGCTAAATAACCAAAAAATACATGAAACTTTTAAGAAATATTAAAAAAAAAAAAGAAAAAAGAAATGAAATAGGTACAGTAGAGAGCGAAAATATATAAATAAGAGGGATTTGGGGTGATGAGTAGTAGCCATAAGAGGGAAGATGGGAAGTCCCGGGGTAACATCAGGCAATATATTTCAGGATCATCTGGCATCAGTCGAGATATTTCACTGATTTGTCATTCTCCGTCCATGGCAAATTTCTCACCAATCCCCGAAAAATCCTCACAAAACGTTTCTCTAACATTTTTTTCTCTACTCAACTCGTAAATATCGATCATTCCACACCTTTATGTAATTATACATATTAAAAAATCTGGTGCGTGCTCGCAACACACAACTTTCACTTACCAACTTACTTAGATTAGAAACTAATTTAGCGTTTTGTTAATTGCCACTTCTCAAATGAACAGAACGGCTTTAATTCTGAACAATGGTCTGTCATTATAGGCGTTCTTCGCATGCGTGGGCTCAAAAAGTTTTACGAATTGACTGAATATTTTTCTTTTTCCTCCTCTGTATGTTTTCTTTATTTTTATCATATCTCATATTTAGCCATTTCTTATTTTTAGGCGTAACGTGAGACGGTTAATTTCTCCATATAAACAAAAACAAAGGTACTTTATAGAAAACAAAAAAAAAAAAACAAAAAAAAAGGCCCCTACCCCATTTAAGCCCCCTCAGAACATTTTAATAATGATAAAGCTTACCTGATATTAAAGAACGCCTAATTTTTATTAAACACGAAGAATTTGATAAAATTCGTTAAAGCCGTTTTTTAGTAAATAAAAAAAACACATGAAAATGATACAAAATTTATTAAGTAAATTCCCCCCTCCGGTTGATTAATTTTGATGAAATGTTGGGTATCACATCTTTGCCATATACATACATCAAATACCCATTTTGATCAAAATCGTTAAAACCGTTTTTGAGTAAATAAAAAAAACCACGTGAAAATGATACAAAATTTATTAAGTAAATTCCCCCCTCCGGTTGATTAATTTTGATGAAATGTTGGTTATCACATCTTTGCCATATACATACATCAAATACCCATTTTGATCAAAATCGTTTTTGAGTAAATAAAAAAAACCACGTGAAAATGATACAAACTTTATTTAGTAAAGCCCCCCTCCGGTTGATCAATTTTGATGAAATGTTGGGTATCACATCTTTGGCATATACATGCATTAAATACCCAGTTTGATCAAAATCGTTTAAACCGTTTTTGAGTAAATAAACAAAAACACGTGAAAATGATACAAAATTTATTAAGTAAAGTCCCCCCTCTGGTTGATCAATTTTGATGAAATGTTGGGTATCACATCTTTGGCATATACATGCATCAAATACTCAGTTTAATCAAAATCGTTAGAGCCGTTTTTGAGAAAATCAAAAAAAACTTTAAAAGTTAATAAATAAAGTACCCACTCAGTTTGACCAATTTTGATGAAATTTTCGCTGTCACATCGCGGGCACATACATACACCAAATACCCTATTTGAGGTTTGTAAGGTTTATAGGTTTGAGCTAGTCTGTTCACACACACACACACACACACACACTCACACCATTTCGCGGGACTTGGTTATTTGAACTCAGAGGACCCCAAAACGTGTATTTCCGTTGAAAACCGGAAGTCGAAATTTTCCACGATCGCAATTCTTCCACTTACTATATATTTCATATATAGGTAAGTGAAAGTAAAAAAAATCGCTAAAACTCGGTGTGGTAACCTAAACTACTAATCGCTTTGTATTTAACTGTTACAAGAACTGCATGGATATTATAAATCGAACATTTCTCCTGCCATGATGACATGAATTTTGCTGTTATAATTTTAAATATTTTTATAAGAAAAGAAAAGATTGGCATTGGCCTGGATTTAAACCCGGGTTTCTTTATCAACTTTCTTATCATAGTGATAAGGAAACCCGGGTTTCTTTATCAACTCTTATCATAGTGATAAGGAAACCCGGGTTTCTTTATCAACTTTCTTATCATAGTGATAAGGAAACCCTGGTTCAAAGTCCTGCCAAGTCCAATCTTTTCTCTTCTAATAAAAAATAATGGATGTTATATTTATCACTTATGATAGATTGGATGTAACTGAGGTTTCAAGACCATCTGAGTTCGCTTCTGCTCCAAAGTCCTTTCAATTTTCAGGCCAGGCAATGCTTATTTTGTTTTCCAAAATATTTTTCCCAGTAGTTTGTCTCCGCTCGCCTTAGACTATTTTCACCAGACAAACCAAAGAATAATAATGATAATTATCAAATTCATTATTTAGGGGTCACGTGTGGTGTATTGGTACACTTACCAGCTATTTCTACAAACGAAAAATTGATTTTTTTTTTTTGCCCGTAAAATTGAAGAATAAATGAATACTTAAATAACTGAGAGTTAATCATTAATTAAAATCCGAATACAGACAACTTCGATTATTAATGGCTTTAATAGCTTAAACCTTTCAAAGTGAACGGTATAAAATTGTGTAGTGTGAATATGGTAAGACATTAGGAGAGCGGACCGGGAGTGGAGCGGGAGCGGAGCGCTAGTGTGAATGGGGTAGAGCGAGAGCGGACCGGGAACGGAGCGAGAGTGGAGCGGGCGCGAAACCGATAGTGTGAATAGGCCCTTAGTAACATAAAGGGACGTTAAACAAGGAAACAAACAAACAAAACCAGTTACTTATTTCAAAAACAGTGATTTATTTTATTATTAAATTAATTTTTATGAAGAACAGATGATTAAAGTAACGTATTTAACATGCTTAAAATTTAAACAAAAATGGTAGTTTAATTTATAACCACGATTTCCTCTCTGCAACTTCTCAAACTGCATACAAATGCTGAAGATATTTTTGATGAAAAGCAATCTTCATAAAGTGTCCTCTTCTACATTTCCGTGTTTTATGCAATATTTCGGAGCTTTGAAATGTCTTAAATGCCTCTTCTTCTGATTTAAGAACACGAATCAGTTGTATCAGATTCATTATTATCCAAAACAACTTCAACGTTCCTTAAAATCTAGAAGGTGACATCCTTCATGTATATATATATTAAATAGTCATATGTTATTAAATAACTGGTGTTATTTAATAAAAAATCCAGTTATCAAAAAGTAATTCGTGCGGGTAAAGTAAAAAAGACCTAAATAAGCAATTAGCATATAGGCGCAGTGTAAGTGACTATAAATAAAGTTAATAAAACATACATGTAAAACAATAAAAGAAAATGAAAATATTTTATTAATTAAATTTAACATTTTATAAAAGGTAGGCCAAGTAAAGGTTTAAACCAATTCCAAATCCGGATTCTCGAAATTATTTCTCGAATCATATTTTAATTTAGGGTATAAAAAAAAAAAAAAAAAAAAAAGAAGGACTTTTACCCAGCGGCCTCAACAAAATTAAAAAGATACGGTTGAAGTTTTTTTTTTTTTCTTTAAATTAATACTTTGGCTCAGAAATAAAGAAAATGAGAATGAAAAAAAGAAAAAAAAAAAAAATACAATCCGAGAGGAAGTGGGCAGGGCGACAAGAGCGGCCATTAAATTAGAAATTTTCTTCAGTCACCAACTCTTTCTATATCTCCTTCTTATTTTTTCAATAAACGTAGAACATGTGTATTCTATGTTTATAAAGATCAGGATAGATAATTATTCCTAATAATTAATAATTTTTGCAATCCTGTTCTTTTCCAAGTCGTTACAAAAATTTACGAAATTATAATAAAATATTTATTAAGCAAAAAAAAAAATTTTCATCTATCTATTACCTTTTAAACATTCATATTTTCAGGGTCATGGTAAGGTAACAGAATAAATTTATCATTTCTTATGATCGGGAAAATGAAACCACAAAACGTCAATTAACGTCTCTTTGAATATTTTTTTTTTTTTTACGACTGCATGTAGTTGACCCGCGATTTTTCTTGGAAAAGTTTTTCCTGATGTAACGAATAAAAAATTGTTTCATTACATCAATTATTTACTGAAATTTTAAAACTCATAGATTTCACCAAGAAGAACTGGACTTAACACGTCAGGTCCCCGGGGTCCGATGCGTTATATTCCGTTCTTAACAGCCCATTTTCACATGAAAACGTCCGTAAGTCCGAACACTTTCAAATCCTCAAATTAGTCGATTTTTAATGAAATTATTGCATTTTAGGGGTCTTGTTTAGAACAGGCCCGCCAGTGATTTTATAATAATATTTAGTAACTGTTATTATGTAATTTGATACCATCGATACAGAAATAAAAACACATGTTTAAATACTATTTAATTTAGTATTGTTTGTGTATTTGTGGTTATAAAAGTATTAAACTATGAATATTTTTGATGTTTACGATTTATGCAAAGAAGAGCCACGAGCCAGGATTTTCTTTGTCGAAACAGGAATTCTACCCAAGGAAAGATATTGTAAAAAAGGCCACATTTTGATATTTTACGAAGAAAGGAAAAAATGTTTGTCATATAGTGGGGTAGAAGAAATGATTGGAAAGGATTAAAGGCATTTTACTGTAAATCACTCCAAAAATTTCGTTGACCAAGAGACCGGTGCTCACACTCAAAGTCTATTTGGGCGAAGGCCAAAAGGAGAAACAAAAAGGAATGTGGGACACATCGCTCTATGATAGACTCGTATTTATGTGAGTACATGTGGAGGCAGAGAAACTCAAATAAAGATGTTTTTGATAAAATCCTTAAGGACAGTAGAATTTTGGCCTCCAGATGTACCTGGAGGAACTGATTAAAAGTATGATAATGTTTTTGGTTATGTGTAAAAAGTTTTTATTAAATAAATCATATGTTCCTTTAACACATATTTTTTTATTTATCAATAAGTAACTGTTACTAGATAAAATCAATGGCGGGCCTATTCTAAACAAGACCCCATTTTAGTGCAGAAAATGTTGCTAACAGCTGAAATTCTGTTGTTTTTTAGAATCGGACTCCGAGGTCCGATTTTTGATAAAGAATAGCGTAAATCCTGTATCGGCCTGTCCTGCGCCTATTATGTCTAGTTCCCATCCTTACCAAGAGATATTGCCCTTGAGACGCTCATTTAATTCCCTTTTAATCAAAAGATAACGCTTTCGTCAATGTATTCCCATCGGAACCCGACGTCCGATATCGTCTGTGGCTCATGCTAGCAGTCGGACACCGGGGACAGATCCGTTACTTGGGACTTCACCTCGACAAACGCCTTACTTGGAATCCTCACAAGACTGAAAAGACTAGAAACTGCTCGACGCTTACCAGTACTTCAGTACTTAATTGACAAACGTTCAAAAATCCCAATCAATTATACAAGATTAATCTATACGGTAATAATAAGAGCTATTTGGGCTTTCGGGATCGGACTTTGAGGCGCCAATAAACCATCAAATTCTCTAACCTAATCAAAGAAAAAAATATCGAATATTTAGTAAAAATCAATATTACATAATAAAAAACTGTAACGCTTCTGTGGGTTAAAGAATATTTATTACACAAAAATATACAATTATGAATGCCAACGAATTAATACAACTCAAATATTCGGGCAGGTTACAAAAATGATAACGTTATAACACACAATCATATTACTTGAGCTTCACAGTCAAGACACAGACTTATACTAACTGGCCTAGTCACTCCCTCCTTATAAATAGTCGTAAAATGAACTTTCTGGAAGGGTCCAGGTCTTCATGGAAGCTGGTGGAACGCCGTAGATGGAGGTCGAACATTCTAGAACTAAACAGTATGGGTTATCAGAAACAAACGGTATGGGATATCAAACCATATGTTTTATATTTGACGATATAACGTTTATAACATTTATGTATTTTATATTTTATTATGCTAACCAGAATTTTTTAGACTTTCTAATTCGACAAATATAAATTATCGACAAATAGAAAATATTTTTTGAATATTTTGAATGGGATATTATACATTTTGAAAGATATTATCTATAAAAAATAGATTCGTTTTCCATATTTTATATTTTCCCGGGTAGAAGGGGTTGGAAGAAGGCCAACTCGTAAAAAATATATAAAAATTAAAAAGAAATTTTTTATAGTTCAATTAGTGTATTTTACACTGTTTATTCATCGCTTCTATTGCTTCCCAAATAACTCAAGCCTATCTAGCAGCTAGGCTCACAAACTGTGTATCAATATGCCGCCGATCTGTTTGCGCTGGCCACAATATCCTGGGCAATATTGAGCTGATACGCGCCCCACGTAGAGTACAATAAGAGGCCAATACATGAGCATGGTACTCTAAAGTCCAGGAGTGTATTCTGCTTCAGAGGTAGGAGATAAACATGTTATCTGGTGGGAATGTGGGAGGAGGGAACTTACCTCGTGCCGAGAACTTCAGGTGGGTTCTGATGATGGGACATGCTGAAGTTGAAAGAAATTGGCTTCCGAGAAGCTGAGAGGAAAGGTACAAAGTTCTATCATTCTGGGTTTGCTCAAGAGTTTATGAGTTCAAATCGATTTCTTTTTATATTCTATGTATGTTCCACGTGAGTCTTTTGTCTAATCTAAGTTCAGTCTAAGACACTAGATAATATGGAATGGAACAATTCGTGAGAACTGCACTGTCGTCATTGTAACAGTGTCGACTTTCGTGTCCTTATTAATATGAAATACTATCTTAATTTTCAAGGCAAAGATCTTGCCAGTTCCTACTCTTATAATGAATAGTGAGAAGTATATTAATTACTTGGAATATAAATTAAATCTCCGGTTTTATATACGTAGCTTGGTGTCTCTGAACTTTTCAATAAAATCTAACTAAATTTTGATTTTTAAATTTGCATTATACAGTGAAGATGAAAATATAAAAATGAAAGAAAATATATATATCTTCGGAATATTATTGAATTCATACATGAAATAAAAACTTATTATTTTTCGTTTAAATTCTATTTAATGTATATACTACTAAGAAAATGTATAAATGAAAATAAATTATCGGGCGAATTAAAGTATGAAGAGAAAAAAAAAAAGAAAAAAAATTATTTTTTCATAGTGCCATTAAAATCATACATGAAATCAAAACTTTTTTTTTTGTTTAAATTGTATTTATTTACTATACTATTATAAAAAAAAATTCGGAATATTATTGTAGTCTGACATGAAAGAAGTTATTATTATTATTATTTTTTTTTTTTGTAAATTCTATTTATTTTTTACAATACTATGAAAATGTAAGAATGAAAATAAAAACATTTTTGGAATATCATTGAAGTCTTACATGAAATTAAAAAAAAAAAAAAAATGTTTAATTTCTATTTATTAACTGTATTACTGTGAAAATATTTTTTTTTCGGATTATTATTGCTGTCTGACATGAAAGAAGTTATTATTATTTTTTTTTTAAATTATATTTATTTTATACGTTGAGTATAATATTTATTATATCTCTCTTACATGAGAGAGAGAGAGAGAGAGAGAGAGAGAGAGAGAGAGAGAGAGAGAGAGAGAGAAACACTTTATTTATCATAAAAGAGGTGCTGCCCAGCTACATTGGGTTGCTAATACACAGCATACTAAATGTCCATCTGAGACTATTTGTAACATCTTATTGTTCTTATGTAAATATTAATAAACATTGATATTATATATGTTTATATTAAATTTAATTTTTTTTATTATGAAATATCCACGGATTACTTCTAAAATAAAAGCTTCATAGCTAGAGAGAGAGAAACACTTCATTTAAATAAATAAGATAAAAGAGGTGCTGCCCAACTACATTGGGTTAAATTCAATCTTTAAAAAAAAAATTGTTTAAATTCTATTTATTTACTATACTACTATGAAAATAATTTTTTTTCGGAATATTATTGTAGCCTGACATGAAAGAAGTTATTATTTATTTTTTTTTTTTGAAATTCTATTTATTTGCTACAATAGGGTAAACCGTACTGTTATTGGCACCCTTAAGACTACATTTCTGTGGTTAAATTTAAAAAAATACTTTTTATAAAGGGATCAAATAGAAACTTCCTATAGCTCCTCATTATATATCCTCATAAAGACTCAAGAGGTTTTTTAGGTCAAAAGTTCAATAGTTTCACAATATGGCAATATATATTGTTAAAAGTGCCAAATCTAGCTATTGGCACCCTGTGGATTTAATTGTGAAATCTCCCTATGGTTAGTTTGTTAAAGTCTTACTTCTTTGACTTAGATGACTTAGAGGACCCTTCAGAAATTAGACTCATGTGTATCTTGTAATAAAATTAGGATTTGTTAACTTATTTCTTTAAGTTAAAGTTTGGGTGCCAATAACTGTACAGAGTGCCAAAAACTGTATGGTTTACCATATTACAAGTTAAGCTACCCTGAACAATGCGCTGGAGATTTTTACAGATCTATCAAACGGAAACCTATTGATATAAAAAAAATTATAATCATAGAAAAAGTGAAAAATGAAGCCTTGTTTACAGAATAAACCGGGCAATTACCTCCACCCACAACTCCGTCTATAGAAGCATCTGCAACCTCACATATCCTCTGAGTGCCAATAACAGTATGGTTTACCCTACTATGAAAATGTAAAAATGAAAAAAAAAATAACTTTTCGGAATATCATTGAAGTCGCAGATGGAATTAAAACATTATTTTTTGTTTAAATTCTATTTATTTATTTTAAACTTAAACAGTTTGGTGGGGTGGATTCCATTATATATAAGTTCTATTAAGCTGAGTGAGCCAGTATTGTTCCTGTAAGTGGAAGCGTCCAGGATGCGTAGCGGTGCCTGTCTTTGATTGGCCGGTGATTGCTTCTCCTTTTGACGGCATACTTCACCCTGATTGAATCTGGGATACCCCGGCTCAATGCTTTGCTTATGCTTAGTATTTTCAGTTTTAATTTTATAAAAAGCAACATCTTAGTTAATTGAGAATTATATATAGTTAAAAATCTGGTGCGATGCGCGCAACACACAAATTTCACTTACAAAATTACTTAGATTAGAAATTGACGTGTTTTGATAAATATCTAAACGCCATTCCTAAAATTCACACATTCGTTTACTTAATTATTTTTGTATTTGCTCACTAAACTACAATACAATTTTTTATATAATTTATAATTCTCTATTTAATTGTTGAAAACTTCATCTAGTGTCATGGAAACTAATATTTTTCATTTAATATTTATGCTTCAATTCACGTTGACAACTCTTTCCCATGAATAGAACGTCTTTAATTGTAAAAAAGTAAAAAAACAATGGTCTGTCATTAAAGGCGTACTGCGCATGTATGGGCTCAGCATGTTACATGAGTTGCCGGAATATTTTCCTTTTTTTCTCCTTGTTTACTCGATTTGTTCCTATTTCATATTTAGCCGTTGCTTATTTTTAGGCGTAACGAGAGATTGCTAGTTTTTCGATAAAAAACAAAAACAAAGATACTTTATAGGAAAACAAAAAAGGCCCCTTCCCCATTTGAGCCCCCTTTAAAATAATTTGATGGTGATAAAAATTAGATGATATTGAAGAGTACTTAATTACCATTAAACATGACGAATTTGATCAAAATCGTTAATGCTATTTTTGAGAAAATCGAAAAGAACATAAAAATGGAAAAATAAGTGCCTCCACCGTTTGATAAATGTTGATGAAATTTTCGCTGTCATATTGGGGGCATATACATAGATCAAATACCCAGTTTGATCAAAATCGTTAGAGTCGTTTTTGAGAAAATTGAAAAAAAAAAAAAGGTAAAAAGGTATTAAGTAAAGTGCCCCCTCCATTTGACCAATTTCGATGAAATTTTTGCTGTCACATCGCGGGCATATAGTACTCCAAGTACCCAATTTCAGGTTCGTACGGTTTATATTTTTTGAGCTAGTCGGTTCACATACACACACACAGACCATTTCGCGGGACTTGGTCATTGGATTCAGGGGACCCCAAAATCTATATACCCGTTGAAAACCGGAAGTCGAAATTTTTCACGATCGCAATACTTTCCGATTTAAATACATAATTATAATTTATTGAAATAAAATTAAAAAATATATAAATATAAAGACCCTCATTATATCAAACTAATACATCAACATACATATGTATATATATATATATATATATATATATATATATATATATAAATATATATATATGTGTGTGTGTGTGTGTGTGTGTGTGTGTGTGTGTGTGTGTGTGTGTGTTACCATTTTTTTCACACAGGCAAAGAAAAAAGTATTCTTCAAGTCATCGTTCATTCCAGAAACTCCTTATTAATGCTTTTAGAAAATCACCAGATCGATTTCGTCAAATTCTCTAATTCTCACACCTGCAGTACTTTTTTTCTCTCCTTATATAATTTTCTTTCCTTTTTCCTTCAGAGCACACCTGGTCCCAGTATTTTAGTATTTTCATCACTTCTAGCAAATAAATTACTAGGAGCTCTTAGAGTTATTTGTTCAACTTAGAGACTGTCTACTGCTAAATTACTTGACAGCCAGTTGTTTACTCGTTTTCCTTTTTGAGGGAGTAGTAAATATTTACATCCCTAGCGAGCCCAATAAATCCATGTATTGATTACATGCTATGTTTATGTAATGCAAGACGTAAAGGGTTTTAAAAAAACAGAATACTTCAATTTACAAATATAAAACTTTCCTAGCCGAAAATTATAACGAAACTTTAATCCATGTTAATCTTATTAACATTTTACGTCGACTATATCAAGTACTGTGTAACTAATACTCGAGAAACGTGATATATTCACACCTTGCACGTTTCTATACGTTTTCTATAATTTTATCTGGTGTTTGTCAACAGTTGTAAAACATAATAATATCTTTCTTATTACTTACAGATTATCATAAAAATTTATAGATATCGCATGAAAGCTGTATCTCACTAATTTTCTGACAAATGTTGGCCTGATTGTCTTGCAGTGCCAATGATTGTTACTTTATTTCCACTAAGATCGTTCCAGAGTAGCATAGATATAAAAAAATCAGAAAATTCGTTCTAAGCATAAAAAATGGAAAGTTATTAAAATTTCGTATATAGCGTTCACAATGTTTGTTAGTTTAACTAAATATGTGATTCATAGATCGCCAAAAGATGTATACTATGAGAAACAGATTGGACAGGTGAAACCACGTAGAGCATCCATTAACCATATTTTTATTTTTTTTATTTATTATTTTTCATTTTTTTTATTTTATTTTTTTTTATTTTTTTTTTTTTTATTTGATGTTATTTAACGTCGCTTCGACTGCTCTGGCCATTAGCGACGACATCTTCTTAAATGTATGGCATTAATTTTGTTCTCTTGAGGTATTTTAGGGTTTTTTCAACACCAATGTTTGTTTTATAGGGATACGGCATTATGATGTTGAGGTCGCGGCGTTCCTTCGAGTATTTGTGACATACGAAGAGATGTTCCACTGTAAGAGGAGTATTATCACAAGTTTGGCAAGTTGGCCGGTGAAGTCCAATAAGCAGGTGGATGTGAGTCAGCTTCGTGTGTCCAATTCTAAGTCTGGTTATTATGGCTGCTTCCTTCGTACTTAGGTTTTTTGGTGGCACCCAGGCTTTTTTTTAATTTTTATTTCATATCATTATCTATTTTGATATTATTTGAATTGTTATTCTATTTATTATTTTATTGTAATGTACACATTCAGGAATACTTAAAGAAATTTGTAATTTTGTATTTGGTTTTTGTATTTTGTTTTTTGTTTTTCTATTTTGTATTTTTTTTTGTTTTTTTTTTTTTTGTATTTTGTACTTTGCATTTTGTTGTTTCATTTTGTTGTAAAAGTATTCTGAAGATTACGCAGTTTCACCCGATGGAATGTGCTGGACTTTATGTAAACAATAAACTCCCCCATGCCCAGGGTTACTTGAATGAGGAAAAAAAAAAAAAAAAAGATGTATAATATCCTTATCGAACTAGGAATACTAAAAAATTAGTAAGTTTAGTCAGATTCTGGATGACTGAAACCTGTAACCAATTTATGGTGGATAATTATAGTATTATTCCAAGAGGTTTTTAGTAACATTTCGGCCAATAAAATTCAGAGATAAAATATGTAATGAGGGAGGTGATGCGTACCGAAAAAAGTTTTAGTAATGTTTAGTAAGAATTAAGGGATAATAAAACTAGATATAAAAAAGTGCATTGAAGATGCCTGTATACTGATGCGCATAAAGAATTTTTGTGGAAACTCGCCTTTTTTTTTTCGGTTCTTGAGGTAAAAGGATTTTGAGAGCCTCAAAAAGATCTTGTTACATAGTGAATATGTTCCATAGTGAAACTGGAAGACAAGATTTTAAATAGATTTCATACCCTATCGTCATCTAAGAGCTAATTGCGTTAATCCGACCTTTTATGGGATCTTCGCCATGAGGGCTAACTGAATTTATCCACCAACTCTATCCTGCACAATTAAATTCCCCGAAAATAAATAGGGAAGAGGAAATCGATATCCGAGCGGAATCAAGAAGATAATTGGATTGTAGCCATTAGCCTAGGCAAAGCCTTCTCCATTCATCCTTAAATTGTTTAATAATTACTCCTCGTTATCCTCATTCAAACATTTTAAAATTAGGTTAAAATAAATTGTAACCAAAAGATCATCGACCAAAAGTTAAGTAATTGTGTAACTAATGTATCCCTAATTACGTACCGATCTCTATCAGGGTCAAGGTAAAGTAGCATATTGAATTGAAGTCGCGCAATATGTGGAGGGTAGACGGGGACTAGAAAGAGAAATGAGGCAAGCACAAATGGGCAAGATCAGATAAAATTCAAATAAAAAGAAAGGGCAAACAAATTCCAGGCGTTGGGGCTAAGTCCGCCGTTTTTCAAGCCCTTCGTTGGAGATCACATCTCCGGGCTTAGCGACCTTCCCGGGACTTAGGCGCCCATTTTTAAAGTTGTCAGCGCTTTCCGCAAATACAAAAAGTAAATAAATAAGAATGGAAAAGGTATTAGAAAATATTTACTAAATTTTGGGTACAAAGTAAGTATGTTATTTTTGTAAATACGCTAAGTATAGTGATGTAAAACTATCGAGCTATACCATCCCTCTTCAATGAACCATACAACCAGGATTCCCAGTTGCCGAAGTAGTTGATTTGATATGACAACATTCGGAACGCAATCCTGGAATGTGTCGGAGATTTAGTAAGTGGAAGTATTGCGATCGTGAAAAATTTCGACTTCCGGTTTTCAACGGAAATACCTGGGACCCCCTGAGTCGAAATAACCAAGTCCCGCGAAATGGTATGTGTGTGTGTGAATGTGAACAGACTAGCTCAAAAACTATAA
Source organism: Aelia acuminata (assembly GCA_911387785.2). NCBI lineage: Eukaryota > Metazoa > Arthropoda > Insecta > Hemiptera > Pentatomidae > Aelia > Aelia acuminata. The sequence continues at coordinate 17,642,668 of OU426983.1, forward strand.
ACCGTGGGAACCTGAAATTGGGTATTTAGTGTAGGTATATGCCCGCGATGTGACAGCAAAAATTTCATCAAAATTGCTCAAAGGGAGAGGGTACTTTATTTAATAACTTTTTATGTTTTTTTCGATTTTCTCAAAAACGGCTTTAACGATTTTGATTAAACTGAGTATTTGATCTATTTATATAGCCGTGATATGACTGTAAAAATTTCATCAAAATTGATTAACCGGAGGGGGGACTTTACTTAATAAATTGTGTATCATTTTCACGTGTTTTTTTTATTTACTCAAAAACGGCCTCAACGATTTTGATCAAACTGGGTATATGATGTATGTATATGCCCGAGATACGACTGTAAAAATTTCATCAAAATTGATCAACCGGAGGGGGGACTTTACTTAATAAATTTTGTACCAATTTCACTTGTACATATTTTTTATTTACTCAAAAACGGCTTTAACGATTTTGATCAAACTGGGTATTTGATGTATGTATATGCCAAAGATGTGATAGCCAACATTTCATCAAAATTGGTCAAACGGAGCGGGCACTTTATTTCATAATTTTTTTCCAATTTTTACCTTTTTTTCGATGATCTCAAAAACGGCTTTAACGACTTTTATCAAATTCGTCATGTTTAATGAAAATTAGGTGTTCTTTAATATCAGGTAAGCTTTATCATTATTAAAATGTTCTGAGGGGGCTTTTTTGGGGAGGGTTGGGGCCTTTTTTGATTGTTTGTTTCCTATGAAGTACCTTTGTTTTTGTTTATATGGAGAAATTAACTGTCTCTCGTTACGCCTAAATATAAGAAATGGCTAAATATGAGATATGATAAAAATAAAGAAAACATAAAGAGGAGAAAAAAAGAAAAATATTCAGTCAACTCATAAAACTCGTAGAGCCCACGCATGCGGAGTATGCCTTTAATGACAGACCATTGTTCATAATTAAAGCCATTCTGTTCATTTGAGAAGTGGCAATTAACAAAACGCATTAATTTCTAATCTAAGTAAGTTGGTAAGTGAAAGTTGTGTGTTGCGCGCACGCACCAGATTTTTTATAATATTTTGAAGAAAAATATTATGTTACGAAAACTGTGATATTGTTCCTATGCCATATTTCTTAGCCATAATTTTCAAGTCAACGGACTGGCAGGCAATCAGTTGCTATGTTTGTATATTATTCCATCAAGTTGAAAGGAATGTATGAGCAAACCATTTAATTTTCAGTCTTTATATTTTGCGTGAAGTTAATATGTCTTTATAGAGTAAATAAGCACTTTTTGTTAGAAGAACAAATAAAATTACACGGTTAAATTTTGTTTATTTTTCATTTACATGAATTAGATGGTACAGGGGTGCTTAGAGGCAGAGGCTTTCACTTTATCCTTTAAAACAATGTTTTCGATAGTACTATCGATAGTTAAAAATACTATCGATAGTCTCGATATCTTTACATCACTAATAAGTAAACAAAATCAACCAAATGATTATTACAAAAATTTACACTTTTGTTCCAAGAAAAATGTTAACCTTTATACGAAAATTGAATTTTACTTTCAGATTATCTTTTTTTTACTAGAATTCTTCTATTTTTTTTCTGACTTCCTCATGTCATTACTTTAATTATTTCCTATAATATATTCTTCTTTGACTTCCTGGCGTCTGCCTTTCAGCGTGGGGGTGCTTCCAACTATTTGTCCATGCTTCTCTTTCTCTAGCAAGTTTTCTGATTTCTCGTATTTTTTTTTTCACTGCCCTATACGCTCTAGATAGGTCATATATGAAGTTCTGTGTCGGCCTCATGGTCTCCTTCCTACTGGCCTCACCACCATGGTTTTTAAGGAGTCTCTGAGGTAGTCCCTACGACAGACATGTCCAAACCATTTCAGTTGCCTCTTCTCCACTGTTTCCATAACTGGGCGTACACTGATCTCTTACCTAATCCTGTCGTTCCGGACACAATCCCTCCGTGTTTTCCCACCGAATTCTCCTAAGAAACTTCATTTCAGCTGCGGTAACATAGTTTTGAAGCCTTTCACTCAGGATCCAGATTTCAGCTCTATAGATAAGTACCGGCAGATAAACCGAGTTAAATAAATGTAATTTTACATCTGGTCCCAATTCTCTTTTCCCAATAACAGAGTTACAAAGCTGGTAGTATATGGAATTAGACTTGGCGATTCTGCTTGAGATTTCCGATTCGACTTTACCTGATCTATTTTTCACCGAACTAAGGTACGTGAATTCTTTCACCAACTCCATCTCCTCTTTATTACATATAATCATGAAATCCTCTTGGGTTCTACCTGCTTGAAGAACTTTGCTTTTATGAGTCGTGATATTCATGCCTTTTCTTTTCAGTTCCTCATTCCACTGTATTAATGCCTCTTGAAGTTGCACGGGAGTCTCGGGAATGAGTACAATATCATCTGCATATAGGAGAAACTGTACTACGACAGGATATACGTATGCATTCGTGTACGTATTTTGCACATGGCGGTAATTTCGTTCATATGTAAAATAAAGAGAAGTGGGCTCAGGGAGTCGCCTTGTTTTACTCCCTTCTCCATTCTGAATACCTCCGATTCCTGGCCACTTATGCGCACAACTCCTTTGGGGTCCTTGTAGGTTGACTTTATAGCCCTTAGCAGCTTTATGGGGATTTTCTCTGCCTTCAAGGATTCCATGATTTCTTTTCTATGCACCTCGAAAAAAAAAATAACATTTACACAATTGAATTTTAATTTCAAATTATTCATATCTTTTTTTTTTTTACTGTACTTTGTTTATTATATTATCTTTTATTTTACTATAATTCTTCTATATATTGTTTTCTGTCCTCCTTATGTCATTACTTTAATTATCTCCTATAAGGGTACCTTAATTCTTAATTATCTTACTACCTTCTTTATTCTACTTTGTCATTTATAATTTATATGTTTTGCTGATCTCATTGTACTGTTATATGAATTGTATTTACCAGGAGCCACATATTTAAAAGGCGCATAGGGCGTTTTGAATATCATCAGACACAGACAAGGAGTGAATCCGCACAACGAGGAATCCTTTTATCCAGCCTCAAGATATCCAGAAATAGAAGAGGACTCCAAACAAAGGCTACCCTCTAGTAACGACAGAATAAACAATGGCGGGGACGACTTCAAGTACGAACGAGGACCAGGAAAATTCTGTGGCAGCTGAATTTTGCTTTGACAGGCTCTGTTATTTTAAGGGGTTTGTTGGACTTGACGTTTAGTCGACAGGTCCAATGAGTTTTTCAATCAGGTGACATGTTATATCAATTCCGATAAAATTTTCAATTTTAGATATTATTTTTAGATCAGCTCTAAATTTTAAGGCAAGTACAATTAGAGTGATTCGTAATATATACTGGGCACAAAAAAAAAAGAAAAAAAAAAAAAAAAAAAGAAAAGATTAAGAACATAAAATTTTAAATATTGTTCCAACATTTCATTACATCAGGTGATTACATATTTTGCCCTGTTAATAATTAAGTTTAATTGAAAAATCTTTACCGCTATAAATTATCATGAAATTATAATTTTTTAACTTGGAAATTTGGATCTCGTACTCGTAGAGCCGTTTTTGAGAAACATGAATGAAAACGAAAAAATGAGACAAAATTTATTAAACAAAGTGCACTCTCCGTTTGCTGTAACATCGCGGGTATATACATACATATATCGTTTATCGTTTTTGAGCTAGTATGTTCACATAAACACTCACACCCAGAGACCATTTCGCGCGACTTGATTATTTGGACTCAGGGGACACCAAAACGTGTATTTCTGTTAAAAACTGGATGACGGAATTTCTCACGAGTAAGTTCGAGTAAAAGTAAGTTGAAGTAATTGAAGCAAAAAAAAAAAAAAAAAAATGAACTAATGACTTTGTTGCCCTCAAGAAGGCACAATAAATGACAACTTATTTTATTTTTTTTATTTTATTTTTTTTGTTTTATGGAGATGAAGGAATTCATGAATTAATGCAAGCGTTTTTGGGTACTTCAAGATGCACGAGGTTTAAAAAACTTATTTACCAACGGTACACGGCATGATTTAGCCAAATACAAAACTAAAACAAAATAAATAAAACGAAATTGACTAAGGATTCCGAAATAGGGGTCTAAGTGAAATAAAAAAACAATATTTCAGATGCAATGTTATAGATGATAGTTAATATGCCACTGTTTTATTAGTAAAGTGATCGAAGTGGATTAAATGTCAGTGTTCAGTTTCAATAAATGTTTTCAAGACTAGTCTGACAGATGTCTTTGTCAAATCCAAATAAGAATATATTTTCAAACTTTAAAAAAGGATACCAGCCCAAAAACAACAGGAATCTTCAGAAAAAAGGAAGAGAAACAATCAGTCAGGAGATCACTGAAAACAACTCATTACCAGAGCAACTTGCCAACTTGGTTAGAGGCTTGAATAACCTTATACAGCCTCTTTTTAGCCTTCTACAGCAATTGTCAAAGGTCTCCCAAACATTAAGCACTGGCCTACCCACATGCCGGTGATTTCCCTGACCGAGTGCAAATCAAGACAGGAAGAGTTGCCGCTGGGCAAACTTTTTCCCCACGCCTATCATGCCAATATTGTCTCATAATTTCAGCAAATTCACTGATTGTCTTTCAGTTAAGACAGGCGTGAATATAGAAATAAAGTTAAAAAAAAAAAAAAAAAAAAAATTATTTAAAATATGGATAATGTCACATAGACCCCAAGGTATATAATTAGGTATGTATTTCGAAATAGCAGTTCAAACTGAGTGAAAAAATAAAGTAAAATACGAAATGGTAAAATAATTTAGACTTAAAAACCCACTGTAAATACCAGCAAAATGGTTAATTATTTATTTAATATTGCCCTTAAACTGGTTTCAACATCGAAAAACCTGTTAGATTATAATCAGACTTACCGCTTTCACCATCCACTGCATGGGCATAACATGGACTCTTCAGCCACTTTATTATTTTAGCTTCTACAGGGTGTCCCACGAATGTTGTGTCAGGCTAATAAAACCCAGAGTCTTTGGAATTTCAAGGCGAAAATCAGGGATCTTATATTGCGTCATATTAGTTACCTTTTGAAGATATTCAACCCTTCCAGAATTTCTCCAGTATTGCTGGAATGGCTCCAGTACTGGAAATTTCACCATAAGTGACTGGTTTTTATGACGGATTCTGTTGGTGAGTCGAATTCTAAAACTGTTTTGTATCGGTTACTTTTCCCATAAGATGCACCCTTACATCGATAACAGCCTAATCCTCTTATTTGAAAGGAACCCTGGAAATACTGGTTTGTTAGATGACAAGTTAATTATGGATTCTGAAGGAAATTGAATCTTATTAATTAAGTAAATATTACATTATTTGAAAATGCTTGAAAATATTACAATATTTGTTTATTTACATAAAAATACTATTTTATGTGTGTCAAAGTGATGGCCTTCTTCGTTTATGCATAACAAAAGTCTAGAACAGAAGTCTTGCTGAGCTTACTGTATTTCTTCCGGTGGAATGGAAAGAATCGCATTTTGTATTTCTGTCCTCGTTTCTTCTACTGTCAACGGTCTATTCGTGTAGACGAGATCTTACAATCTTCCCCAAAAGAAATAATCTAAAATTGTTAAGTCCGGAGATCTTGCTGGCCAATTAATATGCAGGCCCCTTCCAATGGATCCTGTGGATTCTTCCTATTGGAAAACATGTGATTTATAACGTTCCTAGCTCTAATGGAATAGTGAGCTGGACACCCATCCTGTTGGAACCACATCACCATACGTTTTTCTAGCGGCACCTCTTCCAGTAAAATCGGAAGATCTTGTTCAATCCACTTCGAATAGCTGATGGAATTTAATGATGTTTCGAAGAAATGTGGTCCAATGATCTGGTCCCCTATAATGCCGCACCAGACTTTCACTTTCCACCTGTTTTGCTGGTCACGTTGTAACATCCAGTGAGGATTTTCTCTGGACCAATAATGTGCGTTGCGCATGTTCATTAAGCCAGTGCTACAAAAGGTAGCTTCATCTGTCCAAAGCACATTAGAAAAGAAATTAGGATTTTCAGCTATAATTGTTTGTGCCCAATGGCAAAACCTCAATCGCTGGGCCAAGTCACTTTCGGACAATGCTTGGTGCACTGAAAAATGGTAAGGTCTGAATTTTTTATCTTTTATAAGCCTATTTACCGAACTTCGGGATATGTCAGTTTCCCTACTAATATCCCTTACACTCATCTGCGGATCCTCTTCAACTAAAGCTAAGACTACATCTGTATTAGCATTATTAAAAACTGGACGGACGCGGTGACAAGGCTTAATTGTACCTGTTCTTTTTATCCTGTCAGCATTGCGTGAGAATTCTTGATACTTGGGATGGTGCCGCTGTGGATAACGCTCTGCATATAGCCTTGCAGCTGCTCTAAAGTTTCCGTCACATCGTCCTTTTACCTTGAGCATGTCGTACTGACTTACAAAATGAGCCATATTTTTAAATTGACCAATTTAAATTTACAAATACTGACAAACTAATAATCTTATAACCAAGAAATACAGATGGAACAAATATTTGAAAGAAACACCTGACATTTACATGTGTTATATCATATGTTTATTTTATTTTTTTTAATAACAAACACTATTAGATATAAAATTTGAAAATGGTTAATCATCAGCCTGTTATCGATGTAAGGGTGCATCTGATTGAAAAAGTAACACAGTCCGATACAAAACAGCTTTAGATTCGACTCACCATCAGAATCCGTCATAAAAACCAGTCACTTATGGTGAAATTTCCAGTACTGGAGCCATTCCAGCAATACTGGAGAAATTCTGGAAGGGTTGAATATCTTCAAAAGATAACTAATATGACGCAATATAAGATCCCTGATTTTCGCCTTGAAATTCCAAAGACTCTGGGTTTTATTAGCCTGACACAATATTCGTGGGACACCCTGTAGAGTACATATAAGGAGATTGACTATGTTGAAGAGAAACATACAAGATTAAATGAAACACATACAAGAGTACAATGATAGCAGCAAAACATAAAAATGATGAATGACAAAGTAAAATAAAGAAGTTAAGAATTAAGGTGTTACATAGGCAATAGTTGAGGTAATGTTATCATGAAGACAGAAACACAAAAAATATTGATGGAAAACGTTTAGTACAAAAGCAAAAGATAATACTATAAATGAATTAAAGAGAATAACGAAAAAGCAATGAAAGATAATATGAAAATAAAATTAAATTTTGGCATAAAGGTTAATTTTTTGAAGGAAAAAGGAAAATTGTTCGTCCAGCTTCATAATGTTGCTTAGTATCTCATTTAAGTCCGTTCCAATCCCACTTCTCTTAGTGAGAATATACGACACCGTCATAGGTGATTTCCTAGTCACGAGTACTCGTGGGTGTTCCTGGTGTGCCCTAGTGTGTAGGCGGCGGAGAAGTACTTCCTATCTTCCGTTTAGAGTTCTTTTAGATTTGGAACTACTCTAGATTCTTCTACTCCTAATTTGTTTTCTCTCAGCCTGAAACATTCGTCTGCCCATTTATTGTCTACTAGGGCAATTACTTGTATTGTAGGCAGGTAATGTGTAACTGGCACTCCTTCATTAATTATTTTTTCTGCTGATATTTTCCTGATAGACGAATGTCTATTTTTTCATCCGGTCTGCTCAGGCTTTTCTCTTGTGAACATTACAACTCTTAAAACCATCAGATAGTTATTGAATGAAATAGGACACTTAAAAAGCTAAAATCGTGTTTTGGGACAACCACGGTAATCTAATACAGACACGATATGACACTTTTCTGAATTTATAGTGCACTCAATCGGGGAATTTTATAGGATACTTCTCTCTTTTACAATTATGATAAAAATTTGTAGGGAATCAATAATGTCTCATTATTTGAGAGTCACCCATTTAAAGAAATAGCAAACTCAGTAAAATTGGAAGTAAAACATTACATTAAACTTATAAATTAAGGTTGGGGGAAAAATACTGAAAGAAATTCAGATTATTGGCAAAAAATAAAACCCATATAAAATAAATCGAATATCGTTTATATAAGAGAAAATATCTCCTTTCCTTAGTAAAAGGTTTCCTAGATAGATTTTATAGGAATGAAAGCAGATCCACTTGAAACAAGTCTTTTATTTTAGAACTACAATACAGACTTTGTTATTATATTTTGTTTTATAATAACAACTCTCTTCATGTCAACAACTCTCTTCACAAGAACAGAAATAATACCTTCTTATTTTCTGAAATTCAGAATCTTGTGTGAGATTAGAAACATCTTACCGAACCTATCATTTTATCATGTTAGTTTGTTTTCATAGTCATGATAGTGAGCACATATCCTGATTTACAAAGACTAGCTGATGGTACGACGAAAAAAAAATTGTTACGAACAATTAAATTGTGGATTCTAAAGCCAGAGGATTTTAATGGACGACTTTAATATTGGTGGATTAACGGAGTATTACGCTTGCATTCTCGTATTATCACAAATAAAAATTAAAACTTTTATTTAATAATGAAACATTTGATTGTACTTTAAGAATAAATAATTGATACTCCAATAAATACACCTTCTATTAATTCATATTCCCGATTTATTAAGAGCAAGCAGCTAGGTGTAAAAAAAAAAATCTCGACTATTGATGAAATTAGGATTGTTTTAGGCCCCTAAAAAATAAAAATGTGTCTAATACTGAATAGCCAAGTATCGAAGTTCTATTATTATTATTTCAATAATAATAATACTCTTTAACTTTTAGAGAATAATAAACAGAAGTGTGAAAAGTTATTTTCTGTATGAAGTATGGCATTTACACGTTTATCAAAACACGTTGATTTCTACTCTTATAAGTGAAAGTTGTGTGTTTGGCGCACGGCACCAGATTTTTTATATCTCAGAAAGTTATCATATTTTACCCTCATGGTGATTAAGACTCCCGTTCACCTGGTAAACCATGTCACTTGTCGGCTTTATCGATTCTACATAAGCTTTTATTCAAGTGAAAGGTTTAACACGACTGTTTAGTCGGAGAATTACATCTGTGACGACACAGTATTATAATTTGGAGTTGCTTGCTTTGATATTCCCACCAAGACATGGCTGCCGCTGAGAGGTGACGTAAGGGCCTTTGTAACGGAAGGCTTTGTGTGCGGATATCAAGATCCGTCCTCCGGGCTCCCATTCCTGCCTAAATCCAGGATATTAATGTTTCAGGAACAAATGCTAAGGAAATACAATCCACTGTAAATCAGAAGCATCACAAACAAAGTTACTTTCGAAAAAACATATTTAGATGATTTTCTATAAGCTATGGTCCTTTATTGAATCCTGATGAGAGCTATCAGTAATAAGTCTCCCGACCCTCCAGATTTTCCTTTTCAATGTAAAATGCAAGGTCCAAGAATAAAATCCAACGCTTGAATGGACTATAAATAAATATGTTAATATTGAATTTCAAAATGATTCGTTTATATTGAACTCCATTCTCTACATTGTATATACATACCCTCGTCAGAAATATAAGCAATGAGACATTGACCGCTACTTACGCAGACGATACAACAGTTTTAACAAAACATCAAAATTCATCATCATTACAAAACCACTTACTCAAATTAAATGACTGGTGTAAATTATGGATAATTAGACTTAATCATGAGAAATCAAAACATGCAACTTTTATTCGCCGAAAAAATACCTTCCCTCCAATATATATATATATATATATATATATATATATATATATATATATATATATATATATATATATATATATATATGTACATACAAAATTTCCTAATTCCTCAGACAGATATAGTACCTCTTACTTATATTAGATTGTTCAGTTTGTTTATTTAATGTCCATTTATGCTACTAAGGCTAAACGGACGATACTACAGTGGGAGTCCTAAATTTTGCCTATCCAGGTATAATTAGGATAGGGATATTTAACGACTAAGTGGCATCGTACTGCCTCGGGACCTCCATTTTACTTCCTATCCGAGGGACGGCGTAGCTAAGGATTTTTTACTCCCATTAAAAAATCCTAGGGCCACCTCGGGACGCGAAACCGCAACCTTCAGTATTGTAGGTTGCCATGCTAACCACTAAACCATAGGTGACCCTACTAAGGTTAGATAGAAGGAATAGGTACATGTGACCCGCACGTTAAAATGATACTAAAACTCTTAACAAGCGACTAAAGCTTTTATTATTGGACTTTATCCACTTTTTTCTAAATCCTAAAACTAAGACTTGGGCAAAAACTACGTACTCATACTTACTTACTGACATTGTTAGGATAGAGAAATGATTTGATGAATTGTGAATGTACAGGAAGGGGTAACATTTTTCTATGGTTCTGAAAAATTTAGGGGTCACATTGTATATAGCTAATAACATTTATTTTAAGAATCTTTAGAATCAAGAGTAAACAAGGAGCGACCGAATGCTTTATCTAATTAATAATAAAGGCTTAAAGAACCCCAATGTTCGATTCCGGCTCCCTACACACATCCGTCTCGACCTTGCCATCAAACGTTTTCCAGTTGGCCCTGTGCTTATGGATTCATTCACCGAGTTTCGTAATTTTACATTTGCCCAAAGCAAGATTTTATTGAATTTTCTTTCTATAGTACTGTTTGTAGAATAAGGAAGCTAAACAATTTAAGGGGTTGAATTGTGCCAACGTCCTTAGGGACCACTGTTATGGGTATCGATCTTTCCCTCCAGGAATTTTTAATAAATCGGTTTAAATGGAAAAATCAATCCGAAAAAAAATTTCGGGGGAAATTGTGCAGAAAACATGAAAATCCTCTCGAAAAGATCATCCATTGTGGAAGAGGCAAAGGCACTGGAGGAACCGTCAAATGCTGCTTGAAGCCGAGTACTCCACACCTTTACGGTGGTCATTAATCTTGGACCTGTTAAACAGAAGCACTCCTAGTTCTCAGGGGGGAGGGTTAACGCCCCCCAGGGAAACGTAGGTTCTTTCAATGGGAATCTACGATCTTTTATCCAACACGTAAACATAAATTGAGAATGCAACCGGCAACGTATACAATTCTACCCTAAAGATTACTCAGATAAAACGGATATTTAACATAAACTTGATTAAATTACATACTATGTATGGATTAATATTTATATGAAATTTCGCATAGGAATAGGAAGAATATGAAATAAAATATATTATAGATGATTTAGGATTCAACAGCTCAAAACTTAACTAAAATTGTTAACATTTTCGGTTGAAAAAAATATATAGTTGATGTTTTTTTAACGTTTTGGCAAGAAACATGGACGAGCTATTTTTTATGTCGGATAATATGGAGATGAAAATCACTTCTAATTAAAAAAAGATATCTTTTTAAATATTTTCATAGCCTGTTAAAAAAAAAAAAAAATTAGTGAATGTTTTTTTTTTTAAGTTTTAGGAAGAAACAGGGACGAGGTATTTTTATATCATACAATATTGAGAGGAAAACTTATTGACTTATTTTTAAATATTTTTTATAGCCGGTTATTAACCCTCTATCAGCAAAATAAAATCTAATAGTAAAAAAAAAACAAGTCCAACATTTCGGAAGTTTCTTCCGTCTTCAGAGTTGATTCCTAAATTAAAATTACAATTACAACTCATTAATACATATTGTAATTTTAATAAGTAATTAACCCTAAAGATGGAAGAAACCTCAGAGACGTTGGTTATGTCATAATGTTGGAATTGTTTTTGTAATAAACATGCAATACAGAAAGGGGCGTTTCCTGTGGTGTAGTGGTTAGCATGTAAAAATACAATACTAAAGGTCGCGGCTTCGCGTCCTGCGGTGGCCCTAAGATTTTTTAATGGGAGTAAAAAATCCTTGGCTATGCCGTCCCTTGGATAGGACGTAAAATGAAGGTCCCGAGCCAGTGCGATGTCAGATTCTCGTAAAAGATCCCTATCTTAATTAATTATTTCAATGGGGTCACCTGTGGAAAAGTGGTTAGCATGGCAACCTACAATACTAAAGGTCGCAGGTTCGCGCCCAGCGGTGGCCCTAGGATTTTTTAATGGTAGTAAAAAATCCTTAGCCATGCCGTCCCTCGGATAGGACGTAAAATGGAGGTCCCGAGCCTTTATATCCCTATCCTAATTATAACTGTATAGGCAAAATTTAGGAGTCCCACTGTAGTATCCTCCGATTAGCCTTAGTAGCATAATGTGATGTTAAACAAACAAACAAAAAGAGTTAAGAATCACCACATCCCATTGACATTTTAATAATATTTCACTTAAGATTCATAAAAAAAAAAAAAATTAATTAAGTTTGATTATGAAAAGATGAGGCTTTGGTTATCATGAGTAAAATCATTTTATATCATGATTAAATAAAAAAAACCTTTCAGTCTCTCCATTAATTACATTTAAGTTCAGAAAAAAATAATAAACTTCTTAGAAATTATCTGTAATATCATATTTTTTAATGTTAAAAACACCAAACACTGAAAAATATAAAGTATATGGATGGACAATCAATAGCCACAAACCACACTTCAAAACATTAAATGTTACAGAGAATATTCCAAGCAAATATTTTTTTAGAAAGGTCATAAAGATGGCTTATAGAGAGGTAGACCATATCTTTCTGCACCATTTGTGTGTCACGGAAAGATAAATTTCTACTAACGTGATCACGAAACACAGCTCCCAGTTATACATACATACATTAACATCTGACGAGGATGCGAACGACACAGATATATTGTTTAAGTATTAAATTTCAATGGCATTGATATCCTCAGATGAGCGTATCGTCATCTGTTTCTACCAATAAATTTACTTTACTTCATTTAAAAAGAATTGTATAATGTCATAATATAAGTGTAAGGGTTATACAGGTCTACCTTTATAACTTTATTTATTTATTTAAATTTTATTAAACTTAAATAGAAATAATCAATAAAAAAGGCCAAAACTCAATTACTAACCATTTAAGTTAAATATTCAGATATCGTTTCAATATGTTGATAAAAAATTATAAATTATTGATATTTTAATTCATCACGTTTATATTTTTTATCAACAAACAGTGATAATAATTTATTTTTTTCATGTTTTGAAAAATTGTATTTTTTTATTAAATTAATATCAGTACAGTTATTTCAGGATTATTATAAATTTTATGAGAATATATCACATTTTTTTCAGACACCGGAAGAGATGATATGAGTGAAATTTATACAGTTGTAACACTATCGAAGATTTAAATAATTTTTATTGGACAAAAATAACAGTTTGCACTGTCAGAAAAACAATACAAACTGAAATAATTAATAAGGTTACCAAAAGTATGAACTTGTAACGATAACGTAACACAAAAAAAACCATATAATCCGAGCTTCAGAGCAAGAAATTAACCTAATCCATGGCAGTGCATTTTTGATTGTACCATGATCTTTTTTAGCCCAATACTTTATAAAATTTCGAATTGTACTTTCTTGTTTTCAATCATATTGACTAACTTTCAAATGACATATATAATAATTTAATTATAATTTACAGCGGTCAAGATATTTTTTTTATAAGTGTAGGAATAATCATCACTTCTGTCATCACCCTGAGTCCAATAATAGAAGTTTGTGTTTAAATAAAAAAAAAACAGTGATTGATCAGGGAACAACACATTTTGCAAGCCCATTATTAGACAGTAAACCCTCGATATAGTGAACTGGTAGGGGGTTTGATATTCATAGTTCGCTATAACGAGGTTCGTTATAACCGAGGATTCTTTTTTTTTTTTTTTTTTTTTTAAGCCAATGGCCGCACTAATTTGATCATATTTAGAAGGAAATTCATTCATTAGAACTAGTTAAATTAAAACGCATGTATGTAATTTATTTTTAGATAAACTACATATTAATTAAACAATGAGATTCATTAATTTACCTGCCAAGTTCACTTGAGAGTTCTTTAGCCTTAGCTTTAATAAGAGGGTCTGAGATTGGTATTTGGGATCATATTTCTTTAAAGCAATTTATCAATTTATTTCCAAATATTCATGAGCCGCAGAACTCAGTCGTTTATTTGATGCTGAAGTTAATCCTTGGGCTGTGGTTGAATAAATTTTATCTTTGTTTTTTATAATGGTTGACAATGTTGATTTTGGAATTTTTTCCATATTTTTCTGCGATGGTTTTCTTAGTTAGAATTCCCGATTCAATATCCTGGTGTGGCGGCAGCGGGTTTTCAAAATTGAAAAAAAAAACAAATCTGCCAGCCTTATAGCGCCAGTAAAATCAGAAAAAAAATTAATTTTTAATAAGTTAGGCAAAGAATAAAATAAAAAAATCTGATTGCAGCAAACTGTACTAAACAAAGACTTTAATAACATAGAAATGAAAAAACAAAACAAATATTTTAACTATATACACAATATTATAAAAGTGATGAATAATGAAAACAAAAATAAATACACATAAACTTAAAACTGAACTTCAAAAAAAATAATTTAAAACTCCTAACATTAATTAAAATAAATTTAACTCTTGTAAATTGTGAGAAAGAAAAAAATAACAAAATTTAATATTTGCAATTACAAAAGGGTTATTTTTTATTGCCTTTGCTTGAATAAAAATATAAAGAATGAATTTTGAATAATAATAGAGATATTCATCCTCTTATGTAATATGTAAATTACTTTACATTTATTACAAGTTAGGTACGTTGTAGAATTGTTCCAGTACCACTGATTAATTTTATGATTAAATGTTCATAGTTACACATTCGGTGTGAGATGTGTTGCCTGAAGAATGACCCAAATGTGGGCATAAATTGCGATGTCTTCACGTGAAGAATAAAACAACCTTACTCCACCACTGCAAATGCCGTACTGCCGTGGCATTAGATAAGGACGCGTCTCTAATACTCAATTTAAAAACACGGCATCTGTCATTGTGTATACAAACGTAGGCATCTTACAGCCGTAAATATATACATGAAATTTAAATTAAAATATTATTCACGCTAATATAAAGCAACACTACATATAAATCAAAATATTGTCTATAACAAATAAAATTATAATTTAAAATCTAAATATTACATGTTGGCCACAACATTCCGCCCACCAAAATTTATATTAAAATTTTTCATGGCTCAATAGTTAAGTAGGTTGATTTATGGGATGCAATGGTACAATTTTCGCAACAGGACGTTTGTAAATTCCAGAAGCTGTCTTGATTGACACAACTCTAACAATTCCATCATTGCCAGGATGCACGGCTACTATTCTGGCTAATGGCCAAGTACGCTGAGGGCAATTGGGATCCTTTAAAATGACTAGGTCTCCTTCCTTGAGGTTTTCCCCCTGCTTGTTCCACTTCTTCCGCTGCTGTAAATGGTTTAAATATTCATTTCTCCACCTGATCCAAAAGTGCTGTGACTTTTGCTTAATCATGCTCCATCGTTTAAGAGGAGCAACGTTTTCACCAGTCAAATCTTCTTCAGGAGCTGCTGTGAGAGGTCTTCCGATTAAGAAGTGCCCAGGTGTTAGGGCTTCGAAGCTTTCAGGGTCAGCATTGGTAGGTACCAAAGGGCGAGAATTCAGTACTGCCTCAATTCTGCTTAATAGGGTACTCAACTCTTCGAAGGTAAGAGGAGTCTCGCCAATGATCCTATACATCAATGTCTTTGCAGCCTTGATTCCTGCTTCCCAAATGCCACCAAAATGGGGCGCTGAAGGTGGTATGAAGGACCAATCGATGGATTTCTCCACAAGATGGTCTGTGATGCAGTCTTGTACAGATTGGGCTCTATACCACTGTTGAATTTCCTTCACTTTTCTAGAAGCCCCCACGAAATTGGTTCCGCAGTCTGAGTAAATGCGTACAGGTTTTCCTCTGCGGGCGATGAACCGGTCAAGTGCTGCGAGGAACGCTTCTGTTTCTAATGATGACACTAATTCCAGATGTACAGCTTTCGTGGACATACAAACGAAGAGGCTGAGGTATGCCTTGCCCATCGCTGCTTTACGACGTTTAGATTCCCTGATGATGAAAGGGCCACCAAAGTCGACACCAACGTGTTGGAATATCAGCCCCTCTTGGAGTCTGAATGCAGGTAGGTTACCCATCAATGGAGGAGTAGGTACTTTACTGGCCTTGTAACAACGAAGACAATTGAAGACCCGTTTGCGTATCAGTGCCCTGGCTGAAACAATCCAATATTGGGACTGCAATACTGACTGCAATGCTGATGGTCCCAGATGAAGGTGAACTCGATGGAAGTAGTCGACTAGGAGCTTGGCGAAATGGCTTTTCCCTGGAATGATTATTGGATGCTTGGCATCGTAGTCCAGGTTCGAATTTTGCAAGCGGCCGCCCACCCTGAGCAATCCTTCCTCATCTATGAACGGGAGAAGACTTTTCAAGTGGTTGGCATCAATCTTGCAGTGGGTTTGCACCAATTTAATGCAGCCTTTGGTGACTCCTTTTAACTCCTTCAGGCCTATTCTTCCAGTTGGTACATCTGGGTACCTTCTGCATTTTCCAATAAATCGCCAAATGTAGCAAGCGCAGCGGAGTAATCTGTTATAAGAAGAGAACCGCTCCATCCACTCTAGACCATTTGTTACTTCAGCCCTCACTACACCTAAATGTACCTTCCTTAATTCAGGTAGTTCTGCTGCTCGCAAATCTGATCTAGGCCATGATTTTAATGATGACGTCATCCAACAAGGCCCCGCCCACCATAGCGGATGATTTTTTAAATCTGAAGGAAGAAGTCCACGTGAGCTACAATCTGCTGGGTTTTCTTCAGACTTCACATGATGCCAATCATTCTTGTTGGTCATCTCAAGTATTTGAGTGACCCGATGAGCAACAAAGGCATTTAAACGTTGTGTGGGTGTTGAAAGCCATCCGAGGACGATCGTGGAGTCCGTAAAGAGCCTGATGCAATGAATGGGCAACTTACCTTGCAGGCTGGAACATGACTGATAAAGTCGGCTCAGCAGTAGAGCACCTGAGAGTTCTAGTCTAGGAATAGTTATAGGTTTAATAGGAGCCAACTTGGTTTTTGCCCGAATTAAACGACTGTTATATCCTGAAGGCGTGTTCTCTACCAGGTATATTACGGCTGCATAACCTCGTTCAGATGCGTCGCAGAATCCTACAAGGATTGATGAAATACTATTCTTATCAACAATGCGACGCGGAATCTTCAAGTCTGCAATTGAATTAAGTTGCGATAAGAATTGATGCCATTTCAAACATGTTTCAGGTGGGCCAATATCATCCCATCCACACTTCGAGATCCACAGATCCTGTAATATTGTCTTCGCGTAAAATACCACAGGAGACAAAAATCCCAATGGGTCATAAATTCTAGCTATTGCAGACAAAATGGCTCGCTTAGAAGGATGCCAAGAAGGATTGGTGATTTCGTAGGAAAAGTAGTCTTGATGAGGAACCCAATGCATGCCGAGAAGTTTAATCTTAGGCTCGTCATCAGCGGAGAGGCAGACTGCTTGATGTGCTCCCTCGGTCCCTTTTACAAACTTCAAGAGCTCCGGACTGTTGCTCGCCCATTTTCCTAACTCGAAACAACCCTTACTTAATAATGAAATGAGCTCTGATGCCAGCTTCTTGGCTTCATCTTCGGTGGCAGCGCCTGTAGCGATGTCGTCCACATATATGTCTTCGAGCAATGCTCTTGATCCCATTGGATAGGCTTCTCCTTCATCCCGTACCAATTGGATAATTGTCCTTTGAGCTTGAAATGGTGCCGAACTTGTGCCATATGTGACAGTGCACAGTTCAAACTGCTGGACTGCATCCTTAGGATCGAAGCGCCAAAGAATGTGCTGATATTTTCTATCTGGTGGATGCACCAAAATCTGCCGATACATCTTCACGATATCAGCTATGAAAACTATTTGGTGAACTCGAAAGTTTGTGAGAATGTCCCGAATGTCGAGTTTCAGCTTCGGTCCGGTGAATAGGTGATCGTTGAGAGATCCATTCGGCGTTCTACACGAAGCATCAAACACCGTCCTGAGTTTCATTGAATTGTCATGAATTTTCACGACAGCGTGGTGTGGTAGAGTATAAGCAGCAATGGAATTTGAATCTACCATCTTCATGTGACCAAGTTCCTTGTACTCCAGCATGAATCGATGGTACTCCTCTTTTAGTTGACTATTTCTTTCCAGTTTTGCTTCCAGGTTGACAAGACGTTTAAAGGCCTGGCCTTTTGGGTTTTGAAGACGATTAATCGTGTCTTTTACAGGTAATGTGACAACATAACGTCCTGATTCAAGACGATAATGGGTCTCCTGGAAAAGTTTTTCACATAATCTATCTTCTTCCGACGTCATATCTACTGGTCGAACCTCTTCCATTTCCCAAAACTTTTCCAAAGTGTTCTTCAACTCTTCATTAGTGTGAAGGAAAAATGTTGAACCTCTCTGAAAATTGCGTTCGGAACCTATAGGACCTGAAATAATGAAGCCAAAAATAGTAGGAAGCAATCTAGGTACATTAGAACCAACGTTGACTGGCTGTCCAGTGAGGATGTCCATAAACAGATCTCCACCAAGCAGAAACTCTACAGGGCCAGGTTTCCCATATTCCGGGTCCGCTAACAAATAACCTTTGTAAATCTTCTGAATTTCAGGAGAGAGGGGAGCTTGGGGAAGGTGACTCGTGATCATGGGAACAACAACTGCCTCAGTAGACAATATCTTTGAACCAAAAGATGGTAATGAAGATCTTAGAGAACAATTAGTCTTCCCCACGGTACTAGTAACGCTCACCTGTCCAATACCTGAAATATTTTGCTTAAATGGTTCGATCACCAGACCTAATTTCCTAGCACAGTCTGAAGTCATAAAGGAGAATTGACTTCCACTGTCTGTAACTATTCTTACTGGCTGGTAGACTCCCTGTGCATCTTGAACTTGGACAACTGCAGTACCCAAAAGAACTTCTCCCTGCCCTGATACACTTCCTAATGAGAGACCGCTACCTTCCTGAGTCAAAGGGCTAGTTTCATGAGCCTGAGTTGGATGTAGCCACGAATGATGACCTCCATTGCAAATAGAACATCGTCGTAGAGAGCTGCATTGGCTGGTATGATGTTTGCTTGAAAGGCAATTTTGACACCCCAACCAGTTCTTTAGTAGATTGATCTTCTCAGTAGGAGATGAATTTCGAAATTGCCTGCATTGATATAAAGTGTGTGCCATGTTGCATACTGGACATAAAATGGCGGGAGGGCTCTGTTTAACATCTGATTTCTGCTGGCTTCGCGAAGTGCGATTCTGAGCCAAATCATTTCGATCCCCTTTACCACTGAGTAATGAGTGCCTCGCTTGATTAAGAGAACGTAAAACAGGAGCTTGAGGATAATTTTTCCTATTTCTATTTATATGTTGTTGCTCTGGCTCAACATCTTGGATATCTAGAGATTTCCATTCAGACTTAATAAAATTAACTACATCTGAATATGTAGGGAATTCCACCTCAGAAAATTTCTTTTCAAACGAGATCCTGGTTGAAGAATCTAAACAACGAAGAACCAAATAAGAGAGAAGAAAATCTCCTAAATCTGGGATACCTAAATGTTTAAATGAGTCAATGGCTTCAATTACTGAGGTTAGCAGGGCTTTTAGTGAAGAAGAAGAAGGCTTTCCTGTAAGAGGTTTGAATTCCATTACTTGCTTCAAGTATGAATATGCAAGTTTTCTTTTGTTGTTATAATGATCTGTTAATAACTTCCAGGCTTGAGCATAATTATTTTCTGTCAAAGTGACATTAGAAATTAATGATCTAGCAGGTCCATGTAAACAAGATACGAGGAAAAGAAATTTTTCCATATTAGAGAGAGTAGGCTCCTCATGAATGAGAGATTTATAAGTGTCTCTAAATAAGGGCCATTCTTGAGAATTTCCTCCAAATTGTGGTAGGTTAATTTGTGGAAGTCGAGCTCGTACCAGGCGGCTTTCATTTATTCCTGTAGAAGTAGCGCTGGCGGGTACGGTCATGCTCTGTGCAGTAGAGGGAGTGGGGTTCATGTGATCTTCATAAATGGCACATGCCTCGTTATAATATCGCTCAATAGTGGACATGAGAGCTTTATCGTTATTAGTAGGGAAAATCGCCGATGCGCCTTTATCACATACTAATGCAAGAATACTATCCCATGTTTCAGTAAAACTGTCATAATGTGCATCTAACTTTCTAAACATTCCTTTAAATAAAAATAATTGAGAAGGGTCGGTTGAAATGGCCCTACCTTGCTCCAAAATAGCCTTTATTTTGTTTCCCGATGACTTGAGTTTTTCCTTAAGACTATCAAATTGTTTTCTGACTGCTGGGTCAAGAGATTCCATGGTGAGGAAATATTTAAAATGAAATGAAAAAAGACTAGTAGAAAACAGACCAAAAAAAATTAGGGAAGAGCCAAAGAAAACAAACCAACTAAAACCCTTATCAAAGTTAAGGAATAGAAGCTGTGGACAACTGTTTACAAAAAAATAAAATATCTGTTATATATATATTAGAATAAGTTATATATATGTTATTATAATTATTTAATACAATACAGCTGCAATCCGGCCCGGAGGACCAAAATGTGGCGGCAGCGGGTTTTCAAAATTGAAAAAAAAACCAAATCTGCCAGCCTTATAGCGCCAGTAAAATCAGAAAAAAAATTAATTTTTAATAAGTTAGGCAAAGAATAAAATAAAAAAATCTGATTGCAGCAAACTGTACTAAACAAAGACTTTAATAACATAGAAATGAAAAAACAAAACAAATATTTTAACTATATACACAATATTATAAAAGTGATGAATAATGAAAACAAAAATAAATACACATAAACTTAAAACTGAACTTCAAAAAAAATAATTTAAAACTCCTAACATTAATTAAAATAAATTTAACTCTTGTAAATTGTGAGAAAGAAAAAAATAACAAAATTTAATATTTGCAATTACAAAAGGGTTATTTTTTATTGCCTTTGCTTGAATAAAAATATAAAGAATGAATTTTGAATAATAATAGAGATATTCATCCTCTTATGTAATATGTAAATTACTTTACATTTATTACAAGTTAGGTACGTTGTGGAATTGTTCCAGTACCACTGATTAATTTTATGATTAAATGTTCATAGTTACACATTCGGTGTGAGATGTGTTGCCTGAAGAATGACCCAAATGTAGGCATAAATTGCGATGTCTTCACGTGAAGAATAAAACAACCTTACTCCACCACTGCAAATGCCGTACTGCCGTGGCATTAGATAAGGACGCGTCTCTAATACTCAATTTAAAAACACGGCATCTGTCATTGTGTATACAAACGTAGGCATCTTACAGCCGTAAATATATACATGAAATTTAAATTAAAATATTATTCACGCTAATATAAAGCAACACTACATATAAATCAAAATATTGTCTATAACAAATAAAATTATAATTTAAAATCTAAATATTACATGTTGGCCACAACACCTGGAGAATTTTCAATTTTTCCTCAATTGATAAGGATTTACGTTTTTTGACATACGTTTACCAACAAACTCATTTTGTATTAAAAAAAAACAGTATAAACAGACTACAGAATACTGATTAGAATAATACAGAGGTCGAAACAGAACTGAGCTAGTTTTGAGAAAAAAGTCAATGGAATCAAAGAAGGAGAGCAAAAGGAAATCGGATTAGTTAAGAGTAAAAAAACAACTCGATTCTAGAAACTGGAGCTACTTCGTCTTTCCGCGCTCACTCTACGTAATACAGTAAACAAAAAAATATATTAATAAAAATTCTAGCAGTTCGTTATAACAGAATATAATAATTCTCAGGCATCAAATTTAGTTCGTAGTTCGCACTAACCGAGGGATTTCGCTATAACGAGGGGTTCAGCAAAAATATAATGGCAATTCTGGGGGGATAGTATTTTGGTTCGCTATATCGAGGTGTTCGTTATATCCGAGTTCGTAATAATGAGGGTTTACTGTATTATTAACTATAATAAACGACATGCGGCTATAAATTCGATTATATTAACCGGGTGAAGTTATCGTAATTCAGCGTTGCGTGGCAGTCGGAATTCTCCAGTTGAATCATTCATCTTCGGTCTAAATATTTTATGCAGTACCTTATTTTCCAAAGCCTAAAGGCGTCGCTCATCCCTTAATGTGAGCGGTGATTTATCAAACCTTTTAAGAACTGTCGGAATAATTATGGTTTTGTAAATTTTGGTATCTAACATGAGGATTAAGGCGACCATTATTTAAGTCTCAACAAATTTTATTCACTTTATATTAGCAAACGTTTCAGCCATTCGGCCATCATCCGTACTGAAATGGGACTGATAATTCTTCTTCTATCGGTTTAAAACTTTTTATAAAAACACCACAGCTAATGTTTTGAAAAAAATTTAAAAATCTTGATATTTTTGTTTGCCTTGTCCTTCATTTACATTGTAATTATATGAAATTATTTTCAGCATCTACCTGGGTACATATATCCAATTATTTTAGAGAATATACCATTAGATATCTGAACAGAGAGATGTAATAGGGGTAGCTGACTTTAAATTGAATTTCATATGATTGCAATGTATATAAGCGACAAAAACAACTTGATTTTTAATGACAAACCATTAGCTCTGGTGGTTTTATTAAAAGTTTTAAACTTATAACGAATAATTATCAGTCACATTTTAGTACTGATGATGGGCGCGAATTGCAGAAACGTTTGCCAATATAATAGTCAACGTTTATGTATTTATATATACAACTATGTATTTTGTCCTAATATTAATTTGTTTGTTTAACGTCCATTTATGCTCGTACTAAGGCTAATCTGACGATGGGAGTCAGTGGAGTCCTAAATTTCGCTTATCCAGGTATAATTAGGATAGGGATCTTTAATGAGTACCTGACATCGCACAGGCTCGGGACCTCAATTTTACGTCCAATCCGAGGGAGGGCATAGTCAAAGTTTTTTACTTTGGTATTGCAGGTCTAATATAGTTAATTTAATTAAATATTTTTTAAACAAATTATGAATATTAATATGGCAACTTAAGAAGGGAGACTACGGAGTAGTTATTATTTATATATTTATTTAAAAAAAAAATCAAAAATTTGTGGCGGATGAACAATGGAGTGGCAAATCATAAAGTGATTTTCAAGGCTTCCCTGATAAGTTTCCTCCACAGCGCCGAAGTGACTTTTAAACAAGATTTAGCCCCAGGAGGTCGAGATATCGGAGGGTAATGTAAACGGGACAAAAGATAGTTTTCGAAGCTCTTGCTAAGTGCCTTAAGTGCTAAGTCTCCGAGGGGAAGCGCAACATCAAAGACAACTTAAAACACTCGCGCTTATGTCAAGCCCTCAACTAGGATAGAGTAAATATTCTACGAGCCTAAGTAACTGATCAGGGATCGGCCTGCCGTAATCAGTAATGACGAGGCAATGTTACTTCATCTAATATCTTTTATCAGTAATAAAAAAAAAAAAAAATGATTTCGTATGATTTATTTTTAGTAGCTCTATAATAATAACTAGTAAATATTAAAATAATTATAATTTAATTACAAAATACCTTAATAATAAAAGTTGGGGATTTCAAGTCAGTTGAAATAATAGGTGATGATATAATCATTATTAATTTATTTTGATAATCTATAATTGTAGCTGATTAAAAAAGTATTAGCACTCTAACGTACATAAATCCCACATAATTAAACTACACACCGTATATTTAGTACCGTATAGTGCGTCATGGGCATAGGTGAGGGTTGAAGTAAAAAATAGATGTGTTTAAATTGTAGATTATTTATTACTAGCTATATATACCGGTTTCACCATGAGATTTTCATTTTTTAAATTTAAAAAATCTATAAAGTGAGACTTTCACCGACTCAAACGGTCGATTTCGTAAAAACCAATGTAAAGCGAGATCAAAAAGATTTTTATAACAATAAAGAACTTACCCACATATCGGCTGAAGTTATGCAATTTTAATATGGACAGGAGTCCGCACCTGGTATCAAAGAACCAATGAGCGAAATTTAGAGAATTTATGACAAACCGTATGGATTTCTATAAAGAACAAACAAACGAAATTCATCTTTATTTTTATATATTTTAAACATATTGTAACACTTTTGTGGGTAACAAATATTTATCCAACAGAAATATACAGTTATCACAATGCCAACGAATAAATAAAACTTAAACACTTGAGCAGGTTACAAAAATGATAACGTTATAACACACAATCATATGACTTGAACTTCACTGACAAGACACGGAATTCGACTTCGACTGAGTCGTTCATTTACTGGCTCCTTAAATATAATCGTTAATGGTCAGGTCTGGAATGTTCCAGAACAAGGTGGACAGTTCTACGCCAGTGTGGACTAGGCACGAAAGATCTAGACCCAAACAGTTCGTTCCAACCGCATATTTTGTTCCAACAAACGGTCTGGGAGTTTACGCCATATGTTTTTGTTTGCTTATCGATTTAACGTTACAATATGTTTAAGGTATTACATGGTACCTCTATGAAACCTATGTTTGAAGTTACGATTTGGTCTGTGTTTGTTGTTGGTGGGTTTGTTTTACACAGACTTAGATTGTAATGTGAAACACAAAACATCTGATCGAAAAGAGACTTCTAGACTTTTTGTTGGAGCACTTACTAACTGTTCTTAGTACCTGTTCGTGAATCTTCCACGCTTATCGGGAACTTCTAGACTGTTCTAATTTAGACTAAATATAAGGAGTGATAGGCTGGAGAGTTGCTTCGGGTTCGTTAAGACATCAGTTATTATTATTATTATAATATTTCTCCGTGTGAATTGACTTTATTTTTTGTCTCAATTAAAGCTTATGAAGTAACTATTTAACAATTTAAGTTTGTTATCTATATATAGTTCCTGTGTAAGGTTTTCATATCATTGGATATTTATATATAAAATACCGACTTCAAGTTTAATATTTTTAAAAGTATGTTATTACATTATATGGGAGCAAAAGGGGCTTTTGTGAGAGGGGACTTATATAGAAGTTGCGGTCCCCTGGCTGAGTGATTATAGCCCTGATGTTGAAAAATGGGCAGGTCCCGAAGCGAGTCATTAATTCTCTGAATAAATCTCTGGAGGTCTTTATTCCCCTCTGGAGGGCCTTCCTCCCCGTTAATAGGGGTTAATTAGCCCTGAAGGGAATTAATATTCGATATTATATCGGGCTCAGCCTATCAGAGGACATTATAAGGAAAAATGTAATGTGACATGTAATGGCTTTATCTTGCGGGGTAAATATGATTTAATAAAAAATAATGTTTAAATATATGCCATCAGTTCCAGTCACATCTAAAAATCATTTATACCTAGTCTCCAATAGTTTTTAATTACAGAGAGAAGTATTGGGATCTCCCAGAGCCTTGCTTTTGCTTTGCCTTCCATGGCAAAGCACGAATTCAAGTTTACATAAATTCCCAGGCTGAATGTATATACTGTAAATAGATATGTATGTATGTTATTTAATTTTGGTGATTGTTATTTTTATTTCCTTCATGTTTCGAGGTTTACATTTTATTTATTATTATTACTTTTTTTTTTTATGTACATTTGTACAAAATTATTGATTGAATGTGTCCTTACAGATCTAATATTAATGCCCTCGATTGTGGCAGAATGTATTAATTCTTAAAAAAAAATCATTAAAAAAATAACTGTGAATCAATTCAAGTTCAACATTTATTTTACTTAATGTATTATGCTTTGTTTTTTATTATATTGGAAAACGTTTTTGTAAAGAATAAAAGGCAATGATATTTTCAATGGTTGTTAGTGGTACGAAAATATTTCTTTTTGTTAGTTATAAGCAGGTGTCAAACTTATACAATGAACACCTTCATTCGAAAGATAGATAGGAAGATAGATAGATAGATAGATAGAGATAGAGAGAGTGAGAGAGAGAGAGAGAGAGTGAGAGAGAGAGAGATTATTCAATAAAACGTAGTACTGCCCCGCATATATAGCAATCATATAAAGCTTTATATGATTGCTGTATATGACTCCTTGAGAGACATTAAATGTGTTTATTTGTTTTGTTACGTACAGAGCAATTCAATTAACACTTCCAATAAAATAAAATAAAAAATTTATTTTAAAACCCTTAGGTATTTATCTAAAAATCTTCTTAGATAGATCGTCTTCTATATAGGGCTAGGCAAGTCGTGAAGCGTTATGCAGCGCATCTAGAAAAATAAGTGATTTTTCTTCTATCAGCAAAATTTTCATTCAGTTGGGAAAAGCAATTTAGACGTGATCGATGTTGGGGGAATAAAGATGTTTTATTTAGAAATAAATTTGAAAAATATTAACAACTACCATCGTTAACCCCCGTCTAAATCAGTTTTCCCAACTTTAGAAAATACTTTACTTTCTTGCTAAACACAAAGATAATAACCTAAATTGACGCAATTGGAATAAACTGTATATTTATGAAATACGGAAAACGTGTATACTCGTATCAATGAACTGAAGCGGTTACTCTATTTCTTCTAGATGTAAAATGTTAAAGAAAGATATCATTTTACGTTAACATTACTCTTGATTGTTGACAACAATTATAATGATATTAACAGCACGCTATTTTTTTATATTGTGTGTACTGTTTTACTTACTCATAACCGGAAAGCTCGGGCATACGAGGGATTATTAAGGGTGCGAGAGGCGAGATTCCATTCGTGGACCAGTAAAAAAATGAATTATCGAATTGCTGCTGATGATCTTACAAGTTCGATAGTCATTGCACACAAAAATTCCAAATTAACGACTTTAGGTGAAAATATTATAGCATTTACACACCATCACTACTCTTTGGCTAAGCATTATTTATTTAACTGAAAACTTTTTTATTTAATAATTCAGGTGCTAAACAAAGTGGAGAAATATTAATGGGCTCCAAGGGCCCCCTTGATAGTCCTAGGGTTTATGGACGCATGATGCAGTAAGTTACGAACCACTGCTGTTCGTTATTGTCTTATGACATGAAACAAAGAACAATTACTTTACATTCGTCACTAATTGTAGTATATATTAATTGGTGGTGAAAAGACAGAAAGAAAGTTTATACAAATAAAAGTTTATCATTAAGTGTATTTTTTAAGACTAGAAATCGTTTGGGCGCCAAATATCTATTCATAGAATACGAGCTAGACTTTATAATTATTGAAACATTTGGTATTACATCTAAGCGGACAAGGCAGTGTTCCGAGCCTAATTGATTCGAAGGTACAACCTCCATCTAATTGGAAACCTGAGAGATTGTTGAAAATAACATTGGGGTATCGGATAGCACGGAATTCTATTTTCGCAGCTTATTTATTAAGATAAGATATTATTTCTCACCGCGATATGATATATTACACATTTATATCAAATGTTACACTAATGGATTTAACGACATAATTAGAACATTAATTTTTATAAAAAAATAAAAAAGTTGAAGTAATTTAAATGTAAACGATAAAACTAAAGCAATTTCTTTATTTAATATTCTACTCATGCTTTTGACAGCTCATGCGTCTTTCTGTAGGTTGTTAATTAAAGTAAATTAATCCCGGGTCCTACATTCCTCTAGGCCTTTTCACCTCCATAAATATTCATACTCTCGTGGCATATATATTGTCGCCAACTCTAATGTCTATCAACTTTAATTTAGCTTTTTACTATAACCACCTTTACCATACGAAACCGCCACCCCCCCCCAAAAAAAAAAAAAAAAAAAAAAAAAAAGGAAAGAGAAATAATTGTCAAATTTAATAAACTTAAAAAATATTATTAATTATCAATCCGTTACAATAATGATTCGAAACTAGACATCCGTCATATTTTACATTAAAATTATAATAGTTTTTATCTTAAATAAATATTTAATTAATGTAGAAGTTTTCGGTCCAGTAAGTCAGGTATATATGTTCTTATTTAATAATTCTTGACAAGGAACGTTCTTCAACATATTGTAACTTGAAACGAAACACAAAACATTTGGTTTAGAATAGATATATACTTGTCGTTGGAACGAACTAACAGTTGGAACAAACTGTCATAGTACATGTTTGTGACTACGATGTTCGAGTACCATCAACGCTGGCCGAGAGCCTTCGAGGCTGTTCTTCTTACGACTAAATGTAAGGAGCGTTGGACTGGAGAGTTAGACTTATTCTGAAGCTCAAGACATATGGTTATTTTTGTATTACGAAGTGATAATTTTTTGTAATCAGTCTAATTATTTGTGTGGTATTGTAAATTATTATTTTCCTTTATTAAAATTGCTGTAACCCACATAAGTATTACTAGATCGTAAACACAAATCTTTTTAAATGTATGTGTTCGGTATTTTGATTTTATTTTATTCCAATCACAGATAATTCCTTTTTTTCATTTTTGTTTTTTAAATTTATATTTCAAGTTAAATTTGCCATGTCCTCCTGTCTACTTAAACAATATGCCGATCCCACAAACGGACAGAGTACAATACCTTGGACTCACATTTGATAGGAGAATGACATGGGGTTCACATGTCCAAAAAAAACGTGCTTCGTTAAATATACGACTAAAATTACTGTACTCACTCTTCAGACGACATTCCAAATTAAAAGCCAGGCAGAAATTAAATATTTACACATACCTATTAAAACCTGTCTGGACTTACGGAACACAAATATACGGCATTGCAAAACAATCACACCTGAATAGAATCCAAACCTTTCAGTCCAATATACTACGACTAATTACCCAAGCTCCATTGTACATAAATAACAAGACTTTACATAATGATTTACAAATTCCTACAGTCATTGAACACATATGGACATACTACAAACGATTTCATGATAAGTTTAAGGAACATACCAACAAATTAATAAAAGAAATGGCCACAACTGGCGTGCCAGAGAACACCAGAAGACGATTGAAAAGGGTCTGGATGAGAGACCTACTTACGTAAGGAATCAAGCAGGTAAGTAAATTAAAGCCGCGGAAGGGGTGCCGCTGGGCACTGCTTTTCCTCATGCCTATCAAGCCATTTTGTTCTGTTTTATTTTATATGCCAGCACATCTGCTGATTGTTAATGTTTGTATTTAACAGGTGCGGATTAAAAAATAAAAGTGAAAAAAAAAAAAAAAGTTAACTTTGCCGCCTTAGGGTCTGGCCACACATGTCCGCACCGGATCCGCATCGTAGCAATAATACAGGTTATGTTCAGAATATTTTTAATTTAACTTACATATTACCTTTAGTTATGCCTAAAGTGGCCTGTGTGGCTTGAACTTTAGGCATAACTAAAGGTAATATGTTAGTTAAATTAAAAATATTCTGAACATAACCTGTATTATTGCTACGGTGCGGATCCGGTGCGGACATGTGTGGCCAGACCTTAAACCGTCACCGGAGATAGCAATCGCTGGGCCAACAATTGGGTTATCGATGGCATCAAGATGGCATTTGGAAGGGTTTAGAATTCCGGGGTCAGCCATTTTTTTTGGGCACATGCTTTCTTAGTGTTAAACAGTAAGCATCATCTTGTTTGTGATCTCTGAGTCCGCCGATGGTTTTGTTTGTACCTCCTGGGCGTCAAATTCTTTCAATTTTCTACCTCTTGGGTATGAAATTTATAATTATTTTGAAGTTTCCTCTTCAACCATCATTGTTTGCCGCTGGCCGCAAAATTCAAGAAGGACGAGCAACAGGTGAAAATTTCCTTCATCCTAAAACATTCCTTCAATGTCTTTTACTCGATTATATTCATTTCACCCTTGCCCGAAGTTCCGAATCAGCGTACAGCGAAAGATTTGTAAGTTGAATTAAAGACTTATTTCATGTTTTTTTTATTTTACAGTTCATTTAATTGTTTTAACTGCTTTTCCGAGCTCACCAGAGGGAAATAACTTTTTTATCTCGTTTTTTACGTTGGAGATATTAATCAGATTAATTTCATTTTTTCCCTTTTTTTATTTTAACTAAAATTATCGTACAGTATGACTTTTTTAAAAACTAATTGTTTATTAAATTAGAGTCAAACATAAGATGTATGAAAATAGTTATCGTCTTCGTATCGTATTCATGAAAAATGGCTTATACTATTCCACAGCTTCATTCATGACTCTATTAATTTTACCTCTATTTATTTGCATTGACTAGTGCTAGTTAAATATTTTAATGATAAGTAATAAATTACTTTAATCTAATTACGATTTAACGAATGCTCGTAAAAATTACGAGAGTCTGGGTGAGTAATTTTCTGATTCTAGAAAACATACAATTAAGTGTAAAGACAAAACTATGGCACAACTATCCTTTGCCAGTGGTCAAAAGGTTATGAAGGGCTCTGGTGTCGATGCTGCTTTTTCATCCAGTTCTATTTATGGTGGTTATGAAAAGTCATTATTAATGTTTACAGATATGAAAATTCACCAGCTATTTTAATTGTTTGCATTTTTAAACGCACAAAAGCCCGATTACATGTCATCACTATAAAAGAAATATAAACATTAGGTGTGCATACATCGAACTTAGGTTAAACCATGGAGATTTTTGTTGCCTTGATCCAACTTCGAATGTGATCTAGCTTATATGCAATAATTAGTTTTTTAAAACAGACTGCTTTTAGTTATCCAATAATCATATTTACCATAACAGTATCCCAAACTTGGCGAAACGTGATCAGCAAAGATATAAAATAAACTGCGGTGAGCTGAAAGAAAATTATGTGTACTCCTCCAATTGGAGATAGCAGAGCAGACTCAATATAGGGGAAACGGAGGAAAACTGTCGGGAAATCCTTGGAAAGTTTAATGAAAGGAGGGGGGCCGGTGTCAGGTGGGGCCAATATTGGGGAAAAGACCCGTTCACTGACCAATCCAATATGCCTCTTCCAGCTCTCCACTCACCATACATATTGATCTCCGATCCGCATTCCTCATCTTTGTTCTTTTTGTGGTGAGCTTTAATGGAGCTTTATTTTTGGAATATTGGTAGAATGTAAAGTAATTTATAACATGAGGTAACAAGACAAAAAAGGTATTTTTGGTTCGATGTGGCTATGAACAGCGCGTAAAGGTAAGGGTAGCATTATGGGAACTTGAGGACAACAGAGACACCCTTAATATTAAAAAATATGTCCAAACATAAAAACCTGTTGTTAGAAATTCAAAATGAGTAAACCCGCAGACCGACAATGCTGCCGAGAAATACCTAAGAAGACTGTTGGAGAAATTTGGGCCATAAACCCCGGTTGATGATACATGCTATACATAAGAAATGTAGAAATATAGCATGAAACGAGAATTTTAGGATTACCAGCCAATCAGAAGAGAGAGGGGGATAAACAATATGGAGGAAGAAAAGAGAAAATGGAGGAGTGGCCAGAAAGGGAGAAGTTGGAGGAAGTACCGAGAGTGCGGAGATTGACCGAAGAGTCCGGAGGTTGAAACGAGGGTTCGGGCTAAGATGCAGGAAGCGGTAGTTTAGGTTTCCAGAGAGAGCTTAAAGAAGATGCGGTGCTGAGTCTAAGAGAGCGTCAGAGATTGCAGAGACTGATCGTACCAGAGACTTGAAATGATCTAGAGAGGGAGAGCACAAAGATGTGGGTAATATACATTTTACCTGGTCTTACTTACCTTACCTTAATTACCTGGTAAAGTAGGGGATAGCGGGGTTGGTTGGCGTCTGGGGTAGGTTGGCCATTGGCTTATAGTTTCCTGTTGTGAAGGCCCCACCATTATACCATGTGACCCGCTCGACCTCGGGAGTCTTGTCCTCAGTTTTCAATCTGATGCTAACAGTGTAGAGAAGAGAGTGCTTCATTGATTGATTTTACAACATGTAAGTAAATTTTTATATTTTCAGTAAATTTGGTTTAAAGGGATGGCAAAACATTCAACTTCGATTCTGTTCACATAGGTCAAAACTCCTTTGAAAAACCTAACCTTTCGATTAACCAGTTTCTTGTTTAATTGTTCTCCCCTGTCCTGGCAGCCATCTTTCATGTGATCTCTCCTGTGGGGTTAGTTGGCTCTCTTCAACTTTTTTTTGGCTCAGTAACAATTCACAAAAGCAAGGTAAACATAAACAAAGGTGAAACTACCAAATGTCTTTAGTTCCAGCGAGGAGGATGAGAGCAATATTTCCTATGCAGAAAGTGACGACAGTCTAAACTTCTATCTTCTTCTATTGTCATTCTATTTTCCCTTAAAAGCTGTTGAAAACCGATTCAAAATTATTATACCATTATAGTGCAGCTTTTAATAACAATAATATATGTCAGGTAGTACTTGAATGAGATGGGTAAACAATTCCACCTTCTAGGCCAACCTGCCCCAAATAGGGGGTTAATTGGCTTACTCTGGATTGACGAATTCTTCAATTTTCTATGATCTTAGTATTAAATATTATGTGTTGAAAAAAATACTTGAAGTACTCTAATACTTGGAGTTTACACTGGTATTAGCCATATTGGGATTATATTAACAGGAACGACCCAACAATCAAAAAAGTGAAAACTGTTGCCAACCAACCCCGCTCTCCCCTACTAATTGTAATTTTTGCGTGGTATGCATTCAATAAATTATGTTAACTTGCCAGTCAGCATCCAGTAACTAAGTTGTGTTAGTGAAATATCTTTATAGGATTTATTAGAGGGGGTATTAATGATTTACATTTCTAGTCAATAAAATTTATTAATTAAGATTTGTTTCTTTATTTTCATTCACCCAATGCCACAGGTTTCTTAAAATAAAATAAAATTGGTAAACACGTCACCTCTGGAAAAGAATCTAATATTCATTGTTACATTTTCAATATATTAATTTCATATAATAATTTGATATATCCCGTTTCTGGTAACCCCCACCCGCCTTAGAAAAGCGGGCAGTCAGAAACGTATCACCATGTGTTTTATATTTTATGTGTCAGTCCATATCGAGTCGTGCAAAGGTGGTTGCTCGACCATTATAAGAGAAAGTTTATATTTTTACCACTAATTACTTATGGAATCAGTAGTTCAAAACGAGTTTTTAAAACAAAATTAGGATCAACCGTTTAAAAATGGCAGCCATTTTTGTTTCACCGTGCAGGCCAATTTATGAGTTTGTGAGCTCTTACGGAAAACTCATTTTCTCAAGACTGGTTTGTCATAGACTAATAATTCAAACGCGATTGTTTCCCTTACAGTGTGATCTATTTTGCGTTCTCTATATATTATTTGAATATTTTGAATTCGAATACTTGAAACTGCTATAGAAAACATCTGCTTTAATTTTTCAAAAGACCCTTTTTGAGGGTAAGTTTTGGGTAAAATGTACATCAAAGCTGATTTTCGGCCTGATAATAAACGTAACTAAGTAGCTTTCATTAAAAGTACTCTTAACCCTGATAATCATTTCCTTATTTTTTACGAATTTTCAGGCTTCAAATTTTTGAATTATATGTTAACTTTAGGCTACAATATCTCTGGTAGGGGGCTTAGTAAAAATCTCATTTTTTTTATGTTATGCTTACATGCAACATAAATTTCAACCGTATATTTCGTGGGCTTCAGAGCTTGGGTATCTAAGTATTTTTGAAAAGTAAGGTAATAATTGCTAACGAAATGCCTGGAATAAACAATGCTTCTTTTAATGTTTAATATTATATAACTATATATGTTTACAATTTGCAGTGCACATTATTATAATTAAATCTACGTAATCTGTAAACTATTTGTAGAGAAATTTACCGTTCGTTATCTTCAAGTTTTTACACCGCGAGTTTGGCAATTTAAGAACTATTTGTGCCTGTATTATAGGTCCCATTTTGATGGAATCAGATCTTATATTCAATGTTGATGAAAGTGTGATGTGTATATTTCAACTTCTTCCGAGGGTCGTTAATCCCAAATTTTCATTAAAAAAAAATTCATGTCGGAATAACTAGAAAAGTATTAAATAAATAAAGCCAACCAAAGTAATTGCTAAGTGCCAGTGATAAAAAAGTAGCATTGTAGATTTTACATGATTAACACATTTGAATGCAGATAAAAATTAAAAAAAAAATATCAATTAAAAAATTAGGCATCTTAAGATAATTTCCCTTAATTCATAAAAGGGGAAACTGAGAAATATCGATCACAATCGCTTCTCCTCAAGCAGGTGCAAGATTTGGAAGGTTCATAAACCCAGAGCAATATTCCCAGGCAATATTCCAACAAGTCAGAATTCCAAACTTGCACAATTCCAACAGTTTCCAGAATCCTTGCAAATGCCATCTCGTCCATCTCTCAAACCACGGGTCATTGAAACTGACGATCTGAGGAATTCATCTTATCTCCTCCACTCTATACTCTCTCTCGTAGAACAATATACCTTGTTTAAATCCTACTTAACGTCGGAGAGGCGTCGAGACCACTTCGATTTCAATTGTTTTTTATTTATTTAACAAAGGGGAAGTTTAGGTAGCATTGTATGTTTGGTTGATTTTTAACTTTAAAAAGATAGATTAAGATTAAAAAGTATAATTTACTGTAGTATAAAATAGAGAGATAATAAATTGGTTGTGGGTACTATTATATGTAGATATACACTAAAAAATAAATATAATTTAATATGGGCCGTGATTTTTTAATACATATCTAATATAACTAAGTAATTTTAAACTTTATAATGTTATATTTTTCATTAAATATTAAATGTTTACTATGAAGAATATAGGCAGAAAATGAATCTCCCGGGATCTTTAAAAGAGGCACTGGGTGATAATGAAGACAGAGTCTCGACATTGTTTCAGTTTTTGAAGACCATTGGATATTACAACAGAATTAAAAATTTAGTTGAATGAAAACGTGTTTATTTTAAAATCCATAATACAAATCATTAAATAGAGAAATTAACAAAACACATAGACAATGGAAAATTCCGTCTGTCGAGGTCTGTGTTTCAGATTTTGTATTTATAAATAAATACTATAATACACATCAATGTTTTACAAAATCATAATAAATAATTAATAATTTAACACAAAATAATAATCATAATAAATATAATGAATACAATATCATAATAAAGAATATGAATAAAAATAAATAAGAAGGTTGCCCCAATGATCCCCTACCTGCTAATCCACTGAGCTCTTTTCAATGTGGCCTGCTGGACATAACGGCTAAGTGCTATCCAATTGCTTCCAATTAATAGTGTAAATAATTGATCTGGTGTACAAACCTCCCTCCCGAAATATTTTTTCCTAAGTTCGCCATAAACATGGCAGGTCCCCAGGAAGTGACACGTGTCTTCTTTCTCCCCTCCATGGCATACTGGGCAGTCATCTTTACTTTCGTTATCCCATGGTTTTACGTTTAAATTTAACATTTCGGTTCGACTGCGGAAGATGGTCCTGATAACTGTAATATCATAACGGTCATCGAGATACGGCGAAATAGTGCCTGCTGTGCTTAAGCCCGCGTAGATATAAAAACGCGAATGGATGCATTTTTCTAGGTTTCTTTGTTTTTCTTCTTTCTCTATCCCCTGACTGACTGAGGCCAACTTCCGCCGCAGGTCTACCACATTTAACAGGTCGAGTTTAATTTTGAAACAATCCTCAAACTCCAACCACTTCCGATACCAATATACTTTCTTATTAATTACTTCTTTCGCGAGGATGCGAGGTAATCGACAGTCCGGCATATCCAGAACCTTCAAAATATATTCAAAATGCATTTTTAGAGTGTAGGAGTATATGGATGCTATTCCTGTTTCGTGGGCCAATATATATGTTGGTGCGAATCGCGGGAGAAACAATAACTTTTTTATAAAATAACGTTTAAACTTCTCCAAAACATCATATGAATCGAAACCCCAAGCCTGCCCTGCATAACTAACCACTGCCCGCGATATCGACTTATATATTTCTAGTTTACTCGTGTAGGGTATATATTTGTTAACAATGAAGTTACTCCAAGTTGAATTCAAACCAAATTTTGCATGGCATACCCTCTCGGAAAAGTGGCGCCCCAGAGCCAGTCTCGGAGTTATAATCACACCAAGATATTTGTATTCATTGACCACTTCGACATGAACCCCTCCGAAGTTCCACCTCTCGAATCTGGTCAACCTACCACCATTGCGAAAGACCATTATTTTGGACTTCGCCAAGTTTATGTTCAGGTTCCATACACTGCAGTAACCCTCTAGATTGTTTAGCATTCTCTGTAATTTTACTGGAGAGGGGGCCAATACTACCACGTCATCTGCATATAGTAGACATCTGATATTTACTCCAGCGATATCTATTCCTTCTTCAAGAGTATCGTGCAAGTCGTTCAAAAACAATGCGAACAGCAGAGGGCTCAGAAGACAACCCTGCCTTAAGCCGACCGAGGTTTCAAAAAAATCTGTAAGGCCATCCTTATGATATACAGTCGATTTCGTGTTCAGATGCAGTTTTTTAATGATATTTAGAAATTTATTAGACATTCCGAAATTAGATAATTTAAAAAACAATGCCTCCCTATCTATACAGTCAAAGGCCGCCTTAAAATCAACAAAAAATGCATATACCTTACGCCGTTTTTCCAAATTTAACTTTACAATACTAAATAAACTAAAAATGTGGTCAACAGTGGAATAGCCTGGTCGAAATCCCGCTTGGAATTCGTTCAGCAATCTGTTAGTGTTCACCCAATCCCACAAACGTCCCAACAGAATGCCAGTAAAAAGCTTAGTAATTACATTTATGAAAGATATCCCTCTGAAATTTTCTACGTTATGTTCATCCCCTTTTTTAAATAATGGATAAATGACTGATTCGGTGAAACTGAAGGGGATTCTACCAGTATTAAAATAATTATTAAATAAATCGACAATTAGCCCCAGGGCAATTTCTGGTAAATTTTTGAAAAATTCATAGGGGACAGAATCAAGTCCCGGAGCCTTATTATTTTTCCCCTTTGCCATCGCAATTTTCAATTCGCTTAGCGTAATTTTCTTATCCAGTTCAACGTTTTCCCAGCAAGGCGCTGCGTACAATATTGGAGAACCTTTAATTGTAGGGTTTAACAATGAAATAAAATAACACCTAAACTGCTCACCGGTAATATTTGATTCATTAATGAAATTTCTATTCTTAAATTGATTTATTAATGCCCACAAATCTTTTGAATCTTTAATATGTTTGAATTTATCTTTAAGGGTCTTATAATAAATATTTTTTTTCTTATTAACCATTTCTTTATATTCATTATTCGCTTTCAAATAGAGAAATTTATTGTAATCGTTACTCCGTTTCCTAAATATCCTCAAAAAACTAAAAGACCTATACCGGTGTTTCATACATTCGCTATCGAACCAAGGCTGTTTACCTAAATTTTTACCACTTTTTACCTTTTTTCCGTAAAATGAACATTCCACAATACCTTTTAACAATTGATCCAATTTTAAATCTGATTCTCTTATCTCATTTATTTGTATATAGTTTAATTTACTTTCCAATTTTGATTTAAAATATAATTCATCTTGCCATGACCATCTCAATCTGTTTAGGAGTTGTGGGGTATTTTGGAAATCGCCAGTTTGATCGAACTCCAAGACTACTTCAATTGGCATATGCTGAGTAAAAACTTTAGGAATTACTTCAAAATTTTTGATATATCTCAAGATAGGTGCCCCTACGCAGCAGATATCAATTACTGAGCTACCTCTCCCCGAGATGTATGTTAATTCGCCATTGGGGTCCCCCTTTGTACGCCCATTCAATATAATTAGTTCACAATCATCGCACATCTCTAAGAACGATATACCTCTGGAATTCAAAACTTTATCCTTTGATTTTCGGTTAAAGTTTAATAAACATTTCTCTTGAAAAATAGGTTCTGGTATTACCTGTCTTTCTGCCAGCCTCACGTTCATGTCACCTACTAATAGGTACTTTCCGCGAAAAGACAAAAGAAAATCTAGCAATTTTGAAAAATCCTCATCCCAAAAAGAATAATTCAAATAAACGGGTATAATAAAAAATTTTTCCTGAGCACTATCAATTTCAATCAGGTCATAATTACCATATCTTACAAACCTGCATGCCACATTGAAAAAATTTAAATTATTTTTAATGCCTAACAAAATACCACCACTTGCCCTACCCTTTTTATTAGCTTTATTTGCACTAATCCACACTAAATTAAATTCACTAAAGTATTTTTGATATTTAAAACAGTCTGATTCACCTAAGAATGTTTCAAATAGCGCTATAATATCATATTTTTTAACAAATCTAAGAAAAGAGCTACAGATCAGTTTACTAGCCAAGCCACCTATATTAAAAGATAAAATTTTTAAATTAACATTCTTATTTATACTAAAAGACTCACTTATTTTGACCTGACAGACGGACTTGTTTCATTTATTATTATTTTGATTTGCAGCAATTTTTGACGAAACATCAGGAACTCTTCTTTCTTCAGAATTTTCTTCTGCTAACAATTTGTTTATAGGTTCTGATAAGTCGACATTCGTGATCTCTTTTAATTTTTTTACAGCAATTTCATTTCCAAACATTAGACCCTTTTCTTCTTTCCAAAAAAATTTTTGATTATTCACCCATAAGAAATTATTTTGAACTGCCACCGATGTTTTTGAATTACTTTGTTTTATACATTTTCTTAAGTATAGCAGTTTCCTTTTTGTTTGCCTTTGAGTGAAAGTAAGATCTCTTTCTATTGTGATACCTGTTCCTTTTAATAATTTCGATGCCCTTAAAATATTTCTTATTTCAGCTTCGTTAGAAAATTCTGCCGAAATAATAGTTTTATTTATATTTGGGTTGCCTATAAATCGTGTTCGATTTATCATAATATTTTCAGGCATACCTAAGGTATTAGTGCAGAGTTGTTTAATACGTTGCGTGCAATCCTCGGTGGGACCAACATTCATACCCTTGATAATAATATTATTCCTCTTAATTTCTCTATGAATAAATTCCATCTGTTTTGCTAATAATTTGTTAGCTTCACGTTGTGACTGCAACTCTTCTCTTAACATTGCATTTTCTGTAGACAATTGTTCAATTTGATCCGAGAAAACCGCAATGTCATTTTTCGTAGCCACAATTTCCAACTTTTTATCTACTGCTTGGAGTTTTTTATCAATTAACGTGCCTAAAGAGTCCATCAGCTGATTTAAAGATAAGCTACTAATAGGTACCTCATCGAAATCCTCTGACAATTTCCTTTTTCTTCCTTCTTCTGGTTCAGCATCACGGCTTTTAACTTTTTTACTTTTGTCCACCACCGGTGAAAAATAAGTGTCCAAATTATTATTAGACATTTTATATTTCTAAAGAAACACTAACTAGGGCTTATTTTTAGTTCAATGATTTGTTTTCACTGTTAGAGGAAAACTCTAAACTGAGGTGAAATGTAATATAATTATAAAATTTAATTCGATTCACAGTAAACTTTAAAACAGTAAAATTTACGATCATAAAGTAAAACATTGACTATCTTCAGCACTGCACAAATTTTCTACTGTTTATCACACACTTATAGCTTTACCGACTTCTTTTTATTCAACCTTATGAATACTAAAACTGTTCTCACTTTAATGAAAGATTTCACTCTAAATCACTGACTTTAACAATCTTTTCAGTAAAAAGCAACTAACTTTAAGAGAACAGCGCTAAACACGTCTGATCCCTACCGACTCACAACACAGACTCCTCTAAAAATTTAGTTATTAACGTTAGAATGATTATTATTAGAAACTGTGAATGATTATTCAGAAATTCCATAAATGTATCCCCATGTTTTTGAGTTTTTTCTATGCTCGGGACTATTTTTTCAAACAAGCATTTATTAATTATTTTAATGAATATTTATTTTTAAAACTAAAAAAAAAAAAAAAACTATTATGCCTTTTTTATTTCATTTAGTTTCCTCTTTGCATATTTTTTATGTTTCCTAGACCTACCGGTTCAATATATAATAATTATTCGTCATCTATATAAATAAAGATGAAATTCTGTTTGTTAGTTTTTTGTAGAAATCCATACCATTTGTCCTAAATTCTTCAAATTACGCTCAGTGGTTCTTTGATACCTGTCCATATTAAGATAGCATGGCTTCAGCCAATCTCTGGGTATATTTTTTATTGTAATAAAAATCGTTATGATCTCGTGTTACATTAGTGTATACGAAATCGACTGTTTGAGTCCAAAGAAAAATGAAATTCTCCTGGTGAAACCGGGATATACAGCTAGTATTTAATAATAATAAAATCGCTACAAATATTTACTAAAAGAAATGCTTCCACTGTACAAATGGAAGCATTCACAACTATTAATCAATCGTAGTTACACCAGCAAATGAACTGGATGCTACCTGTTATTGATCGTTTTATTGTTTAAATACAATATTTCACTTTGATGGGATATTAATACTAATGTGTTTAATTAATTTTTCTAATTATTATTTTATTTCTTCCCACTTCGAGGATTACTTTTTATTTATTACTAACTGTGTATCCTGGTTTCACCCGAGAAATTTCATTTTTATAAAAACGTGAAAAATTCTATGAACAAAATATCGTTATAAATAAATAGATGGCAATGCGAAAAGAAGAATATACCCAGAGATTCGCTGAAGTTATGCAATTTTAATATGGACAGGTGTTCGCAGCTAGTATCAATGAACCACAGAGCGAAATTTGGAGAATTTAGGACAAACGGTATGGATTTCTTTAAAGAACAACAGAATTCTATTAAGACAATAATAATAATATTAATAATAACAAAAGAATAGCCAAACAGAATTTCATCTATATTTCTATATATTATTCCTTGTTTTTTTTTACTGTACATTTGTTTATAGTAATTGTATGAATGAGTCCTAACAGCTCTAATATTACTGCCCTTGATTGTGGTAGAACGTATTGTTCTTTCAATAAATAAATAACTTTTTTTTTAAATCTCAAATTTTAAACAACGATAATAAAAATAACTATCAGTGTACAAAACTAACCATATGCTTTGATATTCTTTTCATACTTTTCACCAACAATACAATATGTGTTTACTTTTTTTTTTTTTTTTTTTTTTTTTTTAAAGTCACACTGTACTTAATAAATTTAGAATGCATTCAGGAAATCAAGAGGTTACTTTTCTTTGATTTTTAATTCTAAATTGTAGATATTTTTCAGTAATTTAATGAAAAATGTGTTGTAATAGAAAACTTTTTTAATGTAACTTCAACATCAAACTAAAATTTGGGTCTTTTGAAGTTTATTTACAGGTCAAGGTATTTTTCAAAGGTATTTCTTCAGTTATCCTTCTATCCGTATTACTGTTGAGTCCCTCAACCCAACGATGACGGTTAATCGATTTTGTAATAAAAATTTTATTTATGACAGTCATTTCCAGGTGTTGGCCATCTGAATATTTCTTCAAAGTGAGCTATATAGTATAGAGACTATATATAACTATAGTATCTGCGGTCGTATATCTCTGCACGGAGCAATCCAATCTCAGAAAAGGAACAAGTAAGAATCGGTAATAAGTCGAATTGCTAAACAATTGAATTAGAGACAGCGGAACGGCGATTGAGCTGGAAATGAAAGCGAAGGGATTGATTAATTGAAGGCGGAGGAGGAATAAAAGTGATCGGGAAGGAGAAATGGAGAAGAGGGGAGGGCCACTAATTACAGTTACGTAATCAGGGGGGGGGCTTCTAAGTGAGTTCTTCCCCCGCCACCCCCCCACCCACCTTTAAAAAGAACTGGCTAACGATTTTATTAAGGCCTTCGATCGGGAGTGCTGCCTCTCAATAAGGAAAACTCTTGTCTAGCAGTGTCTTCCAGGTTACAATACATTGATGAGCTCCAAAAAGATCAATTCTATTTCTTTCATGCATAATGTGCCACCAATGTGAGCTTAAATAATTCTATTGACATGTAATTATAATACAAAAATGTCAAACAATTAAAGCCCTTATTTGGGCCGCGGCGTGGTCGAGGGGATAGCGTCTCCGACTCCCATGCTGGCGGTGCGGATTCAAATCCCGCCAAAGCCCCCTCGATTCTGTCCGGAGACGGCCTCACGGAACAGACTCAGCGGCTTGCCATGAAGTAGAAGAGGTGGAGAAAAAAAAAAAAAAAATTAAAAAAAAGTTAATAATAACAACGTTACAAAACAGTAACTAACAGTGACTAAGAAGTAATCTTATGATTCGATATTCAAGACAAGACTTAGGAACTCGCCCATACATTTTTTTCAGCCCACTGTGGTCCACCCAGAAAGGCTTAGAACTTTCTAAAACCTGCGACCACGTACCAGTACATGACATTAAACGTTGAAGGCAATTTTAGAACTTTTAAAATTAAACGGGAATAATAATTTGTTTCTGTCCCTCGTTACAATACATACCTAGTATGATTAGAATTTTACAGAATTAAAAATTTAACACTTTAGGTGCGGCGGTGTATTTTAGACCACAATCCTGAATTGAACGGTATCGGTCCCCGGGGTCCGACTGCTGGGATGAGCCACAGACGGTATCGGGCGTCGAGGTCCGATGGGAATGCTTTGACGTAAGCGTTATCTTTTGTATAAAAAGGAATTAAATGAGCGTCTAAAGGGCATTATCTCTTGGGAAGGATTGGAACTAGACATATTAGGCGCAGGAGAGGGCGATAAAAGATTTATGCCATTCTTTATCGAAAATTGTCCTCGGAGTCTCATTAAAAATCGACTAAATTGAGTTTTTGAAGTGTTCGAATTTTCTGACATTTTCAAGTGAAATTCGGCTGTTAAGAAGGGAATGTAAGACATCAGAACCCAGGGACCGATGGCGCACCTAACGTGTTAAGTCTTTGTAATTTTTATCTCAAACAACATATCGATCACTCGTTTAAAAAATGTTATATCTCGGAACGATTAAGAAGGGAGGGACCGGTAAGGCTTTCTTTATATCCTCTATATTTAAGTTTATAATTGTATATACATATCTTAGTTTACTTCCGCAGAGTCATTCACAATATTTCAAGATAATTTTTTTTTTTTTTTTTATTAGCAACAAATGTGTTAGTTACAAATAACTACAAATTTCAGTGGGTTATTATTATATACCAGTCTTCGGTGAATTAAAGTATTTATCTTTGATTTCTACAAAAACTGTAGGAGTGTTTGATATTGAATGTATAATATCGTTGCTGACATACATAAATATAGTCTACTATTTTTCATGACACTTTCGACTGAGGACTGAATTTTTTTTTTACATTTGAGTTTTTAGTAGAACCCCACACTTCAACACCGCAAGTCTACATCGGTTTTAAAAGAATTCATACAAAGTTATTTTGTTACCTAAGGATAATTTTAATCGTATATCAAGTAATCGAGATATAAGTCCATAGCGTCTATTTAATTCTTCTTATTTAAGTCTAACGTGAGTATGCCAAGTAAGATTGTGATGATTAAAATTAAAAAATAAGAAGTTCATCGACAATATCTGAGAAATTCGAGTAAAAAGAGATGGAAGAAAAATCAATGTGTTAGGCAATCTACGGATTTTAACTGAACAAAACACAATTCTATAAAACATTATCAACTGATTTTATAAAAACTTAACGATTGATACCATTATATTCTCATAAAAAATATATATATCATTGGCGTCACATAAACAGTATTTTTTATTTTATCGAAACGTTATTTGTTATTCCACAAGAAACACATAATGAGGGGGCTATCCTGACATAAGATATTCATGCTGAATTTACTTCCTGTCCTGTTCACTGACGGATTAACGCTCTTTCTTCTTTTCTGTTATTAGGAAATGAAGCATTTCCTCTACGGTCATGGCTGTACGCATCTCTCAAGTTTAAGTTTCCCTCAACTAATTTTCAGTTTGAACATCCAATAAACACTGCCGCGATAAACATGTTCTTCCTAATACTTAGAATTG
This sequence comes from Aelia acuminata, assembly GCA_911387785.2. NCBI lineage: Eukaryota > Metazoa > Arthropoda > Insecta > Hemiptera > Pentatomidae > Aelia > Aelia acuminata. The sequence continues at coordinate 17,686,730 of OU426983.1, forward strand.
AAAAAAAAAAAAAAAAAAAAAATTGAAGGAGTTAAGATACTATACGAGTTAAGATGATAACATACGTACTTCCTTACACCAAAAAAAGACAAATGTATGCAATATTATTGATAAAATCCTTATGTTTTCAGGGGAAAATTAGAAAAATAAAATAAAATAGTCTGACAAGTAGGCCTAAACGCAATACCAAGTTCTCATTAGTTACAATATTTGAAGAAAAAGCAAAGGTTTAATGGTTTCCGCAACAGTATACTAGTATTATTACAAAAACAATTAACATAGTAATTTACCTTGAAAATATTTTTTTCTATACTACAACAGTAATGATACAATTAACTGAAAAATAATGAACAGGAAAAAAAACCAAGCTTAAAAAAAAAAAAAAAAAGCCTAGTCATCAAAAGATTCTTTTGTACGAAAATTGGAAGGAGATGTTCAGAGCTCTGAAAACCATACATTTCAAACAAATAAAGCTTTTCTTTCCCTCCTGACAATTATAATGAAGGCCTTTTCACGAGTATTCCACTTCATTTTCACTTCCACGTAACGAGGCTCCGCGGAGGAGGAAAATGTAACAAGTGTTTTCCACCCGAGAGAAAGAAAAAGTGCTGTTGAATACGTCATAAGATCAAGCAGAGTTCAAAGTTTATGCTTGTAAAAAGGCGAAGCTTTACGAACTGACATGTTTGTTTTAGTGATCATCCTACACAATCAAGTTTTGTCGAATGTTAAAATATTTATATAAAACAAAGGCACAAAATAGGATTATTTAATTTAATGTATGAAGCTGGAGGTTTTCATGATAAGTGTAAAATTCTCGATTCGTGATCTTTGAAAAGCGTGTTCATAAGTTTACTGACCTCACCCATTTCGAAACACTTCTTATTAAAGATATTAGAAATAAATAAATATGTTAATAAAATATAAATAAATAAATTAAATATATAATAATGTATGTAAATTAAATATATTTTTATTAATGCATGGACTAAGCGCATTGAGCGTAATGGTATTTTATTTTATTATTTTAAGATTCCAGGCCAGTATTGTTGGTTTTATACTATTATTATTTTTTTTTTTTTCTCTTCAGCTTATTCTTAACACGTTTCAGCAAATGTGTTATCAATAATGTTATAAAATGGCATTCAACTCAAGAGGATTTCATTGTATAATGAACTACATTGTATTAATTATGATATAAAAATATTCCTTGCAGCTATTAAAAAAAATAATAATTTTTGTTCTCTCAATTAAGTTTTAAACTACGTTAAAAATACAATAGTAGCTACAATGTTCTTACTTATTGGTCGTTAGAGTAATGACAAATATCCAAAACCAAAGGCAATATTTTGTGTAAATTTTGGATTTATGTTTGAAAATGGGGTGTTTTTCGACATATTTAGCATATATCTACTAACATTAAATTATATTAAAAAAAACTCTTTTCATTTTATAGCTTTTAAAATGTATTAGGGTAAACCATACAGTTATTGGCACCCCAACTTTAACTTAAAGAAATAGGTAAACAAGTCCTAATTTTATTACAAGATATTCATGAGTCTAATGTTTGAAGGGTCCTCCAAGTAATCTATGAAGTAAGACTTTAACAAACTAACCATAGGGAAGATTTCACAATTAAATCCACAGGGTGCCAATAACTAGATTTGCCACTTTTAACAATAAATATTGCCATATTGTAAAACTATTGAACTTTTGACCCAAAAAAACCTCTTGAGTTTTTATGAGGGTAGATAATGGAGAACTATAGGAAGTTTCTATTTGATACCTTTATAAAAATTATTTTTAAAAATTTAAACTACAAAAATGTAGTCTTAAGGGTGCCAATAACTGTACGGTTTACGCTACAAAATGAAAAATTGCGAGAGCTTCAAGTGTTTGATACAAAGCCACGCGCTGTTTAAGAAACTGGAACTCAAAGAAAATTAAATTAAACCAAAAAAAAATATTTGATCGTAAGTAAGAAGATAATTAAAAGAATTTTACAGGAAAGGCGTCAGGACATGCCACATCACTTGTGTTGAACTAATTAAATATTGTTGAAAATTAAAGGAATGTACGAATTATGATATATTATTCAAATATTAATTGAGCCTTTCTTTCTCCTCAAACACACACACCCACCTCAAACACACACCCACCCACTCAAACACACACACATGGCAGTCGATCTCCAACAGTTCACTCGACAGCCCTGAAGAAGACCTGAATATCGGGTCGAAACGTCGGCACAATATATATGTTATTTCACATATAGTGTTTTCATTTGACCGCACCCCCAACCATTTCCATCTCGCACACACCCACCATTCGAATTTACTTTGGAACGAGAGAAACACATGAGTACGCCTCAAAGACCTTAGATTAGATCATATATAAATAAAATAGTTAGCCGTCCCGCCTATTCTACATAGTTAATATATAATTTACATTGTTTGAATAAATAAAGTAATAAATAACTTTTTTTTTTTATACAACTCTCTGAAAATAAAGTAAAATAAAACTCCGGAGGGATTCGTAATGGAAGTCGACCGGAGATTGAAAAGAAAAACAAATTTCTGGTGGATCTATATATAACACCGTATATATATGAAACCCTTACGAAGCTCTCGAATGCTTTACTTCTGTAAAAACACATATATACACCAGAATATTTTTCACAATATAAACTATCCAGCGGTTTGTACTAATCAATGACTAAGTTAATAGAAATAAAATTAACATAAATTTTCGATATTGAATCTCTCTCTTTTTTTTTTTTTTTTTTTTTTTTTTAGCCTTTATAAAATAATAGTCGATTTCGGGCTTTATAGTAGGGGGGGACTATACCATACGGTGGGCCTCGTGGTACTTCATGCAAACCCATGAAGACTATCTAAACGTTTCAAATATTAATTGCCCATGATTAAAATCTAATTTATATTATTCCGAACACATAACTTTCACTTAAGAACTTACTTGGATAGGAAATCGACGTGTTTTATAATTATTATAATATGCAAATGCCATTCTTCAACTTTGCACTTTTTTTCCACATTTATCAGCTTATATTTATTTATCTCGACAAGCTATAAAGTATTTGTATGCAAAACTTGAAAGTTTTGAGTAGTTTTCGATTTAATATTGCTTATTTCTTTTTTTAAGGGAACTAATTCCATCAAACGAGTTTTTTTTACAGCTTGCTAGGTTTTACTGGAAGTTGCTTTATGTAAATATATCGTGAAGGTGCATTTAAAAAATAAAAGTTTGTGTCTTATGCCTTTCTGGAAAACGAGAACGACTACTGTTCCTCTAAAATCACTTTATATTAAATTCAGAAATCTATTATGGAACTAAAGTTTCTAAACTAAAATATAATTAATTAAAGATTATATGTAACATATTTTGTCACACCTTAAATGCTTTAAAGAATTTGAGCATCACAATTGGATCAATATTTCTCTCTAAAGTACAAAAATTTTATTGACCAATTTTGATGAGATTTTGGCTCCGATCGGGTGCATATATATACATCACATATCCAGTTTGATAAAAATCGTTAGAACTGCTTTTGAGAAAATTGAAAAAACAAAAAAAAAACTAAAAATGAGGCAAAATTTATTAAATAAAGTATCCCCTCCGTTTGACCAATTTTAATGAAAGTTTTGCTGTCACATTGCGGGCATATACATACTTGGAATACCTAATTTCAGGCTCTTACGGTTTATAGTTTTTGAGCTGTCTGTTCACACACATGGGGGACACCAAAACGTGTATTTCCGTTGAAAACCGGAATTGTCAAGATCGTAATACTTCCCTTTACTATATATTTCATATGTACGTATGTACGAATGTAATTAAGAATGAGAGAAATGAATACACACTTTCAAACATCCAATCCCTAATGTCTCAATTTAATCAAACCAAAAAATAGATTACCTTAATTTGGAGAATTGGAGAAAAAAATGAACAAGTTTGGTAGAATGGACAACAAGACTGTTCCTTAAATTCACCGTGACACTTTGCTGAAATAACGCTTTCCAGAGGAACCAATTCCAGGACCTTGGAATCCATCGGTCAAGACATCCATCCTGACAGGAAGGCGCCCTGGAACAGACAGTGATCAGCGTACCCCCGACGTCAGTACTGGAGCTCAACTTGATGGCCCTAATGTTTCAGAGGGTGGAGCACTGTGGCTGCTGTGGAGGGTCCTCGACACACCAGGCGACTGACGTATACAGGCCTCTCCATCAGCTCCAATCCCGATTCCTAAATCCTTTGTCCTCTCGTCAATCGATGTCTCCTGTAGGATATTGTATTTCACTACGGATTTAGTATAATATATACTTCGTTGTATTTTGACAGATTTTTGCTAGGTGGATAAATCTGATGGGTACATCAGGAATGATGTCCTTGCTTGATCGAATTGGGGGCAGGGCAGATATAAAAGACCAGGAAGACCTCATTCCATGTGTATTGTTTTATAACATCAACTTTACTTTGTCTGTTATAAACTCATTGAATATGGGCTGGTGTGGTTTAAAGTGGACTGTATATAGGTTAAAGATAAATTTAAATTAAAATAAAATAAATTAATATATTCTTCTAAGGAAAACAATCTTTGGGATTGATGGCCACCATTGGCAAAAAACAAGATTGGACGATTGATGGCCGGTTGTATGAAGGGTCGAAATTAATTTGGTTGGATCTCATTCTGAATTGTATTTGAAGGAATGAATTTGATGACATTTCTCTTGTAGAATAAATTATATTACTGTTTTTCCGCCGGCCAGCTCATACTCCCTGTTCTCCCTGTTCCTGGATTCACTGACTAGGCCTACTCCATGATTTGATTATTCTGTGAATAAGAGAGAGAGAGAAAAAAAAAGGTGTTGCCCGCACGCGGTTCTTGGATATCAATCAAAATCCTTTGCCTGCTCATTCAATTCCGCGTAGTTCCCTTGAGTGCCATAAGGTAGAGGCGTACTTAGCGCGAGCCTATAGGTACATATTATAGTGTAGGTACATATGATACGCTTCAGTTTACCTGAATACCATGATTATACAGCAATAACTTCATTCAAGATGTATAAGTCTAAAAACGTACTTTTTTATGAGAATGAATCCAAGCATTCAGAATAAATATCAAATCTCCGGTAGAATTTTTTATCATGAAGGAGACTGCTTTAGATAACATATTTTTTTTTTTAGTTTGAAGGATAATGAGTTTTTAAATATATTTTAAATATTTCCTTTTGATTTATGAGGCTCTTCTCAAAATCTATATATGTCTGATTGGATTGAGATAGAACATTTAGTTTATTATAAGAATATACTCTCTATTTCAGCCTATTCAAACAGACATATCCAACTAAAAATAGCTGATCTTTGATATATGAAGATTTTGAAACGATTGAACTACAAGTGAACCCTAACTCACCAAAAGACATAACAAAAACGAAGTGGATTTCTATATCTGACATGCCTTTTATGAGGCGGCTGAAAAGGAGTTGGATGGGAGATCTCCTCTCCTGAAACAAGACCGGGTTGATGTGTTGCTGGGCACTCACTATCTTCCCTCTTGCCTTAAAATGCCAACGAAAAGCAGTTTACATCACATTTGCTGATTGTCGCTTAGTTGCGACAGGTGTGAATAAAAGTATATAGTTAAAAAAAAAATAATTAATACTTTCCTACCTGTTCCCTATGATTTCATCAGAGCGATGATTGCTTACTTCCAAAAACATAATGAAAATATTTAAATCTGTTTCGTTCGGTTAAAATCCGTTGATTACATTATATCGACATTTTTTCCTTATATTTTTACGCGAAAGGCTAACATGCTGCCGATCAAGCTAAAAAATGTCTTCATAATTATTTGTATCAAGATGAATATTAATACAATTGTTTAACGTCACTTTATACCACTAAGGCTAATCGGACGATGCTTCAGCAGGAGTTTTGCCTATCCAGGTATAATTAATATGGGGATCTTTAACGATTACCTGACATCGTACTGCTTCGAGACCTACTACTTTTACGTCCTATCCAAAGGACGGCATAGCCAAGGATTTTTCCCTCCCTTTGAAAATTCACCGCGGACGCGAATCCACAAATATCACAAATTATGCCTTTTGTTAATATTCCTCTACTAAGAACTATATACAGTAATTTAGACAAATTTATGATCTGCCGTCTGTACATAACAGAAAATATAATCAGGTAATTGAAATTTCATTTATTATTTCGGTGAATTCGTTCGGAGATCGGTTTGTTTGTGAGTTTAACGTCACTTTATGCTACTAAGGCTAATCGGACGATGCTACAGTTGGAGTCCTAACTCTTGCCTATCCTAGTATATTTAGGATAAGGATCTTTAACGAGTACCTGACATCGTACAGGCTCGGGACCTCCAATTTACGTCCTATCCGAGGGACGGCATAGCCAAGGATTTTTTCCTCCTATTAAAAAATCCTAGGGCCACCTCGGGATGCAAACCCGCGACTTTTAGTACAGTAGGTTGTCATGCTAACCACTATACCCCTTTTTAATTTAGTATTAAAATGTTTGTGTTTGTTTTTGAATACCAATATGAGTGAAAAAAAAAGGCTTATTTATATAATTATGTTTTACAGTTGATTTAAGCATCTATTAAATTAACCGACTCCGTTCGGAGATCAGAGTGCAGTTATAAAATTCCGTGAATACGAAGTACTATTTCATTTATTTATACAAAAAAAAATACATGTATAAACAATAAAATCCCGTAAAAGGGGAGACAGTGAATAATAGCTGCCGGATAGCGGTTGAAGGCTGAATAAAATCAAACGACAGAAGCACGTCCGGATTAGAACAAAAATTTACACCACAAAATTGGACGCAGCGGGGCTATCATTGACAATCAGTAGGGCAGTGATTTAGACGTTTCCCGCCGGAGCAACCATTTTGGCGGGTAGATTCAATTCACTGCCACATAAATAACGGGAGCAGTTTTGGGGACTAATTTATTGGACTCTGAGGGGAGTGGTGGGGGCAGAACGGTTAATGTCTTTTTAACAATCCGTAAACAGGGCCTGGAATTACTCACACGGCCTCTTTCACTATTATCGTAGGCTTGTGGCAGTATCTTGTTTCATGAATGGCTGTTTGAATTCAGATCTACAGCATACGAACAAGGGTTTACAGCAATGGCTTTTAAAATTCCCGTATCCATCCAACTCTCCTTGAGATATAAAAAAAAAAAAAAGTTACTCTAGAATTAATATTAATATTGTAACGTTAAATCGTTAAATAAAAAAAAACTTATGGTTTAAAATCCCAGACGTATTATTGGAACGAACTAGCATTTAGAGCGAACCGTCAGAGTACGTGTTTGGGACAAGATTGTTTGAGTTCAATCCATCATGCCTGGAACCTTCCACGCTATTACTTTTACGACTTTATATAAAGAGCGAGTGACTGGACCAGTTAGTCTTAGTCTATGTATTGATTGTGGAGCTCAAGCTATATGATTTCTGTTACAAAGTGATAATTTTTGTAATCTGTTTTAATATTTGTGTTTTTATAATTCGGGTAGCATTGACTATTTTTATATTTTCGTTGAATAAATAAATAATTAACCCACAGAAGTGTTATAATATTAATATTGTTACACAAAATGGAAGATAGAGGCACACAAATTATTCTTATTAAGTTATAAGACCCGGATTTTGAAATTTTCTGAACTTTTAAAATATGGATAACAAAATAATATATTGATGGATGAAGTCGTAAATCCAAATTTATTTATATAATTAACATATATAGGTGATTTTTTTTTTCATTTTGAACCTGGTACCTACGGCAATATTAACCAGGCGACCCCAAGACTTCGTTCTTTTGGTTATTTCCACAACTTTTAATTTCAAAATTTAATGACAGTGACGATTGGAGAAATTTTTAGGAGAATAAATTGAAAAACGCCTTTTTAAGGACATTGCAACACGGCTTTTAGTAAAAAAAAAAAAAAAAAAAAAAAAAAAAAAGAAAACCTAATTATTTTCTTTTGATCAAATCATTTTTTATAAAAAAAATTATCTTGTTTTCTATTAAAGAAGATTTGTTCCAACCTGTTCAAAAAGGTTTGAGAAAGTATTTTTGTATGTTTTTGTTTTTTTAAGTAGTCTGAAAAGTCTAGGCATTAGAATAAGAGGGGCAGACGGTGGAGGGATGCTGTACGTTGGAGTCGTTCTCGGAAGTCCATGAGGTCATAATTGTATTGGTTTTCCAATATTTATTGATTTAATCTGGAAAATTGGTAAATGAATTTCCCGAATTAGCGGATCAAAATTAAAAAAAAAAATAATACTTTAGAGTTAAACAAATTCGTACGGATTAGAATTATTGGAACGAACCAACAGTTGGAACAAACCCATATCACGTGTTTGTGACCACAATGTTCGAGTACCATCTACGCCAGCTCAGGATGTTCCAGACTATTCTCCTAACGACTATACATAAGGAGCGATGGACTGGAGAGTTAGTCTTGTCCTGAAGCTGAAGTCATTTTCTGTATTAAAAAGTTATAATTTTTGTAACCCGTTTAAATACTTGTGTTTTCATAAATCGTGTGGCATTGAGAATTGTTATTTTCTTTAAATAAAAAATGTTTAACCCACATAGAAGAATGAGAAAATTTTTCGGCCATATTCAAAGTATTGATTAGTATCTCGCCGAAGTCCGTTCCAAGTCCCACTTCTCTCCTCTGTAAGGATAAAGTATAAATAAAAAAAATTATCAATGATCCAATAATGCCGCCTCCTTCTTCACATTTCGTCAGTAAGTTTGCTACGGATTTTAGAAAAGATTACGGGGAGAAAACTGCCGGAAGAAGGAAAAGTATGAAAAGGAGGTTGTGGATACAGCAATAAGCGAGGGCTACCTGGCTTAGCATTTCCATATCCGCTACTTTATTCATGAGGGCCAAATATTTGTCCTAGCTCCTGCAGACGGTGGCGAAAACCTCAATTGTCCAACAGTATCTCATTTCCTTATGTAAACATTATCTTTCACCTCTTCATCGATACCCTTTTTACATCGCTTCGTCGGCATTTTAACCCCTGTCCTTCGTATCTACAATCTTCACCCCTTGATGTGGATGTAGTGTTTACATATGAATTTATAATTAACTGAATTTCATAGAATAAATGAGGCGTCTACATTCAAAATGTAAAATTCACGATAACGTCCATGATATCTATAGCCTAAGTTCTATTTAAAAAAAAAAAAAATACTTATATAAACGCTAAAACATAAAATTAGTAGTAAAAAGGAGGTCCCGAGCCTGTACGATGTCAGATACTTGTTAAAGATCCCTATCGTAATTATACCTGGATAGGCAAAATTTAGGATTCCCAAGGTAGCATCGTAAAAAACCTGGCGGTTGAGCGTGATCACCGAGGTTGATGAATCACCTCATTGCAAGACTGCTGACCAAGAAACATAACTTCCTTACACAGTACAGTACCTAAGACCCTTTATAAGTTGTAGTAGTACAGGGTTTCTTTTTTTTTTTTTTTTTTTTTAAGAAAAGCTTACATCTGATAATTGCTTGTTATATCAATGATCAGTGAAAAACATGATACAAAAATGATAAATTTTCGTCCAGATTTTAATAATATATAATATTCTATGAAGAATATTCAGTAGGTTATGGAGATTTGCCATGGGATTCTCAGCGATGAATTAATACCGATCACTGCCACAGTACGTTTGAACTTTTACTTTTACTGAAAAATTCCAGGTACACCTCACAACTGACCAAATAAAGGAGAGAATTCAGCCAATCACCGAATCAGATTTAATTGTTCCGACACTGCGGCCAACAACGTATATTTTTCAATAAAGGTGTCGTGGTCAGGACGACCGCACGTGCCATCAGTCGCTTATATTACAAAACAATTTGAGCCCGAGGATTTCAAGAATTTTAGATATTTATGAAGAATAAAAGATATGATTAGGACAGGCGAAAAATAATATAATAAATAACACCTTCAAAACGCTCTAATCTTATTTATTATAAGAACATTTTTTTTTTCTCTTGTAAATACGAGTACATAGCAAGATAATAAAAAATAAATCGCTATTGATAAATCAAAATATTTAATGGCTTTTATATACCAAGCTTATATGAGTACATTAAAACAAGAGTCTGGACTATTTCTACTTCTTGAAGTGACTTCGCTTCTAAAGATGTCACATTCACTAAATATCAACCAAAAAGCTGGAGGGTTGAAGCTGAAGCCCTGGAGTTTTGAGCATCTGGTAGGCCTCTTATCTATAGATAGGTAGCACCATTAGCTCAGCTAAAGCAAGGTCTATTTTGTTGACTTATTTTAGACTAACTTTTCGACTATATTTCTTAAAGAAACCGATTGTTTCATTTTTTACTTGTATCAGTGTTATTTAAGGTTATCTTACTTTAAAAAAAGTAAATATGGGGTGGACAAAGGCTAAGCTGAGAAATGGGTGACTTTGCCGAACCCAATATTTTTCTATTGTAGAGATCAGAGATTTGCCTTTTGGGGTACTAAAAGATCCAGGTTAGACAAAAAAAATTGTATTTGAGAACATATTTAATAAAAAAAATTTGTAGGACAAATATGTTTTGAAAAAAATGCCATTAGGTATATATTAACATGTTTTGTAGGATTAAAAAAAAATGTACATTTGTCGAAACTAAATTAATTATATTTCATAGGCTTCTGTTCCCTTAACTCCCTTCATCCATTACTTTATTGTATGATCCCTCAAATTACATGCGTATTGTAACACTTAAGTGGGTTAAACAATTTTTATTTTAAAAAATAACCATTTTCAATGCCACACAAATTATGAAAACACAAATATTTGAACAGGTTATAAAAATTATGAAGTAATATAGAAATAACCATAAGACTAACTCTCCAATCCATCGCTCCTTATATTTAGTCGTAAGAAGACCAGTCTCGAACATTCTGGTCCACCGTAGATTGTACTCAATCATCGTAGTCACATATTTTTAGCGTTAACTCTCCAGCGGGCGCTATGCCGTCCGTTGGAAGACAGGCTGGTGTTTTGGCTATTATTAGGAAATGGAAATTTTCAATGACTTTATGAGTTCAAGTTATTCTACCTAATATTCATCCCCTACAATGTAAGGGTAAAAGTGAATCTCAGCCATTAAAAGCACGGTGTATAGCGACCATTGTTACAATTCTTACAATTTTCAAAAAAAGTAAGTGGGAGTTCGTCAAAGAGTTCGCCAAGAGGTTCGTGTAAACAATGTAAATCACGAAAATCACACACCACAAAAACATGTGAAAAGTGCTCAGCGTTTGTGTACGGCAAACATTCCAAAATAATATGTGAAGGTTGCTTGAATGCCATTGAAGGTGTTAGCGAAGGCAGTTCGTAATAAATTTTGTGATATAATTTATTATGTAAAATATATAATCTATAGAGTAATAAACTATGTTACATTTGCATACAGTAGTTATATAGTATTTTGATACAAGATAACATATTTTGATGTTTCCAATTGGTGTCATATCTTATTTGAATTTAATCATACTTTTTTAATTAGATTATTTTTAATTTATTTTTTATTAAATATTAAAATATGACCACGTTTGGATACGAAATATTGATTTAGTTAATTGTAAACCATAATCTAATATTGTTTGTAAATTTTTAATCTTATTATAAATAAATTCATATAATTTTTTTGTTAATTTATACTTTTCTTACCTATAAATAAGCAATATTATAATTATAGTAAATAAAATCATCATTAAGAGTCACTTGGAAAGTGAGATAAAACAAAAGTTGTACACCGTCCAAAATACGGTTAGCGCCCGGTGGTGTTAAAAAAGTCTAAGCGCCCAGCGGAAGATTGAACTATGTACATACATACATCTTGGTCATTTTCCAGCTCCCATTCGTATTATATGTTCGAACCATATAACCTTCGTTGTTTGAATAGTATTTTACTTTCTTTATGTTGCTTTTGCGTTGGTATCTGTTCAAGCCTCGATACTCTACTACTTCTCAAAAAATCCATTTCCAATATTAATAATGCTTTCTCCATGTTAATTGCCAACGTAGCAAAACCATATAGATCCATCACTGATCCATGCCTTCTATGATAGTTTATTTATTCATTATTATTACCACGATATTTCTACTTTTTCTACTTTCACGATATTTTTTTACTGGAACATTTCATTAAGTTAAATAAAGGAACCATGTTTTATCACGGGAAATATAATCTGATTAAGGAGCGGAAGTATGAGAGGAAAGGGGCAAAGTATGATAGAGGAGAATACAATAATCCGCATATTGTAGGGGCAGCTTTGTGCGGCGGGCAATAGAGCCAGCCCCGGTAATGACCAAAGCTTTGTATATTGGGAGCCATCGCCCGTATCTTCCGTCCGCTTATAATCACTTAGTCGGGGTACACTCCCACCTATTTGATTGTATGTGCTACACTAGCAATACTACTATATTTAACTCTGACTATAACTGTGGATATAGTACCGGGCCAATTGTAGTTTGGACTAATTTAACCTGAGTTTCCATATTTAATTCATAATGATATATATTTGACAATATATATTACTGTGCAACCACCTAGGTAGTAGGCTGTTACATTTTTAATTAGATAGATACATTTTTACTTTCACTTACCTATATATTTAATATATAGTAAGTGGAAGTATTGCGATCGTGAAAAATTTCGACTTCCGGTTTTCAACGGAAATACACGTTTTGGGGTCCCCTGAGTCGAAATGACCAAGTCCCGCGAAATGGTCTGTGTGTGTTGTGTGTGTGTGTATGTGAACAGACTAGCTCAAGAACTATAAACCGTGCGAACCTGAAATTGGGTATTTAGTGTAGGTATTTGCCCGCGATGTGACAGCAAAAATTTCATCAAAATTGCTCAAAGGGAGGGGGTACTTTATTTAATAACTTTTTAGGTTTTTTTCGATTTTCCCAAAAACGGTTCTAACGATTTTGATTAAACTGAGTATTTCACCTATTTATATGCCCAAGATACGACTGCAAAAATTTCATTAAAATTGATTTACCGGAGGGGGGACTTTACTTAATAAATTTTGTAACATTTTCACGTGTTTTTTTTATTTACTCTAAATCGGCTTTAACGATTTTGATCAAACTGGGTATTTGATGTATTTATATGCCCGAGATATGACTGTAAAAATTTCATCACAATTGATCAACCGGAGGGGGGACTTTACTTAATAAATTTTGTAACATTTTCACGTGTTTTTTTGATTTTCTCAAAAACGGCTCTAACGATTTTGATTAAACTTAGTATTTGATCTACTTATATGCCCGAGATATGTCTGTAAAAATTTCATCAAAATTGATCAACCGCAGGGGGCACTTTACTTAATAAATTTTGTATCATTTTTACGTGCTTTTTTTATTTACTGAAAAACGGCTTTCACGATTGTGACCAAACTGGGTATTTTATGTATGTATATGCCAAATATGTGATAGCCAACATTTCATCAAAATTGATCAACCGAAGGGGGGACTTTACTTAATAAATTTTGTATCATTTTCACGAGGTTTTTTATTTACTCAAAAACGGCTTTAACGTTTAATAAAAATAAGATATGAATGTAGAAAAATGTTTGATTTTGGGAAATGATATCTAACAAAACACGTCAATTTCTTATCTAAGTAAGTTGGTAAGTGAAAGTTGTGTGTTGCGCGCACGCACCAGATTTTTTTTATTAGCTTTTATGTTACGACACTTAGCCATAAAGTCTGGCCCATTCTTTTTTAGTATGTTAGTTATATTAAATATAAATAAAAAACAAAAATAAACAATACTTATTAATCCTAGTTAGTTTTATAACATATAAAATACAATTTACTAGCTAAAAAAAAAAGAACGGAAAAACAAACAAATAAAAAATTTATTCTGAATGGTCGTGAAACAGATTTAGAAAAAGGCAATTTACTATTTAATTAGACCATTTCCTACAAAATTAAATTATAATAAAATAGATACAGCTAAATAATATACCACCTAACAGATAGTAGCTATTTAATTAGCTTTAGTATTGAAACATGAACGAGTGATTTCCAACTAATTAAAAAGATAAATAAATAAAGAAGAAGAAAAAAAAATAAACAACTTTCTAACAAACCTAACTAAACTAAACAAATAAACTAAAGATAAATTTTTAATTACGTGGTACAAATAAAATACTGTACGAAATTATATTAGATTTAAGTGTCATTATGTAACACTCCTGTGGGTTCAAATCATTCTTATTAAACAAAAATTTTAATTCACAATGTCAGAAAAACAATAACTCAAATATCTAACAGGTTACAAGCAGTATCAACTTGTTATATTTTTTTATTATCTTGGCGCTACAACTCGTCGACGAGTCCTGGCCTCCTCCACCAGCCTCCTCCAGTCATCTCCGTTCTGTGCCGCTGTCATCCAACTCCTGACTCCCAGAATATCTCTAGCGTCGCCAGCAACACCATCAGACCACCTGAGTTTCGGTCTCCCCCTTCTTCTAGTGCCATGGAGGGGTTCAGTCAGTACCTTTTTAGGGATTGCCTCGTCGTCCATTCTAGCCACGTGGCCAGCCCATCGCAGTCTTCCCAGCTTCATTGTCAGAATCTTTTTCATTGAAAATCGAATAAATTTCGTTATTCGTCCGTCTTCTCCAGTTTCCGTCTATATGAACTCCTCCGAAGGTCCTACGAAGAATTTTCCTTTCGAAGACTAAAAGGTTTATTCAATTCTTTTGCTTATGGTCCATGCTTCTGATCCATACAGTAGTACTGGGCGGATTAATGTTTTGTACAGATGAAGCTTGGTCTGCCGGGATAAGAGGCGGTAGGTGAATTCCTTGCGGAGTCCGAAGTAACACTTGTTGGCCATCAATATTCTTCTCCTAACTTCTGCCGCAGGTGAATTATCTTGAGTGACAAGTGTCCCCAAATATGTGAACTGGGAAACTTTCTGAAAGTTAAAGGGGCACTAAAGGGAAATATTGATAGTCTCACCAGGACGAGCTTCTCCTGTTACCATGTATTTGGTCTTCTCTTCATTCACCTCCAACCGTAGTACTCTGGAGGCCCCCAACAGAGCTAGCTAAAAAACCCTCTCTGACTGACTCTGTAGATCGCCATACAATGTCTACATCATCAGCAAAGGCTAAGAGCTGGACCATTCGATTGTAAATCGTTCTGTTAGTTTGCAGACCAGCGTCCCTCACTGCTTTCTCAAGCGCCAAGTTAAAAAGAAGGCAGGCTAGTGCATCTCCTTGGCGAAGTCCTTTTCTTGAGGAGAACTCTTTTGTTCTTTGCCCACCAACCTGCACAGTGCACTTCACATCCCTCGTGGTCAGCTTTACCAAGCGTATTAACTTCTCTGGGATATTAAAACCTTCTAGTGCCTTAATGTTATATAGTCAATCTAGTTTCAACTTCAGAGCAAGACAAACTCTCCAGTCCATCGTTCCTTATATTTAGTGTGAATTAGAACATTCCCGATGGTTCCCGGCAGCTAGCTTAGAAAGCTTAGAAGATATTTTAACAGTCAAAAAAATGTACTAGAAATGTTTGTAAATGTTCAAACAACAAGTCTTGAACTCTTCATAACTTATAAAATAACTTGTTTTTTTTACGTTACAGTACTTTAAATAATGTTATTTGAAGGAGATTCATACACCACGCAACTGAAATGCATGTTTGAGACTCGAGTTTGAATAACGACCATTGCCAATGTTTTCTCTTCAGATATAAAATTATTATAAAAGAAATAAACTCTGAAATAATGACTATTCAATTTAATAAAATAATATTTTATTTTATATATAATTTATATATTTTATTTTATATATTAGTCTGTCAATTCGATCCCACCCTAAGAGAATGTCCAGAACCTGATTACTTCGTTGCGATGTGGAGATTTTAGCCGGTTCTTGGGATCAGTGAAGAGAGATGATTGATGTGACTACACATGGGCTGGGTCGTTGCCAATTTTTTATCTTAAGACAAAATTATTTAAAGAATATATTCCTGTGTTCATTGGCAACGTCCAATTCTTAGTCTGCTGACAATGGTCAACAGACCAAATGGACAAACTGTCCACTCCCCCGTATTATTCGCATAAATTAAGGGAAAGAGGTCATTGGAGAGAAGGGATTGACTAGACCTGGATATGTTCCTGGTGGCTCAAGTGGAAAGAGCGCTTTACAAGTGATAAGGAAATCCGGGATCAATTCCAGGCCAAAGCAAATATTTTCTCTTCTTATAAGACATATTTAAAAATGAGTATTTATATACTTGAAGTAACGATCACATGTAGACAAAAAAAAGTGCAGTAAAAGTTTTTTTTTTTAATTCTTAGTCGATTTAAATAACTGAATTTAAGAATAAATATTTTGAAGTAAAAATATTAAGAAAACCATAAATAAGCTTGAAAGACTTTTTAAAATTATTTATAGAATAATTATTGCTTAAGTTTATTCTGTGTTTCAGATGTCTCATAGTTTCATCGAAAGAAAAACAATAATAATAATTAGATACCGGTTTCTCTTCCGGTATTGTATGCTATTTATTTCAGGAAATTGTACAAAACAATTAATTCTTTCGAAAAGTAATTTGTTAGGGTCAATTATTTTATCAATTAATTCACTCCAAAAAACATTTACGAAGCATTAACTTAATGATTCCACGAAGTGCCAAAAAAAAAAAAAAAAACACGGTTTCTCTCGAATATAAATTTTTCAGAAAAATAAAAATAACCTTCTTAGCACCTAAAAAAAGCGAAATAAAGTTAAGAGACTTTTATTAAAAGATAAACCATCAATTTGAGTCGCTGGGGTAGAAAAAGTGAATTTCCTCGAGGCTTTCAACTCCGATATAATATATAAAGAGAGCTTACGAAATGATATTAGAGGAAAAGTTTGTTCCAGGGAGCGATATTGCTCCCCGTTAAAGGAAAAGCATGGAAAATCAATGCACTGCCAACCACCCGATTTTTCATTAATTCTTTAATATCTGGAGCTGCACACCTCCTTTCCATCCGCTCCTTGCTTCTCATTTCCCCCGTCGCTGTGAGCTTCTTCCTCGTTCGTCTTCCAGTCCTCTTTGTCGGTTTGTTTTTATATTAAAAATTTTGTAAGGGAGGGGGCCGCCCCTAAGGCTGGAAAGGAAATATACACGAAAGAAATGGAAAACTATTTGAAAAAATCTACAGAGGTTTATGAATAGCACATAAAGAACGCTTGGGTGGCGGGATGGCCGAGTGGGCAAACGCGATAGAAAATACTCGTTGCCCATGACAACGCCTGATTGGAAATATGAAGACTGCCAGTTCAAAACCCGGAGCCAGGGGACAACTTAATTATACTCTGCATCAATCCCCCATCCTCTCCCCTGGCTCGGGAAACCCCGTATAGCCTATAAGGTCAAAGGGAAGGA
This sequence comes from Aelia acuminata, assembly GCA_911387785.2. Classification (NCBI taxonomy): domain Eukaryota; kingdom Metazoa; phylum Arthropoda; class Insecta; order Hemiptera; family Pentatomidae; genus Aelia; species Aelia acuminata. The sequence continues at coordinate 17,704,229 of OU426983.1, forward strand.
ACAAAAAAAAAAAAAAAAAAAAAAAAAAAAAACCATACAGAGCGCTTAACTTTACGGCCTACCAAAACCAAAAATAAATACACCTTCTGACTTAAACCCATTTGGACACACGCCTTACAAATTCCCAGCTCAGAAAAGAGGACGCAATTAAAAACTTTTCAATAGAAAATTTTGAGACTAATAACCAACGCTCCCTGGTACGTATAATAAAATTCTATATACAGATTTATAACAACCAACTACCGAACAACACATACGAACTCTTTATTCACGTTTTTATGTAAATTCGCACTGCCATAATAACAGACTAATCAACATAACCTCGGCTGATATGCCTTTTGCAAGGCGGCTAAAAAGAAGCTGGATGAGAGATCTGCTCACCTAAGATATCAAACCCGGAAAGAGGTCCTGCTGGACACTTTCCTATCATCATGCCCAAAATGCCTTAAGTCAGTAAGTGTGAATTTACGTTTGAAGAGAAAAAAAAATAATTTTTATTAGAAGGAATAATATTTTACAATGTCAAACTTGTAACGACACACTTATTGTATCAATTTGTAACGACACAGTAGCCATACGATTCGATCTTCAGAGCAAGACTAACTCTCCAGTCCATCACTCCTTATATTTAAACTGAATTAGAACAGTCTAGAAGGTTCCCTAGAGGCGTAGAAGATTCTCGAACAGGTACTAGAACAGTTTGTAACTGATCCAACGAAAAGTCAATATATTACCTCAAGTTTGAACTTAGTCTAAAGCACGTAATGTGTCTTCAACTATTAATTGGTAATTAAAATAAAAAATTGCAACCAGCTTTGTAGCAATTATTAACAAAATATACTCAAAACTATGTTGAAACTGATTTTATCTGTTTGTTTGTTTTGTTTATTTGAGTTTTTAGGCGTAGAACTCACAAGTCATCAACGCCAAGAGTCTTTTTGTTTTTAAAAGAGGCTCAGTCAAATACTTATCTTGGAGGGATCCTTATCTCAATTAAAGCAAAGCCAAAAAACAGATACATAAGCTAAGATAATATTTTTATAGTAAAATGTTCCAGAATAAGACTGAGGTAATCGGTAGCAAGTTCACTAGCATGACACATCTCTTCAAAGCCGAGGATAATAGAACCAAATATCGTAAATGCAAACGGGCAAGTAAATTTCGATAGACAGAAAGATAATAAAAAATTAAAAAAATATTAATAAGTGAAAAAAATAAGACTAAAAAAAAAGGAAACAAGGAATTGGAAATAATATAAAAAATATAATGGTAATAAAAATTAGAATGTAATGATAAAGTACGGAAATAATAATAGAGAAATATCAATAAAGCATCTATAGAAGAATGTGGACGACCAACAATTAAATACTGGCTATTAATTTGTATTTCTTAATGAATTTGTCTACTTTTTCCACTTCAGCTTCGTTGTAGCTAAGTGAAATTTTAATATCGGGTGGTATCTTGTATTGCTTTAATATTGGTTTATAGTAATGGCATTCCTCAAAGATATGTCTGATGCTTAGATTATTATTACATTTGGGGCACATCGGGGGGGGGGGGGGGGGGGGGGTATCCCTAGTAATGAGGTTTATATGTGTCATTCTGGTGTGTCCTATTATAAAGCGAGCAATAGCCACCTCTTCATCGCGTTTACTACGGCAAGACGTGACCCACGGTTTCACGTATTTTTTTATATTTTTCAATTTGCTGGCTGGACTCTCCTCCCACATTGCTTGCCATCTTTCCTATATAACTGCTTTAAGAGGGCATTGATTTTATCTAATGAGTATTAACAGGAAAAGTAATACGTAAAATCAGATGAGTTGATCGTCTATATAAGCAATTACTGAAATAGCAGCTTCATTACAGATTTGTAACTTAAAAGCAGATTTATATTGGATCTATTTAGAGAGCAGGAAGTAAGATACTCAGAGTAAATATCATTCTAATTTCTCAAGACATTCAAAGGAGTTTGGTGTGAACTTGGTATCATCTTATTCTTGAGTAATGGCCGTATCAAAGCCTGATCCCAGAATTAGGAGGAAACGTTGTACATATTGCAGGAGCCCCCCTCCCCCCCCCCCCCCCAGTCTGTGCATGTTAATTAATACGCCAGCCAGCGAGCTAGGCTTCTAATGAGTTGCCCAACTTTTGATTGAAGTTTGCATAAACGATCTTAAACATTTCCAAATTACCTCCATCGATCCCCTTTATCCCCTAACGCATGAACATGCCTAAGGCAGGATTGTATAAAACATGATTTATACAACAATATAAACAACTATTCAACTTAACAATAAAGTCGTTATTGATCTAAATGAAATACATGAAAAAATTTCTTCCTACCTATGTTTACATCTTTCCCCAGATTTTTCCCTGAAAACTTTGTTAATGATTCTTTCTGTTTTCATTAAAAGTAATGTAATTATTATACGCAGTTATTAAAACTAAATAAATACTTATATATAATATATATGATAGACGATATATAATTTATTTTAAAAAAAACAACGAATGAAGTATCCCACTTACAACTGAATCTTCTCCGGTCAGAAAATCGATCACTTTAATTATAGACTCTAATCACAATCCGCCAGACATTACTTTATGCTCATCTATCTTAGTGGGATGATAACTTGTTTGAAACAACGCGATTCTGTATCACCAGTTTTACTTACTTTAGCACTGGAATGGCATAAGGGAGGAGGCACAGATAAAGAGTTTGAATCTTAAAGTAAATATATCCGTACTCGGATATGCCCATGACTTGCCTTTTTCTGAAATTTGGGACGGCCGAGTGGGCAAACGAGTTAAAAAACATGCGCAGCCTGTGATAACTTATCATTGGGAACTCGAAGATAACAAGTTCAAAACCCGGAGCCAGCGAACATTTAATATTAACTTGCAATTAATCCCCTATCCTCTCCCCTAGTCCGGCCTAGTATTGCCTAAAAGGCGAAGAAGGGGATGGTTCCAATAAAAAAAAAAAAATGTTTGTAGGACTAAATACAAAATCATTGATGAAAACCGGTCAAGAAGAACTTGGAATCAAATAAGGATAAGACATGATACACAGTTAGTCGAAGAAGTGGTGACGATTTTAAGGTTATTAATGTAGAATTTTTTTTTTTTTTTTTTCCCGAGGTGGATGGAGAATTGGGTAAAGGCAGATCTGTCGAAGTTGGGTCTGTATGGTGGCTGGCGGTTTAGAGATATGATAAAAATGCAAAGTTAAAAGTATTTTTTGAACTAAACAAAAAATAAATAGGTGAAAAAACGCTTCAAGATTTAGACTGAAGAAAAACTGTTGATGCAGTAGAACCAGGGGCATAAATCATGAATGAATTTACGACTGAGCGTTCCCTTCCGCTGGCTAATTGCTGAACCTATATTTACCCTCGAGCCTGCTAAAAGATACTAAAGGCCACATATAAATTAGGATGCTTGGCTTATGGTTCCTGTAAGATATGTTAATAGCTGCCATTCATTTGCATATCGTTGCCAACACGCAAACTGTCCCCGATCACGAGTGAGGAAAATCGATACTGCCAGCCAGTGGCAGGTTGCCTATCGATATTAGGATATCCCCAGCCAACTCTTGCTCAGGTGTCGGGGGTGTCAGTTGAGAGATTTATTCAAAGAGGAGAAAAGAAAATATGGCGTGGTTCGCAGATGTAATCTTCAGGCGAGCGATCTTTGGGAAATAAAGTAAAAGAATTCAATTTTATTGGTATGAGTAAAATCTTCATTTTCCAATGTTATTTTTTTTATATATACTTATGTAACATTTTTGAGCTTTTCGACCTCCTGATTTTCATCCTATATTACGTTATTTATAATATTACAGTTACAATACAATACAATTAAAATAAACTACCACAACTAACTACCAAATTACACACTACTCCAGCACTTATTTGACAAATGCTCAAAACTCCGAATCTATTACAAAAGGATAATAATTTGATACTATTACAGTAAACCCTCATTATTACGAACTCGGATATAACGAACACCTCGATATAGCGAACCGAAATACTATCCCCCTAAAATCACCATTACATTTCTGCTGAACCCCTCGTTATAGCGAAATCCCTCGGTTAGTGCGAACTACGAACTAAATTTGATGCCTGAGAATTATTATATTCTGTTATAACGAACTGATAGAATTTGTATTAATTTTTTTTTACTTTATTACGTAGAATTAGCGCGGGAAGACGAAGTATCACCAGTTTCTAGAATTGATGTGTTTTTTTACTCTTACTAATCTGATTTCGTTTTGCTCTCTCTCTGATTCCATTGACTTTTTTCTCAAAACTAGCTCAGTTCTGTTTGGAGCTCTGTATTATTCGAATCAGTGTTCTGTAGTCGTTTATACTGTTTTTTTTTTAATACACAATGAGTTCTTTGGTAGACGTGTGTCACAAACGTAAATCCTTATCAATCGAGGAAAAATTAAAAATTCTCCTGGATATTGAATCGGGAATTCTAAGTAAGAAAATCATCGCAGAAAAATATGAAATTCACAAATCAACATTGTCAACCATTATAAAAAACAAAGATAAAATAGATTCAACCGCAGCCCAAGGAGCGGTTATTTCAGCATCAAATAAACGACTGCGCTCTGCGGCTCATGAATATTTGGGAAAAAATTGATAAATTGCTTTAAACAAATGAGATCTCAAATACCAATCTCAGATCCTCTTATTAACCATTCTGTATTATTCGAATAATAAGCTAAGGCTAAAGAACTCTCAAGTGAACTTGGTAAGTAAATTAATTTTTTATTTAATATGTAGTTTAACTAAAAACAAATTACATAAATGCGTTTTAATTTAACTAGTTCTAATGAAAGAATTTCATTCTAAATTTGATCAAATTAGTGCGGCCATTGGCTAAAAAAAAAGATAAAAAAAAAAAAAAAGAATCCTTGGTTATTACGAACCTCGATATAGCGAACTCTTAATATCAAACCCCCTACCAGTTCGCTATATCGAGGGTTTACTGTAAGACCCATTCGGACTTAATTAACTCAGGGAATCGAGCTATGGGGCTCCACCAAACCATTAGATTCCTTTCGAACCCAGTCCTTACAATCAAAAGCCCTTCGCAAAATCCTTAACGCTGCTTATTTTGTCACCAATTAAAATCATTCACAATGACCGCAACGTATCGTATGTCTCCGGTTTGGCCCTATCCAGATCATTTCATTATAAGCTCCCGAACCATCCGATCTTGATTCCACATCTATCTCTGACAATTCTCCCAGGAGTCTGAAAAGAAGATGGCTTCGTGACCTTTTATGTTAAAAATGCTAGTTGAGTGCTACCAGTGGGTAGTTTCTTTTACATGCCTTTTCATGACATTATTTAACAGCATTTATTCCGTTATTTTACACATTTACTGGATGTGTTTTAATGTAGAGTTGTAAATTTCAATAAATTAAATTTTTAAAAATAAAGTAGATTACAGCACAATTACAATACCATTATAACTTCTTCTTTATCCAACCCTTATACCTTCTGGTGTCGTGGCAGCCTGCGACCATTTTCTATACACTTCTCTATCCGCAACCAATCTCCTAATCTCACTCATAGTGAGTCCCCTTTTCCTTGCCAGATCCGATCTGAGGTCCTCCCATTTATCTCTTGGTCGTCCTCTAGGACGTTTTCCCACTGCTTTTGATTCCCATACTTTTTTTGGCAAGCTATTGATTGGCATTCTTAGTACATGGCCAAACCACTTCAATTCTCTTCTGTGAATATAGTCCACCAGCGGTTCCTGTCCCGTATCTAATCTTATTCTTTGGTTTCGCAATCGGTACAATCTTGTCTTACCGAGAGCTTTTCTCAGGAATTTGATTTATGTGGCTTGTATACGGCTTTTAAACTTGTTGATGCTAGGCCAGCTTTCAGCTCTATAGATCAGTGTAGGGATGAATACTTGTTTATAAACTGTCATCTGGTTTTCATCTCCACTTCCCTTTTTCCCATTATGATATTGCTGAGCTGGTAATAGACGTTTGTCGCATTTCTTATGCTTTGATTTAATGCGTGATGAACCTACAATTCAATACAATATAAATATAGGTATAAGTTTTTTTTTTTTTTATAAACAGATGCATAAGTTATACATTATATTATTCCTTAGTATGTTTTTATTTCTCAAGCCTTCTATCATTCTTGTCATTGTAATCCGTTTCCTAAAATCCCCTCGTAGGAACTCTCTCTCCTAGCATCCTACCATGTAAACTGTACTGTTAGTATTACTATTCTTAGTATCATTCTTGTCATTGTAATCCGTTTCCTAAAATCCCCTCGTAGGAACTCTCTCTCCTAGCATCCTACCATGTAAACTGTACTGTTAGTATTACTATTCTTAGAAGTAGAAACGCTGTGGCTACTTAAGTCCTGGAAAATATTTTGATTTGGTTCAGTCAATCCAGAGCCCGTCTCCAAGCCCCTCTTACTTCTAATATCTTTTAAGCGTTATTTACTATAAAACTTTAAATAAACCTTTTTAAAAAAGTCTTGTAGGGGAAGGGGTATTATTATTAATTCAAATACTATCCTTCACATCTAGTATTCGCTAATTTATTTTTATTATTTTTCCTATGTACGTAATAACTCTGTTTTGTTGATCAATCTTATGTTCAATATTCAATTTAAAAAAATTTTAATATCAAAGAAATTGATTAATGATAAAATAATTTACAAATAATTTAGTTTAGAAAAACATTTATTGTTGCACACGAAACAATATGTAATGTATGATTCTTAACAAAATATTAACAAAGAAAAATTCTCCCACAAAGTGAGAAAGAAGAGAACAGAAAACATGTGTATAGCTTATCTAAATTAACCAATACAAAAAAAGACGGTTATGTTTAATCTAAAGTAAACTAAAACAGATAAACAAATGTAATTAAGTTGTTTTATGTTTTCTAAAGAAGTGTTTCTATTTAAACAAAATAAAGAAAAACCTTAGTGTCTTCAAATTACAAAAAAAAACCTTTTGCTGTAGACCGATGTTTAAATGGAGGTCACCAGGGCGATGAATGAAGGCCGGGCCCGGTGCTAGGGTTGTCTCTCTGGTGGTGTTCCAATAAAAAAATGGGGAAGATGAATTAAAGTTTACTTGGTGCACTATTGAAGATAACACTTTATCTTTTTTCTCAAGACTGGCAAGCACGTGGCGTCAGCTGTTTTTTTTTTTTAACCAACTAATAGACATTACCTGGTGTTATAAACAATGCGCTTATTTACATTCTATTGTAAAATAAACTCGAAATAAACTTTTATTCGGGCTTTAACAAGTCTTTTATTCAAAATAAAAAGTTATATATCGTTAATAGTTGTAAGAAAGCTTCAAAATAAGTGTTATGTATCTTGGATACTTGGCTTTGTAACAAGGGAGACATTACAGAAGTACTAAGTTATAAGAATAAATAAAGCAGAAAATATAAAGGAGGAGGAGAACAGAAATGGAAGTGAAAACGACTGTACAAAGTAATCTGAGCCCTCAAGATGGACAGGCAACCGACTTAAATGGAGTATTAACAACCAAGAAGAACCATCGGCGGGAATTTAACCGAGTTGAGCGAGCATTTTAACCCGAGATTAAAAGCCACTAAGCACATCTCTTGCTATAATTCATAAACTTCTTCCTTCCAGCCCAATCCTGGAGCTTTATTAAAAATCCATAGCCCCTTCCAACTGCGGCCCCGTAACTCGGCAAGAAATATTTTATGCGCTCTAGACTAGACTCGAGCTGAGTGTTCCCGAAACGGCAATATAGTCAGCGATACTGACCACTGTATAAGAAAGAAATTGCATTATATTTTATATATGTGTAGAGAACAATTTTTTTTTTCTTTAAGTTTAGGATGATTGTATTCAGGATTGCCAAATTTGGATTTTCAAATCAAAGTATTCCACACATCCACTTGTAGTGCACATCTTCGAGAACATAGACAGCCTGGAGAGTATGATAGAGAAGCTAAGGAAGAGATCACAGAAGGCATCCACTATGCGAAAGTACCCGCATTGGATATATGCCCTAAACTAAAACACGCCATTTAGATATCATTATAGGAATCATTATGAGATGCTCAAACCAATAGCAAGTTGAGGTACTAAAAAGAAGCGTTCAGCCATGGAGCACTTCATTTACTGGAAATAGAAAGGAAGAAGTGGCCCTAACCCGACTGCGGATAGGACATGCAAGATTCAGCCAAGAATATTTAATGAAAGGAGAGCTCCCTCAATATGTGATGCTTGTGGGGTAAGAGACAGTGTAAATCATGTGTTGGATGAATGCTTGATTTATCAAAAACAAAGAGAGGAAAATGGGCTGCCGCAATAAATGTATGAACTTCTGGGAAACGTTCCTTGAATCATATCAAATTTGCTTCAATTTTTAAGGGCCACAAAACTGATTAATCTTATTTAAAAATAATATAACAAGATTAATATCTTCTTAAAATAGTGACGGTAATATTTTCTGAAAAATGAAATAAATTATTATAAGTTAAACCGTAAATCTAAATTGTTCCAGCATTATCCAATCTCAATCGTTCCATTATTATCCTAAGCAATATCCAGTATTAATCTAAATTGCCAAAAAAACAGTATTAATCTAAATGGTCATAAACTACCTTAAGAGTTGGACGATAATGACCTTTATGGTCGACTTGTCCTTAAACATGGAAAAAAAGTATTAATGCAACTGGGGAATTCTCTATATTACTCAGTACTCGTAGTAGTTTGGATCGAAACTTAGGACAGAAAATCCTGATAATTTATTAACTTATCTTAAAGAATACCATTTGAACATTACACACCTTTAAATGAATAAAATAGTTTTTTTTTTTTTTTTCTTTTTTTTTTTTTTTTATTAGAACACCAATGAACGAAAGATTTCATATAATAAACTATTTGAAAATATGTCTGTAAATACGATGCGTTGAACAAATACTCATTCACAACCTTTACTAGATACACAGCAAAAAAAAGTAATTATAACTTATAAATAGAACCTCATTTATGTATGTAAACAATTTTTATAGTCGGGGATACCGGCCCCCTTTTGTGACATTATTAACATCCGGTTGAAAATTCGTGAGTGGCCTCATTTTTACTAATGCTACAACTTATTTACTTAGGGAAAATCTTGGATCTGGGCTGGCTTTGGCTCTCCAAATATTGAAAATTAGAGTGAATATCCTGACTAAAAATCATCTTAATATAGAATACAAGGCCTCAAAGTCTCGTATTATTTCAATAATGCACTTAATCATGCAGATTACATGCCAAATTTTCGCCTATTCAGGCATCTTCAGGGCTACTACAGTTTCACAAGCAAGCTAGAAACAGACTGAAACCTTCCCATATGGAAGGAGGGCTAACAGGGAAATATACAGTGTTGCCAACATTCAAACAAATTTAGATAACAGAGATAATAACTGAATAAGGTCTATAGAAAAAAAAACACAATATTAAAGTAGAAGAAGGTTCAAAAAAAAGTAATTTTAATTTTACATCTACACATATATACATACACACTCACACCCATTACACACATAACATCATGCACTAGAATTATAAATATATATAAAAAACATATGAAAAGCAAAGGCAAATCTAGAATAAATAATTCAACTGTTGGTTTAAAATGTTAATTGTTTCAGCAAAAAAGTTGTTAAGATATCTTGCATCATTTTTAAAATTGACAACCTTATTAATGTTTGCAGCTATATATTGCAGCTACTTTTTCTATAGACCTTATTCAGTTATTATCTCTGTTATCTAAATTTGATTGAATGTTGGCAACACTGTATATTTCCCTGTTAGCCCTCCTTCCATATGGGAAGGTTTCTAGCTTGGTTGTGAAACTGTAGTAGCCCTGAAGATGCCTGAATAGGCGAACATTTGGCATGTAATCTGAATGATTAAGTGCATTATCGAAATAATACGAGACTTTGAGGCCTTGCATTTTATATCTATAATTAAATAGTCTCTTCCTAAAACTTGTTTACTAAATCATCTTAATATTATATTTTACTTCACAGCAGGGACCCCATGCCTAGGTACTTCCATGATCTCCATCATTTTTCCATGACTATATTTCCATGATCGAGCAACAATTTTCACAATAAATTCATAAAATCTTAATCCAACCATGAACTTTTACCCCAACACTAAATTACTCTAAATCCATTTCAAACCTATAATTTTACACTTATTCCATTATTTTTAAATTATATTAGACTATATTAGAAATTTTTCTAAACTAAAATAACAAAGATTTTAAATGTTCAAAATATAAGTTTATAATTAAATTGCTAATATCTTTTAATCTATCTTTAATTAATTTTAAAAGAAGAAAGTAAAAGAAGTGATTAAATTTTAATAAAATAAGCATAAAATAAAATATGCAGAGTCAAAGCTTAAGTCCTAGAAAGTCCACTGCGGTGCACCCTTTAGTTCTTTTTAACTGAGTTGGTGGTGGACCTTTCCTAATTCTTCTGTAGCCTAATTTAAGTTTGGGCCCAGGCTGCTGCCTGCAATTGTCTTTCGTTTTTCTTGTGGTCATGTTTCGTTCTTGTTTTACTTTTGTTCTAACTGTAATTAAGTCATTAAAAAAAGAATTTAAAAAATGAACCGGATATTGCTTTTAATTATTAATAAAATCGATAACCATTAAATATTTGCTGTACCTGCTTCGGATTCGGATACATAAAAAAGTAACATTAAGTTAGATTAAACAACAATTAATCAAGTAAAATAATAAACATACAATTTATATATGTATTGATATTATTGTAAATTTTATTCTTAAAAATTTGCCAATATAACTCACGTTATTTTACCCTAAACTGTGTTTTCATTAAAGGGCATGAGTATGGGAACAATATAAATTGTACATTACTTATCTCGGAAGAAAAGAACTTAATCATGTCTTCGAAAAACCTGGATCTCACCTGAAATCAAGAAAAAAGGAAATATTAATCCTTAACACGGATCTTTGCTTCTAACAGTTTAATTAATCTATACTTAAACTTAATCTTAAACCTTAAGAATAATTTTAAAAAATAATTAAAGGAGTGGAATGGACGTAAAATGTGATAAATGTTAATTATAATGAAGTCAGGAAAGACGTATGTATTTTACATAAAACAATTATTAGAGACAACCAAATGGGTTGTGGAGTATTAAATTGTTTAACAGGTAATCACATTATTAATCCATTATAATGTTGATAACTTTCACTTATAATATTTGTACCTTTGCAATATCTAATACTTCTAATAACGGTTATAAACAGATACCCCTAGAAAATGGGCCATAATCCGGAAACGTTGGTTATATAAAATAAATCATAAAACATGTGAGAGATTCCTTCTTTGTTTGTTTAACGTCACTTTATGTCACTAGGGCTAATCGGATGATGCTACTGTGGGAGTCCTAAATTTTGCCTATACAGGTATAATTAGGATAGGGATCTTTAACGAGTACTTGCCTTCATACAGGCTCAGGACCTTCATTTTACGTCCTATCCGAGGGACGGCATGGCTAAGGATTTTTTGACTCCCATTAGAAAATCCTAGGGCGCGAACAGATTCCTTCTTTATAATAACCTAATATATAAAACTATTCCTCAAACAATTGAAAAATAATTAAAAGGGTTAAGTTGAAGGTAATAAATATGTGTAATTATGGCAAGTATTCTATCATTCCCAAATATACAGGAGTAAAGTGATTTATTTTATTTTCCCTCTCACAAATATTCTAGAAGTATTTATAAGCTAATTGACAAAGATACCCCATTGGCGATATACCTGTCTGCCTAGTAGTGAGTAGAACTCATTCAAATAATTTTTTTTCAGAGCTCATAAACTATTACTTATCACCAGTAGATATTTGAATTGTAGATTTTACCTTGGTATTTAGCATCATAATTAAATTTGCAGTTGATTAACAATCAGCTAAGTTTTATCGACATCAGGTAAAGTTAATAATAATATGTCAGGGAAAGTATGACACAAACATGGCGTTGATGACCACTTTTGGTTTTACGCCAAAAAGCACAAACAAACAAAGTATGACACAAAGTATAGAAGTGTGACACGATTCTTCGACAAAGTGTTATGTTGAATTTATTTTCATAAAAGACAGTTTGTGTTCATTAAAGCTAACAACTGATTTATTTCCAGACAAACTCTCACTCTCAGGCAAATTAACATCTAATTTTTCAAACATTAATATTAATGTTTGTGTTGCTGTGCATTAAGTTGTATTCTAAGAACACTATTTTTTCTGGAGTATATAACAGTGCTAGTAAATACCTCTTCCACTTAAGCACATTTAGCAAGATTTGTTGAAAAAAAAAATCTCTTATCGAGTTTATGTTACAATATTTTCTTCAACGCGATAAAATCGTGTACATTTATTTATACTTTTAAGAGTGTTATGCCTGTAAGTATCGAATAATGGCAACTGTTTTCATTGATACCGCGGACTGGTACAACTAAATATTTCAAGTTTTTTTTTTTTAGTTAATTTAACAAAGCGATTGAAAAAAGAGTCTTTAGTTTTAATTATGAGTCTATTTATTCAAACGATGTCAGTTTATTCACCTAAAAACAGGAAACAGTAGACCAATGAAGCCATAAAGAAGGATTTGGCCATTGGTGCAGACCAGAATTAAAGCAAAGTGGATTGGAATAATACAATGCAGATCAAGCATTTAGAATGCATTGCATAGCTTCCTTCCAACTGTCTCCTGATTTCCACATCAGATGGTGAAATCGCAAGAGACAATTCAATATTTAATTGAATATGGTGTTTTGCATATTGCTGGACATATTAATAATGAATATAAATATTAATAAAAAAAAATAGAGAAAATATTGAAAAAGAATAATACCTATTATTAGTGTAGAATTTATATTTTACTTATTTAATGTTTTTTTTTTTTTTTTTTTTTGTATTCATCAAATTAATGCGCTCGAAAGTCATTAAAAGTAAGTACAACGGTTAGAGTAAAAAAAAATCTGGTGCCTGCGCGCAACACACAACTTTCACTTACCAACTTACTTAGATTAGGAATGTGTAATGTGTTTTGTTAATTGCCACTTTTAAAAGTTATACATGTTTTCACATTCATTTCTTATTTTTGTATACATTTGCTAAAAAAAAAAACACTAATTTCTTTTATTATTAAATAAAAGTTTTTACTTGTGGTAATTCGGCAATGCAAGCATAATACTCCAAGTCGTCTGATTTTATAATTCTCTATGTACTTGTTGAATATTTCATTTAGTTCCCATGAAACAAATAATTCTCATTAAATGAACAGAACATCTTTAATTATACCGCATTGGTTTGTCATTTAAGGCGTACTGCGCATGCGTGAGCTCAAGGTGTTTAATGAGTTGACGGAATATTTTTCTTTTTTTCTCATGTATTTGTTTACTTGATTTTTTTCATATATCATATTTAGCCATTTCTTATTTTTAGGCGTGATGAGAGGCAGTTAATTTCTCAATATAAACTAAAACAAAGGTACTTTATAGGAAAACAAAAAAGGCCCCTTCCCCATTTAAGCCCCCTCCGAAAATTTTAATATTGATAAAACTTACCTGATATTATTGAACACCTAATTTTCATTAAACATGACGAATTTGATCAAAATCATTGAAGCCATTTTTGAGATAATCGAAAAAAAGGTAAAAATTGGAAAAAAAGTTAAGAAATAAAGTGCCCTCTCCGTTTGACCAATTTTGATGAAATGTTAGCTGTCACATCTTTGGCATACACATACGTCAAATACCCAGTTTGATCAACATCTTTAAAGCCGTTCTTGAGTAAATAAAAAAAAACATATGAAAATGATACAAAATTTATTAAGTAAAGTCCCCCCTCCGGTTGATCAATTTTTACAGTCATATCTCGGGCGTATTAATACATTAAATACTTAGTTTAATCAAAATCGTTAGAGCCGTTTTTGAGAAAATCGAAAAAAACGTAAACATTTATTAAATAAAGTACCCCCACCCTTTGACCAATTTTGATGAAATTTTCGCTGTCACATTGCGGGCATATACACACACTAAATACCCAATTTCAGCTTCGCAGGGTTTATAGTTTCTAAGCTAGTCTGTTCGCACACACACTCACCTCCACAGACCATTTCGCGGGACTTGGTTATTTCGACTCAGGGGACCCCAAAACGTGTAAAACCGGAAGTCGAAATTTTTCTCGATCGCAATACTTCCACTTACTATATATTTCATATATAGGTAAGTGAAAGTAAAAAAAAAATAGGTTTAGTTTATTTCTACAAAGTAAGTGAACTTAAAGTCTACTAAAAAGTAAACGAACTGAACTACTGATAATTTCTTTTATCGTTTATATTTAAGAGACTTTATTTGAAATTAATTAGCCCATATTGATTCTTCACAATGTCATAAACAGTTAATGCAACGATCCTTAATAAAGCCTACCTTACAAGAGGCTTTACAGAAGGGGATTTCTTTAAGTTTTATTTGATTTAAAGACAATTTTATAGCAAAATATTTTATGGTTTCAGTAAGTTCTGACCGAAATCCTAAAATCTAATGAAAGACAATTATATATGAATATTTTTTTTTCTTTTGACTGCAGTTAAGATCTAGGTTTCGCGAAGACACGAGTAAGTTTTTTCCTTCGAAAATAGTTCATTTCTGATTAATGTTTTTCTTCTTCTTTTTCTTCTTTCGCTTATCCCCTTCGTGCCTTTCAGCGTTGGGGAGTGCATAGCCAGGAAAATGTTTTTCTAATAATAATAATAAAGGCTTAACGAACCCGAAGGTTCGATGCCGACACCACCACTCGCTCCCAGTACACCTCCATCCATCGACCGTCTTCCAGACCCAACTTCGATAGATCCGCCCTAACGCAATCCTCCCACCTCCGTCTTGGCCAGCCCCTCGGACGTTTCCCTAATGTTTTTCTAATCAATTTTTTTTTTTTTTTTTTTTAAATTTTTCAAAAAACTACTTGTTATCATTGTTATTTTTCAGCTATCATAAACATATGATGACCACCATACTCTACCTAAATTAACTAAGTATGAGTTGAAATTAAATCTTTTATTATTTTTAGATAATTAATTTATAATTTTTAAAATTGTTAAAAATTAAAAAATCTTTGGCAATAAATCAATTAATTTTTGAGGTTCCAAGGTGAGCTCAGTAGTAACAGCGATTCTACAGAAATGCAGAGGACCTGGGTTCAATTCCCGGGCTTGGTCTAAAGCTTCTAAAAAAAAATTATAAATTAGCTATACCATATACTTCGAGCCCTGCTACAATTACATGCTTCAATGAACTAATAAGTTTATTTTATATTTTGAAAATAACTGAATTAATTTTTTTAACCATAAAATAAAAGATTTATTCTTCAACTCAGCTCTTCACATCTATTTCATGTATTTGTATTGCATGTGTAAGAAGCTAATAATTAAAGCTTGTACAGTGTATAAGTGAAATTAACATCTTGTTCATTATTTTTAAAAATATTGTAACGCTTCTGTGGGTTAAAGAATATTAATTCAACAAAGATATCCAATTATCAATGCCAACAAATTAATACAACTCAAATATTCGGGCAGGTTACAAAAATGATAATGTCATAGTGCACTAATCATATGACTTGAGCTTTTAAGTCAAGGCACAGACTTAGACTAACTCGTTAAGTCACTCGCTCCTAATATATGATCGTAAATGGTCTTGTCTGGAATGTTACAGAACAACGTGAACAGTTCCACGTCTGCGTGGACTAGGCTCGAAAGATCTGGACCCAAACGGTTCGTTCCAACCGCTAATTTTGTTCCAACAAACGGTCTGGGATTTGAAATCATATGGTTTTTTTATTTACGTTATTTTTTTATAACGATTTAACGTAACAATATGTTTTTTTTTAAAATAAAGCAAGAATAATATTAAAACGAGAACAAAATGTGACTACATGAAAAAGCGAAAGACAATAGGAGCATCCTGTGCCCAAACTTAAATTAGGCCCCAGAGGAATTAGGAAAGGTCCACTGCCAACTGACTGTTTTACAAAAAAAAGCAAAATATAAACTACAAGGTGCACCACAGAGGCTTTTCTATGACTTTTAAGCTGCGATTCTACATTTTTTTATTTTATGTTTATTCTATTATAATTTCATTACCTCTTTTCCTTTTAAAAGAAATTAAGGATAGATTAAAGCAGGAAGTCGCTTGATATCTTCCACTGTCTCAGTTATTTAGTTTAACAACTCTTTTCTTTTCCTAAAAGTTAACATTAAAATTTACAAAAATACTCTTTTTCCTCAATAAATTTTAAAAATCTTCTTTAAAGATTTAGCGTTTGCTTTTTTTTTTAATTTCAAATCATCCTTTTCCCCCAGTAACTAAGCTACCACCAGCCAGGCTCTTCTTATTTCTTACATTTACTTTTTTTTGCACATATTGTAAAAAGCGTCCTACATCACAACATGCAACTTCGTATTTTCTTCTTCTAAAAGGTCCACCCTTTTTCTCAGCTTTCTCGAGGTATCCTGGTGTCACTATCCTTCGTCTATTTCCCTCCGTATTTCTTGTAACAAGGCCAGCCACTTTTCGGTAAAGCAGAAAGGAGCTCTTACCAAAAAGGATGTCTTGTTCCATATCTGGTACCATAAGTGAAAAGAAAAAAAAAAAAAAACCCAAAAATGTAGGTGGCTATATATGAATAGTACAATAATAAGATATTAAAACAGAAAACCATAATAAGAAAAATATACATTATATTAGGCTGATGAAGGCACATAATTGAATTCCAAACAAGAAAGGGATATTTAACCTTTTTCTTTTGTTAGAATCCACCTCCATTGCAAAATTGAGGCAGAATATTATTAATTACTCCCCTTGAGTCGATCATAAAATGTGGTATTTTTGGTAGGTATATGCTCGTGCAAAAATTTAGTCACAATTGAGTAAACGGAAGGGGTATGTCAAATTTTTAATACATTTTAAGATTTTTCTGCGGTTTTCTCAAAAACAGCTCTAACGATTTTTATTAAACTCATGTTTAATGAGAGTTAATAATTATGTCATATCAGATAGGTTTTGACCAAAAATTCGAAGACTATGTTTAAAATTTCTACGAACGGTAATTAACCTTCTAACGATACCAATACATTTTATATTTTAAAAAAAAGATTTAAGAAACCTGGACTTAACCAAATTAGGATTTTTTTTTTCCCCTTTCCCTCATACACTAACCCTGAACGAGAGCTGTATATTTGTTGATTTGTACATGCTCCATGCACTAGGCATAATACATATATCGATACATTAAATGTTTACATTTAATTTTTTTAAATTTTATAAAATTAAATTTATACAGATTTGTGTATTAAGGAAAAACAATAAAATGAAGGAATGAGAAAAACAAGACAATTGTTGAATTCAAATGAAATTCCCAACATTAGATATACCACAAAAACATTAAGATTTTTTTCTCTTAAAAAATAAATGAATAATAATGAATCGCGAAAGTACTTAAGACTTTCAAGTTATTCAGTAATTATAATACTCAATTCCTTATGGAGAATAATAAAAAAAAAAAGTGAAAAAATTTGGATAAAGCTGTTTAATGTGAATTTTCCAAGTTTCGTTTACAAAATTATCAAAACACGTAGGTTTCTCTTCCATGTAGGTTTGTTAAGTGAAAAGAGTTAGTTACGCTCATCGCGACTGATTTTTACGAATAAGTGAGCCCCTCTTTTTTATTTTTATTTTTATTTTTTATTAAATAGTAAATTGAAATTTATATCGTACACTGATTTATACATAATCGATATTCCAATTACAACAAACCATACTTGTTCTTCGGCATGATCATAACCTCGGACTAAATAATAATAGCAATCTTAGTAAGTGAGAAGGACACAGTCATTTTTCCATTAGTTAAGAAAAATACGGAAAAAGGAAAACCTGAGAGCGTGACTGGGTTTCCCGATTGGAGCCATAACTTTTAGCCTAATCTCACATCGGCCAACTTCCACTAAATGTGCCCTCTTAATTAAACGCTTAGTTTTTTCCCACAGCGAAAGGTGTAATTTTTCTGCTTGAGGTAAAAATACAGTCTCATTGAGTAAAAATCTGTTATATTCGGTAAAATTGTAATAGACTGAAAATATATGAGAATAGTTAACCATTTTATCTTACAAAGAATATTTTTATTTACAGAATATTTATTTATTTACTTTTTATTTTATTGCTTTTTTAGACTATCCTATCCACTAGAGAATGAATTTATATTGATGTTCACATTTCAACATACCTGGTTTTTCTAAAATAAGTATTGTATCGATGAAAATATAACCCTCGATATCATCCCATCCTCTGTGAGAGTCAAAACAAAATAAAAATAAATTAATAATCTATTTCTTCGTATGGATTCCTTAAAAATGCTTGGTGGAATACAGCTTGGCCGAAGATAATAATTGTAAAGGACATTAGGATAAAAGTAAATCTATTTGTGCGGATTCTTGATGAGAGCAAAATACATAATTTAGGCACAATACTTTTATAACTTACAAGATGCACGACTCAGAACAACAGATTCTAATTCAGTCAGACTACACCAAGATAAATACTATAGTTTGTATCATACCATTTATAACTGGGAGGTTTTTCAATCATGTATTAAAGCAAAGCCCAGAGGGAAAGATATACAGCGAGGAAAAATGTAAAAAATATGCCTAAAGGCATATTTAATGTTATACATACATATTTAATGATATTAATGCATATTTAATGTACGTAAATGGTAACCAATAAATAAATGGTTGCTCCATATGGAATACGTTGAACGACACGCAGTAGATCCTAGGCATTGGAAAATAGAAAAAAACTTAGCTAGTTACTTTTCTTCAACAAAACAATTACCGAATACTATTAATTAAATGTATCACATAAAAATAAAAATAAAATTAACTCTTTTTGTTTTATTTATAGAGTCTATATCAGGAAGATTGCTCGTTGAAAGCTGATCCTATCAGATGGGAGTGAAAGGAGGGGGTGAGTTGTTTTTACAATTGGATTCCACCAATTCCCAACTCCGGGAGGGTAAATGAAAGAAACTTTGACAAAGCAACTTTAGGAGAAGTTCCAAGCTTCCAAAAGAAATAAAAAAAGAAAATGGAAGCCAGTAGGTTCGATCGGGATTAACTCCTCGCTATTGAAGAAGCTTCCATTTAAAATCCATTCTTTGGGCTGTCAGGATTGGAAAGGAGTACATTATATATTTATTGGCAATCCCAAGTTTCGTACTTTCTCAAATAAGGATGTAAAGGCAAATATCAATTTAGGCATGTCATATCCTTATTTCATACAGATCTAATAATGATAAAATATAAAATATTTATTATTTTATTAGATAAAATATTTTATTATTTACTAGATAAAATATATTATAACGAGAATAATAAAGAGCAGAACAAGTTAAAAAAATTTTAAGCCCTCTATAAGCCCTAGAATTACCAGGGGGTTCCTGACTTCTTAGTTTTACCACGGTGGGCTCTATATTAATATATTTAAATACTAGTAAGTTTTTATTTTTTTTTGTAAATAATAATAAAATATAAATAGCATAAGAAACAAGAAAAAAAATATGCAAAGCCTGTTTATTAAATTAACCTAGAATCACTAAGGGGGCTTCCTTTAATTGTTAATTAACGCTAAAAACTATTTTTTAAATTTATTTCATCAGGTTACCTTATTTAAATACTTATAAAAATTTAGATGAAAAAAAAATATAGAGGGAAATAAGAGTCAGTTTTCTAGACAATTATAAATGTCATTTCCACATTTTCAAAAATTCATCATTAATAATATATAATATACTAGCAGACCCGGCCACGCGTTGCTGTGGCTCAGTAGTTATATCCTAATATTTTTAAACAAATACAGTAATACCAATATTCATTGATAAAGATGAAAACCTTTCAGCTAATCAAAATCCAACGTGATTGAGAATAGAGCATTACACCATTTAAAAGTATTTGGTAAAGAATATAGGAAAGTTAAAGTTTTTATTTTTTACATCTCATACTTCAATGTAGTTTGATTAAAAAGGAGCTGGTTGTGTTTACGACTCACAGAGCTGCCAACACTATCGCCCTTTTTTTATGGATCGGTATAAACTAACTCGAAATGGCTATATTTTTCCACTAATTTTAAAAAGGATGACTGAAGTAAGTTTTGATAACATCAGCCATTGATCTATTGATTATTGGCCTAACACTACTTCAACTTGGTATTGTTAGTTTAACAACGGGTTAAATTTTGCTCAGGGTCATGCCAATCTTGGCTAACGCGTCATATATGTCCTTTTGATAGCCGTTTTTCTCAATTTCTTTGAGACCTCGATTTCCCAACCCTTCGGCTAATAAGTGTTCGGTAGGAGGGTGGTGTGTTGAAGCTTTTAATTTAGCAATATATTTGAGTGATAATAAATCTCTTCTTAAAGAGGTTTTTACATAATACAATTAAGAATTTTTATTTATTTAAGTACTAATTTGTTCAAAATGTTTTGGGTTAACCTGCTTTTTTTTTTTTAACACAAACCAAAGATTTGATGGTTTCCACACACGTGAGCAGGCGATACCCATTTCCCACGTGAGTTATGCCATTGCCCAAGGGAAAAACACGGATTTTCAAAGTCCAAGTGGACATTGTTTGCCCTTGGGATTTGTTTATGGTCATGGCAAAAGCCAAACGAATAGGATATTGAAACCTTTTAAATTTTATTGAAAATTCTGTCGGTTCCAAGGGAATAGGTGGCAACAGGGCGATATCTCCTGTAAACCTTCCAGGTAACATTTTTCCTTCAATAACATTTCCTGTGATCCTTTTAACGATCGCAATACTTCCACTTACTATATATTTCATATACCAGGTCTGCAAGTTTAAAATGTCGTTTTAATTCCAATAGAATGCGCTCTTAGCCTATTGAAGGATTTGCTTATCTCTAAACGCTATTTTGTTTGTTAGTCATTTGTTTACAAAAGTCAGTTGTTTTTAAGTCGTTTACGTGGACGTATCATACCTTTCTTTGGTGTTAAAAATGTTGTCAAATTTCTCAACAATCCCCGAAAAATCCTCACAAAACGTTTCTCTAACATTTTTTTCTCTACTCAACTCATAAATATCGATCATTCCACAGGTTTATGTAATTATACATATTAAAAAATCTGGTGCGTGCTCGCAACACACAACTTTCACTTACCAACTTACTTAGATTAGAAATTAATTTAGCGTTTTGTTAATTGCCACTTCTCTAATGAACAGAACGGCGTTAATTATGAACAATGGTCTGTCATTAAAGGCGTACTCCGCATGCGTGGGCTCAACGAGTTTTATGAGTTGACTGAATCTTTTTCTTTTTTTCTCCTCTTTATGTTTTCTTTATTTTTATCATATCTCATATTTAGCCATTTCTTACTTTTAGGCGTAACGAGAGACAGTTAATTTCTCCATATAAACAAAAACAAAGGTACTTTATAGGAAACAAATAAACAAAAACGGACCAACCCCCCCCCCAAAAAAAGCCCCCTCAGAACATTTTAATAATGATAAAGCTTACCTGACATTAAAGAACACCTAATTTTCATTAAAAACGACGAATTTGATAAAAATCATTAAAGCAGTTTTTGAGATCATCGAAAAAGGTAAACATTGGAAAAACAAATATGAAATAAAGTGCCCGCTCCGTTTGACCAATTTTGATGAAATGTTGGCTATCACATCTTTGGCATATACATACATCAAATACCCAGTTTGATCAAAATCGTTAAAGCCTTTTTTGAGTAAAAAAAAAACACGTGAAAATGCTACAAAATTTAATATGTAAAGTCCCCCCTCCGGTTGATCAATTTTGATGAAATGTTGGCTATCACATCTTTGGCATATACATACATCAAATACCCAGTTTGATTAAAATCGTTAAAACCGTTTTTGAGTAAATAAAAAAAAAACACGTGACAATGATACAAAATTTATTAAGTAAAGTCCCCCCTGCGGTTGATCAATTTTGATGAAATTTTCACAGTCATACCTCGGGCATATAAATAGATCAAAAACTCAGTTTAATCAAAATCGTTAGAGCCGTTTTTGAGAAAATCGAAAAAACACGTGAAAATGTTACAAAATTTATTAAGTGAAGTCCCCCCTGCGGTTGATCAATTTTGATGAAATTTTTACAGTCATATCTCGGGCATATAAATAGATCAAATACCCAGTTTGATCAAAATCGTTAAAGCTGATTTAGAGTAAATAAAAAAAAAACACGTGAAAATGTTACAAAATTTATTAAGTGAAGTCCCCCCTGCGGTTGATCAATTTTGATGAAATTTTTACAGTCATATCTCGGGCATATAAATAGATCAAATACCCAGTTTGATCAAAATCGTTAAAGCTGATTTAGAGTAAATAAAAAAAAAACACGTGAAAATGTTACAAAATTTATTAAGTAAAGTCCCCCCTCCGGTTAATCAATTTTGATGAAATTTTTACAATCATATCTCGGGCATATAAATACATCAAATACCCAGTTTGATCAAAATCGTTAAAGCCGATTTAGAGTAAATAAAAAAAAAAACACATGAAAATGTTACAAAATTTATTAAGTAAAGTCCCCCCTCCGGTTAATCAATTTTGATGAAATTTTTACAGTCATATCTCGGGCATATAAATAGATGAAATACTCAGTTTAATCAAAATCGTTAGAGCCGTTTTTGAGAAAATCGAAAAAAACCTAAAAAGTTATTAAGTAAAGTACCCCTTCCCTTTAAGTAATTTTGATGTAATTTATGCTGTCAAATCGCGGGCATATACCTACACTAAATACCCAATTTCAGGATCGCACGGTTTATAGTTTTTGAGCTAGTCTGTTCACACACACACATACACACACACACACACACACAGACACACACACACACACACGGACCATTTCGCGGGACTTGGTCATTTCGACTCAGGGGACCCCAAAACGTGTATTTCCGTTGAAAACCGGAAGTCGAATTTTTTCACGATCGCAATACTTCCACTTACTATATACTTCAAATATAGGTAAGTGAAAGTAAAAAAACACTGTATTTAAATAATAACAAAACGAATAATGAAAATAAAGAAACTTCTGTAAAATAAATTAACTGAAAATATAATATTAAAGTCTTAATTATGCAGTTCTTTAGCAAATCACAAAGTATCCCACAACACCTAATCAAAACACACCCTTTTTGAGAGGGAGTTTTTACGACTGGTTACCCGCAGTGTAGCCAATTGACTAATTTTCACTAATTTTTGGCAACACTGACTCCCCAAGTCAGGCTTCTATTAGGTTTCACATATGGACAGTAGGTGCTGTTACAACATTTATAGAGTATTATTTCAAATAATAGCCTAATTTAAATTATTAAAATGCATTTACTATACTAAAAGTTGATATCAGGGTGGGCCCAGCAAAGCGTTTCAGCGCTTAGCTAGTAATTTAATTTAAATACAAATAAAAAAGGAAAAGGAAGAAAAAGTACCTACACATTTGAGTATTTATTGTAACCTTTTCTTGATTTATTTATTCTTTAATGAAAATTAACAATAAATACAAATTTGTATTACTATTTGTCTGTGGAAAATAATAATATAGGAAAAATAACTGCACTCACATAACGCAATACAAAATTATAATAATGATAACCTGTATTACAATAGCATGCTTATAAACAAAAACATTATGAAATCGACATATGACGCCATGTTAATAAATCGAAACACGACCTACTGTATTTGCAATAAATTCGCTGTATAAGAATTATTTTGATCACTAATCAAGTTAAAAACTATCTGGTCCGGTAAGCTGGCCAAAACTATATACTTTGAGCCAAATTTCATTAAAATCGGTTGAGTAGTTTCTGAGAAATAGAGAGACAAACATCGGGACACGAGATTTTTATATATATAAGGATTTAACTAATTTACATTTTCAAAAATCGAACCCCCTCCTGACTTCATAGTTTTACCATGGGGGCTCATTAACTCTAAATATTTTTTTTTAAATTTATCAATAATAAAATATAGCATAAGAAACAAAAAAAAAATATGCAAAGCTGATTAACCTACGATTAAAAAGGGGGCTTCCTTTTATTGTTAATTAACTATTAATACTATTTTTAAAATTCATTTCATGAGGCTACCATATTTAAATATTTGTAAAACTTAAGATGTAAAAAAAATATAGAGGGAAATAAAAGTCATTTATCTATACAATTAGAAATGTCATTTCCAAGTTTTCTAAAATTCATCATTAATGATATATAATATATTTAACTAATTTACATTTTCAAAAATTGTGTTTTCAGATACAGTAATGAAAACGAAAATTATTATTAATTGTTTAAAATTTGTATCAATTCCTTTATAAAACTATAGTTAAATATTTATAAAATTATGAAATTATGGTTAAATAATTTTAAATAAAATTATAAATTATATATAATTTATAACTATAGTTAAATAATTTTAAATTATATCCGCGAGCTTATAAGCGTTTTTTTGACTCAACTGTATATGCTGGATATAAAATGTAACAGAAAATGTTTCATGTTTACATTAATTTTGAATGTTTTCCTGCCAACTACTAATTGTTTCAGATTTTTTATTTCATTATTTAAAACATGGAAGAGAAATATTAATGGGCTTGTAATCCTAGGATTAGGAAGAGGTTATTATGGCAAAAAGTTCATCATTGTTATATTTTGGTTATCTTTATTTAGTTTCCTTTGTAATTTAAATATCATGTAACAAAAAAGATTACGACACGATTATTATTATTATGGGAGTCAATCTAAATATTTAGATAAACTATGGGGGTCCCCTGAGTCGAAATGACCAAGTCCCGCGAAATGGTCTGTGTGTGTGTGTGTGTGCGCGCGCGCGTGTGTGTGTGTGCGCGCGCGCGCGTGCGTGTGTGTGTGTGTGTGTCTGTGTGTGTGTGTGTGTGTGTGTGTGTGTGTGTGTGTGTGTGTGTGTGTGTGTGTGTGTGTGTGTGTGTGTGTGTGTGTGTGTGTGTGTGTGTGTGTGTGTGTGTGTGTGTGTGTGTGTGTGTGTGTGTGTGTGTGTGTGTGTGTGTGTGTGTGTGTGTGTGTGTGTGTGTGTGTGTGTGTGTGTGTGTGTGTGTGTGTGTGTGTGTGTGTGTGTGTGTGTGTGTGTGTGTGTGTGTGTGTGTGTGTGTGTGTGTGTGTGTGTGTGTGTGTGTGTGTGTGTGTGTGTGTGTGTGTGTGTGTGTGTGTGTGTGTGTGTGTGTGTGTGTGTGTGTAAACAGACTAGCTCAAAAACTATAAACCGTGCGAACCTGAAATTGGGTATTTAGTGTATGTATATGCCCGCGATGTGACAGCAAAAATTTCATCAAAATTTCTCAAAGGGAGGGGGTACTTTATTTAGTAATTTTTTAAGTTTTTTTCGATTTTTTTAAAAAACGGTTCTAACGATTTTGATTAAACTGAGTAGTTGATCTATTTATATGCCCGAGATATGACTGTAAAAATTTCATCAAAATTGATTAACCGGAGGGGGGACTTTACTTAATAAATTTCGTATTATTTTCACTTATTTTTTCTTTATTTACTCAAAAACGGCTTTAACGATTTTGATCAAACTGGGTATTTGATGTATGTATATGCCAAAGAGGTGATAGCCAACATTTCATCAAAATTGATTAACCGGAGGGTGGACTTTACTTAATAAATTTTGTATCATTTTCACGTGTTTTTTTTATTTACTCAAAAACGGCTTTCACGATTTTGATCAAACTGGGTATTTGATGTATGTATATGGCAAAGATGTGATAGCCAACATTTCATCAAAATTGAACAACCGGAGAGGGGACTTTATTTCATAACTTTTTTTTCCAATTTTTCGATTATCTCAAAAACGCCTTTAACGATTTTCATCATATTCGTCGTGTTTAATGAAAATTAGGTGTTATTTAATATCAGGTTAGCGCTATCATTATTCAAATGTTCTGAGCTAATGATAACAAAAATAAGAAAAATGAGTAACTTTGAGAAGTGGCATTAAGAAAAAGCATTAATTTCTTATCTAAGTGAGTTGGTAAGTGAAAGTTGTGTGTTGCGCGCACGCATCAGATTTTTTGTTTTATTATTAGTGGTTAATCATTAAAAATACCCATATTAGTATAGAAAACCACCTTTATAAGGACAGAGATATTATCAGCTAGGTTATTGAGAATATATTCAATTCAAAAAAATGATGTTGAAATTTTAGATTTAATAGAAAATAATATTTAAACTAAAAGGAGAACTGTTAGACCTAAACTACAAGCCATGGGTAAATGGAGTTAGTCATCATTGTATTATTTGTAATAAAAATGAAATAGAACACATCGTGCATTTTATTGGAGTATGCCCAATTTTTAAATTGTATAAAGGGAAAATATTTTGGAAAAATATCAAACAAAGAAGAGATTTTAGCCTTTTTAAACAAAAATAATCAAAATGGCATTTATTGTTATTTAAAAGAAGCATTAAGATATAGAAGTGTATTTTATCTGTGTTTTTTTAAGATTGTGTAAATATTATCTGTATTGTCTATGAGTGTGCTATTATTTTTAGGACTCCTGGCAGATGGCGAAAGCCATTTCAAAATTTGGCCTTAGCTGTTTTAAATACATATTGTTTTTGAAATAAAGGAATTTTCTATTCTATTCTATTCAATTTAAGGATAAATTATTCCAAATCAGATGTAGTCACATATTAACCGATTTCACCCAGACAGTTTTATTGCATTAGTAAAATTCTAATTCCACACACGATTTAGAATATAATTTGTTCTTATCAAGAGCTGTCACTGCATTACCAGAAGAGAGTAAATTACTCACCAATTGAATAACAAATCAGTTCTAAATTTAAAGCAGTCGGGAATTATGCATTCCGTGAACTTCAAATTATTTATTCATTTCAGGTGCATTTTTATAATGCAAACTAAACTGGGGTGCCGTTGCATGTAGATAATAATAATTTCATTCAAAGCATTGCCTATCTTACAACAACGGCTGCTAAATAATTATTTATATCAGGTAAATGTTTGCTTGCATTTTTAATAAATAAGCCTCTAAAATAACATTAAAATAGAAAAAAAATACTAAAATTTATAAATGGGACTTGCATATTTATAAAGTTGTAAATAAATTGTTCACTAGTGAATGGTTGAAAAAATCTGCCATTTCTCTCTTTCTCTCTCTCTCTCTATATATATATATAGATGATTAGATGAGTTTGTTTTGCTAGTCGGACACATTTTTCGTAAATACAAATTATTTCAACCCAGATAAATATAAATGACATATTATTAATTAACCTGAATATATTCAAATATTCATAATTTTGTTATAAAAAAAAAAGATGATTGAACTTATTGTTCAAAAAAAAAAATAAAAAAAAAAAACTACCTTTTATAACCGAGCTGTGAAGATATTGTATATTCGGATGACAGAGAGAGCTTATACAAAGGTTAACTGAATAACCCAAAGGATTATCCTGCCTTCCATTTTTTGTGGGAATGTGGATTCAGGATGAAGTACCAAACAAACCCTTTGAACCAGCAATACACACAAAATATCTAAATCTATAATATGAACCAACAAAAAGATAAGTTTAAAATGAATTAAACTACAAAAGGCATATGTATAAAACGGTGGTGTTTTTAGATATTTTAAAGTAATGAAATATCACAATATAAGCATCAGATTTCATTTTCATGTAAGCAAAACTTATTTCGTAATACTTTAAAAGAAATAAAAATCATAGCTATAAAATTGTATTTTGTCACATACAGAAGAATAGGGGTAGCCTCCCATCCTGATCAAATTTGAATAAATTAAAAAAAAACATTATTCTCAGTACACATTGCTATTTATTTCTATACCCATTATTTCATTTTATTTTATATTTTATCTATACATTTATTTCTATACCATACTTGCCTTGATTAAATATGTTTTATTTGCCGTTTTCGTGTTCTTAAAGTCATTTTTCTTCGAAATATTGTACAATGAATACAATGAAACACAAAAGTTTCTTTTACCAATAGCACCCTACCTAAGACTTTATTTTCAATCTTATTTGTTTTCCATTTTACCTTACGATCTAATCTATGTAAGAAATGTGTAAAACATTATTTTATGTATCATGTGAAACCGCGAGCATCCATTTTTCAAAAAGAGAATTTTTTTCCTTCTGCCCTATGTCCGGGGTACAATGAAAAAGCGCAAGATGAACCACGAAACAACTGAAAAAAAAATAACACCATAATTTACGAAAAAACTTTATTCGGTTTCGGGTCGGTTTTTTGTTCTCCTGCTTTAGGACAGCCACGAAATTCTTCAGGAGAGAGGAAGGTTTTATTAGGTAGTCAGAGAGGAAAGTTGTCATCAATTAATTTAGTTTTTTTTGTGGTTCCGCTCTCGATTTTGCACCACACATCGCATAATGAAAAACACATGGGGAACGAAGAAGCACTCGTAGGGCTCCACGAAATATTTTATCGCCCTTGTTTCAAGGAACCCCATACCAACCATTTTGATGTCTTTAGCTTCCTAGGATGGACGTGAAGAGGTAGGAAAGCCAAATTCAGGCATAATCTTAAGAGATACATGCATAACCAAATTTTGTAAGAGCAGATTGAATAAAATAATTATATTACCTTCAGAGGAAAATCCGTTCGACGAAATATTTTATTTTCGCCACACACAACCGCACTTTAGCACGTAACGCAAAAAGTCGAAAGGGGACAATTAGTTTTGATAATTAATAAATTTGATAAATAATTTTGAATTTTGTCGAAAGTTATCAGCGAGGAGTGTGGATGCTATCTGTGTCCGATTTAGAACTCCTAAAACATGGTTATGGACGTCTGTAACGTTTCACTCATATACATTAGTAGCCAGGGTGCCTGGCTTCGCTCCGGTAGTTGTGTGTGGTAGTATAATAGACAAAAATAGCATCTTCTTGAAACTTCGGTTTTAACTTGGTATTAATATTAAGATTCGAGATCTGCAGAGTCCGCCTAAATAAGGGACCCTATATACTTTATGGGGGATTGAAAATGGTAAAAGAGAAATTAATTTTACGCAAATCAAGGCACAATTCCTTTAGTATATTCCTTTTTATCCTGAACTATAAGGAGTGATAAGAGCTTATTGAAAAAATGGTGAAATTGGAGTTAGCCATTTTGTCAACTAGAAGGCTCATCATACCAGTAGCGGATCCAGAAAAGTTTGGGGGGGGGGCGCACATTTTTATTTTTAAATTTTTACGTTTCATAAAGGTCTTAATTTAAATATTAGTGCATAGTTACTTTGTAAAGTATTATTAAATGTTTAAATACAATCCATTTTCCATTTAAGGAGTTACTAAATAACTAAGAATAGTCCTTTTTATACAGAAATAATATTGCATTAAATTTACTTATATATTATATATTGATTAAATGTAATGTGTTGATCTATTAGCCTTTTTATGTGAAAATTAACTTAAGGAATTCAATTGGTTTTCTAATTCACTGCAGAGATGTAAAATCGTTTATTTTTTTTTTTTTTTTAACGCTCAGGAGAAACTAATTATTTACGCTTAATATTTTAGAAATTTTAAAAGAACTGTAAAAAATATATAACCCTTACAAACTGAATGAATGGACAATAAACATTGAGTGGGACGCACCCTAGCGCTTCCTGGTACTCTGGAGCTCGAACTAAATTTTTCATTCACTAACCCGTAAAGGAAGGCTAATTACATATTGCGAGATGCTTAAAATTCCGGTCCTTTTCTTTTAAATTTTACACCCTAAAGGTAAAAACGAAAAACTTTTTCACGGTTAGGGGTTATACTGCTACAATACGACATAGCTTTCTTGGTCGTATGTGCAGTCGTTTTTGAGCCTTTTTGGCACGCACATTGTACACTTTGCTTTATAATATATATTGATTATTTCAAAAAGAAAGATTGGTCTTCGCCAGGATTCGAACATGAGTTTCTAGTATCTCGTACTTGAGCCACCAGAGCCCTGTTACTGCCAAGTCATTCTCTTCACTTTACTAGTATATGATAATAAATTACCCACGTTTCTAAATAATTTCTAAAAAATATTTAGTAAATCTACAATTTAAATTATTATTTTAGTTTAAATAGGGACGTAATATGACGGAACCTTATAATATATCTCCCCTTCAAAGTCCGAAACCTAAATAATAATTCAAGAAATAACTCAGACAAAAGTAAAGTCTACAATTTGTCAAGGAGCTCTTAGGAAGCCCCGGCGGCCGTTCCCCAAATGAATAAGACTATTTGTTTTCTTCTGCAACAATTGAATTTCTCCATGCTAATAGCCTCGGGTCGGGAGGGAGGGTTAAATAAAAGATAAAGGAGTCCATTTTTCACCTGCGATATTCGGCTCGAGAATTATTCATAAAACAGCTCCATTCCGAAGCAGGCGTCTAGGAAAGAAGTCTTCTCTGGACGTGAAATAGTACTTTAATATTTTTATTATTTTTTTTTTTTTTTTTTACGAATCCTAAGATCATTGTTTATTTCAGCATCTCTGTAGAGTCTGTTTATTATCGCTTGCAAAGATTAACACTTTCGTGGCGCTCCAGCATTACGCCTTTTCTGGGTGGTAATAAACCTTTTTTTTAACGACCGACCAGTAAAAAATTGAACCAGTTTAAAAATAAGAATACGAAAATAGAAATAGCTTTCTTTTATGACTTCATAGGCTAGTTATTTATCCGTTATACGCGCAATCCAAAAATTATTACAATTATCCAGTTTATACACTTTATGGCGTATTTATATACTTACAAAAGGTGGCAACGCTGGTAAAGGTTTATATACTATGTGACGGCAAACTCAGAAAATTTTAATACTGATAAAACTTACCTGATATTATTGAACACCTAATTTTCATTAAACATAACGAATTTGATCAAAATCATTAAAGCCGTTTTTGAGATAATCGAAAAAAAGGTAAAAATTGGAAAAAAGTTATGAAATAAAGTGCCCCCTCCGTATGACCAATTTTGATGAAATGTTGGCTATCACATCTTTGGCCTATAGATACGTCAAATACCCAGTTCGATCAAAATCTTTAAAGCCGTTTTTAAGTAAATAAAAAAAACACATGAAAATGATACAAAATTTATTAAGTAAAGTCCCCTCTCCGGTTGATCAATTTTGATGAAATCTTTACAGTCGCATCGGGGGCATATTCATACACTAAATACCGAGTTTAATCAAAATCGTTAGAGCCGGTTTTGAGAAAGTCGAGAAAAACGTAAAACATAGACAAAATTCTTTAAATGAAATACCCCCTCCGTTTGACCAATTTTGATGAAATTTTTGCTGTCACATCGCGGGCATATACATACACTAAATACCCAATTTCAGGTTCGCACGGTTAATAGTTTTTGAGCTAGTCTGTTCACACACACACAGACCATTTCGCGGGACTTGGTTACTTCGACTCAGGGGACCCCAAAACGTGTATTTCCTTTGAAAACCGGAAGTCGAAATTTTTCACGATCGCAATACTTCCACTTACTATATATTTCATATATAGGTAAGTGAAAGCAAAAATTAATTTCCTTTTCCTTTCATTCGTTGTTTTTTTTTTGTCAAAGTTCACTCTTTTTCCCTCATGAATATATTTCCCTCGTAATTACTTTGTATATATATTTCATTTGCTTATTTATAAGTTTATATTTCAATGTATGTATACATAACATGTGCACAACCAAAAGATACTTTGAGGACCCAGACCTACTCACCCGAGTTAGCCTGGAGATATTTACTTACTCGTACTTAAATTTACTTTATCAGTAGCTTGCGGTAGGTTCCTTACAAATTTTCTTATTATATTAATAATTTAATTGGCAGACATCCAAGAGCATAGCAATGATTTCAATTATTTATTTTTTGAATATCATCTTTTTTCTTAATTATTTTTCCTTTCTTTTTCATAATGCTGGTCATAACTTGTATAGTATATTATTACTACATTATTTCATCATTGGTCTTTTATTCCAGTTATTGCAAATATTTCGTGAGTGGGAATCAATGGTAGTGATATTAAGGTCGAATAAATACCGTTTCATAGGAAATTGAAACCTAATATTAAATTTTTTCTGTTATGTCTCTAAAACCAAAAAATCTGGTGCGTGCTCGCAACACACAACATTCACTTACCAACTTACTTAGATTAGGAATTAATGCGTTTTGTTAATTGCCACTTCTCAAATCAACAGAGCGGCTTTAATTATGAAAAATGGTCTGTCATTAATGGCATACTCCGCAAGCGTGGGCTCAACGAGTTGTATGAGTTGACTGAATATTTTTAGTTTTTTCTCCTCTTTATGTTTTCTTTATTTTCATCATATCTCATATTTAGCCATTTCTTATTTTTAGGCGTAACGAGCGACAGTTAATTTCTCCATATAAACAAAAACAAAGGTACTTTATAGGAAACAAACAAACAAAAAAGACCCCCCCCCAAAAAAAAGCCCCCTCAGAACATTTTAATAATGATAAAGATTACCTGATATTAAAGAAAACCTAATTTTCATTAAACATGACGAATTTGATAAAAATCGTTAAAGCCGTTTTCGAGATATTCGAAAAAAAGGTAAAAATTGGAAAAAAAATTCATGAAATAAAGTGCCCCCTCAGTTGGACCAATTTTGATGAAATGTTGGCTTTTACATATTTGGTATATACATACATCAAATACCGAGTTTCTTCAAAATCGTTAAAGCCGTTTTTGAGTAAATAAAAAATATGTACATGTGACATTGTTACAAAATTTATTAAGTAAAGTCCCCCCTCCGGTTGATCAATTTTGATGAAATTTTTACAGTCGTATCTCGGGCATATACATACATCATATACCCAGTTTGATCAAAATCGTTAAAACCGTTTTTGAGTAAATAAAAAAAACACGTGAAAATGATACAAAATGTATTAAGTAAAGTCCCCCCTCCGGTTAATCAATTTTGATGAAATGATTACAGTCATATCTCGGGCATATAAATAGATCAAATACTCAGTTTAATCAAATTCGTTAGAGCCGTTTTTGAGAAAATCGAAAAAAACGTAAAATGTTATGAAATAAAGTACCCCCTCCCTTTGAGAAATTTTGATGAAATTTTTGCTGTCACATCGCGGACATATACATACACTAAATACCCAATTTCTGGTTCCCACGGTTTATAGTTTTTGAGCTAGTCTGTTCACACACACACACACACACACAGACCATTTCGCGGGACTTGGTTATTTCGACTCAGGGGGTCCCAAAACGTGTATTTCCGTTGAAAACCGGAAGTCGAAATTTTTCACGATCGCAATACTTCCATTTACTATATATTTCATATATAGGTAAGTGAAAGTAAAAAACGAGGAAAATTAACTCTGTACAATTATTGATGTTACAATTGGAACAATCATTTTCGTTAAATAATAGCAACAAGCACTTAAAACAGGGTGTAAACTGTTTTGCTTTGAAAAGGCGTACTACGCATGCAACCAAAATACCTAATATAAAAGTAGAATCATAAATTTGTTAGGCAAATATACATTTTACGACTTTACGAACTGAATATTATTCTTTCTAAAAATTTTAGCTTCCCAACGAATTGTTATAAATTTACATATCGCATATTAATACATTGGCATAATACTGCATTCAAATAGTGGAATTGAAATTTTTATATTAGGGAATCATTTTTCTTTTTTTATTAGATTATTAAATAATAAAATAGATTATACAAAAATAAAAATAAAATAAAAACTAAAGGAAAAATAAATTAAGACGCATTTAAGATTATATTATAGTGGTAATTAAGAATGTTATTTAGGGCGTAATAATCTTCGGCAGTTGATCGTCCCATAACCTGATCCAATCCTACCCCATTTTTCTTCTTTTCTCCTGCCTGTATTCATAAAATTATTGATATTTTATATGTATCCATGTTTTATTAAAGGGCTACTAAGCGACAGGCGATTCCTACATAAAAATAAAAATTTTTATAGGAAGAAATTTCCCTTTTAAGACACATCAGAACATTACTACGATGATAAAATCTCTCTGGTGTTTGAGAATTCTTGATTTTCATTCAACATGAAGAGTTTAATCAAAATCGTTAGAGTCGTTTTTGAGAAAATCGTAAAAAAGTAATACAATTTATGAAACAAAGTGCCCCTTCTTTTGACTGACTAAACATTTGCTGTCACATCAAGGGCATACTTATTTTACTTACTAAAATACTTGATTTCAGTTTCATACGGTTTATTTTTTTCGAGCTAGTATGTTAAAACTATATGTGATGGAATCCTCATCGCAAAATTTTTTTGTCGCAATTTTTCTATGAATAAAGGAATTCAAAATTTTCTACGACCCCAAAAAGTTCTCTTTTAATATTTTTCAGATATAGCCAAGTGAAAGTAAAAAAATAGGTAACATGGTAGATGTGGGCGACAAAGGTAAATGATTCATATTTCCTAAAAATATACTGTAACGTTAAATCGAAAATCAAATAATAAAACATATGGTGGAGGATCCCAAACCGCTTGTTGGAACGACTATTGGTTGGAACAAACCGTTGGAGCACGTGGACAGGCCTAGCTAGATCTTTTATATGGAGACCTGGAACCTCCCAGGAGGATTCCGAACCTTCCAGAAGGTTCTTTTTGCGACTATATATAAGGAGCGAGTGACTGGGGCAATTAGTGTTAGTCTGTGTCTTGACTGTGAAGCTCAAGTCATATGATTAGCGTTATCATCACCTGCTCGAATATTTGAGTTGTATTAATTCGTTTGGCATTGATTATTGTATATTTATATACAATAAATATTTGTTACCCACGGAAGTGTTGCAATACTTGTCATCCATTGTGTCTGTTTGTAATTGGATTGTTATTCAAATATTCCATTTTTTTTTTTTTTAATATTATATGCATATGTTATAATTACAAAATGTTAATGTTTCACTTTTTCAATAAGAAATATGTTCATTCAATACAATTGCAACACACCAATAAAATATAATTTTATTCAGTGACTTTTAGTCCCCTAAGAATACCTAAAATAATACTTATGATAAGTAAATTTGTCTGGCTAAAATGGAACAGTAGAATAAAATCTATATAAATAATAATGAAATTCTGTTTGTTTGTTTGTTTGTTCTTTACAGAAATCCATACCGTTTGTCCTAAATTCTCCAAATTTCGTTCAGTGGTTCTTTCATACAAGATGCGACAGACCTGTACATATTAAAATTGCATAACCTATTTTTTTTTACTTAATGCATAACAAGTTTTATATATTCTAACAACATTAGTATCAAAACCTCTACCCTTTATACATTTATATATGTTCCCGGCTCATGGCTACATCAATGTATCAGACGGATGCAGACAAAGCGAGGCCTACTTTAAGGCGAAGGATTGACAAACGAATGGGGTCCGCCATCCCACTTTTTTGTTGCATACTCCTTCCATTCATCACCTTCTCCTTTCTCAGGGAGGACGACAATGGATTTTTCTTCTTCCCAGGGTCGCATAGGTGGCGATATTAAAAGCGACCGAGGAAAGAAATTTCGATGCAATATACCAACGTAGCTGTCCACAGGAGCTATTAGTTAAATCATTCATGTTTCATATTGTAATGTTAAACAAAACACAAAATATATGATTTAAAATTAGTTCTAGACTTGTTGAAACAAACTCTTCTAGTACATGTTTAGAACTGTTTAACTACCTTCTACAATCGACCCCATAGTACAATTATCAACAAGAGCGTCACGGGGCTAATTGACCTATTACTTTTATCTCCACTTAAACTGCTAAAACCTCTCGAAAAATGAGCTATAATTGGTATAATTGAATACTTTCCTACTCTTTGGACATCAGCATATATATGACAGCCGCAGGCCGTGTTTTCATCT
Organism: Aelia acuminata; assembly: GCA_911387785.2. Taxonomy (NCBI): domain Eukaryota; kingdom Metazoa; phylum Arthropoda; class Insecta; order Hemiptera; family Pentatomidae; genus Aelia; species Aelia acuminata. The sequence continues at coordinate 17,740,321 of OU426983.1, forward strand.
ATATTTTGATATATGACGTAGAATTGAATTTGTAAGTTACACTTTTTACCTTACTAGGAAATTTTTCTGCTTTGTGCGATTATTTTGATGGTTAGCGAAGGATTTGAATTTTTTCAAGTATAAATAAAGATGGATGAGTATGAATTATCATTAACTTACGGTACATAACAATCAGAATTTATTATACAGGAAAATGAGATAAACAAAGTAGAACCGACAGCAAAAAGTAAACTGAAAAGGTGTTTTGTTATTAACAGAAGTTGGGAATATGTGATTCACAGACAAAACACGGGGAATAATACGGGGCTTTATGACTTGGTGCCGGACTGCAGCCTAAATTGCTCGGCCCCTCTAGGCCGGCAAGGGTTCATAAAGCCCCGTGCGATTTTCAATGATATACGACGTTTTTATTGGCTTTGAAATGCATTAACATACTTTTATCAATTATATTTAAAAGTATAAAGCAAAAACATTCAAAGTGTTTATTTGACAGTTTACTTCAAAACCCACCCGTACTGGGATATAGTTACGAACGGGGTCATTTGACCCCGTGCCTCACTGAACGTCTTAAAAGTGTCGTTACAATTACATAATTTTTTATTTTATTCTTCTTGATTATTTGAGTTTATATTGTTTGTGTTGTATTGAGAATTTTTATTTTAGATTCAATATATAATATATATAAAAATATATATATATATAAATATATAAAAATAATTTAAACCCAACATAAATATTACAATATGAAAAAATACAATTGTTAAATTTATAATGGCCTCCAGCAGAAGCATGACCAATTTTATGTTTGAGATATATCATGCTATACTGGATTAGGATTAATTAGAGACATTGTTGATTGTTTAACATCCCTTTATGCCACTAAGGCTAATCGGACGATGCTACAGTGTTAGTCCTAAATGTTGCCCATCCAGGTATAATTAGGTCCTCCATTTACGTCCTATCCGAAGGACGGCATATCCAAGGATTTTTGCTCCCTTAAAGAATAACATGGGGAACCCGCGTCCTTTTGTATTGTAGGTTGCTATGCTAACCACTAAACCACAGGTGACAACGTTGATAATAGTTTGTAAAAACAAAATTATGAAAAATATATATCACATACCTAATAATTATTTATTAAATTCTCGTTATTAATAATAAACTTTATGAGGAATCTCCAATAAATGTTATATAGAAAAATAAAATAACTATTATGTAGTATCTTACATAAAAAGATAAACTTCTTTGTAAAATCATATAAGGGCTGAAGCATGAAAAGAATTTCGTGGCACCAAGTCCACTAATTAAAGAAATATTTTGCAAGGCTGAATTTATATTACAATAAACATAAATATGTTTCGAATTTTTCCCGTTATTAAAACTAGTTAACATGCGAGTTACATTAGTTAACATACTCGTAATTACTGCATTTCAGTTTAATTTCACTATAAATAATTTAGTGTTAAAAAAATTCTTACCACATATTTGTAATCGAACACCGGCAAAAATGCATTGGGTCTGTATATTGTATAATATAAAAATAGTATACTATTATTTTAAAACAGAAAAAAAGAACAAAATGTCTTTTTATGCTAAAAAAAAATAAAAATAAATACAGAATATTAAATTCTACATTAATGGCAAAAGGACTAATTGTTACTTTAATAACTGAAAAGTTGAAGGATGTTTAAGGACAATAGAAGCTGTCTTTGCGGTGTCAATATTTGACTTTAATTAATGTTATTAGTTCTTAAAAATCTTCCTTCACAACCGAAATAATTTCTCTCAACTATCATCTAAGATATTACTTTTTCATCTTTTATCTCTATCTTAAAAAAATAACTTGAAAAAATACTAAAAAAAAAAAAAACACTGCCTTTTAATTTCGAATATTTTCAACCTAAATTGAAGTTAAAAGCAACAAAAGGAAGCAATGTTTCTCTCTAGAATACTTTGCATTTACTGAATCTAGATAAGTCTTAATTGAATTTCAGTTATCATTTAAAACAATCCACTACCCTCCAGTGAGTACGAGATTCACTTTGTTCAAAAAGAATTAAAGCAAATTTTAATAGTCTATTTGTTTATTTATATATAGAACAGAGGTCGAAAAAGTCGTATTTTTTTTTTTTTTTTTTTTTTTTTTTGAAATAGTATTATTTAAAATATATTCAGCAATAAAAGTTATTTCAAGTACCTTGAATTACGATATACATTTTTTTTTAATAGTATTATTTAAAATATATTCAGCAATAAAAGTTATTTCAAGTATTCTTTCAATAAAATCAAAATAAATTAAAATCTGCAAATTTAATTATTAATTTTAAAAGTTGTGAATTATTCGTATTTGAGGCAATTGTTTGATTAAAATCAAATTCAAGACTATATTATATTAGAGATATTCTCAATTTATTTTGTGAATATTTTTTTATCATCAATTTCTTTGCGAGTCAATCTGTATTTTTTCTAAAAGTTTCCTTTTTATTACCAGTTTTTACGATGAAATTAGGAATTATGCCTTGAATCAATTAGTATTATTATATATTTTTTAATCGTATTTAAAAATCAAGTGGTTTAAATAAGTTTGTGACCGTATTTGTAAATTCTGGTATCACTTTATCAATAAAATTTTATTGATGACAAAGAATATGTAAGTACAATTTAATATAAGTAAGTATATTGATAATAATAGCAGTCATTGGACATCCAGAGAGGTACTTCTACAAATAATCTAATCAACGATCCAGTCGCCAGTGGACTCTCGAGCTCGATGCAAAAAGTTCTAGAACAAACAGGAAACAAGGGAAGAGGACCCCCAACGAACCCTGACTTAGGAGCTAAGTGGAAACAAAAACAGAGATGGGAAGAGATAGCTGTTAGTTTTTGGTAAGTTAGTAGCCAATCCTAACAAGCCAGGACCGAGCCAAAACTGGGTTGGCACCAACGTTCTCAGCGTTTGTTCAAGACCTTGGAGCGGGCCCTGAATAATTCAACATCGGTCGAGTCGTAGAATTAATGCCATGGAGATGTGATTGCCGGTGAGTGCGGCCTCGGGCAATCCCTTATGTTAATGGACTAACTGCCTCTGATACAGTGTTCGCTGTTGCGAGCTCTGTCTGCCGAATAAACAGCTTCAGCTATCATAATTAGCATTCAAAGAAATTTTGAGAAACATTGTCAAAACAAGATTTTCTTACAGAATCCTCAACACCATCTACATACCAGGTCATTCAAAAAGTCCTGTCGTTTTTTTGGGGGAAATTATAAATAAATAAATATTTTCAAATAATCACCTTTATTCATCAAAAATTCCACCGTTACAGTCGGTAACCTTCTCCCAACGAGATGGTAAAGCCCAAATTCCTTCCTTAAAAAACTGTTGATTTTTACTGCAAAAATAAATGGTCAGTTCGTGAATTAGGTTGTCACGGTCTTGAAAACATTTCTGTCTCAGATTGTTGTCGAGATCTCTGAATAGGTGATAATCAGTGGGTGACAGGTCAGGGGAATATGGTGGGTGAGACAAAACTTCCCAGTCTATTCAAGCGGGAAGTTAACGAAGATGCAGTTGTCAAGCGAACAAGCATATTGGCATCTGAAAGCTTATGAGGAATCCATTTATCCAGTTTTTTCACTTTTCCCAGTTCTTTAAGGTAATTCCAGGCAGTGGTGGCTGAGATATTAAGTTGAGAGGCTATCTCTGAACAACTTTGACGCGGATCCAACTCTACTACTCTTCGAACGTCCTCCTTATCAACTACAGTTGGTCGACCCGAGCGTTTTGAAAACCAAAATTGTGCCTTCCGCTCAGACAGCACATCTTCCCCAAACACGGAGCATATTTTTCTAGCAGTTTCGGCAGCTTTTGAGCCAAGTTTAAACTCATAGAGCAAAATCGACCGAATTTGAGTTTCAACTGGAATCATTTTAACTAGACAGTTGATGGTGACTGCATTAAATTAATCCTCCTTAGCCTCCTATTCATAAAGTATAACCATTTGTGTTTACATGGATAAAAGTTGTATTGAACGGAATTAATTAGCAAACACTCTAGAATCAAAATAAACAACGAACAAACGAAAAACGACAGGACTTTTTGAATGACCTGGTACATATATTTTTTTTAGGATACCTTACTTAACCATGAGTCACCTCATCTTTCTATGATGGTAAATATAAGTTAATTATATCCCTAAACACCATCTATCCACCTCCCCCCGTCCAATACCAACTTCTTAAGATAAAACCTCAACGAATCGTCCTACTTTCGCATTGGCCTAGCAATCGGACGCAAATCATTTATCAACCTCTTAGGTATTCGTTCACAACTAAGACTCGAAATTTCACACGCCCACTTTACTCCCATGCACAGGAGTAACTTCAATTACCGTGTAAAATTCACGCGAGTCTGTGTTGCGCATCGTCTAATTGAATCTTCCTCTTCGGCCCAAATATCCTACATAGTAATTTATTTTCAAATATCTGAAAACGTTGCTCATCTCTTACTTTAAGCGGCCATATTTCACATACGTTAAGAACCGTCGGGTATAGTGTAGGGGAGAGCGGGGTTGGTTGGCCTTTGGCTTATAATTACCGTCACACTTGTTTTGAAGTCGCCACAATCCTACCATGTGACCCGCTCGACCTCGGGAGTCTTGTCCTGAGGTTTCAGTCCGATGCTGACAGTGTAGAGAAGAGTGTGCTTCATTAATTGATTTTACAACATTTAAGTAAATTTTTATATTTTCAGTAAATTTGGTTTTAAGGCATGGCAAAACGTTTGACTCCGATTCTGTTCACATAGCCCTAAACTCCTTTGAAAAACCTAACCTTTCGACTAACCAGTTTCTTGTTTGATTGTTCTCCCCTGTCCTGGCAGTCATCTTTCATATGATCTCTCCTGTGGGGTTAGTTGGCTCTCTTCAACTTCTTTTTGGCGCAATAGCAATTCACAAAAGCAAGGTAAACATAATCAAAGGTGAAACTACCAATTGTCTTTAGTTACAGCGAGGAAGATAAGAGCAATTTTTCTTATGCAAAAAGTGACGACAGTCTGAACTTCTATCTTCTTCTATTGTCATTCTATTTTCCCTTAAAAGCTGTTAAAAACCTATTCAAAATCATTATACCATTATAGCGCTGCTTTTAATAACTATAATATGTGCCAGGCAGTACTTGAATGAGATGGCTAAACAACACCAACTTCTAGGCCAACCTGCCCCATATAGGGGGTTAAGTGGCATACTCTAGATTGACGAATTCTTCAATTTCTATGATCTTAGTATTAAATATAATGTTGTGAAAAAAATACTTGAAGTACTCAAATACTTTTCCAGTGGAGTTTACGTGGTATCAGCCCCATTGCGATTGTATTAACAGGAAAGGCTGAACAATCAAAAAATTGAAAACTGTTGCCAACCAACCCAGCTCTCCCCTATCTGAAGCCGTTGCTCATCTCATAATGTAATCGGCCATGTTTCATATACGTAAAGAACCATCGGGAGAATTATAGTATTGTAAATTCAAATTTCTAAATTTCGGGACAGAATGCGCGAGCAATGTAATTTTGCAACTGAAAAATAACACGAATTTCCATCCTTTGCGGACCTCCCCAGTGGCAAATATAGAAATAAACCATGAAATATTACTACTTGAATAATAATAAATGAAGTTCCTTTGAGCCTTGGAGTAATAGTGGGGTATTAGTATAGATAGATTTGTAATAGTTTTTGACATTAATAATTAGATTTGACATTAATTTTTATAATTCTATTCGAAAAATCGGAATTCGAAATTCGCTCCTGACGGCAAAGGGGCTTTGTAAATTTCGAAAATTCAATACATTTACGAATCTGATTTCAAGCTAAATTTCTAGTAAATATAGTAGATTTTCTTATATGAAGTTCCAATTTTAATTTTTTTTTTTGAAAGAATTTTAACAAAATCCTATTTAGTCCTATTTTTTAAAAAGATAAGTTGAATAATGACTATTAATTTCTAAGCAAGAAAAGTTTTTGTTTAGTAGAGTGTCATGTTGTGATTTAGGCTTGAAAAATGATGTTTCTCATTATCCATTAAAATGTACACTCTATTCCAAATTGAGAATTAAATATTTAACAATTATATTACACACAATGCAGATGACAGAACTAATGTTATTAATATACTTGATTTCAGCAGTGTAGAAAAACTTGATAATGTCTATATTATATTAATAATTGTCTAAATTTGAAAAAAAAAGAAAAGCATTGAAAATCCATAATTTATTTTTCTTTGTGTATTATTACGATTCCAAGTAATGTTTCTTTTTCTTAAATTTTTTTTTTATTTTTTTTCTGTCTCTCATTTTCTTACTATTAGTTATTTGCTTTTTTTATACTGTAAATACCGAACTCCCTACAATACGTTTTCAGCTCAAATGTATGTCAAATAAATAAATAAAAAAAATAAAAATAGTAGTTGAATAAGGTTACAAACGGCCCGAATATTATTAAAACTGTTTCAACATCAACCTTGTTGAAAATATTACCTGAAATTATTGCAGCTGACAGCTCACTCTTAAGAGTCATAGCTTTGCTTAGCAGGATATTTAAATTTCCAAGAGTTTTTTTACTTTGCAAATGAACCATCCAATACATTTAAAATTTATTATTTTATTTTTTTAATGTGTCTTGTTCTTAGGAGACGCCTCTTACCTTTAGTAAGAACTCGCGGTTTCAACCCAATTCTTTTATATCCAGAAACATACGGACAACTTGTACGTTTTTATTCGTATATTAATTGTTACGTTTTATTCGCCGCGCTGAAATCACCTTAATACTCGCTTACAGAAGGGATGAACTTGGATAATATTTAACCCCTTCAACTTTACCAAAAACCTAAATCAACAAGTTTGACTATGAATCGTCCCAACGGGATTACATTCTGCCATGGAGAGCTATCGTAGATTAGAGTTAGAGGGAACGAATTTCGTACTTCATAGCACCGAAGGCAGTTGAAATAAAAGCAGGTAACCCTAAGTTATTATGCTCGTAAATAAACATTTTTTTTATAGGATACATACTTTTTATTCGAACAATGAAAATACCTATTTCGTTATTTTTATATCTATTTTTTTTTATCCTTTCAACAGAAAAACGATTAAATTATTTGTTTGTTCTATGTCCACGACTGATGTTTAAACATTGCGGGACAATTCAAATGGAATAATATAGGTTCATTACGTCATTATCATTATTACAACTGAAATGCTTATAGGGGTTACCTCTGGTATAGTGGGTAGCATGACAACCTACAATACTAAAGGTCGCAGCTTCGCTTCCTAGGCTCGGTCCAAGGCTTTTTTAAAGGGAGTAAGAAATCCTTGATTATATCTTCCCTCGGGTAGGACGTAAAATGGAGGTCCCAAGCCTATGCGATGTCAGGTACTCGTTAAAGATCCCCTATCCTAATTATACCTGGACAGCCAAAATTTATGACTCCCACAGTAGCATCGTCCAATTAGCCTAAGGAGCATTAAGTGACTTTAGACAAAAGAAATAAACAATATTGTAATGTGAAAAAACACAACATATGATTTAAAATTAGTTCCAGACTTGTTGGAACAGTTGGTAATTAATTTTTCCTTTGAAAATTACGAAAAAATAAATACTTAAACTATTAAACATATATAACAAGGCTATATACAAAAGAAAAAAAAATGGATAGACATTAATTTGAAATATAGAAACTAACTAACGCTCTGGGAAATAATCAAAGTGTTTTTTAACCTGGCTCGGCCTAAAATTTTTCTTTCTCACCTCCTCATAAATGTTTCCGGTAGCTCTTCTGTCCGGCTGATTAACTGGCGGAAAATTAAAAATGTTATAAAATATTGAAGGACGGTTGGCGAGCTTTAAGGGCGGAATAGCCGAGCTGAAGGTAACGAGTATTAATAGGGGTCGGAAAAAGGGGGGGAGGGGGTACATTAGCGATTCCCTCCGCGTTCTACACGCCCCTGAATTTTTGCTCTAATTACTTTTTCATCAGGCGGCGCCCCTAAGGGTCCCTATCAACTCGCGGCCCCCTAATTTGACAGGGCGAGGGCTCGACTCAAAGTTGTTAAAAATCTGCCAAAATATTCTTTACAGCGCCTGAGGTAATTCCTTATAATTTACGGTCTCGACAGCACCCGTGAGTATTAATGATTACTTACTTAAAATCACGGAAGTAGCGCCCCTGATAGTTCCATGAAATGGTTAACCATTGTCATCAACAGGATCCTTTTGTTGTTGTTACTAACGCTAATCGGACAACATATGGTACAATAAACTTATTCGTTAATAATTATATTTTAGTTATAAACTTTAGTTAGAGTTCATTCCAACAACAAGTCTGGAACTAATTTTAAATCATATAGTTTGTTTTGTTTCGCATTACAATATTGTTTGTTTGTTCTGTCTAAAGTCACTTTATGCCACTACGGCTAATCGGACGATGCTACAGTGGGAGTCCTAAATTTTGCCTATCCAGGTATAATTAGGATAGGGATCTTTAACGAGAACCTGACATCGCAAAGGCTTGGGACCTCCATTTTACGTCCTATCCGAGGGACGACATAGCCGAGGATTCTTTACTTCCTTTAAAAAAACCTAGGGCCACCGCGGGAAGCGAAGCTGCGACCTTTAGTAATGTATATTTCCATGCTAACAACTACACCACAGGTAATCCCCGGTGCAATGTTGTTCATAAGCATCTCAGTGGAAAACCTAAAGCTTGAATAATGAACCTATATTATTTCCCTTTGAATTGTCCCGCAATTTTTAAACAATAGTCTTGGACATAGAACAAACAAATAATTTAGTCGTTTTTCTATTGAAAGGACAGAAAAAAACATATAAAAATAACCTAATCGGTATTTTTATTGTTCAAATGAAAAGTATCTATCCTTATAAAAAAAATGTTTATTAACCAGCATAATAACTTAGGTTTACATGTTTTTATTACATCAACTGCCTTCGTTGCTATGAAGTGCGAACTTCGTACCCTCTTAATCTAATCTACGATATTGCAACACGTATCACAACAATATATTGTAATCCCGTTGGGACGATTCATAGTCAAACTTGTTGATTTAGGTTTTTGGAAAAGTTGAAGGGGCAATATTAATTGTTGCAATATCCCCTCTGTAAGCAAGTTTTCTGTCATTAAATTAGCAAAAAGAGTATTCTAGTTCCTAACTTTCAGGTTTACTTCAATAAATATTCAATTTTCTATTGTTGCTTTATTTTTGTTAGAAAAAATATAAAAATGGAGTACAGTTTTCGAAAACTCACTCTCCATCCAACCTAATCAAGCGTATACTCACAGAAAGTGGATGGAATTCTTTATCTAATGATGAAATAATATGAGTGTTTTTAAAATTATATAGAAGTTTCATTTAAATTTATATCCAATATTACTTACTTTTACTTTTATAGGCGTTCCAACACGGGTTGCCTTTCTACACCAGCGCTGAGCTCCAAAGATCGCGGTCCATATCCAATATTATAAAATTAAATTTAAAGGTAGCGCATGAAAATAAATATACCTAAAATATCTTGAATATAATAATAATAATAAAAGGCTTAGCGAACCCGATGGTTCGATGCCGACAATACCACTCCCTTCCGCCTCCAAACAAAATTTCGACAGGTCTGCCTCTACGCAATCCCCCCACCTCCGTCTAGGCAATAGAGGATATCTCGAAAATATCCTCATAAAAATATGTATTGTTAAATAGAGCATTTAATTGCTTTATAAATGAGTGTCTTGTAAGTGAATGAACCGGACTAGAAACCATTTTCCTCTTGCCCTGATGCATAGTTTTAGATTTTTTTTTAAATCTAAGGCCCCGAGGCCCAAAACATATTGTTTTCAATATTCTCTATCTTCCCAATCTCCCTCTGCCCAGTCTTTTGCTGCCATAACCTCTTCAACTCCTTGCAGCCATGTTTTCCTTGGGCGGCCTCTTTTACTTCTCTCCTCTGGTACAAAATCCAACATCATTTTTGGCCATTTCTCGGGGCCCATAATTCTTATATGAACATACCACTGTAGCTGCTTGGTCCCAATTTTGCGGATTATCGTTGCCGCTCAAACGATATCTATTCACTCGCTCAATTCTTGAAATGCGACAACTCCTTCTCCAAAAGTCCATTTCTACAGCCAGTAGCCTTTGTGCCTCTCTTGGTCCAACTACCCACATCTCCGAACCATAAAGGGTGACACCTTCAAGAAACGAGTGAAAAATCCTCTTTTTGGTTTCCAGCGAAGCACTTGGACTGGTAGTTTTTTATTTATTTTTTTTTTTTTTTTATGATTCGTTAAGTGTGAACTTCTCACTCCATACGTCACTATAAATCCAATTCACCTTAGCACTTTGAAAAAAAAACTAGAGGTTGTTGATAATAATAAATAAACTAACTGCTCATACATACTGTAACGTTCTATAGTACCTGTTCCTGAACCTTCTATGCTTGTCGGGAACATTATAGAATGTAGGAAGAAGGAGCGATGGACCAGAGAGTTAGACTTACTCTGAAGTTCAAATCATATGGTTATTTTTTGTGGTTGGTTGGTTGATTTGGTTTAAAGGCGTAAAACTGCAATTCTGTCACCAACACCTGTAGAAAAAGGGTGTCAATTTTTCAGGGATTTTTGAGATTCAAATTTTCTTCATTAAAAGTATCAATTGTTCTGAAAGTCAAATTTTCTCCATAATTTTCACTTCATTTAAACTTTTAAAAAGGTTTCCTAAAGAGTTGGTGGGCTCCTTCCCACATAAGTTGCAATTCTTTTTTAATTTTCTCTTTTAGGGGACGCGCCAAATCGGAGGGCGATAACAGTGCACATCCTCGGCCTGGTTTGCTGTTAGCTTCCTTTGCCGCCTTGTCCGCAAGTTCGTTCCGTATTTCCCTCCTCATTGATACGTACTCTTGGACTCTTGTTATGACCGGGTTTGCAGAGTACAACTGGTCGAAACCGCACAATGCACTTAAGGAATCGGTAAAAATCACTATATTTTCTTTTAGAGTTGTCATTGAATGGAGAAGAGCTTGAGCTATTGCTTGTAGTTCTGCAGTGTATATGTTACATAGTCTGTTGAGTTTGAAAGGTTATTTTTGTGTTACTGTATCGTCACAAGTTGATACTTTTTGTAACCTTGTCAGTTATGTGAGTTTTTACTGTCTGTCATTATGAATTATTATTTTATTTTAATCAAAATTATTAAAACCCTTACAAGTGTTGCAATACAGTTACCTCTCTGGTGTTAACATAAAAAATACTCAATTTGATAAAGTACGTTTCAGGCTAAGCTAAGCCGGACTCACTAAAGCTGTCCAACGAAGTGTCGGTTAAGCAGAGACACAAAACGAGAAGCGTCTATGTTAGCAGTTCGATCGGAAGGTTGTGCCGCACCCCCCTCACCCAAGTTTGACGACTTCATTAAAAGTTGTGTTTGCTGAGGGCGACCCCAGCACACCCCGGGCTTATTCAATTATCCGCGGAGCTCTGCCCCTTGGTTGTATTCCCGTCAGGTGACAAGGGAAGGTGACTCCGTCCCACAGAGTTCGAGCCAGTATTCAAAAGTCCCTAACTGTGGAGGCAGTTTGCTTTGGACGTTTATTTATTCATCTGAAGTTCCGAAGGGAGGGGCGTTTAACTTAATAATCTAACTTACTATATATCGAATAGAAATATTTTATAATAAAATAATATCTGAACCGATGGACGTTGTAATCTCTACATCAGATAGTTTAGAGAAAATCAAAGTTCAAGATTGTAAAAATCAGGAAAACTTATTTCTGAGCAATCATTGTATCTTTTATTATTTATTTATTTTTTTGAGAAGATGAAAATCCTAATTTCAGCAATGGTCGAGTGTTGTTTTTTGTAAAGAAGTATATCGTGAAGAAGTATATTAACTTAGTTCTCAAATTTCAGTCTCTAATGCCTTTCCAGAAACCAACGAAGATTATTACCGATGATTTGTCCAGCAAATCTAACCTTAAATTTCATTCAGAAATATATTATGGAACTAAAGTTTATAACCAGAATATAATTATTAAAGACTAGCTGTATATACCGGTTTCACCAAGAGAATTTCATTTTTTAAATCTATAAAATCTATAAAGTGAGGCTGTTATTGACTCAAAAACTAATGTAAAGCGAGATCAAAACGATTTTTATAACAATAAAGAATATACCCAGAGATTGGCTGAAGTTATGCATTTTTAATATTGACAGGTATTCGCACCTGGTATCAAAGAACCACTGAGCAAAATTTTGAGATTTTAGGACAAACGGTATGGATTTCTATAAAGAACAAACAAACAAACAAACAGAATTTCATCTTTATTTATATATAGCATTTCCAAGTCAAATTCAACCTTTTCCAAGTCAAATCCAACCTTTTCCATTTCAAATTCAACCTTTTCCAAGTCAAATTCAACCTTTTCCATTTCAAATTCAACCTTTTCCAAGTCAAATTCAACCACTTCTTCATGTTCGGCCCGGTCAACCCCCTTACCTAAGCATATTATATCATGACCAGCTATCCATTACATTAATATTTATTTTTAGGTTACGAGTGACGATGGGGGGGGGGGGGGGGCTTAAATAAAAAAAAAATAGATTTTCGGATTTCTTCACACGGGGGTGCAATTTTTATGTTTTCGGGGGTGGTGTTTACGAAAAAAAAATATTTTTTATTTTGTATTTTAGTGTCGGGGGGGGGTGGCGCATTATTAAAAAAATAGATTTTCGGATTTCTTTCACACGGGGGTGCAATATTATGTATTCGGGGGCGGTGTTTACGAAAAAAATATTAATTTTGGAAATTATTTGTGGGAGGGGGGGGGGGTGGCGCAGAATGAAAAAATTAAATTTTTCGGATTTCTTTCACACGGTGGTGCAATTTTATGTTTTGGGGGGCAGTGATTACGAAAAAAAATATTCATTTTTATTTTAGAGGCGTGGTGGGGGGCGCTCATTGAAAAAAATAGATTCAAGTCAAATTCAAAAACTACTTCTTCATGTTCGCCCGGTCAACCCCCTTACCTAAGCATATTATATCATGACCAGCTATCCATTAACCCCCTTACCTAAGCATATTATATCATGACCAGCTATCCATTAACATTAATATTT